>OZ059797.1:14120369-14841003 GCA_964057025.1 Standfussiana lucernea
GTCCACGGTGACGGCGGCGGCGGGCGAGACGGGCGGCGGCGGGGGCGCGAGGGGCGGGGGCGGGGCGCGGTTCGTGTCCGCGATCATGGCGGCGATGTCGTCTATCGTCTCGGCGGAGCCGGAGCGTGTTTTTCTCCTCGCGTGCGGCTGCTCCAGGCGCGGGGAGGGGGGGCGCTCGTCCGGTGCGTCCGCCTTCACGTGCGGCGCGTCGCCGTTCTCGCGGGGCGGCGGCGCGGGCGCGGGGGGCGGGCTGGGCGGCGGGGACACGCGGGGCGCGGCCGGCGGCACCACGGGCGCGGGGGCGAGGGGCGCCGGGGCGGGCACGGGGGGCGCGGGCGGCGGGGGCGCGGCCACTCGCACGGTGCGCTCCGGCTTGCGTTTCCTCTTGGAGCCAGGTGGGGCGCCGCACGAGTCCGCGGAGTCCTGCAGGATACATTACCGGTTAGGTTTATATGTCTAAATATACGAATTCATTTACTGTACAAAATAAGATAAAACATGCCTCATTAGAGGAGGGAGGTGAGGGCGTGGGCGCCGCACGAGAGTGTACGATGACGGAGTGCGGCGACACGGGCGAGGGCACGAGACGCTCGAGCAGCGCGTCCACGCGCGCGTGCGGGTGGCGTGGCTGTGCGCGCGCGATGAGGCTGTTGATGGTGGGCGCGTCGCGCACGGACAGCGAGGGGGCGGCGGGGGGCGCGGCCTGGTGCGCGGGGGGCGCGGGCGACGTGGCCGCGCCGTTGGCTGCACGGCCGCCGCCGAGGGACAGGTCCACGCCCACCCGGGTATATGCCATTAGGTCATCTGCGCGGAGTTTGTCGGCTACAATAAGAACATATTACAAGTTTAACAAACTGAAAACTCATGACCACACGTTACTTTGCAGAAATCCACGACATCAAAAGTTGTGCAAAATATTTTAATTCCGCAAATAGATTCAGTATGCTCATTATTAGGAAGCACATTTTAACTCATGAGCACTTATAGATTTGAGCAACCTCAAACTGTGTTAAGAAACTTGCAAAGGCAATTTTGGTTTCCAGCTCATGCGATAACGCTAGAATCATTATAAAATGTACTAGAATATGTTATTTACCTCTCGACGGCGCCAAATGTTGATATAAGTCTACAGGAGGTAACGCTGCACTGGCTTTTATGTCGCCCGGAGATGGAGTGTGTCTGAAAAATTATACTTAAATGTATAGGCGACCTTCTCAAGCTTATTTACTGACAAAATTGTGAGGAACAGTCGAATTCAAAACCTTCTTATTATTGAAGTTTGGTTATAATTATAAAGCTTCATTGCTTGGGATAACAAAGAGGTGATTATTGATTTTCACACTTAATTTATGTCAGAATAGGTAAGTTATATCACAATTAACAAAAAGCTAAGATAACTTGTTCAGGCGGAGATTTAAAGAAGTTTTCAGCGTGGAGAATATATGTGGTGTTGGTCTGTGTACAGTGGCACCCTTGAAATTGTTTTCGCATCATGTGCAGATACCTACACTGAACAGGACCTTGTGGCCACTACTAGAACTCAGTAAATGAACTCTAAACTTATGTTATACTTATGTTATATGGTTCTATATCTGTCAACTGTGTCAACATTTCAAAATGAATAAGACAGAATGTTTTAAAGATATTTTACGTTAAATAAATTCAGTGATTTTTGGTGCTAATGAAAAAATAAATCCTCAGATGAGAAGAAAATTAAAGTAACAATAGAACCTTACCTCATGTGATGTTTATCCGGTGGAGTGGGCGTGTGTCTGTACAGTTCAGGCGGCGTGGCCGTATGTCTAAACACCGAGTTGCCGCCCGCAGACTTCAACGCCTGCAATTGCAACAGACCCTACGATAGTCACCGGTAAGGCGGATTAATATAAAGAAGTTAGTAGTATGAACATGGGCGTTAAATCTTGAAGCAGTGTGTGTTTAAAGCTTAAAATGCGACACATTTGTTCAGGTCAATACCTATGTATAAAATGAAATCTTGTTTATTTCAGACTAACTGTATCCGACATGCGTTGTGTTCTGTTGCGACATTGCACTTTTCACTACCTATTTTCTCACATTTTAAACCTTCCTTGGACTTATACAAATATTTCAAAACCAAAATTCGGCAAAGTCGGTTCAGCCGTTCTCGAGTTTTTGTGAGACTAACAAACGTCAATAAATTTTATATAGATTCATTCATATACTCGTACGTCCGGGAATACCCAGCTTGACTTAGCTCAAAATGTGCCGAGCCGACATAAACATGATTCAGCAAGGGAACATGCCGAACGGAGTATGCCGATCGGCATGAAACGAATATATGTATATTTGTACAATTGGTTCTGCTCTGTAAATAAATCTGTCGAACCGAACAAGTGTGTGGCATTCTTTAGATTTCATATACAGCTTTGAAAACAATATTAATTACAGTTATATCCTCACCTGCCTAATATTGCAACGTTTTTTCAGTTGTACATTTAAATTGCGAGCTAAAACATAGTCTAATTGTTCTATTATCGCAGTGAAAATGTAAAAAAACTGTGTGACTCTAATGGTTGTATGCCTTATCTACGATACATGTTACCGCAGTCAAATTACGAACACCGAACTAAGAATTTTAAGGGTAACTACCTTAACCGTTGCAGATACACGAATACGTTCTTAGGAGACTATCCATAATTATTCGCGAAATTTTGAACCCCATTCACAGATTTTCAAAAAAAAATTACAGTTAGCAAAAAATTGCCATTTTATACGAATTCTTTTTTTGATGCCAATCGATCCTGTTCCTAATACTGATCAAAAACTTGTATAGGACCATCCAAGGTTGGAGTACTATAAAAGTCAGAAATTGCAAAAAAAACTTTTCCCATACATTTTGTATGAAAATTTTACAACATTTTTTTAATGCCTATTGATCCTCTTTCAAATACTAATTAAAAACTTGTATTGGACCAACCCAGGTTAGAGTACCAAAAATGCCAGAAATTCTTTTTTAGGACCTGCAATGATTTCCGAAGAAATGAATAAGAAAAGTATTTTGCGATTTCTGACTTTTCTAGTACTCCAATCTGTGTTTAAGCTTTCAGCATTAGCATTTAAGATAATTAAGACAAGTAGACCACTATTAAAACGGGATCTGTTAGACCCCGTGTTGATTGTGGTATTTTACTTAAACTAATAAGTGGAGTCCAGATGTGTTTAACGACCACGACAGATTGCAGTAGCGTAGGCAGAAGTTTAAGTGATGCCACAAACAAAGCAATGTAGAGGATATCTTTTGTACAATTGTCAATAAGTATTTGTTCAGCTCATCAGTGGGCCCGTAAAAGGTAGAAAAAAAACTTCAGAATCAATTTAAAACAGTTTGTACTTTCAACGCCTTTACGCATGTTTCCCATGGGGTTTAATTGTCAAAAATAACAGAACGCCACTTACTATAAGAGCTAAACATCGTCTATGTATAAACATCTGGTAAACCTCGCGCGCCTGATTCTAATGCTAGGCATTTGACCTTGTATGAGGGCATCAATTTAATATCTGACATGATAGTGTATGTCCTGCTATGATGACCGTCCCTAATAACTTAAAATGTGGCATTTCAATCACAGTGAAGTTTAACGTAGTTTAATAGGTCTTTACTAACATTTATTGCTCATTTTCGCTATTAGTATGTATGTCCCTGTCACAGAAAGAACCTCCTCCTTTATGAAGTCGGTTAAAAAGGCCAGATGTGCGCCTGGAGTGGGAACGTCATAAACGAATAAGTGACAAATCCATCAAATAATCGCAGCGCACAGCACAGCGCAGCGCAGCGTCTTAAGTATGTGTTACATGAAAGTTCAACTCTTTCTTCAAATTAATTGTTGGAATTCCGACAAACAGATGTGTTTTCTCTCAGAATTCAATAAGCAAACAACATGTCGTAGGTTATTTGAGTTAAAATTTCGAAGACCCGTAGTAAAACGTTTACAAAATACAAGCCTTGCGCATAATACTTATGCAAATAGACTCTACCTATTCCGATCTCTGCTTATAAGGGATATTTTTTCGAAAATCAGCCATTAGTGTTCACCGAGAGACCCTTGTGCAAAATTTCTTGCTTCTAGATCCAGTGGTATGTGCATAGTCTGTTAGTCAATGATTTTTATTATTAGATAGATGGAAGGTTTTTGCTATGACATTATGTAGAAAACCACTGAATGCACGCTTAAATGTCGTGATATTGTTTGTCTGTTTTCTTTTAACTTTTTTTTTGTGAATTTGTGGACGATGTTGTGGGTTACATGTGTAGTAACATAAATATGTAATAGATTGTGTATAAATGTATTTCTAAGTATTGTGCTAATTTAAGAATTTCTAGTTAAGCTTGGCATGTAACTGTTTTTTGTCCCTAACAAATAAAATAAAATAAGATATTCTATAACTGAAATTACCGATAAAATACCTATAATTAGCTAACTAGAATTGTCATAAATCAAACTTCACAAAAAATCTAGTATAAATATAATATTAATTACAAAAGACTGACGTGTCGAAGGTCAGGTGGCAGTCGTTGATTTTTTGTAAAATACTTATATTAAGCTTTGACTTTAACATGGCTACCTACTACAGTCAACTGATCTAGAAAGTAACATTTACTATAAATAAAGAAACCTTTGGCTTGAGTCAACCTTAAGTTCGGAAGAAGGTAGCTTTCTTTACTATTGCAAGATAGGATAATTAATGATCTTTGGGTAATAGACTTATGATCACAAAAAAATTAAAATCTTAATTTCTGCCTTCATCTTTGTTTCAATTAACAACCAGGTGTGTTGCTGGGGAGTTTATACCGTCATTGCTTCTCCCCAGCTTAATCACTTTGAAGTGGTGGAGGGGGGCATTTTGGGGGACTGCCGTGTCTTATCACTACATAGTAGTTTAAAACTACGCAACGGAATTTGATGCGGTTTTTTTTAATAGATAGACTGATTCAAGAGGATGGTTTATATGTATAATACATGCATATTATAGTAGAGAAAACATTAGTATCTACATTGCATCCGTGCGAAGCCGGGGCGGGTTGCTAGTTGTTCTAATATTTTACACTTCGTACGGCAACATTACTAATTCGTACATCAAGCGAAAAGCATACTTATTTCTAAGTGCCTAAGGACATGTCTGGCAGGCTCATATCAGCACGAAACACCGGAAAAATTCGAATATTTGAACAACATCAAATCATGAAATGAAAACGCGTCGTCTGCGCCTGTGAGCCTGTCCAAACGTGTAAATGGCACAACTTAAGACTAAGTAGATCTGGTGAAGCTCAGCCTTGTTACCGATGCCAATAAACAAACAATTTTATCATAATTGAAATAGGTTCGAAAATGTATTGCCGCGTATTTCATGAGTTCCTCTGAGATAAAAAAAAAACACGCAATGCGTCAAAATCTTTAATGTGCTTTTAAGCTTGGCTTTCCTAAGACAACATCGTCATTTTGGCTACCGCTGCCTTAGGGAGCCAAGCTTAAGTGTCCAGAGCAGCATATATGTCAGGCCAGCTTTGCCAGGTCCGATCCAACTCCTAAGCAAACCAAAAGTAAAGAACAAAGCGTGTACCTGAAGAGGGTCAGGGGGCGATGGCGCGGGTACATGGTACAGGTGAGGCGGGGGGGTGGGCGTGTGCCACGTAACCCCTCGGTCCGATGCCATGTGAGCTTGCGGCGCGCGCGCCAGCAGGTTCGCCACCTGTAACTGATTGGCGGAACGTTTTATTATATGAAGTGATCAACTTTCAGGATAATGACAGTCATTATATAAATCCCTACAATACCCGCCCTTAATAGGGCACATCGAGTATTTGTAATGGTGGCAGTACACTCTCGCAGAGATACTCCGAGGCAGGGCGAGCGGCGGTGAGAGTATGTAATAGCGTTCGTCTAGCCTCGGTGTTCCTGACTACGTCCCGTGTCGGTTTGTTCGTCGAGGGAGTATACTGTGCAGCCACCATAAAAAGCTGGCCTTGTAAAGCATCGGCTGTATCTCATACCAGTTTGACTGTGTTTTCAAGTTTCTACGAAACCGGAGACCAGCGGAGCGGTGGAGACTCGTATGATTTGAAAACTCACAGGAGACACGAGAGCTATGGTCGATTCCAGCACGTCTTCTCTTTGCTGCGCTCGTCTCCGCTTTGGTATAAACCAAGCCTTAAGTATAACTGTCATGCTGCCGATGGTTTGAAGGCCTACCTTTTGCTAATACTCGATATTAGAGCCGGGTTTTTGGTCGGTACTTAGAATATTAAAACATAGATTGAGCTTGTCTATTAAACATGCAGCCGAGGACAAAACACATGGCATATAATAATGGCAAAAGATAAATAATTGTAAAATTTTAACAATAGATAGAAAAGTTTTGCAGGAAAACAGAGGGTAAAACCTAGGTAATACCAAAGTAACTATTTTCAGTGATGTGATGACGATAAAGATACCGTCAAATAGGTTTATGAGTATGACGACCCAGATGGGACTTTATCGTAGCCGCGATACCGTGCGTCATCGTAATGTCAGATTGTCTGTACTATACCTTATATTCCATGAATGTCTGGCTTTTGAATGATGATCTATTCTGATGACTTTAAAGGATGGGTCAAAACTAATACGGACCAACAGCGGACGCGGCTCCAGACACTGAATTCTGACAGATAATGTGGGTACTGAAGTAATTAAGAGTCCAGTGTCCGAGATTTGTATGTACAGGTTTGCTCGAACCTTAAGAAGTCGTAAAATTACAACACAACAATACTTACAAGGAATGGAAAAAAAATTAACAGTCGCATAATTATATAAATAGAAAATCAGTTGTAATGATGACGTAGCTACCTATTATTTAAATGATTCTAGATCTAGAATTTGAACCTAGGTTTAGTAACTCGTCGTTTTACTAACGAGCTATTATGCTCCGTCAGTTTAGCCTGGTTAAAATCGACTCTTGGAGTCATGTCCGATTTTCGGTTCCCACTTAACTCAAGTTCGGGTCATCGGTGACTGCCTTCAGGGGTCATGTAGGGGTCGCGCCGACTAATGTTACGTGTCGGTTTTAGCACACGAATACTTTTGAGGGTAACCCGCGTTTTTTTTCTACCACGTAAGTTATTGCTGTGCGTTTGGGTAAGAGAACAATGCCCGTTTTCACTGATGCTAAGTATTAACTAAGGAAAAGCATACAGAAGAATTTTCAGCGATCGGCTCAGCGCCGGAACTCGAAATTTCATTTAGGCATTAATTTTGGTCTCGCTTAGTGGTTTATGAAAATCGGCATTAAGATTCTAAACTAGTCTTTATAACAGCTGCCAGTGAGAGCTTTATGCTACCAAAATCATAATATTATTGTTTTATTTTTACAATTTGATTCAGCTGAAATTACAATATAAACTAAAAAAGCAAGCTTTCCATTGACCTGTAAGATGTTTCTCAGTCACGATAATTTAATAAACATAGAGTTTGATAAACTTATAAAACTGCCTAGTGACAAATGATTTGACCTAAAATTCAGTTAAACTGAGTTAAATTTAGAAGAAAATTTATTAATGGCCTGTATGAGCTAATTCTGAATTGAATTATGCTAGACATTTCTAGACTATTCCAGTACAGTTTTTAGTTTCATTAGAATAAATGTGTGAAAAATAAACTCTGATTTGGTGCCTGCCAAACCACAATGATAAGTCTGAAATCATGCAATTAGTTAGAACATTAATTATAGCTACAGATAATAAATATGCATGAAAATGTATGGCTGCTTCACATTACCTATTTATAACACACATCACACCATTTAATCACTGAAGGATTAGGCAGAGGTGTACCTAATAGTACTCCCACATTTCACCAGTTATATTGAGGTCCCATGTAATAGAGGGCGAGCCTATTGCCATCAACCAGGCTCAAATCCAGACTTGTGGCTGCTACTGAGAAATTCCTGATGGAAAAACTCAATAACACTATTATAATTGTTATTTATAATGACTTAGATAGTTTTTAATAGGTTGAAGATTTTTACAACAAAAGATAAAAAACCTCTGCCTAACTCTTCGGTGATTACAGGTGTTATATTATGTCAAGAAATAAAGATAGATAGAAGGATTGAAAGGGTGAAAAAATACAGGTAGTTTCAGGCAATGTTAATACTTATACAGTAGAATTTATATGAACTCCAGTTCCAAGAAATCCAAGAAATTGAAAACTTAGAGAGTAGTAAGGCAAAATTATACTATTGTTTATATGTATCTCACCCAAAGATTGACTTTTGTTTTTTAAATCTAAATAGGTTTGCGCTTGGCCGCAACTAGCCTGATCTGAAGCAATTGGCTATGGTAGAATATGGCTACAGTATTAACAGTTTCGGTGCTAAGCACCCAGCATATGGGTCGAACAACAATTTGAACAACAATAATTTATTTGAACTTGGTAGCGAAAGTGTTAAGTTTGTGTCTGTACATTTTTTGAGCTGAAACTGTCATGTGAAATATTTAATAAAATTATGATACCTTTTTTAAGATAGCCATTTTGTATTGACATTGTCGACATTGACTTAGCAAACAAGTCCTACAAGAACTTTATATAAATTCTTATTCTATAAAAACTCAGCACTAACCCCTTCCATCTTTAATTTCAATCCTAAAAAAAGGGTTTTCTTACTTGAAAAGATTAGAAACAACAGTAACTTACAAACAATGTAAAAAGTGCCATAGAAACTTTTCATAAAGCAAACTCCAACGTTTTGGCATTCTGTTGAATTATACTGTCTTTTTCATATAAATTAAGTGTTGAAAAGTTTATGAAAAGAGCCTTTGAGTATTGTATGTTGTGATCGGGAAAATATGGCATTTAGGGTTACGAGAAGGTTGATCAAAATGTGGTGTATAAGAGTCCAATGTTAGAATGGAATTAATATGTTGGTAAATAGATTGATAAAATGTACCTAATGACAAAATAACAGTAACAGTTTCTTGTATTAAATCTAATTTAAGTTTAGAAAAAGAAGAATTTTAACGTTGCTAAAAACCATCAAAATTGGTTCAGTGGATAAGGGAATGAAAATATCAAACATACATAACATGGCTTAAAATTGGTATTTAGATCAGAATTTACTACTAATATACTTACTATTACTTTTTTTTTTATGAAATAGACACAATACATCTAGTATACAAATGATGTATGGTTTATTATTTAAAATAGTTACAAAAGTACAGTATAGTATTACAACGAGATTTTGAAAAAAAAAAAAAATTATAAACTTCAATGTTTTACCACAATATGTTTTAAAATGGAGAAGACTAGAGAAAGGAGAATGGGAAACCTTTGCCATGCAGTGGGACAACACTGGCTGAAAATACATACTATGTTTTAAAAGCAACATATTTTGGCCAATCAGACTTTAAAGATAATTAGTTTTTGGCACTGCTTATTTAAATTAGTGTCCAATATTAACCACATCTAAGACTGATTTTTATTGCTGGTTATTAATTTGGGATAGTTAAACTGTTAGTGGTCCACATGGTTATATTTATTACTGAAGAATTATTATATTTCTTCTAGAATATATTATATTTTTCCTTTTCTTGTAGCTGTACAATATTATCTTAATTCATACAACTGTTTTTTTCATTACACCTTTTCTTAGAGGTCATATCTTAATCATTAATCTAGGCAAGTGGCACAGAGAAGTCTGAATATTTTCGTTTTAAAAGTATAAATTTCACAGAAACAATCTCATTTTATTTCACTATTTTGCATACTAGACTATTTCAGTTCAGGCTCTGAGTAAATACTGTAAATAACAACAAAATTATTGATGTCTGTTATATGTGTCATATAAGCAAGTGTGTCAATGAAAACAGCTGATTGGTATGTGATTATTAACACACACTCATACAACTCAGGGGCAAACTTACTTAAACAAAGGATATTACCATTTTAAAAGATAAATGAGTTTTCGTAAGTAATGCCTGCTTACATTAACATTAAATGTAAGATTCGTGTAAACAGCATGCAAATGAAACATTTCCGACAGGATATTACGAAATTCGTAGGTTAGTTAGTGATCAACAATACGTGAATAATAAGCACCACCTGCAGGGGGCTCCATCCCGAGCCCAGCTGCGACTGTCGCCCATTGGGGTTGTGCTGCGAGCCGCCCGACATGCTGCGCGGCCCTCTCGCGACACTGTTTACTACACGTAGTCAACACCAGTCCGTCAACAAACACTCCCTCAGTCCACCATAATGATGCCGGCAAGTTTGAAGCCTTCGCCCGCGTAACAGCGCTCCCTTACGACGTGTACAGATACTTCTGAAACGTTTTCATCAGCGCACATTAATTTTTCAACTATCCATAGCGTGCCACATGTACTCCGAGCGCGAAACAGCTCACTTCCACCGGTAGCAAACACTTATTCCAAAGAAAACTAAGATTATTTAGTGCATGGTATGGTGTTCACGAATTTGATGCTCACTTCGCGTGACATTTTGAACGCATTTAGGTTTTGAAATTAAGCACTTCCAGCACAAATTGTAGTTTGAATTCGGTTGCCGGAATACTGGACACTGTATCTTACCGAATAAAACTTTATATTTCGGCGATAATTATCACAAAAAACGTAAAAATTCTCAAAGTATTCAATAGATTCGCCTTCACAATGGTGGCCGATTAGGTTTTTGAAAGCTCATACAACGCCATCTTGTGGCACAACTTCAAAAATAAGTCGGTAAAACAGCGGAACGGAAGCATGTTTTCTTTTGTCTTTGGTGCACAAAAAACACCGCGTGCTTGAAAAAAAAACATGGTCGTTAAAACTTTATTTTAATTGCAAAACACAAGTAAATAAATAATATGAGTGTACTTGGAGATAGATTACTTATTATTTGTGAAGTCTTTCCGAAAAAAGTTGACGATTTGGCGGGTATTGAGCGGCTATGAGAATATGTCCCGTTTATTTTTAGATGATGGCAACATTACTGCGTTGCTTAGCAACGGTTGTTTTGTTTTCATTGTGCTATCAAGTATTCAAGTTTATCGTGCATATTGTCTGGACATAAGTCTATAATTTCAATGAAAGATAGTGAGATCACGAAGTTTTTAGTATCATTTACAGGTCAGATTGAATATGTGACCTTTCCTGCTGGCGTATTTGATGATCAACTTTATGCACAGTATGAAACCGTTTGGGGACCGGATTGGGAGCCTGTTTCGGGTCTTACATCAGGCACTAGTCAAATGGCACGTTCTGGGGTTAATCCTGAACGAGTAGTCTTGAATTTACCTTTAGAAATGGTATTTAGCAGTACTAATGTGTCTGGTTGTAAGTATAATTTATAGCAAATGACTATAACGCTCTTTTACTAATTACGTTAATTTTCGTTGGACCATCATCAGTTTAACGTGCTTCGGGGTTGGCATAACGCCAACTCCGGCCTGCTACTGAGAAATTCCTGATGGAAAAACGATGATCTTTGAACTCGGATCTCTCTCTGTTCTTGTTGAATTGCCGTCCCATTGGAGTGAATAATTAACCTCAACAACAGCGAGTGCACTTGTGTCTTCGTTGTGTGCTTTAATAGGTATATCCCGCGCTAATGGCTAATCTCCCTTCAGACCTTGGCCGCCATGCCCGAAAAACGGTCAGATTGCTAATAGCTAGCTCATAGCTATTTTTTTTAAATAAGTTTAATGGCCTGGTTGCTGGGACCTATTAGCCTGCATGTCTTAGGTTAGCTATTAATTTGTTTTGACAGGGCCACAGATAATAATAACAGTGAGAGCTCAAAACACCATCAGCGGTGATGCCCTAAGAGGCTATGCCTTGTTTCTCTTGCCGCCCACTGCTGGCCCTAGCCAGGCCTCCGCCCCTCTGGTGCGGCCACAAGCTGCCACTCGCCTCGGCGAATGGATGGGCTGGATAACTGGCAGATACCCTGAGCTGGCTGACCCCAAAATGTTGGCAAGTGGGAAGGATAATTATTGTAAGTCTACTTATGCAACATCTTAGTGTCACGCCTGTATTTCTTGGTGAATTAGACAAAGGCACTAGAGGCAGGCACATCTCGTGCACACACTTTTTTGTCGAAAATCGGTACCTGTTTATGTTGAGTTAAATTATTCCTTTCTTGCCGCAGAAATTCCTCTAGTAGTCTTCCACATCTGTCCTGCCTTTTAAAATCCTTAGATATTTGTTTTTTTTTTGTTTTCAGTGCTGAGGACAGAATCTTATGGAAGTGTGACGGTGTCCTTGTCCATGGTATCGAAGGATCTCCGTAAACTGGGATATGACAACCAGCCGCCGATCTACTTATAAAGTTTGGTTACGGTGCAAGATGATTTTATGTTTAAGACCAAGAACTTAATTTTGTACGTGAATATTTAGATAGGCAGATAATTTTAGCCACAGCTTGTACTCTCTTCTTCGTAGTGTAGACGGCACAATAGACCAAACATTTTTGTTGGCCCGAAACTTCGCCAAAGTGCTAAAAGTAACCTCTGCGCTGCTACCGACGACGACACCGAAGTACTGACTATATACTTAGGTACGATCACTAAAAAATTTAGGTCTCATCTGAAAGTTAGCATGTCTCAGTTTTACCTACCTACTACCCAACTTAAAGATGGAACCTAATTTTATGGGGGATATAAATAACATCCAAATTAAGGGCCTTTGTTCCCGACTAAAACCACCCAGCCGAACTTCCTTCCAGCTGAAATTCGACCCAACCAATGAATGATTGGATTCCCGAGTCCCGAGGCACTTCCAGTGCGATTGTTAGCTGGTGGTTTTAGAATCATGTACCTAGTTACTAATACTGGATACAGGTAAAAGTTATTGTCATAAATTCATGATGTATTACACCGTTACACCGTGTACCTTATTCATATGATAATCACTCATCAATTAAGTAAATAAATTTATTTCAATTTATGTACAACTGTTTTAAATTCCGTAATAACCTGTCCCAGATAGGTCTTAATTACTGAAACCTTGCCCGCATGTTTCAAGATAGGCTTATAATTACAAGCATATTTTTAACTTCATTGTCATACATTTTATACATGTGATTGCTTCGTAGGTATATTAAACATACCGTTCTTGCCGTATTTGTGTAAGAATTTGCTCAGAATTTTG
Organism: Standfussiana lucernea; assembly: GCA_964057025.1. Lineage (NCBI taxonomy): Eukaryota > Metazoa > Arthropoda > Insecta > Lepidoptera > Noctuidae > Standfussiana > Standfussiana lucernea. Next base: position 14,133,529 of record OZ059797.1, read on the forward strand.
CGGTAGGCTAGCTTAAGCTTGTCCTGAATTATCTCCTTCCTAGAACAAGCTGCCTATTTAGAACTTCACCAATATAGCTGAGCGCGATAAGCTTATCTAAACCATTCCTCTGCGAGACATGGGTGGGCCTCTCCCAAGCTACACTGCGCTACAACACGATGTCCTTCACTTCCACTAGTTCCACATCCAGTCTGACCTAGCCACCTTATTAAGGACGTCGCAGATACGCGGTCTCTGTCAATATTCCATAGCAATGAGGACACTGACAGCCTTGATCGCAGCTCAAATGTGATGATACTGATGATGGATCGCACTCAGTTTCTTTGCTGAAATTCGCCCTTACGATAGCTTTGCTGCCACCTTAATTCCTATAAAGCGCGATCAGAATGTAGGAAACAGTACCTTTTTAAGTTCATATTTCAGGGTTCATACAATTTCAGTTGTTAATTTTCATGAACACTGCATTCCCTAAGAGTACTTTCCCAGTTTTATCTAATGCCATGTACCTATAGTTCGATGGTATAAAAAATTATATCCATTGTGATCAATGGGGCTGAGGATCATGGCATAGTGTTTGTCTCACTGCAGGGCAAAGGCCTCTTCTTGAACAGAAAAAATAACGAGCATTGGTCGTTGATTGATCTCCAATCCAACACGCTTGCTCACTGCGGGTTTACACATTTCAGATTCAGACAAGTTAGGGTCCATTAATTCCAAGACTACCGTAATTCTTATACTTACTTACTGTAGGTATATTAAATTGCAAAAAAAATAATTACAGGAGTTTCTTCTCATATTAGGAGAATCAGCATCTTAGGCAGATGTTTTGTTTGTTTGAAAGATCAGTGTAGGACATCCTAAGTCTAGGTGGAGTGACGATCTTGGCAGGTCACTGGTAAAGTGTAACTGAGTGTCCTAAGTTTGATAAAGAAATTTTGTATTTATTAGCAGACAGACTGTACTGGAGCCATTCCTAATATTATTTTTAATTGGTAAAGATAGGCCTTAATTGAGGAACATTTGAAGGGAGTTGTTTTCCTTATCTCTGGGGTACATACGTAGATATGTAACGTGTTCTCAAGTTTCAAGGACCAATTATCATTAAAATTAATGACTAATACACATGTGGAGTCACTGCCGCCTTGTCTTTATCCTCAAGTATCTACTTACTTTACTTTTCTAAAGCCATGTTAATGAAGTGTTTCGCACTCAAAATGGTGGTGGCATTGGCTTCTGTGTTCAATTGTAAATTTATGTTTGTTGATGCAGACTCTTAAATTATGTTTAATTAGTTAAAGTAGGGCATGGTAACTACCTAGCACAATTTGTATAAAGCGAAAATTAAAGAACAATACATCAGTAGGTACAGATAACGGAAACCTGGTGAAATAAATCCCAAGAATGGACTGGTAAGGCACCTCCTAATGACCACCATTTTCTTAGATGTGGAAAAATTAAAAGAGAAGAACAAACATAGTAAAGGGAACAATAGCCATTTTGGACTAAGAAAAACAGATTTTTTTAAGAGCGCTACAGCTCAGCACGATGTCCTGGGTTCGATTCCTAGGTCGGGCAAATTTTTATTGTGTTTTCCCATGAGGAATGGTAGCAGCCTAGACTCCTGGAGTCTTGTTGCCCTCGGCTACGTGGAACTTCCCTAAGCAAAACATGGGTGGAACAACTAGAAGTAGACCCCCTCACGGAGATTCACAAGCGTGATGAGAATGATCGTGATGTTATATTAGACAGTTTACCTATAGTCCAAGCATGATAAGAGAATGGCTATACTGTCGTATTTCTTTAGATTGCTCACGAGTTCACGGTACAGAACCTTATAAACGTCACAATTTCTTATCTTCATCATCCTGATCACAAAACAAGTAAGATTGTTAGAAAACATAAGAGTCGTGGCTGTATAATTTTATTGTAGTCACACTGATAAAGGGATAACTGATAAGATTTCATTGTGACAGTAAATGATTAAACCGGTAATCTGTGCGGATTAGCGGTACTCGACGTTGATCTAAAAACACTTTGAGTAAACACTGTGTTAATAGGAGACATACATGAAAACACATCTATACTAATATTTTAAAGAGGAAAGATTTGATTGTTTGTTTGTTTGCATTGAATAAGCTCCGAAATTACAAGACCGATTTCAAAACATCTTTCACCGTTGGGAAGCTACACTATCTCCGAGTGACATATTTAGCTATATTATATTTTCAAAAAAATTAGGGATCCTTACTAAAACTCCAATAATTTAACCCAAGGTGTAAAAAAATGACCTACCTAAATACCTTACATCGCGTGCGCTGCTAAAACTATTGATGATAGAACAAAATAATGTACTACGACTTTGCAGAACACATCATTATCTACAAAAAGTGTTGCGAGAGCATATGTCTAACTTTTATGTATACATATGTCACAATAATTGTTCTTTTACTCGTATTTTAAAAATTTAATTGAAATTCCGCCGCTGGAAAAGGCTGTTTATTTGTACCTTGTTAGTAATTCTTATCAAAATAAATTACTTCATACTCAAGACTGCTTCAATACCTTTATACAAAATTTTGAATTATTCAATTCGGACAATACACGAGTTCAAAAATGAAGTATTAGAAAAAAGTCGCGTGGTCGCCGCGCCCCGCTCACTTCGCTCGGCTTACTATGCGATGTAGGCGTCACTGAGGTACCTACGGGAGGGGGAGTCAATGTTAAGAATTTGGGCTCCCACCGCAGCGGTCAAAAAATTAAATAAATAAATTTAATGGCTTTTGTTTGTAGTTATGATCTTTTTACAAACATTAGAAGAAAAAGAAAATAATCGAATATAAAAAAATACAAAAAAAGAATATAAAAAATAATAATATCCAACCTTCTTTATAATGTACTCTTTTTTAGTAACCCGGCGCAAAAAGAAGGGTGTCTGTGTGTGAGTGTCTATGTGTTAAAATTTATAGTTTTATAAAAATTTTGTTAAATATCCGTGCGAAGCTGGGACGGCCCGTTAGTTTTTTTATATTTTTAAATCAACTCAACTCAACTCAAAGCATTTATTTCAATTAGACCATTACAGGCACTTTTGAATGTCAAAACACACTAAGCTACAGTCCCTGTCACAGGGCATAATAACTTGTGAAAGTACTGTAGTTGCCCATTTGAAAGCGTAGATCCTATGGAGAAGAATGGGCAAGAAACTCCATGGAGACTCTTTTAAATCAATATGTTTTTACAAAATCTTGGTTACATCATTCATGTCGAGATTATACATATGTGTGAGAACGATGTAGAGAGACGTGCGAGTAAGAGCGTCCAGAGTACAAAGATAAAATCAACAATTCAAAAATACAATAATCCATGGCAGCTGCGAGATGACCAGTCCCTACTGACAGCGCCCGTTCACGAACATGACGCGTGGATCAGCCCTCATTCAACTCAACCATTTTGAAGGGAACTAAACGACCTGACACACGCGCCACCATCAGCGAGACATTTTAGTGAGCATGACATTCTCTCAATCACTAGGGAAAATGCGAGTAAAAAATTAATTAATTAAAAGATGTAAATGGTAGCTTTATCGTACATAGTACTCACACATGTGCTATGCAATTATACAATACTAAGAGATTGAATCTATACAATGCAAAGATATGTTTACGATCTTCTGCACCTTCCACAATAACTTCCCATGGTAACATGGAAAAGTGTTTATGTTGTTTCCTAAATTGATTACATTTTTTAATTATTCTATTCAGTTTAGCATATTTTTTTATTTTCTTATTGCTAACTGTATAATTATGTTTTAGTAGGGAATCTTCAGTCAGATCATATATATAAAAAATAAGAAAGAAAAATAAATAAGGAAAATAATATTAATTGAATCTGGTCTCTAAAATGTAAAAAAATAATGTAAATGTTTGCATGCTTGAATGGTAAAATATGGCTGAACTCTGCTATTTATAACAACTGTTGTGTATAAACCCATATTTGGAAAATGAAATTCTATTCTATCCTATCCTGTCCCGTCCTATCCCGTCCTATCCCGTCCTATCCCGTCCTATCCCGTCCTATCCCGTCCTATCCCGTCCTATCCCGTCCTATCCCGTCCTATCCCGTCTTATCTAGTCCTGTCCCGTCCTATCCCGTCCTATCCCGTCCTATCCCGTCCTATCCCGTCCTATCCCGTCCTATCCCGTCCTATCCCGTCCTATCCCGTCCTATCCCGTCCTATCCCGTCCTACCCCGTACTGTCCCGTCCTATCCCGTCCCGTCAAATTTTTGTTAAATACCCGTGCGAAGCCGGGACGGGCCGCTAGTCTGTTATAAATTAGCTGATCTTCAATTGATATCCCAACACTTTTAATTCATATAGCCCTAAGATTCCATTTTCAGGTTTAGTCTAAAAAAAAGGCAAATTAAATTGAATCAACATCAACTGCTAAGCTCGATAGTTCGTGATCTTATCTTCTGTCTCACGTATTGCCGACGTGAAAAGAAATGGGGATAGCTTCCAGTCTACCCGCATATTGCTGAATATCTACTAGTATTTTACATGGCACGACTGTCTGTCTGGCTAACACACCTCGAGGTACTGAGTAAACTGAAACCTCTTGGTAGGAATGGTTGTCAGACTTACAGGTTTGTGACCCATAAAGAATGGAACACTCTCCTACTATTGTCATTTCAGGTGGCCTACCATGTCGTCTTAATGCAGGAATGTTTTAGTGTTATTCCAGTGTGGAAAAGAGACAGAGCTATACAGGATGTCTAGCGTCATCTTTTCCCACACTGGAATACAACTAAAACATTCCTGCATTGAGGCGTCATGGCAAGCCAGTAGATAGACAGTGACTTTCCCCTATTACATTGTAAGCATAGCTAGGTATTGCATCTGTGGTTGCTTTACCTCGTTATGGGATATCCGTCTTCTGACGCAATTAGCGCGTCACCTTTCTAATTAGTGTTATTGTCACCTTTGGACCTAACACTCATCGTTTCATGCAGTTTTAGGTCTGTATTGTCTTTGGTGACGTCTGGGCGATATTTACCTACGCATTACGTGGTGGCAAGCCCCTCACATCACGTCTGCCGTGTCGCGTCGTTGCCTTTATACCTGTTAACCCAGGCTGCAGTATGCTTAAATATATTTCAGCAACAGTAATAGCTTTGCTGGCAGGAGCAACGGAGCTTGTTTAGAAATTTTACCATTTTTTTTAAATACGTACACTGTTATGATAAGGCCGGGTGAAAGAATAAAATAGTAAATGATGTTTATTTTGTAAATAGGTTTATACAAGCACTTTTACACGTCTTCTTTTTTAAAACTAGATGTGGCCGGTGTTTCGTACCTGACTACATTGAGAAGAAACAGCCGAAACAAACTCAGAGGTCATAGCCTCTTTAAAGTTCCAGACATAATCTTGGTCAACTCACATGAGGACTATGCAGATTAGTGTCTGAGATGGTCTTTTGAAGAAAGAACCACACACATTTGAGTGGAACTGTCCAGCTAGTGCAAGCATTTGTCAGTTATCGTGTAGCTCGACTCATAACTCAAGGAGCTCAACGAAACGACGAACAATACCAAAAAAAGGACATTTGTATAGGTCGCTTATAGTACTTAATAGAGTAGTAGTAGAGAAGTGTCTACTAATGTTTAGCTGGCATCAGTATCTGTTGTAGTTCTGACAGATTAAACCCTAGTTAAATCCAACATCTACTTACGTGAAAAGCTATGTTTAGCATAGATTGCTATATGCTTGCCCAGATTGAGTCATATGAATAATTTTATGTTTAAGATCCTAAACTGCACCAACCTGTAATACCCTAAAAGTTGTTTAATCAAAATATTCCTCTTCGCTAAACGTGTAGTTCCCCACCACTTTCCTCATAGCTCAACACTCACTAATGTACCTGTTAGGCACATACGTCTCGATCTGTACGTTTGTAGTACTTCGTAAGTGAGCAAGTACACCACAGGGGACAAGCCCACTTGTTACAAAATGCGTCAGAACTGCACTGCAACGACTTGCTGCAGTCTAGTTCTGACGCATAAAAAGTGCGCGGTTTTGACATTCGCAAATATTGCCTCTGCACCTGGGAAAAAGTCGTTCATGGATGCAAGAGCGACTTTTTCCCATGAGGTAGGCTGGACCTGCTACGATTCACATACTGGGATCTCTTTCCTTAAAAAGTTAAAATAGAAACCTCCCCTACAGGCTTGGTTGATAAAACTTATTTATGAGGCTTTTAAAAAATACTTAATTTGGCTCATCAATGGTTGATTGATCATTGTGAGATAGCTGTCCAGGTTGTTAGCTGGAATCGAAGAGCAGTATTGTCCAATCATCATTTTCCACGGACGCACAACGTTCTACTACCTTGTCCGACCCAGCAAGTACCCCCCACATAAAGCAAAAAACGGGAAAAGGCTAGGCAGATGATGATTATTGGCTATTCATCACCATCTGCCTAGCCTTTTCCCAACTATGTTGGGTCGGCTTCCAGTCTAACCGGATGCGGCTGAATACCAGTATTTTACATGGAGCGACTGCCCATCTGACCTCCACTACCCAGTTAGTACTGGGTGATTCGATACCCCTTGGTAAGACAGGTTGTCAGAATTCTGGGCAACTGAATATTGTACCTTTAACGACTGTCAAAGGTCTACGAGGACTAACGGCGTGCTTTCCGACGCACGGAAGAAACTCGGTTACGTAATGGGTGGTCAATCCACCGAGCAACCTAGGCAAGCACGGCTTAATCTTCAGATCGAATAGATAAGCCGTTATTATTTAGCCACGAGCTCCTCCATGCTCTCTCCATTAAGCCAATCATAGGAGGTAAAATTGCTTTAAAGTTCAAACTGCCAAAATTGTATTGCCTTGTGTTTTAGTGGTTGCAAGCGCTGCTCTGAGCATTTTGGGTTCGATTCTCAGTTCATTGAAAGTTTGATTGAGTATTTCCATCAGGAATTTCTCAGTTGCAGCCACGGAGTCTGGATTTGTGTCTGCTTGACGGCAATGGGATCCACGTGGGACTTAAATACATATAATGGCAAAATGTGGATATTTACTAAAGTAGTAAAAACCCTTCGGGAGTTACAGGTGTAATGTGATTATATCAAAGGATGCACTGACCATACCAATATATGTAGGTATTTAGGTACCTACTGAAGATGTACCGCTCACACTGACATCACAGTGTCATATTTTCCTCGAACAGTAGTGTAGTGCGTGCGAGGTCTCACGCCTCCTCTGCCAGTTTTAATTCTATGTACCTACATTACCTGCATTTGCTAGTTTTGCATACAAATTATATTGCGATAGATTTAATTACGTCATTTTATTTTTGCATGTGTGAGTAAGAGGCTGGTGATGATGCTCTTACGCATCGTGAGGCAAAAGGAAAAAGGAGTATTTTTTTTAAAGGGCTTTCAATTTCCTGGTCGCTGTCACCGAAGTCCTTCTGTGTCTTCGTCTTCGTGGGTTACATGACTGCTTGTTGACCTTATTGAAGGGTTGTCCTGTTGTTTTATTTTGTCATAAATTTTATCTCAATCACGGTTCTAGGTATTTCTTTCTATTTACGGACATCCAACTATATAAATTGTCAAAAATTAAAATGCCCCTTTGCTTCGATTTTATCTAATTTATCTAAATTTATATTTCTCGTCTTATTTTCTCTACAACTGCATAATTTTGGGTTCTCGAATTTCTCTCTCCGTTGGTTTGATCGAGGTAAACGGGTCTTAAATTGTTTGTTATACCGTCTCAATGATTTCCTTTTGAGATATCTGTTTTCCACCTAGACTTTCCTGCCTTCCTGATTGTAGTCACTATGTCAATGTTTAGAAAACCTAGATTCTATGTTTCTGAGAAGTCTAAATTACTATGCGTAGGTAGGAATGTAACCAGTTTCATTAAATTATTCATGTATCTAACGCATCGCATCGTAAATGCTTGTGACGTAACAAGACATCTGTATTAATTGATGTTTTAATTAATATAACATTACATAACGACATGTTGTGGTCTAGACTTCATAGTCTAGACCACAACATGGCGTTAATCTATTCATATAAAAAAAAATAGGTTGATCTATTCATATAGATCAACCTATTTTTTTCTTGTTGATGAGGATAAACAAGTAAATATCAGCGGCGTATTTTCAAATGATAATGAAGAATGTTTGTCAGATTTCCCCCGAGATCAGGAGTGGAGTTTGCAGCAGAGGACATTTAATCATAAAAAACCCACGCTTTTTTGTCATGGAGGTAGACATAAACTACAGAACGCACTAGGACCTGCTACGATCCTTACATAGATACTCCTTGCGCCTCGTCCTCGGTCAGACATCAGAGAAAGGAAGGAGAGGAACTTCTTCTAAATCGTACATAGTGAATGTACAGTAAACCAGGTACAGTACCTAATTAATAAAATTTTGTACGCACAAAAACAAATACAGGCCATGAAGATCTGTAGATAATTGGGTATGTTCTGAAGTGTCGACATCTAACACCCGTATTTATAGTCAAGTTAAAGTAATTACTTGAGCTTTAGTAATTACTTCTGCAAAATTTTGTATGCAATAGACTAGAGTAAGAACCATCAAAGACAGCAAAGCTAAGAATTCAAACTTTTTGCAGTTCTAATTTTAGGAAATAACTAAACTACATACCTAATTAAAATCGTATCTTAAAAATGACATTTACTCAAGTAAACACTTTGACTTGTTTATAGATACTTACGGGTGTTAGATTAGATCCTACAAGTTCAAAAAACCTAAAAGGAACAAGGTAACCCTACCTATCTATTTGGTTGATTGGATTTCTAACTTTTCCTAATCAATAACCTGTACCTACCTATTAGTCTAAGATCCCACCTAAGGCCGACCTTCACCAATCTTCTTAGCGAATGAAACATATTTTAACAATCTTAATACATAAACAAACATATTAGTAGTAGTTGATGTAGCTCCCAATACCTAGTAGATATTATAAACACTTTAGTGTTCAAGTGCATTCACATCATAATCTATTTTCGATAATCATCTTATCATTAAAATCGAACCAATTAACCTCCATACTTCAACAATGGAATTTACGTTTGTGTTGTACGTAAACAAAGTTATTTTTTCCATGACGTCTGGTGCTTAGAGAGTTTGGTATTCACAATATACGATTATCAACCCTTACCGTGCGGAGTGGCTGCGAGTTATAAGCTGAAGCGACTTCCCTCTTGCGACGGTGATTGTGAAGAAAACAATTAATCAAAGGTTCCTGTATAAACCACCAAGGGGGACGCGAACCCAATGCGGGTTGCTAGTTATCTTATGTCTTGAATTTTAGGTTCTTGTATATTACGGTTTTCTTAACCGTTTTGAGAGCATTGGTGAAGACGTAAATTCATCATCATCTGCTTACCTATGCGTATGTTGGGGTCGCCTTCCAGTCTAACCGGATGCAGTTGAATACCAGTATTTGTAAGTATGCAGTCTAACCTACCTTGTAACCTACCCGTTACCAGGGCAGAGGGCAGGGTGGGTGGCTCTATTAAATACGTGTACAGGGCGTAAGAGACATCAACGCGCACTGATACCATGAATTCAGTTTTTACAGTTTGAGAAATCCACATTGAGGGGTCACGGTGAATCATATACAAGGTGTTGCTTTGCATCCTCGTCAAATTCAAGGAGGTAACTATGCTAATGATTCTCGACCCAATAATAAAATGGGTAAGTAATTTTTTTTTCATCCCACCATTTCGGAAAGAGTATTTTTAATCTTCAATATCTGAGTGGAAAAGCCGTTTTTATTCTCTAGAGGATAAAGTAAATTGAATTTAGAACATCGTGTGCACTAAGTTTGTGAATTAAAAAAAACATTAAACCTATTTACTGCTACCTCTATGGTGCCGAATATATCATACAACTTTTTTTTAATTTGTTAAAAACTCAGACTCGGAACCTTCTTGGTGTTCTTTTTTCAATTTGCTTTGTACGCGGTTCTTTACGCGGCATTTTTTCACGTCATTGTTAAACCTTATATTAAAAACAAGAAACTTCAAAACAAATGAAAAAACTAAAATGAGTGATTCTAGCGACGAGTTAGTTTGCTTGACGCCAACAGAATTGACTGAAACTGTTAATAATGCGCAAATGAGCTTTCTCCCTCAACAATCACGCGAGAAGTATTTAAAACAGTACGATATGTTCAACACGTGGCGACTAGCAAAAGGAGCCAAAACTTTCTCAGAAAACGTTTTGCTGGCATATTTTATAGAATTATCCGAGAACAAGAAAGCAAGCACTCTATGGAGTACGTATTCGATGCTAAAAGCAACAATAAAGATGAAAAAAGACAAACATATCGATACCTATCCTAAATTAGTGGCATTTTTAAAAAGAGCCTCATCTGGTCATCAACCAAAAAAATCGAAGGTTTTCACAGTATCTGATATTGAAAAGTTTCTTAACGAAGCACCCGATTCCGTATATTTGGCGGCAAAAGTAAGTCAGTTGCACATTCAGTATCTACTTAAGTATATTAATCTCAATTAAATAGTATACTTAGTAGATGTTGATAGGCATAATTATGCGTTCATATCAATTTTATTCATTTATCTACTACAATACTCTTTACGTTACAGGTTGTTCTTATTATTGGAATAAACGGAGCATGTCGAACTAATGAACTAACACAACTTAATGTCAAAAACATTGAGAAACATTCAGATGACTTACTATTAATTAATTTACCTAATACAAAGACAAAAAGAGACCGCAACTTCGTCATTCGCAAGGAATACGTAACGATTGTTGAGAAATATCAAGCCTTACGCCCGCCTAACACTCCAATCAATCGATTTTTTCTACAGTATCGCAATGGAAAGTGTGTTAGACAGCCTATGGGTACTAATAAAATTGGCAGTATCCCACGAGAAATAGCAACATTTCTTGAACTTCCAGAACCCCTGTTGTACACGGGTCATTGTTTCCGACGAACTTCAGCCACACTTTTGGCTGATTCCGGAGCTGATCTCCTGTCCCTTAGGCGCCACGGAGGCTGGAAGTCCAATGCAGTTGTAGAGGGATACATAGAGGATTCCATCCAAAATAAGTCTAAAATATGTGAAGGCATCGTAGGAGCCATTACACTGAAAGGGCCTCAATCGGATCCTTGGACTGGCCCTTCTACATCAAAAATAAGCCGTTATGAAACACCTAACCATCTCCCTCTCTCTCCAACATTCACGCCAAGGGAATCCGATGAATCGGTACAACTATTAAGTATGACAGATAGTTTACCGAAAAACAGTACACAAGTGACTAACACCAATATTACAGTACCAAACAAAAATATTACACTCAATTTAAATAACTGTAGCAACGTTACTTTAAAATTTTCTTAATTATACCTTAGTATTATTTTGTTATAATTTAAAGATTATTCTGTAATACTTACCTGTCATAATGTAGTAATTAATACCTAAACTGAAATAAAAGTGTACCTATCTTGTGATTGTAAACGTTTTTTTTTTTGCATTTAGTCATTTCCTCGCTGAGGTGGAATGAAAAGTTACGTGTTGCACTCGAGTGCAAAGATTTTTCACCTCGTGCTCTTTTGATTCCCTCGCTAACGCTCAGGATTCTAATTTTGAATCACTCGCTGCGCTCGTGATTCAATTTTAGAATCCTTCGCTTGCTCGGTCATCAAAATTGAACACGCGGTTAAAAAGCAACTTTGCACTCTTGTATAACAAATAACTATTTCTTAATATCGGAAATCGATAAGTGTACACCACCCGTATTAAAAGGCAGCCCGTCTAATACTAGCCCTATAAACGCGCTTTCACACACACAAACAAACGCAGACATATATTCGACAAACGGGTGATTCTGCTCTTTTGAAAAGGGCTTCATTCTGAAATAGTGTCAAATTAAAACAAATAAAAAAGCATCATTTATTATTATTACCTGACCTGACCATCATTTATTATTATTTATTGACCTGGTACCGTAATTTATATTGATTATTTACGTCTTCTATGACAACCTCCTGAATTTTGACGAGGATGCAAAACTACACCTTGTATATTATGCTGAATTCATGGTACCTACTTTTAACAGTTTGCTCTTCAATGTCCTTCACACTGTGTTTTACCACAGAATACATGATAGTACAAGGTATTATTTAGTTTGTCCGGGAAAACTTCCTACCTGTGCAGAATATGGTTTCTTATCACGAAGGTTTCATTGGGTTGGCTCTTAGATTTCCAGTGCAACAGTTCTGCGTTTTCTGAACTTCAAAGTCGTAAGAAAAACAGGTGTATCATAATTTCCAACTTACCTAATACCATACAGTATGTCTGATTTCTCGGTCAATTAGTTTGCGGTGCACTACGTCAAAGCTTGTTTATTTGTTTGTACATGTCTGACGCAATGATCAAGCCCCCATTCCGTTACTACAAAATAACAATTTGTATGCCAAAAGGAATTCTATATGTGCCTGAGTACGTCATAGGAGGTGCGCGTTATTTGCGCGTTTTCCTAATAAGAGCAAGTGAAGTAAATATTCAAATATTTACCTGTCTTTATATTGTAAATTTTCTCATTACGCACAAATTCCGCACTCCGAAAATATCCTGCAATATGTTCGTTTTCCTAATTATTGTTGTGTTAAAAAGATTATTATCTGAAAGTTAACGAATTACTTAACTTTTTCAACGAGTGCATGAAAGACACATGAAACGAACTTAGGTACTTATTAAGCTCATAGTTTAGGACCTATGTAAAGATCATGGCTACAGTTTTTTAGCCCTATTAAGGCTTTTAAGCGAGTCAGCTGAGCCACCTGGCCCCTAAATAGCAAAATTCTAGGACCGTTCCGTTCATAGTAGGTACATACTATGAACGTAACGTATTCATACCTAAATATCTGGGCCGATGGCCAATTTTCACGTATCAGGTGATAAAGTTACCTAAAAGTACCCACACATTTTGTTAATCAGAAAATAAGTAAGGCCTAAGGCTCGCCCCCTATTACATGGCATTTAAACATAACCGGCGAAATGTGAGTGTAGGTACTTTTTCGGTACCCCACTGCCAAACGCTTCGGGAAATACAGGCGTGATGTTTTGTTATGTAAGTAAGGTCTAATCTTGGACCACTTCCAATCTATAAAAGACTGGCGATTCAGATGGTTGAACTTAGATGGGCTGCTCTAACATCAGCTAGTTTCCAAGAAGGCACGGCAATAGTGCTGAAATCATTTTATCATACATAACTCTTACATTAAATGACAAAGATAAATGGCAAGATATGGGTTTACGCAAATACGTGTCTGCACGTTTTATGAATTTATTATAGGGGTTGGTGAATTTGGGCCGCCATACGTCGTATTGATTCAAGCTAGGGAAAATGAATTGTTTTGGAAAATTGAATACCATTCAGTCATTCATTGACACCATAACACATTTACCGATGGGGTGGATTAGGGGTAATTTTTTACAGTTTCTTAATATTCAATAAAATGGGTGTAACACGGCCAGGTGGGTTACCATGATCTGGTAGTGCAGGAATGTTTTAGTATTATTCCGAGAGTGGGTAAGAGATGGCGCTAGACAGCTGTCTAGCGCTGTCACTTTCCCACTCTCGGAATAGTCCTAAAACATTCCTGCACTAACAGATCATGGTAACCCCCCAGTTTTATTGAAGTATAATGTCAATTTCATAAACATTTCTTTTATATTTGATTGTATAAAGTGTGGTTAGAATTAGTTAAATTTCATGAGTATGGACGTACATATGTCTGCAATAAATTAATTGTACCTAATTACCTATTAGTATACAGTTTACAACCATTACCAGATCACATTAAAATGTTCTTTATTTTAACAAAATAAAGAAAATCAAAGTATTTATTTGTCCAGCCCCGCCAAAAACAAAATGATGTTAAGTTGGGCATTAATAGTCAATATTTCACCGAACATTAAAAATAAAATAGTAACAACGTCTGTAAACTATTCATTTAACAAAAGCCGTAAAACAGCAAACAAAACTGGAATTTGAATTTTATCGTAAATTAATGTTTAAAAATAAGTACGTGGTCCAATGACAACTATTTTATATATACATTTATATGGACTCATTAACACCAATCTGCTGGCACAAAATGGCAATGCAAATTAGATTACTTCTCTATAACAGACTAGAATGCATGAAAATTTACAATGTATGTAATGGGTACAAGAAGAAAGCAATAAAAAAATAAGTAAGTAAGTACATACAATGTGGACTTTTCACTTGCCATCCCCCATTTTACCCCTTTGGGTAAAGTCTCCGTAATACTGGAACATGTGTTTCTATTCTTACTTATCACCGAAACCAGCCATTTTGATTTTACTTCGGATTGGAAAAACTTTAATTAATATTTCATCATTCTCCTGTCCTTAATTATCCCTATTTATTCTAGGTCGGCGCAGCGTGTCTTCTTCTTCCATACTTCTCTATGACTCGTCATCTCATCAGACACCTCCTTTCTTGACATATCATTTGTCACACAGTCCATTCATCGTTTCTTTGGTATTCCTCTGCTCTTATACCCATCAACATTCATACTCAACACTTTCCTCGCGATATTTTCCTCATTCTTAATTTCCAATATTTCTGTAGTAGAATTTCTAGAAAGTACATTGTAGTTTAAAACCTAAAATAGAAATATACGTTTTTTTTTATTGATTAGGTAAAAATTAACGTTTGTGCTCTTATATCTCAACGTAATGTCCTGTTAAGTATTTTGTGTGCACATAAATAAATAAATAAAAAGTAAGTACAGATTTTTAACATTACTATTGACCTTTTTAGAAGGCAATTTCAAAGACGTAGCCTGAAATTTGGATTTATGACCAGTTAGCATTATAGCTCACTCCGTATTTCATGGGTCGAAATGAGGGCGGTGGCTTCATTTGCCTCTGCTTATGAATCATCATCTGCCTAGCCTTTTCCCAACTATGTTGGGGTCGGCTTCCAGTCTAACCGGATGCAGCTGAATACCAGTGTTTCACACGGAGCGACTGCCTATCTGGCCTCCACAACCCAGTTCGTACTGGGTGATACGATACCCCTTGGTAAGACTGGTTGTCAGACATTCGGGTCACTGCACTACCTGTAACGACTGTCAAAGATCTTAAATTGAAAGCCGGGACCAACGGCTTAACGTGCTTTCCGAGGCACGGAGGAAACTCGGTATGTATGGGTGGTCACCCATCCACGGACCAACCCAGGTAAGTGCGGCTTAACTTGAGGACCGACCCGAGCGGCTGTTATTATTAAGGCACGAGCTCCTCGAGCCCGCCAGCCTCTGCTTATGAATATAGGCATGATAATATTTTTTAAATAATTCCATTAATATTTGTGTTAACGGAAGTATTATTCCTTAAAACCCTTGTGAATAATTTACGGGATCAAAATATGATACCATTAGTAGCTTTCTTCAATTAAATGGCAGGGGAAAGTTGGCAAAAAAGGTTTCATTTAAATATGAGGGGTCTAAAAGCAAATCCGCCACTGTCCATCTTGAACGAAAACTAAAGTATGAATGCCATCTAGTAGAGCTCGTTAAAACTAATTTAGTACATTTAACAATTTAGACGCAAAGTTCCTACTGTCCCTTAGTAAATGGTGTTTAAAAGTTAAGGTGAGAAGCAAAAACGCCACTGTCCTAAACCAATCACGTGCAAACACGCCATTGTCCATTTTAGCCAATCACAGGCCGCTATTTTTAGATGTTCAAGATGGCCGCAGATGGTCTCGTGGCTGTGATTTCCTTGTGATTCTGTGGTTGACTATTTTGCGTTTTAAAATTACATTTCGTTATAAAACCAGTAAAAAATGGAAGAAAATGTAGTGGAAGTGACTCCAGAACGCGCTCGCAAAAAGAAAAGAGCACCAGCGACGTGGAAACGAGCTATATCAAAGGTTGAAAGGTAAGTTTTTTTTCCTTACAATGGCGTGTGTTTGTACAATCAGCACGTAAATTCAAAAATCTTAGTTTGGGATGGCACGATTTTTTTATAACATATTTCTTTTTATTGCTTACTAACTGAGCCCGTGACTGTTAGAGTGTAAAACGCGTAAGAAAAATCCTTTGTTGTTGTTTTTGTACTAAATAGATACTCGTATGTACCTACCTAATTATTGTTTCTAGGAATCCGGTACTAAACGGTCAAAACGGAATTTTTATAATTTTTGCTCAGCCCGTCTGTCTGTCCGTGGATCTGTTAACCCATCGTATGGGTATTTATTGAATATGTCTCATAAAATGGTTATTATATTTACAGGTACTCTGCTAAAATGCCACCAGGTTTGCCACGCTGTAATCATGATGCGGAAAATAAACAGTTTAAATGTTGCAAATTGACGATACTAGATATACAAAATTTCCATGGAGAATTTTATAAGACAAGAAATAAAAAAAAAAACCGACTTCCAAAGAAAACACTAAAAAAGTGGAAAATAACTTTACTTTCGGAAGTCGGTGACTATTGTTTGTTTCATTGACTTTTTTGCCACCGACTTCCGAAAGTAAAGTTATTTTCCACTTTTTTAGTGTTTTCTTTGGAAGTCGGTTTTTTTTTTGCAAAAAAGTTTTTATTTTACCCTTTTTAGTTATCGCATCACACACAAATCCTTGTCAAGTATCAATTTCGCAATTTCTTTTACTTGGATGACATATTGTTTCCAGCTATTTTGATTTCAAAACCAAACTACTGAACCGATTTCGATGAAATTTCTATGGGAACAATCGGAAAGTAGATCCATTCAGATAAAAGAAGAATTTTTCAAATCGGTTCATAAATGACGAAGATATGAGGTAACAAACACAAAAAATTCCAGCTATTTTCATTTCAAAACCAAACTGCTGAACCGATTTTGATGAAATTTCTATGGGACCAATCGGGAAGTAGATCCATTCAGATAAAAGAAGAATTTTTGAAATCGGTTCATAAATGACGGAGATATGAGGTAACAAACACAAAAAAAAAAAAAAAAACAAAAAAAAAAAAACATACAACCGAATTGAGAACCTCCTCCTTTTTTAGAAGTCGGTTAAAAAGGACCAAGATGCATTTTTATTGAAGCATTGCAGAGTGTCAAGGGTGAAAAGACGCCGGCCAAGAGTTGGTCAGCGCCTGCCAACACAAAATACAACAAAATTATTTGTTCGAAAGAGAAATTCAGTGAAATTAATACGAGTTTGCCAAAAAACTTTCATAAATATTTTAGGAATTACTGAGCACAGAATAAGAAAAGTATCTCGAACATTTGCCAGCACAGGATCCATAGTTCAAGAAAAAAGGGGTGGAGATCATACATCGGCCAAAAATATCCATAAATTGAGAGAAGTCAAAAGATTTATAGAGTCATTTCAGTGCTTAGAGTCACATTATTGCAGATCTACCGTTATGAGAAAATATTTGCCATCTACTCTAAACATTCGGAAAATGTGGAGAATGTATAGCCAAAGCAATGAAGTCCAAGTACGTGAATGTTACTTTAGATCAATTTTCAACACGTGCTACAATCTAGGATTTGGAAGCCCTCGTACAGACACTTGTTCCAAGTGCAATGAGCTACTTGAACGTATAAAAAAATCAACAGATCCAACTGAAAAAGTAAATTTAATGGCGGAGAAAAGGGTACATATGTTGAAGGCCAGAGCATTTTATCGACTGCTAAAAGAAAAAAGGGACGATTTAGTTGTGTTTTCTTTTGATTGCCAAAAGAATCAGGTATTGCCTAAAATATCTGATCAGGCGGCATATTACAGTCGCCAATTATATATATATAATTTTGGAGTCGTAAAGTCGGTGCCAGAAAATACCTTGAACAGGGACAACGTAACGCTTTATACCTGGACTGAAGATGAACACCGTAAAGGAGCAAATGAAATAGCGTCGGCCGTCTATAACACGCTCCAAAATACAGTGCACAATGAAAATGTCAAAACTGTTCGACTGGTGGCGGATGGATGCGGCGCCCAGAATAAAAACAGCATTATGATTGGTATGTGCGCTAAATGGTTGACTCAGGCACCGCGGCATATTAAAACAGTCGAGCTAGTTTTCCCCATTCCCGGTCACTCGTTTATTCCACCAGATCGGGTTTTCGGTCTTGTTGAGAAGGAAATAAAACGTATGGAGACCATTTTAAAACCTGTAGAATACATAGAAGTCTTTAAAAAATATGGGACTGTTGTGTCACTGAACAATGTTAAAGATTGGAAAACTGCTCTCGGAAACATAATTCGTCCACCGGGAAACTGGCATTTCCAATTTAACCAATGTAAACGATTTTTCTTAAAACGAAATAGAAGCAATGATGTTTACATAAGAGGGGAGCCTAACTACAATGCTGATCTCGGAAGTTACAAGTCAGTTTTAAAGAGAGGTAAAACATTTATTGACCTTAACCCGGATTTGATTGAAAAAGACAAAGTTGTAGTAAAGAAAGATAAAATAAAAGATGTTGACGCTCTACTAAAAAAACACTTTGGCGAGAATTGGAGATCTAGGGATGATTTAGACTTCTACAAACAGGTACTGCTACGAGCAGAAAACGGAATAGACGAAACTGAAGAGTGTGAAGATGAAGAAATATGTGAAGTTGCAATGCCTGATTCGGATTTAAGAATTTAAAGAATTTAATTATATAATTGAATTTGTTTTACCGCACTTACGAATTTAATTGCTTACCACAATTTAATTTGTTATTGCTGGATTTTATAAAATAAAAGGATTTATAAAAAAAAATTACAACCATTTGACTTGTTTCACTGACTGTACTTTTGTCTAATTAAATACGCCAAAAAGCAAATGCGCTACTGTCCTTTGCCTTAGACGCAGATTCACCACTGTCCAATGTCGGTTAGACGCAGATTCACCACTATCCAATGTGAGATGCAAAGTCACCACTCTCATTTCTATTTTATTGGGTTTTATCAAATTAATATTAGTTTTCAATAGAATGCATATTGATTTCAATTTAAAATAGCTTCCCAGGCATTAAAAACAGGCATTGCTATAGAAAATCGAATAAAATATCTCTTTACTAAAGTTTCTTTGAATGACCTCGATACAATTTATGGACAGTGGCGGATTTGCTTTTATACCCCTCATATGTGATTGGTTTGTTACTCATCAAGACTAAAGATATAAATTATTATTTCAGGCAAAGAAAAGAGGTCAACGACCCGCCTATCAAAACTTTTGCAGCATTTTCTTTATTAAGTGTGATTCCCACAAAGCTTTTCTCAAAAGCTGCGAATTTCAAGTTCAAATATCCGGCCAAAGAACACACTAAGGCGGCGTCCTAATTGACTGGCGATCGTACGAGCTAACGATGCGATTTCGTCGCGCGATGAAAATGATCGTGCGATGGGCCAACAGGTCTTCTTCTTCTTGTCGTATCGGTGTTACTTCCATTTTATACAGTTTGGGCCCAGTAAGTGGCCACGTCATAATAGCTCGAGCGATGACCAACGCGCGATGCAGACCATGCGATACCGCCGCACCGTACTTGAGTTTCCCTCCGATCTGAGGTCTAAAACCCTTTTCTACCCGAGTTGAAACTAATCGTGAGTTTCGACCTAACAAAATTCTATGCAAAGATGTAAACAATCTCGACGAACGATTCACCGGTGCCGCCCCTCGCCCCTCTCGTTCCTGTGCTCGCGCGATAACGCGTGATCAAAATATAGGACGCTCAAAAGAGATTTGTGGCTTTGATTGCACGATTGCACGATCAAACGCATCGTACGATCCCTGTTAAGCATTTCCAGTGCTTGCGCGATGATTTGCAAGATTCAATTAGGACAGTCTAAAGAAATGTGTGTGTTTAATCTCGTACTGCGTCGTAATCGCATCGTTTGCTCGTATGATCGTAGCCAATTAAGATGACGCCTTAAAAGATCCTTTGAGAGGTCATTTACTCCATAAATATGTTTTAATAGAGCCTTTTTTTCACAATAAGCTAATACATGCTTTGGACTACAATTAATTTGTACCTACATTCCAAAGAAGTCGAAGGAAACTAAAAAAAAACTCCACGGTATCTGAAAACAAAATTAGTAACCCAATTGAAATACCAAATGGCATTCAAATTTTTATCCTGTTTTAATTAAAAAAATAAAGCTATTTATTGTAGTCGCGATGCTCTTATCAGGCATAGTATAGTATAAAAGCGTTCTCTTGCGCACCATGCATCTATTCACGAGTGATATTCAAGGCAGTCACTGTCACTGCGCAGTCGTGTCTGCGTTCGCGATTCGAGCGCATGTCAAATCGAGCAATACGACGAAATGTCAAATCGATCAAAATAAATCGATACTATAATCGTATGATAATTTAATTGTACCAGTGAAATAGAAACACTGTTCCAGTGCAATTTTGATAATTCGTGTTTTTTTTTTTACGAAATATCGAGTTCGTTGGAACGAGTTGGGATTTGAAGCCTGTAAAGCGAATGGTGTCCTTTTGTAAGGTAAGGCGATATTCTCACTTATTTTATTCTTAAGTTTTTAATAATTTTATTTGACAACCTAATTTTAAACTTATTGTTTTCATTACAAAAAAATTCACACCCTCTAAAATACAAAATAGGAACGATAGTGAAGATTTATTTTTCGATACAATGTTTTCTAAATATTTATTAAAA
The DNA here is from genome assembly GCA_964057025.1 of Standfussiana lucernea. Lineage (NCBI taxonomy): Eukaryota > Metazoa > Arthropoda > Insecta > Lepidoptera > Noctuidae > Standfussiana > Standfussiana lucernea. The sequence continues at coordinate 14,154,250 of OZ059797.1, forward strand.
AAAACTAAACATTTCAAGCCAAAGCTGTACTAAAGGTGTACTGCAATGGCACAAAAATATGGACCATTGTAAATATTGAAAATGCAAAACTCATTTTGAAGTAGCGGAGGTCCTCAAATATTTATTTTTACGATGTTAGAAACTTCGTCCTACTGTTCCATAAATCAAATAAAATACATGAAGGATTCCGATTTACTTCTTTGGACAAACGTCTAAATAACTAGCGAAAAGCGATTTTATAATTTTAGCAATATGTTTTAACATTGTATTCAAAATTAAATAAAGATTTTAAATTTCTTCATATGCTAACTGCTAAAGCAAACTAAAACTGGGTTTGGAATCTAAGATTCAAGCCGCTATTCCCACCCTAAAATGTAGCCTACTCATAAGAAAATTATAAAGTGGAAAATCTTTCAAGTTCCGTAACTTTTTTATATTGACTCTATCAATAGAATAATTTAAATAATTAATAGAATACATTTGTTAAGAGTTTGATAGGATCCGCGATCAGTTAAGTTTCAACAACAACAAAAAAAACCAGTTTATGTAATACCGCAACTTTATTTTATTAGTTTCCTTCTAAGGACCAAGTTAAAAATTGTTTAAATATTTGGTATTTAAACAGCACATTTAAATATAGCTACCTGTTCTATTTATTATTATGTCCTACCTATTTACGAATATACCTACTTACGTGTTGCGTAGTTTTAATCAGGACAAACCCAGAGAACATAGTTTTACATAGCTGTAAACTTACCTCATACATTTATCAAATTAATTGTTAACACATAATATGGTCAAATGGTTAGAAATAATTAACGGAAATTATTGTGAATCTAAAATAACGACAACCAATATTATTCAGGGATTCCCTCCGAATTACAATAAGTTAGGTAAAAATAGCTTTTTAGTTATTTACCTGAACGTAATAAAATAAATTGTAGACATTATGACGATTTGATGACTTAACTAAGCGATGCTGAAAAAAATAATAGTCTCGCTTATCTATACAATAATTATGCTAGTTTTTTCTCTGTGAAGAGCTAGCGCCAAACTCAAAGCACAATAGGTAAATTTGTATTTGGAAAACATCGAGATATAAGTAACGTTAGTACTTATATCTCGATGTTGGAAAACTAGATTTTCATCACTTTAAAATTTAAAAATCTACTAGCAAGACTAGGAAAACGTTAGTAAAATATTATTTTAAAGTATTCAAGTATTTTATGTTTACTTTGTTCATATGTCAGTAGGCTATACCTACATATAATAAATATATAATAATTAGGGATAATTTGCGGCCACAATTTTCGCGCTGCAATTAAACTCTAAGACAATGACAGCACGTTGATGTGGCGAGTGATTTAGTGATGTACCCGAGTTTTTTTTTTGCAAATATCCGACCAAATATTTGAATTTTGGAATTCCTATTAAATATGCAGTTCTGCTTTATTTGTTACAGAGTTTTAAATAACTGTGGTTATGTGCTTGTTTTGTCATTTAGTTTTTAAGATCTAAATGTGTACCTAACTGTTACTAAGTCCAAAACAAATTAAAAACAAAGTATTACGTACAAGAAATCGAATAGCAAGTAAATCAATTCAATTGCGGTATATTTGCTTAACAATACAAATATTGTTGTATTGTTTATAATTTACATAAATAAACACTGCGTTTCTATAAATAGAACACAGATGGTGCATTTACGTGCACCATTGATAACATAAATATGAACAAATCAAGGCACTGAAATCTTAAAATAAAATATTTAAAATTAGATACTGAGAATATGTGTAGGGAATGACCTAGTGATGCAAATGAAATAATTGGCATTAATTCCTGATTGTAATATAGATTATACAAGAGGTTCATAATAAAAAAAAAACGAACCCAGGGCCTCATGCCCCAGTAGTCGCGCTTGCGACCTACTACAACAACGGGGCAGTCTTCTAGTGGTCTTATCTTTAAGTATTCGACTATCTTACAAAACCACATCACTTATGGTCTTACGATTTAGATACCGCAAACTGCCACCTTCGCTTGGTGTTTAACTGTTATAAAATTGTCATTATATAATTGCTTGACATGTCTATAATGAAACTGCCGAGACAAAGTCATTTTTGAAATTGAAATGTTCTAATCGATGCACAAGGCAAAATTGTAATTATGATTGAGTATCTGGCTTAATTATGACTGTAGTGTTAACTTTAAACGAAGAGATTTAAAAGACTTATAAAGCGGAAATTGTGAATATTTTCATACAAAAATTTTTGATATCAAACATTTTCGATTTTGACACACGAATGCTACCTGACAAGCGGGTATGTGACACTAGACAGAACGATTTGTTACCAAGTTGTAACAAGTATTGGATTACGATTTTCTTCGTGTTGTCCCGTCTATAGTTCGTATTATTTTAATGTCTTTAACTTTAAACAATTAATTCAAGAATCTATCGACCTAGCTAAATATAACATTGTAAATAAAAATGTGCTCTATCCATGAACAGCCCAGAGTCTGAATTAGTACCTAGTTCATCGCAAAACCTCACATTTTAGACTCACATCAGAGGTCTTAAACGTAACTCACGAAATTTCTAAATACACATCTGTCTACCCCGTTGTTGAAAACAAGCGTGATGTTACGTAACAAATTGAAAGAAACGAACCGATTTGTCAGTAGAAAGTCATAAATCGCAAAGTGCCATACAACTTGCATCACAGAAATACATAGATCTGCTCGACCTTGGAACAGATAACTTTATCATTTATCATATTTCTTTTATCAGACATCGAATTAAGAGCTCTTGTAAGTATTTATTTACACAATATTTGTTCTAACTTTAGTTTAGTTATGTAGTAACTGAAAACATTATGACTTAGACATGTACTAAGACATTTCCAAAATCAGATTCAATTTAAAAATGTAGGACCGTGTTTTATTTATGTTGAATAATGACCTGCGGGGTTACTGTGACCTCTTAATGCAGGAATGCGCGCCATCTCTTTCCCACTCTCGAAATATAACTAAAACATTCCTGCATAAGAGATCATAGTAAACCCCCCTGTACTTGTCCTCGACCTTGTCTGATGTATAGTGATGGAAGAGGACTACGCAGTTTTTTTTTCAATTCTCATAGTATAACCGAAGTCGCGAATTCTGTATCGGCTATAATTAGTTCATGTTAGTGAGACCGTGGCCTTATTTACATAATAAAAAAAAGACTCGAATTAATTAAAATATACTTTAAGAGGTCACCACTGTTAACTTAGATTGAGTTTTTTGTGGTAGTTTTACCGCGAGCCGGTAAAACCAGAATGAAGAAACTTATTATTTATTTTTATTTAGGTATGATAACATAATTGAGTAGGTTCTTTTCAAAACTTGACTATTCCACTTTTTTTGTTTTTGCATATAGTTTTTTAGGAATGCAACTATGTATTTAACTCGAAATTTTGTTGCATTATAATAGACAACAAGATTAGTCATTACTTTGTACAGGATTCAAAAAATTTGCAATAATATATTTTGAACAAATCCAAAATTTAAAATGGAATAATCTAGTTTTGACGCGGCTGATTGAAATAATCCAGTTTTGTTAAGTGCTTTAGAGGACATGACTGACTTTGGCATGACATGACCATGACTTTTGTGCCTACACTGTCAAACAAACACCACGAGTGTTGTGCTATCGTTCAAAAACAAAAAAATCAGTTTGCCATATTAAAAAAGTAAAGAATACAAGTTTCGACTGAAAAATGTACGGATAAAACATGTTTTGGTGCAATTTAGACTAAAATTGTTAATTAACTTTTGGATTAATCATATTCTGTTCCAAAAATGTACATTTGAAATAGGTAATGTCCTTTTAAAGTGGAATAATCTACTTTTGACCCAATTTTATTTTCGCAGAGTGTTAATTTCAATATTACCAAACAAAAATAAATAAAAAATCAGTTCAGTCAAAAGTGGAATAGTCAAGTTTTGAAAAGAACCTCCTCAATAAAACTCGTCGAATCTTTCTTGAGGTTAACGGGAGCAATTAGTTTTTCCTTATTTTATCAAATTCCTTTGAAACAGATAAATACATTGCAATTATACTAGGATGTAATAGTAGATAAAGCAGTTTTACGCCACGGGCACTATTTTGAATCCCGTACGCAACGAGGGATTGTATGGCTCCCGAGCGGAACGAGGGTGCTTTGAGTTAACTCCTGAGCGAAGCGAGGGAGTTAAGACTAGAATCCTGAGGGAAATGAGGGATTTAAGCTAGCCCAAGACGAAGACACCTTTATCCCCGAGGAGCATACTCCACTTTTCACACCTACTGCGAGGAAATAAAAATCAATTCGATTTTCGAAATATGGCGTTGCGCGCCAATATTCTAATGCGGGGGTGCGCCAGTGTTGGGAGAGCAAGGCTATATTTCCCTTTTTTAGGGGAACAAACCGTTCTAGGGGAAAATTTGGGTAAATTAAATCCTTGGAGAAAGTTACAACACTCAAAAAAGGTAAAATTTAAGAATTTAAGAGACATTTTACAGCCGAATCACTAATTTGTAACAGTAACTTGCATTTAATAAGCCGATTGAGGGTGTCGTGCGTGAACAGGTTCAGGCAATATAAACACAAAAACAAAATCCGATCCCAAATTTATGGTACTTTTTGTGAATGAAAATAGCTTTATATCTCTCTGTTTCATTTCCTGTTTGAAAAATTTAATGAGGAAAAAAGTTGCTTAGATTGAATATGCGCAAAATACAAAAACTCGATCTAGCAACCCTAGGGTGCGCACCACAGCCTTCGATCAGCTGTTGTGATGACTTGCCGCCAATACCGCTACAGATAAAAAAAATATTAGGGTGATTAAATTATTTAATTATTTTGGACTTGACCATTTGCAAAAAACAATTGTTTTTAATGTTGTAACTATTTTTTTTTAATTTATTTATTTCATTTACATTACTGTTTCTTATTATTTCACATAATGTTACTATTAAGTTGGGTAATTTAGTTATTTTGTGCATCGACGGGAACAAAAACCTGCGCAGTGAAAACTCTTTGGTAAAAGTTTTCATGCAATTTGTTATTTAAGGTTCCAAATTCAAACCACATAATTGCCTAGCGGGCAGTAATGAAATTCTGTACAACATTACTGCCCCACTAGAGCCTAAGGCATTAATGACTTGCTTTCCTTTGGGTTTGTATGACATATAAATTGACATTTACGAGCAAGTGGTGTGAAAATAGAATTATTTATACGGGTTGGAAGGGACACCGACGGCCGCGATTACGAAAACCACATACTCAGTAGGTACATCATTCTGAACTTTTCCGAAAAAAAATTCGAGAAATATTTCGTCGGTTCTTAAAAAAAAATCATCTGTTCCATATATTTTGACAGTGTAGGAATGTATTGCACTTTTGTAAGAAACAGCAGATTTTTGTTTTAATAACCGACGAAAAATTTCTATGTTCAGAATAATCTACTGAGTATGTGATTTTCGTCTTCAAGTCGGTGTCGCTTCCACCCTTGCTTCCACCCCATATACTTTTATAAGTTAGTATATATTTCATTTTATTATCCAAATATTCTCTGTTTACCTACACAAGAGAAAAGGTGTTATGTATGAATGTATTTCGATGCAATTTTCCTCGAGATTTTATAAAATGGCCGTCGGGGATTTACTTTGCTAGACAGTAGACAGTATATCTTTACCTACCTACGGCAACACGACAATATACGAAAACATAGTACAAAGACAAATATACGAGTATGTCAAGCGATGAAATAATTTATTGTTAGTGATAGCATCCACTTAGTATTGATCATATTGATAACGAAAAGATAACAGGGAAGGTTAATAAAAACGAAATGATAAGAATTCTGAAAAATCATGATTTATTCAAATCTCGACTGCACTTTGCTAGTTACTTCGTCGCTTGTAGGAAGGAGGAGCAGACATTTTGTTTTTAAATTTGATTGATAAGTAATTAGTAATAATAACAGCAATTCAATTATTTTCCCGTTCATTTTCAGTAGGATATCTACAGCAGTGAATATCAACTCAAAAACACTTCAATTTATCAGTATCATTAGTATCCGATCACACAAGTAGCTGGTAGACGCCACGTAAGCGTAGACCTGGAGCCGATGATACATAACATCTTATCAGTAGTGATAGCTAAAGACAAGCCCACATAAAACATCTTGAGATAAAATAGCACAATAGGATATGGCTTCCATGAAGCGTCATCAATAGCTGTCATATTGCCAGGCATGTGATTATTATCAAGTAGCGGTTGCTTTACCTACAAGGTTTATTAGTATTACCCTAAGTAAGTTAAACAACTGCTACTTTACTTATTACTACTACATACTTAACTTTACTCATAATTTGAAGTGCCTAATACTTCACTTGAGATAAGTCATAAGGGCCCTACAGACTCATGCCGCGAACCCCCGAGATCACCCGAGAAGCCTGAATGTGATTGGTTTCTCGACATCTCGTTCTCATTGCGAACAGGTCTCGGCGAGCCTTCTCGCGTGAGTCTGTAGGGCGTATTTTACTCACCGATTCTCGTTGTAAAGGACACTTCCTAAACAACGTGAATTGGGGAATTAAAGACTTACCACCCAGTTTCTGACAGTCTATTAATTTTAATCTGTCAAATCTTTGACAAGTGATTTGATTGGATGTTGTTGTTACTGTCGACCAATCACAGCTACTCGTATTAGTCACCTGCATGACCATGAGCCCGTATGGTTTATAGAATTACCCTTGAACGATATAATTGTCTACAGAAAGCATGGTTCACCATTGAACGGTAATACGAAAAAACTATTGGTAACTAATGGACTAACTATTTAGCGACAGCACGTCTCGCCAAATAACGTTCCAAAGAATGAATGGTTGGCCGATACCAAGATTTGCCGATGTCATGGTTCGCCGGAACACGCTTGAACTAAATAATCTGTAAGCGATAGCAATTTTCGCCGAAAGCACCTTTCCTAACACCTAATTACATTTATTTGCTTTAGCATTTTTGGAACCAGAAGAGATACCGGAGGCCTTCGAGCAAGTAAAAAACTTAGTATTGCCAACTGAAGCTGCAGAATTGGCACAATGGTTCAATAAGTATTATGTATCTGGAGTATTTACAAAAAAATCTGGTCCAGGGACGAAATTAAACCTGAGCAAAAAGTGGTCAGTGTCTTTTATTCTATGCTGGTGGGAACAATGGTGGATTTTAATACTCCAAAAAAACTACGTTCAAGAAATGCAAAAGCAATTTATTATTTTTTCCTTAAGTATTTTCCTTCTTATGTAAACAAGACCATAACAGAAACTACGAGTACTAGGTACGCTTTATTCTTTCTTTCGAACAATTTAAAGTAATGACAAATGCACTAGTGATACAATATAAGGAAAAAAGTTTTCCTCTTCGATTCGGTAGTCATTGTTGACAATGTGGTCATTGTCAACCAATGACTACCGAATCGAAGGAGGTTTCTACGTGCCCGGAAAATTAGCCTTCCGCTTACCATAAGAACTCACACATTTTTTTGTTGCTGTACGAAGTTTTCAATATTTTGTCATGTATCAATCGGAATCATTTGTACGTACGTATCGGCAGTTTCATCTGGGGCGTGATTTGTCTATTTCTTCAGAATTGCAACTTCGTTCAATTGCCATACGAAAGCGATTGCAATTGCGTTACGGTATGAGGATGCAGATCCCATAATTATGTAGTTACTTACTACGCAAGCGCAAATAGCTCATGGATTTGGTATTAATACAAAGTAACCACCACCACCACCCCCTTCACCAACTTTCCGGTGGCCTAAATTTCAGTCCTACTTACACATTTTTCGAGTTTTTATCGTCATCCTAGAATTTCACTTTGTTGCCCTCATATTACAAGATTTTTATTCATATTTTGATTAGCTTGTGAGTCAAATAAAATTGATTATTAAATATGTACCTAACATTCAGAAAATACTCAAATGTCCCTAGCTGCCTGGACAGATAAGATAGTTGAATTGTTTTGTTCGTGTAGCAATGCGTTATCAATGACCTCATCGTGTTCCTTGTTGATTGTTGCTGATAAAGTTATTTGCAGTAAACGAAAACAGCATTGTTTTCTTACCACCAAAAGAGGATCGCAAGTTCTAAGAGGGTAACATAACATTATGCTTGTAAGCCCCGGAAATCTTTCTGGGATAGGTTGGTATATATAATTACATTTCGCCAGTTATCAAGACCTGTTCTGAGCATATAGCTCGATGCGCCTCTGGCCACAGAGGTGCTTCGATAGCTTATGACATTCTATCTAAGATAGACGAACTGACTCAAAAAGGTGTTCGGCTGAGATTGCAATGGGTCCCATCGCATATTGGAATACAGGGTAACGAGAAGGCTGACATGTTGGCCAAGTATGCAGCCAAACACGGAAAAGAAACCAAATCACCCTTGATTACTCAGAAATGTTGCCTAAATTCAAAAATGTTTGTTATGATCATTGGAAGGAATACTTTGACAGAATGTCATTAGAAAAAGGAATATGGTATAAGACCATACAATGTCAGCCTCCTCGTGTACCCTGGTTTATAAATAATAATTTAAGCAGAAAATTTGTAGTTACAGCTCACAGACTCAGGTCTGGACATATTCCATGTAACAAATTCGCTTTCTTGATGAAAAAAAATACCTCTCCCAATTGTGAGGTGTGTGGAGTTCTAGAGGACATGCACCACTTGTTAATGGAATGTGTTCGCTATGAGGCTGATAGGAGTAAGCTGTTCAGGGCTTTGAAGTTGAACAAGAACGATATAGGTACATTCCACCAAATATTAAATAAGCCGAACTCTGAAGATGCGAGAAAGTTGTTCGACTTTATGGCCCTGATACATTGATCAGTTGAATGTGTATCTTGTATTAGGTTACGATGGGACTGGCATACGCTGTGCGTTATAAAAGTCCCTAAAATTTAAAGAATAAAAATAAAGACCTGTTCTGAGAAGTCATTTTGGAAAACCCAGTAACACTAACCGATCTGAGAATCGATACCAAGTAGGTAACTCCTTGCTACCACAGGTTATTATGCCCTGTGACTGGGACTGTACCTTAGTTTTTTTTGCGTTTTGACATTAAAAAATGCCTGTAATGGTCTCATTGAAATATATGCTTTGAGTTTGAGGTACAGTCCCAGCACATTCCCCTCTATCTTTTGTCTTCCCCATAATTTTTTTAATTGATTTGCATTACGTAGGTACCATATTGGCTATAGTTATAATTTTTCTTGTACATAACAATTGAATAAGTGATTTGGACGAACAATGGGCAGTTAGAACTCTTCAAATGCGTTGGGGAACGAATCATCGCCATTCATAATTTTATGTTCTTACGTTTAGGGCGGTTAACTGCCTTGACGGTGTTCGTCAGTCGTCATCGTTTAGATATGGTCAGATAGGAGAGAATAGTGACTGACTTATGGGTCCTATTTTGTCCTATCATTGATGGAATCTTGAAGCCGTCTTACCAATTAGTATCTAGATTTTTCTATCTAAGTGGACTATTCTTAATTTTTAAATTAATTAAGCCGGCATGTCCAAGAACCAAAAGTTCGAAGATATATGTGACATTTTCGAACCCGCACTGGGCCCGTGTGTTAGTGATGGGATATCCCAACTGTGGAAACATTATAGGCTGTTAATAATATAAATTAAGCCACTAGCAACTAACGGATATCAGCAGTTAATAAGAGATGGCAACAGACGAGATAGGCTGTCATTTCTAGATTACGCGAAGTTTATAGACCGAGAGCCAACCAGTACCCTTACGAAGGGGTACGGTGTTGCGCAGTAACTGGGTTATGTAGTCAGAGAGGCAGTAGCTCCGTGTATATTCGGCGGTGTATATTAGACTGAAAGCCGACCCCAACAAAGTGAGATAAAAGACGAGGCAGATGATGAAGACGAACAGACAAGAAGACCTTCTAACAAGCGACTTGTAAACAAAAACATACCTAGTAAAATAAGTCACGATTAACATTAACTGAAGCACCGCACGCCACGAGACCGACAATTAACTGATAAAAAGCAAGGGCGAGGGCGTCTCTAAGGAAATATTGAACGAGAGCGTTAAAACACGGTTACTTAGTAACTACAGGTAGGTAGCCTTGAGCGTTAACTTTGTAAATATTTAGTAAGGACGTCGATGATGGGGGAGTAAACATTTCTTTCAACAATCATTTTAAGCAGTATAATATCACAATAAAAACAGTTATATTCAAAAAGTCCTAAAGGCGTTATGGAATTGAATGAGTCAGGGAAGCCTCAATGACTGGTGTGGCTTTCATCTAGCAGTACCTAATACAGTATTTTATTTACTGGTGTTTATGCTGCCCTGCATAAACAGTCATAAATATATATTTACATACCTACACTACATACATATCCATACTGCACAGTCCTTTTGCTAAAAAACTTATAAATAAGTAACGTAATATCTTTGTTTCATCGTACCAACTCCCTATTCCGTAACCCACTCTAATACTTATTTAAATAGTAACGATATTCATTGCGTTGATGACTTAGAAGCAGTATTTTTGCATTTGCGACTTAGCTGGAGGTCCGTGGCCCTACCATAACACCCGTATTAGTTTTGTTTCGAGAGACTCTTTCCCACACTGGAAATATAACTAAATCGTTCCGTGTTTAAGGCGTCGTGGTAGGGCGTCTGGATTATATTTTCTATCAATTTTGAAACTGAACAAAATAAAATTAAGTGTTTAAGGAAAATAAAACTGAGAAACAGTTTAGGAATTATTACTATTAGGCACCGAATTAAAAGTAAAAAAGATAAAAGTCATTCAACCGACGACCTTCCGAAAGCGACCGTGGTCGTTGCGATCGCAGTAGGTCACATTCGTTTCCGCCAAAAGAATCCTTTCACATTGGTTAATAACTGCAATACTATTAAGCTTTACAGAAGTTAAGTTTGCAAGCCTGAGCGTTAATGCGATATTCGTTGAAGAAGATCACGCATAAGGAAGAATCGAAAGTAAAACTCTGACCGCAGGCGCAGGTTAGGCTCTAACCACACGATAGAGAAGAAGAAGACTGGAAAGTTATGGGAGAAATTTGCCCACCTATGTGGGACAAATCATGTAGAAAAATTCATAATATTATATGCTCAGCCACTTTGAAAAATCAACGTAATATAAAGAAAAGGTTAAAAGAATTTGCACATCATCTAAATAGTGTTTCTGCTAACAAGGTTACCGATAGTGCCAATCATACGCACTTTGAAAAATCACCACTCATTTTAGCACTCTAAGTCAAATTGGTTTTTAGTCCAGTACAGCGAACTCGTTAATTTAAGTATTTTCCGGTATGACCTGTGCAAAAAAATCACACTTTAAAACAAGACATTCGTAATGTCGACAAGTTCGAATTAACTTAAAGTTTTTGCAGTAATATCTAAATTTAGAGATAGTTGAGATCAAAACCTGTTTTTTAATAAGTACCGACATACCAGTTCGATGTTAAATAATTAATACCATATTCAGCAAAACAGGATTCTCTATCAAGAATCGTTAGTGTAGCTGCATTACTCAGTTTCGAGAAGATTTTAGGTTAATTTTCATTTCATTAATTATTCAGAATTCTTTTCTTTCGCTTTTTTTTTTGTTAGCCTGAAGTGTCCCACTCCTGGGGTCCGCCTTTGCCCCCCATTCCTTCTATTTTTCTCGATGTTGCGCCAATTAGCGAGGAAGCCATCCAAGGCGTCCCTCGATCTTCTCCTCGGTCCGCTGGGACCCCGTCTTGCTGTATCAAGGCTCCAGTCTTGTGATATTTGGGCCCAGAGCTTTGTTGGCTTCAGGCAGACATGACTTGCCAGTCCCATTTTTGTTTGGCAGCTTTTTAAGCTACGTCAGCAATTTGAGTTCTGGAGCGCAGTGACAACACAGTTGCTACTAAGAGAAACAATAAGGAACACCACGCCATTATATTAATCTGTCATAGTTTGGTTTTTCCCTACTTCTATTGCCTTCTACATTTCCTCCAAGTCGGAGCTTTCAAACCCTGAAGATCATGAATAGGTGTTTATTTCTATAAATGAGAACACACCCCTTCTGCACCGTGTAATTGAAAAGTACTAAAGTATTGCCAAAGGCTAAAATTGATTGGCGTTCTAAGTGCAAATGTTAATTTTAAAGTCGTTCGTTATCGAACGGTGTGACAAAATATAAAAATAACATGTATTAGGGACACGTGATCCAATTATTTATGCTGATAATACTAATTTATGTAATCATGTTCCGATGTACTTTCTATATAAAATGTAACTATATTTGATACGCGTATAGCGCACCTTGTTATGCATAGGGTGTTACGTAAAGTAAGTCGTAATGTACTTAGAAGTTCTTACCAAGTAATTTATTCTTATGTGATTGAGTCATCATCATCATCATTCAGCCATATGACGTCCACGGCTGGACATTGGCCTCCCTTAAGTTTAGTTTTTTTCTGCAATTTGCAGGTCAGTGTCAGGCTATGTGTTAAACAATCACGTTGAGGTACTCCATCACCGGGAGCATTCCCGTGAAATGTAACAGTTCAGATTTCCTTTTTATCTGTACAAAATCAAATCTTGGATTGTTAGGTCCATTATAGAAGAATGCCTGGTGAGGGAGCGCCTTTATGCTTGCCACATCCAGTGAATTCTCGCGATCTCCTGCAGAAGTTCAATTTATTAGTTCATTTAATTCAGCAACATTTTTACCCTGTCGAGCAGACGAGTTTTCAAGCGTATGAAAGATTCAATGCAAGATTCGATATAGGATCGATTGTAACTAGTTCGACTCGATTTCCTCTTGCGTAATTGTCTAATGCATAATAATGTCACCGACTGCTGTTTGTAATCAATATTAAGTTAAAGTATCACCTTTTCTGAGGCACCAACTTTACTCGTCACAGTTTTACCATTCTGAATAGAACCAGATTCAGTTGCTCCTATTTTAGGAATTACTTCGTCTTCCTTCTGGAGAGCTGCTTCTGGTCTTAATAGGACTTCGCTCGCTCGTAAAAAAATACTTGACTTTGTGTCAATTTAAATATTATCGATTTTTCCTTTCATTGTTACTCACGAGGTGAGAAAATCCAAGGCTTAAAGCCTTAACCAAATTAATGACAATGAGAAGGAAATAATCTATTTTATTTGTGTCTTTTCTATAATGATCCAAGTTTAAAAGGGACACAATTGTCTGCAGATAAACTTAGTTTTAATGATAATCCGTCTAACCTTGCTGCATGTAGATCATCTACCAGGGCAATGGAAAGAGTCACAAAAAAAAGTATTACTAGTATGTAATAGGGAGTGATCCTAGATGGATCAGTCTCTCTACTACATACTACTAAACCTTAGAGGACGTACAATACACATAACGACCAGTCAATGCAAACAAATCAAAATCCCTCTGAGCAAAGGGCCCAGTTCCAATTTCCAAATTAACTTTAAACTGATCATTAACACTAATACGCTGGGAAGACCAACCATTTCAATGATTTTCTACAAACAATAGCGTTCGTGGCTCTTTGTGAAAAGCGGTTCTTCCAATAATTAAAGTGAGTCAACATTGTACTTGTCACCTTCATTTACCTAATTGATACCTTTACTGTTTGCACTCGTATAGGTACTTTCTATTTCCTTTAGCATAATCAGCCCATCACGTTGCCACTTCTGAGTCACAGATCTCCTCGATGTGACAGGGAGTGGGCCGTACCTAATTCACTGCGTGGGCCCAAGTTGGGTTGTTGGATAAGGTGGAGTCTGCCATTTGAAAAAAACATAAGCTAGTCAAGTTCAAGCCACAGAAGTGATGATTCACTGCTTGCTAGACGAACGGTCAATATTATTTAAAAAGTGGCCATAGGACACTAAAATTCAGGTGACTAAGGCAGGACAGTCTCCTAAATTTTAGTGTCCTATGGCCTCTTCGGCTTCTGATCTACCATCTGCTGCATCTTTTGCCCCATCGACTGATCCCTTTCTTGCACTCTTTCCCATAGATATTCAAATGGTTACTTTTAATAATATTGACCGTTCGTCTAGCAAGCAGGGAATCATCACTTCTGTGGCTTGAACTTGACCAGCTTTACTATACCCCAATTAGTTGATTTCTACATGAAAATGAGGACAAAGGCAGCTGTACAAATATTCTTGTTAAAATCTAAAGCCATGGTCTTGTAAAACTGAAAATAGCTATATTATGTCAAGTATCCTCCCAGTTTTCTTTTGGACAGGAGTACCCAGAAGGTTATGCTTAAGAATCACCTCACACATTACTTTAGCGATAATTAACGCCAACATTTGCGTCACATATAAAATTAAGTCTGACATGAAGAATTGTTTGACCATCAAAGAATGGCAATTCTACATTGACATTGGCGAGCTCAGTTGCTCTTAGACTGTAATTATAGACAAAACTTGATTGGATTGTCTGTAACTTCAATAGTTACAAACTAAATTACCTAATTGCATTACTGATGACAGCGACGCGGGGGGGTACTTTGACGCCTTATGTGTCCTACCTATTGTCGTCGTTGTATACGTATACATATGTATGGTACTTACTTTAAGTCTTATTTTTTTATTATTATTTTAGATCTATTTGTATTAAATGTACATAATAATTATAAATAAAAGTCAACACGTTGACTGCCATGACAAACACCCTGGACCTGATATACTGGCAGTCACACGCTAAACATGGTTTTTTGTCTGGCGATCAACGTATTAATAACCTAATACTTTTAATAGTTACAGAAAATGATATAACATTCGGTCTTCAAAACGAAAAATGGTTAATTCTCCGAGGCCAGTCGGTTACGTTGTGTTACGCTTGATTTAACGAAACTGTTACACCGATTCTTTTACGATATATTTACATTATTTAGTTGTAAAGTACGTGTCATACGGCGTTGTGGGATAAAAAATAGATATGCTTCTAACCTATAAAGAAATATTGCCAGTTGGCCTTGCGATAATTGCTCTGTGTACTACCTGTCATCTCTTCTGGCGCGAATAGATCTGTATCGACAGTAAATAGGAATCTAACTATAAGTCACATAACATTACGCCTGTATTTTCCCGATTTAGGGTTAGGCAGCGGTGTGCCTTCTTACCATCTGTGTACTTACCACATTACGCCAGTTCCTATAAGTTCATCATTATTGGTTAATTATTTCAATGCTGAAATGATTTGATCAAAATTTACTTTGGTCATTGTTATATTTGTAAAAGAATTGGCCATTTTTTGACAATTTAATTATAATAATAGTAAGTAAGAATATTTAAAAATATAATTTATATGTAAGAGAAATGAATAAAGGACTAAATAATAATAATTTATTTCGCTCTCAAAGTACAACAAAAACTTAATAATCTATAAATTACATTTTATAAAGATGCTTAACGTTTGTACAGCACCTCATAATAGATGATCTACCAACTCCCAAACTAAGTCAAGCTTGTATTTTGGAAGTTGGTCATTTACATACACACAATCTAGTAGCCTAGAAATTGACTTACATCACTTAATACTAAATGAACTAAAATTTCAAAACATACATTGAAACAAATCATAGTTTCAACATTATCTAAAACTACAAATTATAAAAGCAAGAGAGAAAAAAAAAATAAAGAATTATATATGCACTACATGAGTCTCTGTTTCCGAAAACCTTTACATAATTGAAAAGGTAAAACATTGAGGAGTGAGAACTGTAGTACTTACTACCTAGTATATATATTATGCAAACCTAGAGTAGATATGCAGCGACGAAGTGGAATTTCGCCTTTAAATTAAAGTCAAGGAAAATGTGCAAAATACCTCGTGCTAATAAATAAAAACGTGATCCCGCTGCCGAATTTGCTATACGGTATCGGTTCATGGTCACTCAAATTCGCTAAAGGCTTTACTTACTATTCGCAAAATCAATAGAGTGAAAAATAAAAATAATAAAATAATTGTAGATGATGAAGCAATCTTCTGAACACCGTAACAAATCATGGCAACAAATCATACTACATATTATTTCAGTACATCATTCTGAACCAAAGACTACTTATATAACCACTACTGTATGTTCTGAAATACCCGGTTATTAAAAAAAAAATCAGCTGTTCCATACATGTTGACAGTGCAGGTATTGCACTTTTGTAGGAAATAGCTGTTTTTGGGTTCAGAATGATGTACTGAGTGTGTGGTTTTCGTTTTCGCGTCGGTGTCCCTCCACCCCGTATAGTAATATTATTCAAAAGTATGCAAAAAGTTACACGGTCGTTTTGATTATTTGTCGAGTCGTTAACGGAATTAATGGTTTAGATCATTTTGTTAATGATGAATTCGTCACGGTTTGGAGAAGAGTATGATCGACTGTTTTACGAAGTCTTGTGACGATTCACGGTTTATAGTTGTTATAAAAGATACTATCAACAAATAGCTGCATTCGTAGTTTATATGTTGCGTGTGATACATACTTCACGTCCTTTGTCCACACATTTGTATTCAAGTATATTGTTTCTTGTTTCAGATGCGGGAATTCCTGATCTTGTTGGCGGTTGCCGGGCTGGCCAGCGCCGCAGACCTGCCCCCCAGCTGCGAGAGACCAGTCTATTGCGATAGCGAACTCCTCCATAAAGTCCAGTTGGCCAGGATCTACAATGACTCCAAAACCTTCGTCGATCTTCAGATGAAGTACGACGAATACAAAACACTAAACGACTTTAAGATTTTTCTGAACGACACCAATCAAAGTCCGTCTGTAGCACAGATTAAACAGTTTGTTGACGACTACTTCTTTAACACGGGCGAGCTCGAGGAATGGACGCCATCAGACCACAGCAGTGACCCTAAATTCCTCAACACTATAAAAGACGAAGCCTTAAGAAAGTTCGGAAAAGGCATCAACGATATCTGGCCTCTTTTAGCACGAAAGGTCAAAGCAGAGGTTCTCGAAAAACCTGAACAGTACAGTTTAGTTCCAGTTACTCATGGATTCATCATCCCCGGAGGACGATTCAAGGAGATTTATTACTGGGACTCTTACTGGATCATCGAAGGCTTGCTCATTAGTGGAATGCAAGAAACCGCCAAAGGGATGATTGAAAATCTAATTGAACTGTTGAATAAGTTTGGTCAGATCCCCAACGGAAGCAGATGGTACTATCAGCAACGCAGTCAACCACCTATGCTGACGGCGATGGTCGCTATTTACTACCAATACACCCAAGATATCGACTTTATAAGGAAGAATATTGTATATTTGGAAAATGAATTGGGCTTTTGGATGAAAAACCGAACTTTTACTGTTACAAAAGATGGCAATAACCACACGCTTCTCAGATATTATGCTCCTAGCGCCGGTCCGCGACCGGAGTCGTACTTTGAAGACTACAACAACACGATTGGCATGAGTGAACAAGATCGTGTGGATTTCTATATAGACACCAAAAGCGCAGCTGAGAGCGGCTGGGACTTCTCAACCCGGTGGTTCATCGTGGAGGATGGAAGCAACAACGGTAATATTACTGACATCCGCACAAGGTACATCATCCCTGTTGATCTTAATGCTATCTATGCTGGTGCTCTCCAGTATTTGGCGGTGTTCAATGCTTTATTATTAGATATTCAAAAGTCTGCTAAGTACGCAGCGTTAGCCACAGAATGGAGGGCCAGCATTGAGGCAGTGCTGTGGAACCAAAAAGACGCAATGTGGTACGATTACGATATTCGAGACAATATACATCGTAAATACTTCTACTCGTCTAACGTCGCACCGCTGTGGCAGAATGCTGTTAGCTCTAGTTTTCTTAAAAACAACGGACCCAGGATTGTGAGAAGCCTCGAACAGTCGGGGGGTCTGGACTTCCCCGGCGGTGTGCCCACATCACTCATAAGGAGCGGAGAGCAGTGGGACTTCCCGAACGTGTGGCCGCCAGAAGTGAGCATCGTTGTGAATGCTATTGATAACGTCGGAACGACGGAGGCGAAGGCACTGGCCCTTGAAGTCGCGCAAACGTTCGTGAGGTCCTGCCACTGGGGCTTCCTGGAGTACAAGCAGATGTTTGAGAAGTACGATGCAGAGAATCCTGGCAAGTTCGGCGGAGGTGGCGAGTACAACGTGCAGTTCGGCTTCGGGTGGAGCAACGGCGCCATTCTTGAGTTCTTGCACAAATATGGCAGTGTTCTGACTGCCGAAGACAATAATGTAAACGCTACAACAAATACAAGCACAGACTGTCCTCCAAATAGCACCGCATGACTAGGCGTGGGTGTTATAAACAATTTCTTAATTTTCCTATCAGCAATGAAAATATTTATTGATTAACATAATAATAATTGAAGGTTGTGAACATACATTTTTAATTTAAAATAAGTGATATTTAACTTAACGGGTGCCATAAAAACATGTAATGTCATGCAGACACACAATTTCTTGGACTTCAAGCAGGGAGAGGAAACTTTGTACAAATAATAAGTACTTATTTCAAGTTACCTATAATAATAACTAGTCTTCTTGTATGCTCGATACAATTTAGAATTCTTGACCGATAGGAAATTAGGGGATAACCAAGTATTTACCTATTTAATGGCTGTTAAAATGAAAGTCTCAATAAATCCTATGAATATAATTATGTCGGAGTCATGTCATACGAGGTTTGCCTAGCCCCACACTAATAAAACAAAAGCCCCATCTGCCCACAAGAATGTAATTACAATGGACAAGCCCAGGAGCATCTAACCTTAGATTATGTTGAATATTTCTTCCCTTTTTAGTCTGTATGAAAGAGAACCGTTTTCGGTATCGTTAAGACAGGTTTTACCATAACAGCAGCCTTATTTTGTAACAATTTTATTCGCATTTGCTTTCGTTTTGACAGTTGTCTTCGACGGTTTCGGTCGTGAGATGTTATAACTGTCAAAATGCATGCCAAATTGCGATTGTCAGTGTATCTTGCGGAGTAATACTGCTGGCAGGACTTAAAAGCCAATCCGGACTATTTTTGGAAAAGGCTTTTTTCCTTAGTGCTTAATTTTCAGTAGTAGTTAGTCAATTGTATCATATTTTTTGTGTTTTACGTTAATTAATATTATAACCTAGGTAATTAAAAGCCCAGGGTAGAGCATATCAGGGTTAAAAAGCATAGTTTGATGTTACCTATTTATTTATAGGACCTACAGTTTAAGAAGTAGGCATTTATTAGCATAATTTTATTTACACAGTAGTGAAATGTTCAAAGTACTTAACTAATATAATAAGATACCAATATAATTAAAATATAATTTTATTATAACTTAGTATTAGATAATTATTATGATGAATGACTGTTACATTGTAGATTCGGCAAAAAAGAATACCATCGTTACCGGCCGAGAATTTAACATGTTTAACATTTTTGCACTGCGTAGGCAAAAGTTAGCTAGCAGCTTAGTAAGTTTATTGTTTACTATTTTGTTGACTGTACCCACATAAGATCTAGTTACAGTTAAAACAAAAAAGGTATACACTTCGGTAACCTTCTACTATTGGTATTAATATCATCATCGCGCATTCGTATTTCCAGCGAAAGACGAATAATTGCCGAAGTTTACCTATACTTTCCTGGGTGATCTGTGCTTTGTGTTATTTACAGACGCTAACACATCAAGCTACGACAATCTGTCAAATTTCTTTAATAGATTTTCAACTTTATCGTTAAAGAATTAGGTTCAAGGTTGATTGGGTAAAGGAGATGTTCCAGAAATGTATGGAGCCTGGGCTAGGTCTATGTACACCATATGTAAAAATAGCTTTTTAATACGTAAACCGTTTTTAACTGTTAATTTTCTTTAATTTCACTTCGTTTGATTGTGTTTTTAAATTAACTTTGTCAAGGATAACAACACTCGACAAAAAATCTAACATGGTGGATCTGACAGTGACAATGACATTTGATTGACGTTTACGTAACGTGTTATAAACTAGCTACATAAAGATCGAAGAAAACTATTTTTAATTTCGAAAATCTTGGGTTTCGATAAAAATAATAGTACCTACAGGATATTTTACTCGATTCCGGCAGCACTTCTTATCTCACCTATAGATCCTATATTTCAATGTCAAGAAACGAAACGCAGGCGTGGACGTTTTTTTTTTTTTTTTTTTTTTCTTTGGCTTCGCACGGTTTGGCGTGGACGTTATTTGTTCAAAGCTCAAAGCAAAGGAAGACTCGGTCGCTCGGGTGCATAGAAACGTCAAAGTCGTCAAAAGTCATGTCAAACACAACTGTCATGGCTGCCTTATAATATCATTTTTTAACAGCTAAACCCGTCTTCAAATTATTTTTATAGTATTTTTGTGAAACTCCCCTATTTTTTCCCTATTTATTGATATGGTGTACATAGACCTAGCCCAGAATGGAACATCTCCTTTGACAGTTTTAGACTGTATATAATAGGACATTTGCGGATAACTTGATGTGATGGTGTCTGTACTAACCAATTTATTTCAAAATCAGTATAATTAATTTGCTGTAAATAACAAAATACTGTGTTGATGTTATTATTATTTACTTCTACACAATGTTGTTATGAATTGTTGTATTCCATTCTTTATGTATCTAAGTTATTATTTAAGTATTTATCTCTATTATAGGACAGTTGAAATAATGTTGTTTCCTTATAATATGTAGTTACTAACTTAAATGTGTGAATGTAAGTAATTTGGCCCTTTGGAATAATTGGACGATACCCATCACAATGGGCAGGTATTGGATTTCAGAATAATACCTAAACGCTGTAGATTTGAGTCAGCAATTTTTTTTTTTTGTTCTTAGGGAGAAAACCGAAACTATGACGAAAACGACTGGCAAACAAGTCCCTCAAATCTAGGCTGACTGAATTTCTAGAACACACAGTCAGATTGGATTTTAAGGGATTCGGATTTTATGAGTTTTCCTAAAATATACCTCATCACGACACTTTTGAGCATCTGGCTTTACTTCTCATAGTTTCTGATTTCGCTCCGACTTAAGCAGCAATTACCCAGTACCCAGTTACCAACTTAAGCTAAGTTTAAATAATCTTGTAAACCATGAGTTTTTCGTGCGTTACCAATGTTGTGTTATATTAAAGGCTGTGTCGATATATCTGTGTGTTTATTTTCTATCGGGTTGCAGAATTCCTTAGTAAACTAACCAATTGTTCTAAGGAAATACTTCGAAGATGGCGACCCGTCTGTTACCTTATATTGAGTTGCTTAGAAACCAGTCGCTATACAGAGTGATTTTTTAATTTGGGCAACAAGGGTGCAACAACTTTGGCTCTATAATCAAAGTTTGGCTCAAGTTTGGCTCTTATTTTTTTTAACAATTTTGGCATACTTATGTTTTTGATCAAGTGAGAGTTGCCCATGAAACTGACCAATGTTTTTTTCGTGCCATTCATTTACCTAAGTCGCTGTCGCTTTGATTTTTTATTTACACCTGTTACGATCAAAATAGATATTTGATTAAAGTTCCTTATAGCAACGGTTCAAGATCAATGGTTAATAAAAACTTTGTAGTTTAAAAGTAATTGCCTGGTTAGCTACTAGTGATTGAAAAAAATTGAATGTAACGATCGAATGTTCAAGACACGCTTATCACAAAAAAAAAAGTACAAAAAGCTTTTAGTAATACTCTACCCACACTAAAGTACAGTACCTTTACGTATTATGTACCTACCTATACCAACACACATTCCAAGTGGCAAAGAAACGATTTACTATATTTTTTGCAACTTAGGTACTGCCAATTGCCCAATGCTTCTCACATTTCATATTTTTACACCTAATAAACCTATACTTTTATGTATTAGGAAATTGTACAAGCTCAACTACTTAAATTACTTAACCAGTCAAGGCTCCAAGTTGATATTAGAAAAGCATTCACTTAGGTCTCACTTAATGTTAGCGAAAACCTTTAATAAAGGCTACTCTTGTAACTACAATCCGATACACTTATAAATATTAAAAAAAAAACATCAATATAATCAGTAGTTGTAGGTAGACATATATAGCTTTAGATGTACTAGTGTTTTAAGGAAAAATCAAAGAAAAACTTAACAGTCTCTTGTAGTAGGTAATGTTCTGAAAATTACCATTGAAAACCTATGAAAACATTGCATTGTAGCATTTTATTATTTTGTTTACTTTTACATGAGATAAGAAAGAACATAATCATAATGAGGTAAGAAGATTATGATATGCAAGTATTATGAAAACAGACACTCCATGATAGTTCTAACTCTTTATCCTGTGGGAGTCCTGACATGTATGATGTAGTATTGGGTGATACCGGCTAGAACGGCTACAACCACTCTTATTAGTGGGTTTATGACCAATTGGATAGCCAGAAAGTTCAGGTTATACCTGCATTGCCACAGAGGAGCTTTCTGCCCTTCGTAGTTTAAATCTAAACAGCTGGTTCATAACATAACCGAGCAGCAACACGAATTTACGTAGTTGGCTCTTACGTATCATCGACCGACCCTGCCAAGTTACACCTGACAAAAATAACTAACGGGGTCGATATTATCTTTTTACCATACATAGTTTACTTGCATAGAAGAAAAACTCACTGACATAAGACCTTATAAGAAACCATGAAACCTCTTTTTAATTTATTGAAAAAAGCGCCATCTATCTTTAATACTTTAAACTACACTGGACTTAGCTTTTTGGCGGGATATTGTGTTCTATAAACTTTTTATAGATGGCGTTAATACCTACATTGAACTGTTCATGCTTCACGCGAGGTAAGCGCACAGGGTAAACAGTATCTTTTAGACTTCAACAAAACACTGTGATCGAGTTTAAAGCTTACCGGTCTATTTATAAGAGTTAGGGGTCGTTCTTTAAACACGTGAGGTTTGAACAGGAGGGGGGGGAGGGGTGGGAGAATCACGTGTAAGTGTTTTTTCGTGGAATTAATAAAATCAATTTAATGTGTGACGTGTAACATTCGTTTTACCATTAATGTATTAAAAACCCGAGCAAGCAATTTTTTGTTTAAAACAGTTTTTCAATGGGTAATAAATAATACACCTGATGCTAGAAGGGGGTGGGAGGGTTAGCCTAAATTAAACCTCACGACGTATCACCAAGGGGGGTGTGGCTATAAAAGTGGTTTAAAAATCCTAAGGTACGTGATTAAAGGATGATATTAACTGCTTTGTCAGCAATGGATTAAAATTAATATATTTATCAAGTTCAGTGAACGGGTCGGACGATCCCGGTCTGTAGCCATTTACAAGATGAAACATTCCAAAGAGCGTTAGTTATCTTATCAGGAAACCAGCAGTAAATAAGTATACTGACCGACTAGCATGGGGTTCAAACTTGGGTCCCCGTCCACACAATGAGGGTAGTCGTCGCTTCCTGAGCTCGAGACTAAACTGGCTTAGTATCCCAAATTCCCGATAGGACAGGGAAAAATGTTGCTTTGCATTTTTCATGAACCAGTTTCCACGATGTCCAGCCTAGTGCCCCGAAGCAAGATTTAATTGTAAAATAAGACCGACTCGGACAGCCTAGCTAGAGTCTAGTAGCTAATGAAGTTACCGACCCGGAACTGCATGGCTATGCTAGACAGGTAAGTTGTTATATTTTTTTAGGTAATATCAGTCCTATGCAGCTTTTATTCAGTTAACAAATTAAACTGCATGGCGTTGACTTCGGAACAGGATGACCTAGTGTACGGCTAACTTATTGTCATGGCAATTGAGGCCATCCTGACTATCAAGCCAAAGGAAGTAGAATTCGACCTGAAATTCTAATTTCGTTAACTTTCTTCCATAAGTTACCCTATTTTCTTAACATAATAATAGTGTTTCTAATATTGTATTTACTTTAGGTACCCAACATTATTATCTGGCTGATGTGTTTAATGAGGAAGTCTAGCGATCGACCTTGTAAAATATAATGAACTTTATTAATAGTTGTTATTATAATATCTGTTTTAAAATATAATTGTGACGATTGACATATTCTATTCATTTCAAAATTGTAACACATCTATGCACTCCGCACTTTTAATTTTAAATTATCTCGATAAACAAGGCAAGTTGAATAAAAACTTATAAAAATGGGAAAAGCTTTGATTATGACTTATGATGGCTATTTGAGAAGATGAAACGATGGATGGACTTTGTGAAGGATGACACGAGATGAAAGGAGGTGACTGCTGAGTTGACGAGTTATTGAGAAAGTGGAAGAAGCAGACATGCTGCGCCGACCCCAAATAAATTGGGATATGGACAGAACAATGATAATGATCTCTATAAAAATCTTACATCTATCTAATTATGTCGCATTTTCTGTTCTAATAATATGGTATTTCAGCTATTTATGAGAGCGACAGCACTCTACTTTTGTAGGTCACAGGGCCTGGTTCGTTATGATTAAAACGAATAAAATGACGCAGAAATACGCATGCACATCACACACACGTGTACGACTGGTTTTCTGGGAAACAGACAACAATCTAATGTCAAACTGACAGTTCGCAATCTGACTTTGGGGGGAGGGCACTTGTCCGTGTGTATTTATATACTAATACAAGAGGCCTTGTAATTTAGAACGTGTGCAATGTACCGATAGTCCGCGCTACTCGCTAGTAAAAGTGCTCGTTGTATCAGCTGAGATGGGTCGGCGACCTAACGCACACTGTACGCCACGCGCTCGCGACAACTAATCGTCATGATGATGCACGAAATGCATTTAATCGGTGTTGGTCGGATTCCCGGCCACTCGCTCCGCGTCGGTCCTCGCCGTTGTACGAGTTCACGGTGCGCTCAAACCTTGCGGATATCGCGCATTTCCTATCACACATCAGTTAATGTAAGGCGAAAATTGTGACAGTGAATAGCCATGTTCAAGATTTGTTCGGCGCGGTTCGTGCCGCTGTACCCGGTGCTAGGGCTGCTGGGTGCGTGCGCGCAGGCGATCAACATCGTCTCCGTCTGCAACTCCTCCATCTACTGCGGCGGTGACCTGCTCCGTACAGTGCAACTTGCCAGGATTTTCCCCGACTCGAAGACCTTTGTCGATCTAAGACTCGCACACTCTCAAGACCAAACTTTGACCAATTTCACTAATCTTATGAGAGAGACTAATAATAATCCATCTCGTGAGCAAATTATTTCATTCGTGGATTCAAACTTTGTCGATGGAGACGAGTTGCTCAACTGGAACCCACCGGATTTTGACCCCAACCCACCGATCCTCGACCAGATCGCTGATCCAAAACTCAAGCAGTTTGCGAAGGATATTATAAGTATTTGGCCGGGACTCGGCAGGAAAGTGTCGCCCGACGTTCACCGGAACTCTGACCAGTACAGTTTTATTTATGTGCCCAACGGATTTATTGTTCCTGGTGGAAGGTTCAAAGAGTTGTACTACTGGGACTCATACTGGATCATTCGTGGTCTCCTGATCAGCAATATGACGCAAACTGCAAAGGGAATGATTGATAATTTCTTATACCTTGTGAATAAACTGGGTTATATTCCTAATGGAAGCAGAATTTATTATTTGGGACGAAGTCAGCCGCCTCTCCTAGCGCTGATGGTGTACGACTATTTCACAGCGACGGGAGACGTTGCCTGGCTCGAACAGAACATCGGTACTGTAGAAAGGGAACTATATTATTGGTTGGAGAAAAAGAAATTAACCGTTGAAGTAGATGGCAAACAGTACAGGTTATTACGCTACATTTCGGATGAAGAAGACACGGGTCCGCGTCCAGAATCATATTACGAAGATTATTCCAGCAGCAGAGTACTATCCGACGCCAGACGTGAAGAGTTCTACAAAGAAATGCGGAGTGCGGCGGAGAGTGGCTGGGACTTCTCGTCGAGGTGGTTTGTAAACGCAAAAAATGTGACCACAGAAAATCTGACCGATGTCCACACGTCGCAAATTCTCCCAGTTGACCTCAATTCTATGTTTGCTGGCGCCTTACAAATAGTAGGTGACCTAAGAAATCAATTAAAAGATAGAAGAAGTGCCAATAAATGGTGGAGCCTAGCGAACTACTGGAGGGTAGCAATCGAAAATGTATTGTGGGACCCGAACGATGGTGTGTGGTATGATTATGATACCACGGCCAAGGCTCGTAAGAAGCAGTTCTACCCGAGCTGTGCGACACCGCTGTGGACAGAAGCCGTGGAGCCAGCGACTTCGCCGCTTTACGCTTCACATTTAGTTCGATACTTGCTGAAGAGCGGCGCGCTGAACTTCCCCGGCGGGATCCCGACCTCGTTGTGGCACACAGGCGAGCAGTGGGACTTCCCGAACGCCTGGCCGCCTCTCCAGAGTATCGTGATCGGCGGATTGGAGAAAAGCGGTTACGAAGAAGCGAGAAAGTTGGCAAGGGAACAAGTCACGGTGTGGATTCGTGCGAATTACATAGGTTATGCTAAGTGGCAGAAGATGTTTGAGAAGTATAGCTGTGTACAGGCGGGGGGGCACGGCGGAGGGGGGGAGTACTCCGTCCAGTCTGGGTTCGGATGGACCAACGGAATAGTGTTGGAACTCTTACAAAGATACGGTAAAGACTTACAGCTTGATGAGCATGGTGAAAACAATTTGCCTACTGTGCGGATGGTGTAGTGAATTTAAACTTTCGATTTGTGAATCAATAATGTAGGAGTAGATGTTTTATTTGTATCTATAATCAAATGTGTTGTTATGTATGTGTTGCTAACTAATTTCTCACATTTCGAGGGCTCTTGTGACTTCCAGGAATCTTAATTGCCCTTTAGCTTGCATGCTAAATACTTAGCATTTCCAAGTACCTACTCGTAATGTAATTCTAGCCGAACAATATGACAATGTAAGTTCACTTGTGTATAAACTTGTTTGTGAAACTTGAAACTTCACTTTTACCTAACTAAAGTAGTACTTGAAATTTTCTATCTTATCATTTGTTAGAGCGAGCTATTTTGATTCAGTAATTTTCAGGATTCGAAACTGTAATGAAAAAATGTCATCATAAGTGCGAAATTATTCTAACCAACTAACATAAAACCAGATTTTAATATTAACCAGCTTTGTTTACACATGTAATCTTCTTAATATATAAAAATCACGTGTCACTATGTTCGTACACGCTAATCTCCGAAACCATCCAAACTATTTCAATAAAATTTTGTGAATGTGAAAGTATGGTTGGTTCCAGCTTGAAACATAAAAAAGTTTTGGACCAGAATCAGATATTTAAATGCCAGGTTTTTACTGTCTGGTCAAAAATCGAGTTGTAAGTACGGTGTGCAAAGAAAGTAGAACAACATTGTATTTTTGTCAGACACAAATAATTCGATCCACTTTTAACGAACCTAATTGCCATGTACCTATTTTTACCCGACTACGGCGAAGCAAACTTTTTTGACCGGTATGTACGTATGTATGTGTGTTCATCTGTTCCCTCATAACTTCTGAACTACTAACGTCACATTAAATGAGCGTATACCACTTTGTCCTAAAGTTAATGAGCCCTTGCCACTGTTGGAATGTCTTTTTTTATTATGGATATTTATTAAATGCATTAGAATATATAACGTGTAAATTGTTTGTTTAATAGACGTTAAATATTGAATGGTACCTAAAGGTACATAACAATTTTATTTCAGACGAGATTTTTCGGTTTTGCTATCTGGCAACGGAACCCTAACAACCCAATGTACCTCGGACCTCGATATAAACAACATGAATTTTGCACCAGTTAATTCTGCTGAATTTCAATACTTAATTATTTGTATAAATAACACGCGTTTGCATTATTTTAATTGAAAAACAACCAACATTCCTATCTATCATAATAAGTAGGTACAGCCACGAGCAACAGTCTACACCATGTTTACATTTTTCTTTTAAACCTGTATTTTCCGATTGTTGGGTAAAGCCGGCGGCAATTGTCTCCTCCATAAATTTCCACTCTTCTCTCTACAGAAATGACCCGCCCTATCCCACTTCAACCTAGAAATCTTAATAACCGGTTAAACCCATAACCCATATGTTTGATTAACCATTATAAGAGTTAACCCGTAATAGAATATACAACGTGGCGCCGACAATACGACAGTAAATGAAAACACTGCTAATACTAGTTCATAGGAATAATTTTAAACTATCAAATAAATCGTAACATCGAAATTAAAAAATGTATTTTTTCAAACAAATTAAATCGCATAAAACTGTTAACTAAATACAACACCATTTATAAATACTAACCTTAGTTATAAATTGCACTAATTCGCGTCTGGAAATAACTTATAAGGAACGTATCTGGCAAAGGTTTTTGAAATAGCGAGTTGACAATATTTGTCTAGTTAGTAGTTAACCTGTCGGTGCTAGCCTACTAGTTAATCTACATCATGTAAAAAAATTGGTAATGAAAAATAATGTCCTGTAACTAAACTACTGGATATATTCGACTGAATTTTTGTATGCAGACTGGGAACGTCATAAGGTATGTACACAGTTTAATTTATTGTCGTATTGTCGGCACCACCCTTTATATGGGTCAATCATTTAATATACATATTGCTTATTAACCAGAATGAAAAAGACATAGCCACCGCGCGAGCTAACTCCAAACATTCTTCTTCTATTTTAGAACCCTTATTACTATGAAAAAGGTCTTATCTCTTATGCCACGATAAAATGGACTAAACTACGAATACATATTAGTGGTCGTGACTGTACCTGGTATTTACCTACCTATTATCATAATAAAATGTTCTAGCACAGCAAATAATTTAAAAACATGACTAAGCTAGAAAAGTGAAAAAGAAGAAACTCGGTATGTAATGGTCACCCATCGACGGACCAACCTAAGCAAGCGCGTCTTAATCCGAAGATCGACCCGAGCGGCTGTTATTATGTAGCCACGAACTCCTCGACAGGAGACCATGATGTTGAAGAAACTCTCGAAAGGCTATTTTGCAGGGAATATGTTCAAGAAGTGTCATCTTTATGCTGGTCCTATGATCCAGATTAGATTAAGTATGCATCACTCCTGGTTCCTGAATGAAACAACAAGAGTAAAACTGGCACGGCCTTATTGTTTCAGGGAGGTTTATACCTAGCTAGATACAGGGGTGCTTAACGCAGGATTGGTTCCCGTTTCCCGAACAAGTGGGATAAATTGGGATCCTTTTGTGAGAATCAGTATCTTAACTTAAAATACATTCATTCATAGTAGATATAGAAAAACCTTTTGCGGTAATTTTTTTCCTCAATAAAAAACAACTTCTATAACTAAGAGAAAGAAACTTACTACTCAGTTCAGGACAAGGAGTGACATATGTACTTTTGCTCGTTTATTACTGCAAGTCATCTTCTTTTTAACCAAATTCAAAAAAGGAGGAGGTTCTCAGTTCGGTTGTATTTGTTTTTGTGTTTGGTACATCACATCTTCGTCATTTATGAACCGATTTATACTTATACTTCCCGATAGGTCCCATAGAAATTTCACTAAAATCGGTTCAGTAGTTTGGTTTTTAAATCAAAATAGCCGGAAAAATATGTCATCCAAGTAAGACAAGAATTTGTGTATGATACGATAACTAAAAACTTTTTTGCAAAAAATAAGCGACTTCCAAAAAAAACACAAAAAAGTCGAAAATAACTTTACTTTCGGAAGTCGGTGGCAAAAAAGTCAATGAAACAAAACCGACTTCTGAAAGTAAAGTTATTTTCCACGTTTTTGTGTTTTTTTTAGTGGAAGTCGGTAATATTTTTGTCGATTATACTACCCATTGCCGCAGGTACCAATATTTGTAGATAATAGAAGTCTAGACAAGTCTTACTACTGACCTAGAAACAACATGGAATGTGCTGCGGGTGTACTAGACTTTACACATACACACATAAACTGGTATGGCCACTACTTTCAAGGTAACATATTGATCGTAACGGCTGAACGTCTCGAAGGGGTGCGGCAGGAGGGGCGAGGCAGAGGTGTGTGTGTACCCTCATTTCGCCAGTTATGTTAAAGGTCCAATTTCGAAGGTGACAGCAGCAGCAGTGACGTCCTACTACAATGGCAGACTAACCGCAGCAACAACAACTGGCAATTCACTGGGCTTATTCCAGTTTTAAAAGTCTATCTGTGCCTTATGTCCTTGTTTTGTTCTGTCTCCTGCTGATGTAAAGGTAAGTGGACGTAAAGTGGTAAAATGGATATTAAGTTTTTCCTACGCCTCCGCTATTCTTTTCTGATTTTTTTCTTTTCTGAGTAGTATACGAAATTGCTCCAATCATCACCTATATAATAAATCAGTGTCTTGAAGAAGGAATTCTCCCGACATATTTGAAAACTACTGTAGTTACACCCATATTCAAAAAAGAAAACACGGAAGATGTCCGATGTTATAGACCTGTAGCTCTCATTCCAATAATCGCTAAAATATTTGAAAGTGTTCTGTATAATAATTTTAGTGAATTTTTCGAAAAAAAAAAAAATAGATAATAAACTTATATTCAGAAAAGGGAAATCGGTTAATACAGCAATGCATCAGTTTTTACAAAAAATATAACGGAACTATATAAGAAAAATCAGGTCGAAACCCTATCAAGGACATGACTAAAGCTTTTGATTATGTGGACCATGAATTACCACTACATAAACTAGAAATATACGGAGTTCGAGGTAAAGCACTGGAAATAATCAAATCCTATCTCAGTAATAGAGTTCACTGAAATAACACAATTATGTCCAATCACAAAAACAGAAATTAAATATGAGCGAGCCCAAGATGTATAAAATATGGTGTACCTCAAGGGTTGATACTAGGACCACTACTGTTTCTCATTTATATGTATAAATGACTAGCGACCCGCCCCGGCTTCGCACGGGTGCAATGTAAATACTAATGTTTTCTCTACTATAATATGCATGTATTATACATATAAACCTTCCTCTTGAATCACTCTATCTATTAAAAAAAAAAACCTCGTCAAAATCCGTTGCGTAGTTTTAAAGATCTAAGCATACATAGGGACAGACAGCGGGAAGCGACTTTGTTTTATACTATGTAGTGATTTACCCAAGGCTATTCCGCACCCAATGGTATTATTTGCAGACGACAGTACGGCTCTTTTTACAAATAACAAAAACAAAAATCATGAACTAGAAATTAATGAATCCCTATCTAAATTAATAAATTGGCATACAATAAATAATCTAAAAATAAATCTTACAAAAACTCATTACATGAATTTCAAGAATAAAAACGCAAAATCAATTCCATTATCTATTGAGTACAATAATGCAACTGTAACTGAGGTTACGAGTACAAAATTTCTAGGTATCTATATAGATTCTAATATGTCATGGAAAATACTTGTAAATAGTGGATCCAGCAAATTTAATCACTTTTCTTATGCCCTCTATATGCTGAAAAAAGTATCTAACCTAACCACACTACTTAGTGCTTATCATGCCTACGTGGGATCCACTCTATATTATGGAATACTATATTGGGGATACTCAACTGTTAAGGAGATTACGTTCAAGGCACAAAAAAGGTGTATTAGATCTATATGTGGGATACACCAAACAGAGTCATATAAACCTCATTTCATAAACCTCAAAATATTAACCCTCCCTGCGCTATATATCTACGAGGCCGGCGGGGTAAATTATGACACCTTAACAAGCAGCAGCCTTAAAAATACATTACCCAATAAAACATCACACACTGCAGTATATGTATAGCAATAGTATTTTTTGGATGGGCATAAAATATATAATAAGTTACCTATAGACATTGAGAACATAAATTCAATTGGTACTATTTTTAAAAGGAAGCTAAAAGACTTCCTGATTAAAAAGGCATAAAACTCTGTAAGAGAATTCCTTGAAGAAAAATAATTATTCAATATTAAAATGATTGATACTTAATACAATGTGATAGAAGTATAACTTATAAGAATAGTATGATATAATATTAAATGTATGAATAATGATAATAAATATAATATAATGTAAACTCTTTTACTGTAATATTGTGTATGTACCTATTTAATTATTTTTTAATATGTTTAACCATTTAAATTGCAATGCCTTAACAGGCAGCTAAGTTTTAAGAACCTACCTATTGTAGGTACACTTGGTTCGCAATAAAGAATATGAATTTGAATTTATTTGCGGGATCTAAGACAGTTACAATTTTTAATATTTTTCTCCGAGACTTCGTCGAGGTTCATTGTCTCGGCGCTTTTCTGATGATTGTCACTGTTGATTCTGACTTTCAGGAATTGCAATGGTTTGGGAATACTGTAGAGGGCTTGTCCCATAAAAAAACCAACAATACTTACTGGTTTTTATAATATGAAAATGCTTCCTTAGTTGGCGACAGTGCGCTGGCTGCTGC
Source organism: Standfussiana lucernea (assembly GCA_964057025.1). Taxonomy (NCBI): domain Eukaryota; kingdom Metazoa; phylum Arthropoda; class Insecta; order Lepidoptera; family Noctuidae; genus Standfussiana; species Standfussiana lucernea. The sequence goes on from OZ059797.1 coordinate 14,186,721, forward strand.
GGTCGAAGGATGATCGCAGACGTCATACCAGAAGTGCTGTAAGTGGCCGTTTGTTGTAATCCGCTCCAGTCTCATTAACTGAGGTCTGCCTCGCAGGCGTCGTCCCCAGAATTGTACTTTAAGTGTCATCTAATTGGATGCGAGCGACCTTTTTGAAGGCCTTATTGCCATCAACCATCGTTGCCTATCGCCTGCTATTAGGTGCTAACGGCAAAATTCAAAATGGAAACTTAGCTTTTGTTTTTTACCCGACACTGTGCGACAATAAAGATAGGGTTTTGTTTTCCTTAACTTAAATCAATTGAGCCATAAAAACTGTTGGCCTCTGGTGTTCAACTCTTGATTGTCCCACGTAATACAAGGTGTATACGGGCCCGTCACGAAGCCACGTAGCCTAACCAAGCATTCAGTACATCAAACTAAGTAACTCTATGCAAATACATATATTGCTAGAAAACATCTTTATTTTTGGGTGAAAAATCACGGTTTGCGGTAGGACTCAATGTAACTCAGTAAAAATATTGTGCTGATGGATGCATTGAACAGTACAGGGGTCATGGAGGTATTTAGAGGAAACATTAACACTTTTGTTTAAAAAAGAACTTGTAAAAATGTTAGAACTTTGGCCTCCAACTCTCCGTAATTACTTAGGAGGTGCCCAGGTCCAACAAAAAAAAATCGTAATGACGAGGAGAACAAGTGCCTTACGGCTTCTTTAAGGGTCTTTTTAACCGACTTCAAAAAAAGGAGGAGGTTCTCAATTCGGTTGTATTTTTTTTTAATGTGTTTGTTACCTCATATCTTCGTCATTTATGAACCGATTTGAAAAATTCTTATTCATATCTAAAAGAATATACTTCCGGATTGGTCCCACAGAATTTTTATCAAAATCGATTCAGTAGTTTGGTTTTTTAATCAAAATATCTGGTAATAAAATGTTTTCTAAGTAAAAGATATTGGAAAATTGACACTTGACTAATAATAATAAAAATGGTGAAATAAACTGGAAGTCGATGGCAAAAAAGTCAATGGAACAAACAATAGTCACCGACTTCCGAAAGTAAAGTTATTTTCCATTTTTTTCGTGTTTTTTTTTTGGAAGTCGGTTCTTTTTTTACACTCCTTATTTGATCCACTGTATTTAATGTTGTCATTATGTACTTATCTAATGTAGGTTTCAGGTACCTCACAGTAGGTACTTATTTCAGTAATGAAAACGACGCTACTACTACATACATTAACTACCATTGAAGTTTAATTAATACTGAAAGAAAAAATTTAAACATGACTATTGTATGCAGATTTTTATTGTAGCTTTCCATGGTCAAAACTATGCATTTTATTAAATAGATGTAGAACAATGAATTTATAGGTCAGCGAAAGTGTTGTTGGTTTTTTTCCATTTGGTATTTTTCTTGGATAACAGGGTTGTCCCGTTACCCTAACTCTTCGTACCTTTTCGGAAATTTTCTTCACTAGAAAAACTTTGACTGGCCTGGGGGTTACCATGATCTGTTCGTGCAGTAATGTTTTAGGACTAGTCCGAGAGTGGGAATGTGACAGCGCTAGACAGCTGTCTAGCGCCATCTCTTACCCACTCTCGGAATAATACTAAAACATTCCTATACTAACAGATCATGGTAACCCACCAGTGCCCTGTGTACATTAAGCTAACAGTGCTAACTAGGCAATTAAGATGATGACGATGGAAGTAAGACAAGGTATCGCAAAAATAAAACGCCGCTTATTCAAAAGATTTATTTTGCAAATATTATTTAATTTATAATTATTTATTTAATTTAACCTAATAAATGCAACTGAAATTGACGCCAACCGCCATAAGAATTTAATATTAGGTAGGTACAATATCTCCATGCAAAAACTCATTCATTCTCCGACTCTACATTTATGTATATACGTCAACGATACAAAACAATTATTTTCTTCAGCAATGAGGTATATCAATGAATTTATATGTATCAATCTACTTATTTACCTAACTGCTTCCGTTGGTCTAGTGGTCGTAAGCGCACGACTGCTGAGCCTAAGGTCCTGGGTCCCGGGTCGGGCAAATTGCTATTGGGTTTTTCTATCACGAATTTCTCAGACGCAGCCATTTTTTTTTGGATGGGAAATCATCAAATAACCTCTCCCGCTCTCGGTGGAACGGGAGGGCGTGTCAGACTCTTACTGACTAATACCCACCCGTGTTCCTTCACTTGCCTGTGCCAAGGTGCCAAGAACCACGGTAACTCTTTCGAACAAATCCGCAACCCTGGCAGGCATCCGTCCTAATGGACCCCGTCAGTTTGTGCTGACATCTCTTTGAGGCGCGCGTGGAACACAACGCGCCATCGACCCGGGCCTGGTCCTTACCGGACGGCGAGCTACCCATTGCTCGCCGTCCGCAAGCCCGCGCCTACGGTGGCCGGGAATCTGCTTGGGATTCCCGACGCCCGGGGCGTCTCCTGCAGCGGCTAGGGGCGTGAGGGCGCAGAGATTGCCTCTCCCTCACGCGTTCCGTCTCCTCCTTCGCGAGCATTACTGCTTCGCAGAAGGAGGTGACGGCTTCCCATACCCTCTCGCTCCCTACCATGGCCTGGACCAGGGCCGGACGCGAGAGATCGCCACCGCCAATCGCCTGCACGACGACACGGCGGTGCTCCGCCCAAGCCAAGCTAGGCAGACCTCCACCGTATGCTCCACCGTGTCCTCCGGGCGATCCACGCAATGGTGACACCCGGGCGCTCAGAGGCAGCCCTGGAGTCTGGATTTGTACCCGGCCATGGAAATAGGCTCGCCCCCAAAAACATGGGACTTAAACATAACCGTCGAAATGTGGGTGTACCTACTATTGGGTATACCTCTGCCTAACCCTTGGGGGATTACGGGCGTGATGTTATGTTATTTAAAATACCTTAAAAAAATATCGTATGCCGTATTGATGCCATTTAAAAAGGCAGTTAACTGGGTCCCCATTCAAGCATTTGTAAGAGTTATTGATGATTGATTACCTTCATCAACAATTTTGGCTACTAGTAGAAAACTGCGAGGTACCCAATACATATAGTAGTTTTAAACTCAAAGGCCTAAACTAGCCCAAGCGGAAATGAAAAGAGTTCACCAAGGGCCTACCTAAAGTCCTCCCTTGTTGTTTTGTTGTTATAATTCCACCTTTGAGTTTTTGGCATTAATGTCTATAATATGTAGATGAAAATGTATAATATTATTGTGTGGAGAGACTAAGATCATGGATATTAAACTCACACTGTGGGATTAAGAGAGACGGGAAGAAATAGAAAAATGCAAGGTCTAGAGTGATGACATATCACCTTATAGACACTACACATAACCCTGACGCTGGCCATAACCCTGGCCTATGAAGATGAATTACTAGTGAGGTTAGTATGGAGATATATACATAAAAACAAAATAATATAGTTCAAAGAAACTAGATAGATACGTACTGGCAACGATCATTTAAAATGCAAAGTGGAGAAGAAAGATCCTAGCTCCACAAGGAAGAGATGTATGGTATCAATCCTACATTAGAAATTCATCTGGGATATAAAGATGCATACATTATTAGATAAAATCTTTCAAATATCACTCATAAACGGTAGTTTATAGAGACTCTTTGCTTTAACAGTTATGGCATCTTCTTTTGCTAACAAAAAAAATGATGCGCTTAAAATTTATGATGTAAATCTTTCTAACTTCGTGTATATTTGTTTCAATAAAATCTATGTGCTATTTAATATATAATAAAACCCGGGAATCTATTCAGCCTTATTCAACCGCATCGAAATCACAATCACTAGCCGGTGTCACGTAGGGAAGATCCGATCCGAATTCCGCTTCCAACAATACTTGTTGGATTTTAAGTCTGGCAAGTGCGTTCTGTTTAGAGTTCAGCCGTTTAAGTGTGGGGGCACAACTAATGAGGAAAAGTTCGTCAGGGTCCGATCTGTTACACGAACAAGAGGTCACTTCTTCGTCAGTGGAGTTCTGACGAGCTTTCTTAGGCGAGGGTTGGGAGTCTTCATCATCGTCGCCTTCTTCGTATTTGGTGTCTTGACTGTAGGACAGTTCCGGTAAGCATTGACGTTGACGTATTTCATCTTCATTGTCTGAATCTTCGTTCTCCTTTTTGGCGGCTGTTCTGTAGATGAAATAACGATAAACGATTAGTCGCGTAGAAGTGTTTTCTTCTAAATTGCTGTTATTTATTTATTTATAACACCTTAAACTATCATTACAGGGTTTACCCTAATGCGACAGCTAAGAACTTGAACTAAACTTGCAACCAAATTAGAAAAAACCTGTTGTTTCGAATGGTACTTATAGGTTGTTAATATGTACCTTAAGAGTGTCAATGCAGTTTCTAGCCCGTTCTTAGAGATCTACATTATGGAAAGGGCAAGCTTCAACTTTCTGACTAATTGACCGACCCCTTCACATTTGGTTTCGTTGAAACAAATGCTTTGAGTCTGAGTTTTAGCTCTAATTAAGTGTTCGAACTGTTAATAACAAAGAAATAAAAATGTTTTGTTGCGTTGTCCAGTGTCAACATTCATACACATTATAAAAGTCTATAAAAGAAAACAAATAAAAAGAAATAGGTACTTCTACTTACCCATTGTCTTTGGGTTCTATATGCGGTAGCAGAAACCTCATGTGCTGATGGTAAGGCCACCTGGTACGACCTCCATGCGTTCTCTGTAGCTTTATGAACGAATCACGGAGGGATCTCCATCGTTTCTTGCATTCCGATTCTACGAAAGAAAACACGAATACAAAGTAAAAATTAGAGACAATTATAGGATCTTTTTGCAAGTAGACAAGTAGTGGAATCCCTAGAGATCATTTTGCTTTGATGTTTGTGTTAATAACAACATAATATTATATTGCGACGGGTTACTAATGATGCCACACTGTTGAATGTTGTCGCTGTTTATCCAGAGGTTTGTTTATTAAGACAAAAAGTCAAATAGGACATAGGTAAAAATAATATTGGTGAGATTCGGATGAGGCACTCACTTAGGTAAATGACGTAAGTACAATAGCTTTTAGATCTTGGAAATGCAGATACTGGCTAAGATATAAGTACTTGGGTGCGTTCATACGAACAAAAATATTGTAAAATTTGTACTTACCAGAAACATGAAGTGATTCTTGAACCTCTTTCCAGGCATCGTCTCTAAGCTTTGTTTTATTGAAACCACTCACAGACTTATCATACAAAATTGGGCGCTTTTCAACCTCTTTAATTAAATCTACCTCATTCATTCTTACACCTTTTTTTGTAGCTGACTGTGCAATATTTGTAATGGAAACCACCGTGGTCAAATGTTAATGCAGGTAGGTAATAATATTTTATTGTTTTACCGATAGGAGTGTGTAAACAAAGAGCTTGTTTTATTTATTTATTTTTTGACGGTGTTTTACGGGACACGGACGTAATTTCCCGAACTTTACCGCACTGAATTATTTGGTTTATTTGAAACTATTCAATAATTTCGATGCTACACGGTTGGTCCACGTAAACAGAAGCCGGCTTTCGTTGCCAAAATCACTGATACACGCTCACTTTTTTTTTATAAATTATTTTATTGCGTACATTTTTTTTAGTTTTAATGATACACAATGACGGTCTGATGGTGAAATGGGGTAGCTGGCTATGATCTGAGGAGGTGGGTGACGCACGGTACGCGCGGCGCGCGCGTATCGAGCGGCGCGGCGGCGCGGCCGGTGCGGCGCCCGGCCCCACGTCCCTAGCAAACTCCAACTTTATTGATTTTGCTGATTAGGAAACAAGTGAATGGGGATAAGTACCTATGTATAATTTTGTCGCTCGAATGACGTACTCAGGGGGCGTTGGTAAAATTTTTTGTACTTAATTGTTTTTTTTTAATCATCGAAAAACAAGATGACGGCGTTAGTCCTGATTTTGGTCACGCGCCAAAATAATCTTGTTTAAGAGTGGTAATGTTACATATCTACTTTGAGTTATTTAATTGATGTTGGGTAGGTATTACGCACCCTCTCCATTTTTCCATAACCAATTTGGATTTGATTAATGAAACATTATCTTCATACAACTGTAACGACGTACCTAGATACGGTACTTATGAACCTTAACATAAAAGGGGTTAAGGATGAAATAGCCGTTTTATAGTAATAGATACTTTGAATTGACATTAAACCTTCATGGTGTGAGATATTTGAGTGAAACTTTTTTTACATTATACCTATGACATTTTCTTTTAAAAAATGTGCAACATTCTGTTTTCGAATTTCAATTGTTTTTTTTATTCAGCTTAGACGGAAAAGATGGATACTTCGAAAATCCGAGTAATTTTTTAATACGAGTTCCGACCCGGAACTAACGTGGTAATGGTAACTGTTTGGTGGTCTCTTCATGGTGTTATTCACTATAGCTTTCTCAGGTCTGGTCAAGCAATATCAGCAGATGTTTACGGCACGAACTTTGAACAATGGTGGCGAACCACTGCCAGAGTGAAACAGTCCCGACTCGTGAATCGATTTTCACCATTATTGTTCCATGATAACGCAAGACCTCACACTGCACGGGACTCCGTGTTTGTAACTCTACAGGAGCTGCAATTAGAAAAAATACATCATCCTCCGTATTCGCCAGACCTTGCTCCAACTGACTAAGTACCATTTTTTTCATGATTTGGACAATTTATACGTGGTAAAAAAAAATCTTCCCAGGAGGCAGTACAAAATGCTTTCACACAGTTTGTCGAATCTAGATCCCCAGAGTTTTATCGCAAAGGCATAAATGAACTTCCGATTGGATGGCAGCAATGTATTGATAATGAGGGTAAATATGCATATCATGCATATGTCTCCACAACTACCACCACCAACCACCAACCAACCAACGTACCAACTTTCTGTGCAAATAAATGACTATTCTATTCTATTCTATTCTAACTCTTCGTTACGTTACGGCATGGCATAATATTTTGGGACAACTCTACCAACAGAGGAATAAAGCCCAAAAACAATGTCTTCGAGCCATGTTTGTTAAAAACCACCGAACGTTGCAAACCATTTGTCGTTAGTTTAAAAATACTTACGCTTCCTTCCCTCTATATTTATGAAATTTCAATATTTGTTAAGGAGAATCAGTCTAAATTTGAAAAACTCAATACTAGACGTCACCAAAGCACACTAAAATCAAAAAAACACAATACTGCACTTTTCTCAAAGAGTTGTCTCGGCATGGGTCCAAAGATTTACAATAAATTACCAAAAACTTTAAAAAGCATGACCAACATAAACCATTTTAAATCGCAACTTATGAAATTCTTGATTGAAAAGGCTTACTACTCTATCAATGAGTTTTTAGAAGATAGAAGCATAAAATAAAAGATGTCTGATCCACTTGTTATTCTATCTTGTTTATGACGTTATTTGTTTGAAACAGTTTTATTTAGTTTGTAGTTTTTTTTACGCCTAATTTGTACACCTTGCAAGGCAAAACATAGTGATACAACTCAAACTTTATACCATGTACCATATTACCTATGTTCAACAAATAAATACTTTGAATTTGATATTTTCATTAAATAATATATATACATCTTGGAAAAAAAAACAGTTTTAATTTTGCAGTATAAATCGGCAATTTCATACTTTAACGCGTAATATTATAGCAGAGAACAAAGAAAAATGTAAAATAACACAATAATTAGCCGATTGTAAGCCCAGACTAATGAAACTTATTTGTTTGTTTATCTCAGTCAGATATCACTGAACCGCATTCTGCTTATCTCTTTCTCCAGGAAAATGAGAAATATCAACTAGCTTCACATAAAAAATACCGATGGCGTACTTAGAATAAAGCTAAAGATTATTGCTAAGTGACGTCTCTGAGCGCGGCTGTTTCTACTTATTTATTTTTAATCCACTTTTAAATAAGGTGATGTATTGCAACAGCAATTTTTTTTTAACATTTTTGCAAAAAAACCGAGTTCCAAACAAACACGAAATAGGTCTTAAAAAAATAACTTTACTTTCGGAAGTCGGTGGCAAAAAGTTAACGAAACAAACGAAGTCATCGACTTCCAAAAGTAAAATTATTTAGAAGACTATTTAGGACTTTTTTTTTTGGAAAGAGTCTATTCTTACCCCCGTATCTATAGTCAAGTTAAAGTAATTACTTAGGCTTAAGTAATTACTTGTGCCAATTTTTTATGCAATAGACATGAATTTAAAAGAAGTAAGAACCGTCAAAAAAAAACATAGCTTACACCCGTATCTATAGTCAAATTAAAGTACCTAATTACTTTAGCTTAAGCAATTACTTCAGCTATTTTTTTTTATGAATAGACAACAATTTAAAAGAAGTAAGAACCGTCAAAGAAAGCAATGCTAAGAGTTCTAACTTTTTACAGTTCTAACTTCAAGCAATTATTAATAAAAATCGTATCTTAAATAATGACATTTAATCAAGTAAAAACTTTGAGTTCTTTATAGATACGGGTGTTAATATTCACATTTTATAAATCAAATTCTTATACCTACTTTACAACAGAAGACGGATTATATCGGTGCGTAGTTTTTTTTTTGTACGAATATTATGTACATAATAATAATAGCGAAAGTTGTTTAGTATGACGGGTAGAATCACCTCCTTATTTATACACGATGGTAGCGCATCCGGTTACACTGGAAGCCTTCCCTAACAAAGTTGGGAAAAAACTTTTTCGCAAAAAAAAACCGACTTCCAAAAAAAACACTAAAAAAGTGGAAAATAACTTTACTTTCGGAAGTGGGTGACTATTGTTTGTTTCATTGACTTTTTTGCCACCGACTTTTACCGAAGTTTTTATTTTACCCTTTTTAGTTATCGTATCACACACAAATCCTTGTCAAGTATCAATTTCGCAATTTCTTTTACTTGGATGACATTTTTTCCAGCTATTTTGATTTCAAAACCAAACTGCTGTACCGATTTTGATGAAATTTCTATGGGACCAATCGGGAAGTAGATCCATTCAGATAAAAGAAGAATTTTTCAAATCGGTTCATAAATGACGGAGATATGAGGTAACAAACACAAAAAAAAAAAAAACATACAACCGAATTGAGAACCTCCTCCTTTTTTTGAAGTCGGTTAAAAAGCTATGCAGATGACGATCCGGTAGGTGATTAACTCGGCACCCTGTATGAAAAAAAATCATCGTGACTGTTCTGAATGAATGAACAGGTTCATGAAAATTAATTAGGTAATTAAGATACATGCAACGACATCTATTGAACCAAAATGGTACTAATGAATAAAAATACTAACAAGATCACTTACTGCCCGAGTTTTGCAAAAAGTTATGATTGTAAAAGGTACTCTATATGGCGCTACTTAAAATCTACATAATATAGAATGATTGTTCGATCGCTTTCCATGCATTATTTTTAGCAGTCTAACTCCGTGCTCGATAGATGGCGTTGTGCATTTGACGCCAGTTTCTAAATCGCGGTGTTAAGATTTTCCATAAATGAACTACGCTCGCAACATTATGTCGTCGTACATTTTGATTGATTAAACTCCTAAACCTATACATAAACAATATTAAAATTGTATAAATTGAAAACGATGTTCCGAAATTCCGAAATGGCGCAACAAGACAGTACTGCATGTGTGCTGCTGTTCACATTTTGCACAAATATTCCTTTTTTTAAACTTTATTTTTACAAATATTCCGTTTTAGGCAATCATTTGAAGGCTTCTACAAATAGTAGCCTTTAAATTGTCACGCTATGTGCTTGAGGAGGTTCATTATGCCCGTATTCCTCAATTGTTTGTCATTTCAGTCATGACAAGCATGAGAACGGCTATTCATATAATATTATATCAACTGAATAAACTGCCTAGCGGTTTCATGACCGCTCTGTAAATTTAGTGGTTGCAAGTTCGAGCCCAATATTAATTTCACTTTTTGTGATTTGTTCGAATATTTTTTTTTGATGCTGTGAGATTTCCAATTTTTTTTTTTGTATTGGTTTGTTTGTATTTCTATTTTTCTTCAACAATTTCTCCATAAAGTAATAGGGAAGTATGGAAGAAGAAGACATACTGCGCCGACCTCAAATAAATTGGGATAAGGGCAGGAGAATGATGATGATTTCTTCAAAATCCAAAGAGTAGTATAGGGGACAGATTCTGCTAAGTTTACAAGTTCTTGCTGTCGTATAAGTATTTTTAACCGACTTCAAAAAAAGGAGGAGGTTCTCAATTCGGTTGTAGGTTTTTTTTTTTTGTGTGTTATTACCTCATATCTTCATTTATGAATCGATTTGAAAAATTCTTTTATCTGAATGTATCTACTTCCCGATTGGTCCCATAGAAATTTCATCGAAATCGGTACAGCAGTTTGGTTTTGAAATCAAAATAGCTGGAAAAATATGTCATCCATGTAAAAGAAATTGCGAAATTGATACCTTGACAAGGATTTGTGTGTGATGCGATAACTAAAAAGGGTAAAATAAAAACTTTTTTGCAAAAAAAAACCGGCTTCCAAAAAAAACACTAAAAAAGTGGAAAATAACTTTACTTACGGAAGTCGGTGGCAAAAAAGTCAATGAAACAAACAATAGTCACCGACTTCCGAAAGTAAAGTTATTTTCCACTTTTTTAGTGTTTTTTTTGGAAGTCGGTTTTTTTTTGCAAAAAAGTTTTTATTATTTCTCTATTTGCCAATGAGCGTCTTTTTTAATTTTTAAGGATTTTAACCGTTTGGTTTGGGACCCAGGATAGATCATGAGCTGCATGTATTTGCCTTTTTTTCATAAACTTCTTCATAGCGTGCCGATGGCAATCTAAATTGATTCCCCCCAGCAATTGACTATGAGTTCCTTTAATACTTAAAACAAAGATGTAATAACAGGTTTTAGTTTAAATTAACAGTAAGTCAGTTAATTAATTAGTACCTATTACCTACCTACCTACCTATTACCTACCTGTACCTATTATTTGTAGAGGATGTTTGGAATGTACTATGACTTCGCGTTCCCATGCAATGTACCCTGACAATACCAAAAGAATACGCGGTCACGTGAGCGAAGCCGCGGGCACAGCTAGTGTGTAATAAAAAACCAGTTCTATATAATTATTTTATTTCAGCTGTAACTATAAAAAGTTTAGTTGCCTGCTGAAATCGGCTTTAAAACGAAAAACCCAAATAACACCGCCGGTTCTAGAAATTACCACCACTTCACCAATGAGATCTCATTTGAATATTTTTCGGTTTCCCATAGGAATTTCTCAGTAGCAATAACCTAATATAGGGTTTCTTTACACTTTCACGTGATCGTTGGGGTAGACGTGTTCTTGGGCGGAGACCGAGGATCGGCGAACGCAAGGTGAGACGCCCTCAGGCTCGGTGGAGCGACGATCTTCGCAGGGTGGCTGGTAGCAGCTCGATGAGAGTTGCCGAGAATCGAGTTGAATTGTGTGCGATTAGAGAGGCTTAATCGCTTAATTAATCCAATAGTGGACTGCTGTTGGCCGAACGGTGATTATGATATTTTGATAAAGAAGCTTTGAAACAGATTATACACAACATAGATGATGTTATGTCGTGTATCCAAAAGTTATTTAAATCTGTTTGCGTGTGCAATTTAATTACATAACAGACGCAGTAATTTAGTGTAAATTAAATTTAAAAAAATAATTATAATAATATATAAAAAATAAAGGTACTCATAAAATCGTAATATGAGAAAAGAAATTACATACTCTTAGAACGAATTAATTCTTAATAATATATTCAGTCATTTTTGTATTCTAACTACCATTTATTTTCTTAATACCAAAGCGCATTTATTTGTTGCCGACTCTTTGGTTACTAAAAATAATAAACAACAAAATAGGTAATCAAAAAATAACTATTCATAATTATTTTACTTCTGCCTTATTTCTGATACACAGGAACTTAAGGAGCGAGCATAAAGATACAGATTTCCAATACAGACAAGTCTTTCTGTTACCCGTTTTTCCTTATTAACAGTTGTATTGTACATGCTGTAGATGTATCTATTCCTAATGTGTATAAGAACAAAGGAAGTAAATACATCCTTAACAACTTTGCCCCTTATTTTAGGGGATTTGAATTAATTAAAAAAAAAAAACGTTAAAATGAAGTTTCGGTACAAGTTTTCAAGGTCACTTATTTATCTATTTGAAACATCAACAGCGTTACATACTAAAAAATATTGGGAGACATTAAAAGTACAAATGCTAGTATGTATAACAGGTATACGCAGCTTTCACCATAGTGACGACATAAAATTCTCTAATCTTAATAATACAATTTGAATAAAATATAAATTTTACTTAAAACTAAATGAAATGAATTATGATGGTATGTATTATTAATGTGATATCGAGAAGATTTTTATTTACATTTTTGTTAACTAGTTGCGCAGTTGCAAGTGAATTGAATTAACAGAAATAAGATATCCACTTCATGTAACAGTGATCAGTAATAGAAAAAATATAAAACATAAATAACAACTTTATAGTTTCTATAGTTAAAAGTAATTCCATTAAATAATTTTAAAAGCGGCCCACCTGCACCACAAATCTATTCTATTATAAAGAAGTCAAATTTGTAGTCAAGTACGCAGGTCTTAGGACACGCAGCGCAAGATGATACACTTGATGGCCCAGTTAAAAGATATAATTAATTAACTCTTGAGAGTTTTTTAAATTTCATTTGTACTATCATCATCCCTTTCAATCTGTTTTATGCTTTTGGGTAAGTGAAATTTTAAAATGTTTCGCTCTCATATATTCACAATTGAACTTTATATCACACTTTTCACATTGCACACTCACAATCAGTTTGTGATTTTTGAAATGGGCAAGACTTGCCAAACGCTGCAAGCATTCATCACAACGTATTTTTGAGTGGACCTTGATACGATGTTGCCGTAAAATTTCATAACTGCTAAAATGCTTAAAGCAAACTGTACATTCTGTTTGAAGTGATTGTCTGATTTTATTTTTGCTATGTTTTCTCTGTGTATTTCTATCCAGATATTCCTTTCTTGTAAACTTTTCGTTACATTGCTCACATTCGAACAGTTTCTTTACTACAAACATATGCTTGAGCTGCATATGGGTTATTAAACCAGCTTTTGAACTGAACAACTTTTTGCAATAATCACAAGCAACACTTTTTCATGAGTGTTTACTAGCATGTGTAACTTTAACTCAGACCGATTATAAAATCTCTTGCGAGTAATATTCACATCGAAACTTTTTTCTATTCTCATGACGTAACTTATGTGTATTGAGGCCACTGATATCACAGAAAGCTTTAGGGCAGGGGTATCGTTTTTCTCCCGTATGTATTCGTTCGTGACGTCCCAGTGCGGACAGATCGTGAAATCCCTCCCCACAGAAAGGACACATGAGGCTTAATTGCACTGTGTGTGACTTCATGACGATCTCTATAGTATCGCAATGAAAACGCCTTAGGGCAGTGCTTGCACATAGATCTTATCTGTGTTCGTGTGCCTCGCTACATGACTTTTGAGTATGTGGGCTCTGTGGAACGCCTTCACACATAAATGCCAGGTGAATGGGCGTTCACCTGAGTGGGTATGGTAATGTATAATAACACTTTCTTTGTAAGAAAATATTTTTTTTTACATTCTGGTCATTCAAACTCATTATCAGGAGTCTTTCTGAAATCTACATCTGGCTCTGGTATGTCCGATTCCGATTTTATTGCTGGTAGTCTCTTCACTTTTATGGTTCAGTTTCCATTTCTTCTGTTTTGGTTTTTCATTCTTTTCTGCTTCTTTTACTGTTGGACCCTTCGATTTAGATTTAGGCTTACTTGAGGGTATAGGTTGGGGCCTTTCCTGGGGCCACCGAACAACGTTTTCCTTGTTTGGTGGCAAAATATCCTCCTTAATAATTGTTCCATGTACCAATTTCATGTGGCCTGTCAAATCTTGTTCCCTATAATATCCAATACCACACTCACAGGTATGAGGGAATGGTAAGTGAAGAATAGAATGTGCATCAAGCGTACTTTGTGCTGCATAACTAACATCGCAATCTGGACACTTGAAGGGCTTCTCAATATCAGGATTCTGCAAGTGGTTTTTTTTTCTTTCTTTTCTCCTTGAAATATAAAATAGAAAGGAATTATTAATTGTATATATTTCCACAAATAACCAGAATACATTAACTTAATATGACAAAAGCTCAGAAAATGTTAAAAGATTATTTTTTCCGAAAACACAATTCTTCTTCCGGTGAAACAATTTTTGATTATTTTGCGTATGTACATATAACCGGCTTAACCGATATTTTTTTGTTTGTGTACTTATTAGGGTCACCTGGATGGTTCTTAGCTTTAATTGGAACCAGTATGTAGCGCTCTGGTCAAACGAAATCCACATGGACCAAAGGCCTTGCGAAGAGCTACCATGTTTATATTCTTGGACACTAAATTGCAATTGCAAAACAAAATACTTACACAGTCTCTTGTATGTGGGCAAGCTTATGAAGCATAAATTCTCTGTTATTGTCAAAGCTTTGAGTGCATTTGTCACATTTGAAAATTTTGGCCCTTTCCACAAGTACATAAGCACTAATAACCTGAAAAAAATGATGACAAAAAATTATCAAGCGTTTTAAAGGAAAGTATTTGGTGTGTTCTAAAGGGAATAATAACCAACAAGATGCACACAATGTTGTCAACATTGGACTAGTCTATATCTATATCTATCTATCTATTCTTCTATCTATCTATTTTATACATATAATAAATCTGTAGACGTGGCGTTTCTTAACATTGAAAATAATTAGAAAAAAAACTAGTAGGGGTGTTAAAGGATAACAAACAGAAACCATTTCTACTATTTTTAGAATTTTTGTCTGTTTGTCTGCAGTCTGTGAGTCTTCGGCTATGTTTGTTTGTTTAAGTATCACGTTAAAATTACAAAACCAATATGGTTAGTTTCAATGCACAAGTATTCTGCGTAACTTAGAGAAGGTATTAGTTTTTGTTTCATTGCAATCCGTGCTCTCTATTAAAAGACATATGAATTTATTGTGTTCAAGAACTTATCGCCTTTACGTAAGATACATGCAACGACATCTATTGAATCAAACTGGTACTAATGAATAAAGATGAAGTGCTCACAAGATAACTTTAAATAGACTTATCGGGTTTTTAAAAAAGTTATGATAGCAAAAGGTACTTTAGATAGCGCTGCTTTGAAAATCTTCATAGCCTATATTGTTTGTTCGATCGCTTTCCATGAATTACATTGTAGCGGCTTAACTCCTTGCTCGATAGATGTCGTTGTTCGTTTTACGCCAATTTCTGAATCGCGGTGTTAAGAGTTTCCGTGAAAGAACGACCCTCGCCGGGTAAACTGCATCGATGTCGATTGTTAACAGTATTTTGGTTTCATATTTGATATATATATATATATATATATCTAAAACAATGGTTTAAAAAAGTTAAATTGTTGTTGTAAAAGTATTTGGTTTCATTTATATATACCAATATTATAAAGCTGAGTTTGTTTATTTGGTTGAACGCGCTAATCTCAGGAACTACTGGTTCTAATTGAATCATTCTTTTAGTGACGGATAGCCCATTTATCGAGGAAGGCTATATAACATCACGCTGCGACCAATAGGAGCGGAGCATTAATAAAAAATGTAACGCAGACGAAGTTGCGCGGGTCAGCTAATAACAAATAAAGGCAGCAGGTGTAACTGTCAACATGTTTAGAAACACTGAATGCCTACAGTGCTGTTTGAATCATGTTTCGATCAACAATAAAAACATGTTTTTGCAACAATGTTTAATTTTTTTAAATCATATCATAACTGGGTTTAACAGTTACATATTTTATGGTATTAATGTAAATGGCAACTAATTAAAAAAAGAAACAAGATCTTCTGATCAGTAAAAGAATGTTGGAGCCCAAGTATAACATAACATCACAACTAAAATCCCAAATTGTTAAGAGGTGCACCTAATAGTAAACCTGCATTTTGTCATTAACGTTTAAGTCCTATGTAATAGCGGGCGAGCCTATTGCCTTCAACCAGCCACAAATCCAAGCTCCGAGGCCCAGTATAACATTGGCAAATAACTCACATGTGACATGAAGTATTCATCATGAAAAGACTTATGTTTCATCAGGTCACTAGTATTTGGAAAGACTTCTGGGCATTTCTCACATCTGTGTACATTCAGCTTCACCAGCTTTACCAGCAATTCTGGCCCCTGAAACATGTGATATAAAGAAATTATATTTTTTTCATATTCATTAATCAGTCAAATATTTCCAGAGATCACAACAAAAAATAAATTTATTTGGTAAATTGATTGGATGACACTTTTAAACATTGTAAATGACTTTAATTAGTGTTTCTAAGCCAAGTCTCTAAATGCATACAATTGCATTGTGATTTTTTGTTTCTTGAGGATGGATAATATACTTTAAAACTACTCAGACAAACATAGAATTTGTTTGTAAACTATTATTAAATTGTATATCTGTAATGTTTAATTGTACCAAATTTAATTGTTGCTAATTTTCCTTTCTCTTTACTTTGTTTGTTTGTATTTATGTATGTATAGTTAAATGTCATGTATATGGAATTGTTTTCTTGACATTTTCTGTTATGCTGCACCTACTTTGTTTTCTCTCTGCATCACCCTAAGGTAGAAAATGCCCAAGGTATTAAGTCCGCCTTTGTACAGTGTTTTTTCTACTTGTGCAAAAAAAAACTATCTATTTTTTTTCTATAATAAATCTGTAAACGTGGGGTTTCTGTACATTGAAAATACTTAGAAAAAAATAGTAAGGGTATTAAAGTATAACAAACAGAAACCATTTCTACTATTTTTAGAATTTTTGTTTGTTTGTCTGTATGTCTGCAGTCTGTGAATCTACGGCTATGTTTGTTTGTATAAGTATCACGTGAAAATTACAAAACCAATGTGGTTAGTTTTAATGCACAAGTATTGTGCGTAACTTAGAAAAGGTATTAGTTTTTGTTTCATGGCAATCCATGCTCATAATCAAAAGATATATGAGTTTAAAAGTGTTCAAGAAGCAATCATATCATTTCTTAAGATACATGCAACAACATCTATTGAACTAAAATGCCATGGTATGGTACTAATGAATAAATGTGCTCACAAGATTACTTTTAAATCGACTGCCCGAGTTTTTCAAAAAGTTAAGATAGCAAAAGGTACTCTATATGGCTCTGCTTTGAAAATCTACATAATATGGAGTGACTGTTCGATTACTTTCCATGCATTGTATTTTAGCAGTTTAACTGCGTGCTCGATAGATGGCGTTGTGCATTTGGCGCCAGTTTCTGAATTGCGGTGTTAAGATTTTCCGTGAATGAACTACGCTCGCGATAGTATGTGGTCGTAAATATTGATTGATTAATCTCCTAAATTTGTAGGTACATAAACAATATTAAAATTGTATAAATTGAAAACGATGGTCCGAACTTCCGAAATGGTGCAACAACTACTGCATGTGTGCTACTGTTTACATTTTGCACAAATATTCCTTTCTTAAAACTTTATTTTTACAAATATTCCGTGTTAGGCTACCATTTCAAGGCTTCATCAAATAGTAGCCTGTATATTATCACGCTATATGCTTGAGGAGGTTCATTAAGCCGGTATTCCTCAATTGTTTGTCATTTCAGTCATGACAAGTATGAGAACGGCTATTCATATAATATTATATCAACTGAATAAACTGCCTAGCGGTTTCATGACCGCTCTGTAAATTTCGTGGTTGCAAGTTCGTGCCCAATATTAATTTCACTTTTTGTGATTTGTTTGAATATTTTTTGATGCTGTGAGATTTCCATTTTTTTTAATATTGATATTGTTTGCATTTCTAATTTTCTTCAACAATTTCTCCATAAAGTAATAGGGAAGTATGGAAAAAGAAGACATGCCGAGCCAACCCCAAATAAATTGGGATAAGGGCAGGAGAATGATGATGATTATTTCTTTGAAATCCAAAAAGTAGTATAGGGGACAGTTTCTGATAAGTTTACAAGTTCTTGCTGTAGTATAAGTATTTTTCTTTCCCTATTTGCAAATGATATTTTTTTTTTTTTTCTTTTTTAATTTTTAATGATAGTAACCGTTGGGTTTGGGACCCAGGATAGAACATGAGCTGCATGTATTTGCTTTTGTTCATAAACTTCTTCTTAGTGTTCCAATGGCAATCTAAATTGATTCCCCCCAGAAATTGACTATGAGTTCCTTTAATACTTAAAACAAAGATGTACTAACTGGTTTTAGTTTAAATTAACAGTAAGTCAGTTAATTACTAGATTATATTATTTGTATATTTATATTATTTGTAGAGGATGTTAGGGTAGGTTAGTATTACTTCACATTCCCATGTAATGTACCCTGACAATGCCAAAAGAATATGCGGTCATGAGTACAGCTAGTAAATAATATTATATCTATCAGTTCAGACTGAAATATGTATGAGTATGTTGTGGACACTACACTTTTTTTACCACCTTATTTTTGTTACCTACCCACAACCACAATCAATAAACATTATAATTATGCTATTCTAAATTAAATCCTCTATTCTGCAAATAGGATAATCATATTATTAATTCATGCACAGTTGAATTCTTTTTTAAGCAACCATGTTATTAGATATTCTGACAACACTGATGATAAACAAAGAAGAAATGGTAAACTCAGGTATAATGAACGTGTTTTTAAGGGTAATATCAATTTGGGCAGTAATCTAATGGCCTAACAGTAATGGTAAGATCTTGTGTTGTGTCGTTTTACATAAACAATAAATTACTTAGCAGGATGTACCTACCAGTTCTATTTCGAGAAGGTGAGTTTATGTAGTGAAATCATTCACACAAGTAACTCAATACTTACTTGTTTCATGTCTGCTGGTAAAAAGACACTGAGACACTCGGCACAAACTTTTGTCACGCTGGCTGAACTGAAATGAAGAACTCAAGAAGTGAAGTGAAGTGGTTACTGTTACCATATCAAATAATTTATTCGCATAATATGGGTAGATAGATAGTACCTACATAAATGTTACATTACATAATATAATAATAAGGACATCCACCATTTCTGGTATACGAAACTTGAAATAATAATTAAATTAAATGGGTACATAGAGTTGGTACATCCTTAGACATAGGTACCTACTCCTTTCACTTCCATTTTATGCTACATAGGTACTAACTTTTGAACAATGGTTTGCATGAAGTTAATGAATCCACGTTACAAAGTGCGCAAATGCACTGCTTTTGAGCCAGGAATATTCTATTAAATTCTACTGAGCCTCCCCTTAATAGAATACAATATCGGCAGTTGGATGCTACAAATCCATGATAGGCTTGTAAAGCTGTTTTTTGACTGGATATTGATGTAAGACGCCTTAGAGTGTAAACGTCCCTGTTTATTTTGTAACAGATTTTATACAAACGTATTTTCATTGAGATTTGATTATTTTTATTATATCTTTTATTACTTAAATTTGATTATACCGTACGAACCTTTTACTAACTACGAATTATATTTATCACGAAACATTTATATTGTGTAGTTTAAGTAATATTATATATTCTAAATTAATTTAACGATGAAATGTACAATTTTTACACGTAAACAATATTTTGTTATTGAAAATAATTGCGCTGTAGAAATGCAGACGTTTTACTTGACATTTTTCTTGCGTTGACGTTGACACTTGAGTTTGACAGAATTCAAACATCAAAATGTCATTGAATTTGACTTGAATGCGCGGAATAATTATGCACTTTGACTTTAACACCCGTATCTATAGTCAAGTTAAAGTAATTACTTGAGCTTAAGTAATTACTTGTGCTAAGTTTTTATGCAATAGACAAGAATTTAAACGAAGCAAGAACAGTCAAAGAAAGCAAAGGTAAGAATTCTATCTTTTTACAGTTGTAACTTTAAGCAATTACTAAACTACATAATAAAAATCGTATCTTAAAAAATATTATTTACTCATGTAAACACTTTGACTTATTTATAGATACGGGAGTTTGTATTTAGGTAAGAAAACATGCTGCGCCGCGCGCCGCCCATAAATAACCGTTTTTATTCACAATCCCCCCTATTTGTGTGAGCTGTTTATCAAGAAAGTTGTATCATTAAATCATTGATCAGTATGAACCATACGTTTCCGTTATTCATCTTTTTACATATTGAATACCGACCGGCCGACATCGGTAGTAGGGTCTGAGCTAAAGGTGGAAGCGCCAGGGTAGCCCGCGAAATTCAAGTTTTCTTACGTTTTTTGCAATTTGCCGGTTATTGTCAGGCTGTACATTGAACAAAATATGATTCGAGGCTGTAATAGGTATTTAGTTACAGCATTACAATCATTAAAATCATCAATACAACCCTCAAAATTCATACGACCCCACTGAATGACATGTTATTCAATGGGGTTGTTGTATTTTCTTTGGTTTTTTGCAATTAGCAGAAGTGTCAGGCTGTTTGTTAAACAACATACGATTTGTGACCGTAACTAATATGGCTAGCAAGGGAAACCGCCAGGGTAGCTCGCGTAATTCAAACTTTTCCTACTCTTTCTGTGCCTACCGTATCCTACGAATAATGTACTATTAGTTATCATTAAAAATTCTTACGCTACTGGCGTTATACATATTAGAAAATATTAGTATCTTCGTCAAAACAAATCCCAAAGTTTTTGAAAAAATGACAATGGTACGAAATGTTCCAATTCGAAGTCAGTACAAAAATTATAAATGTAAAACTGCAAAAAAGAAGTGTCCTGGGTATGGCTCCACGCATTTATAATAAAATTCCAGACGCCATAAAAGAAAAAAAAACTAAATTGTTCTTAAATGATAAATGTTATTATTATTAAACTATTGACGAATACTTAAATGACGAATTAATTTAGAATTATAAGTATTAATATTGACATTTAATCATTTTGACATTTTTGAAAATTAATATACGAACAATATGTAACGCAATAGAAAAAATGATTTCTTAAATTAGATGACCGAATCAAAAACGATGATGATAAAAACAGGGAAATAAATCAAAATCCATATACTCAATAAAGATAATTTACATTCCACATTAAATTTTGGCCACAAATGTTCATTTTCTATCATGCCGATCGACGATCGGATCTGTGTATAGCGTTTTCCCAGTCATTCGATTAGAAATTCTGATAATCGAACAAGTGTCTATGATCGATTTGGTTTCGATTCGATTGTTTGTGAATAGCTGCAAATTTTTTTATGCAATAAACAAGAATTTGAAAGAAGTAAGAACCGTCAAAGAAAACAAAAACTTGTTACAGTTCTAACTTCAACTAATTACTAAACAAATAATAAAAATCGTATCTTAAAAAATTACATCTACTCACACTTTTACTTGTTTATAGATACGGGGGTTAAAGTTGGCAACACCGATTTAAGAAGACCGCAAGCATAGAGTATAGCAATCTATATTAAAAGTCAGCTTGCTATGATGATTTGTTTTGCTTGAAAATGAAAATTATTATTATATTTATTTGCATTTAAACAGTGCTATTGAGTGCTATAGTAATTGTTTGTCAGACAACCTCTATGTTTATAATTTTAACCGTCAATTCGTGAGATAAGTACATATTTTCTTCGTAAATATTAATTCCGATGAGCGGTTACAATCAGCTGATTGGTAGGTATTAAATTCAAATTACTTACTCACTTAATCACTTTTTACTAAGGTAAAAATTGCTTACAAAATCAAAATATTATGCAGTTGGCACCTATTTATGTGTTTTATTATTCTACCCATATATCGCTATTTGCGTTTAAGGCCCTGAATGTACACCTTGGCAAAGCCATATTAGGATAGATGATGGTTAAAGTACCAATTCACTTCACATCTGCTAGTTCTCTCGAAGTAGTCAACTGAGCCTGTCATCTATCATCAAACTGTGAGGCACAACTAATTATTTTATAAACATATAAAATAATTAGTTGTGCTCCACAGTTTCACTGGCCACTTATCTTTGGGCCTGGCTTTTAAGGGTCTTACCGTGATGTTAAATAGCCTATAAACTTCCTCAAGAATTGGGCTGGCAAGTTCAGAAATATTTTTAAACCCGATTGGTAGTTTCCAGAGATTAGCACATTCAAAGAAGTAAAATAAAACTATTCAGCATTATTTTACTATTTTAGATATGATGTTTCTTTTAAATAAGTATTAGCACCTTTCATCCTGTTGTTCCTTGATATAATCTATACTAATATTATAAAGCTGAAGGGTTTGTTTGGTTGAACGCGCTAATCGCATGAACTACTGGTTCTAATTGAAACAGTCTTTTAGTGTTGGATAGCCCATTTATCGAGGAAAGCTATAGGCTATATGACATCATCCATGAAAGAACATCATCCTAGGTTCTTAGATTGTAAACTGTGAAAAGAATAGAATGTGTCTATGGATATTCGCTATGTTACATATTTACACACTTCATATTAAATTACCCTAAGTTTATCAGATAAACTTAGGGTAATTTAATATGAAGTGATAAACTTTATCTTATCTTGGTTTGGTTTGATGACTGTGTAATAAATGTGTTAAGCACATAAAGACTGGCTTTGTAGTTGTATGAGCATATGTTTGCACCTTTGTGGGAAATTCTCAATATATATTATTATTTTAGTCTGCTGCATAAAATAAATTAATACTTATTTAAATTAACTGCACTCAAAATTTCCATTATTTTGCATTGTGATTGAAATACCTTATCATTGTTTGTGGATGTCAAAGGTCACACTCTACTTTTTTGTTTTAAAGGCAATAAGTAGTAAAAAAGGGAAAAGATGTTTTTTTTTGCCATTTCTTCGCAATACATCGATATATCTTAGTTGTGAACTTAATTCAACAATTTTTCAGTTTAATGTGAGTGTATTAAATGATAAATTTTATCATACACATACCTTCTGAAATGTACATATACTCTTTATCATGTTGAAAACCACATTGAAACCTATTTAATTTGGTTTTCAGCGTAAATTAAACAGAACAACACAACCACACTGATAAAAAAAAACACATTACTTATAAAGTCGCATTTCGTGTTCTACACTCTGTGTTTAGGTCATTTATTTCTCAGTTTCAAGAGTAAGGTAATTTAAGCAGAAAAGAAAATGATAAAACATGTAACAATTAAATAATATATTCAAGAAACCGTGCTGCATCTTATCATATTGTATGCTAATAAATATTTGATGTATTTACCTTGCAGATAGTGTAGCTTTCATTGCGCCTTACGGACTGCTATGTTGAAAATGTCTGCTCAGGTCAGTTTAAATTAAAACAATATTATAATAAAGAGTGTTATGTAATTATATTATTATCACATATTACCTATAGTGTTTATTTTAAAGTCTAGTGCAGATTAGAGCGGCCCTGACTGGCCCGCAGCGCAACTCTATTGCGGGGCAGCTCACTGCGACTGTCTGATCTCTGAAATTTGCAAAAGGGCTCTTCCCCTTAAGATTTGACTAAACAGTCTGGGCCGGTACCTATCTACCCGTTCATCTTTGCGATGTGCCCTGTGTGACTGAAGCTAGGGTCGCCGCATCGTCAAGTATGACAGTCTATGAGCACTTGTTGACGAGGCCGAAAATCCGGCGCAAGCCTTTAAAATCACTCCTCTTTCCGGCTAGCTAACGGGTTCG
The DNA here is from genome assembly GCA_964057025.1 of Standfussiana lucernea. Taxonomy (NCBI): domain Eukaryota; kingdom Metazoa; phylum Arthropoda; class Insecta; order Lepidoptera; family Noctuidae; genus Standfussiana; species Standfussiana lucernea. The sequence continues at coordinate 14,210,515 of OZ059797.1, forward strand.
TATTCAAGCTTAACCTGGCTCCGGCGTTACGCGTGGACAGAGACCCTTTATGAGATTTTTTCTTTCCCTTAACCGCAGCTACGTTAACACAATAATAACATAATATTAAATAATTCCACAGCTAGAAAACATAATCAGTGCATACAGGACTCTGTCGAAGATACCGTCAGTGACTGGTGCGAAGCTCAATAATGCAGCCAATAAGATCAACGCAAAATGGTCTGTGCGAAACCTGGATAAAGGCAAGGTCTCCAAGTTTGCTTCCTCGTACACCCTGGATAACGACTTCAATGTTATTGATGAAAGTGACTTTGGGACTGATATAAGTAATGAGTAAGTACTCAGCCCGTTATTGGGCTTTAGAGGTTGGTATTGTTTGTTGCATAGGATGCTGAGTATGAATATTTTCCTATATGCTGCGAGTACAAATTAATAATATACAGATTTATTGATTGCCTTCGTCAAGAAGTAGCAGATGTGTTTTTTATTCAGTATCTTGTATACACATCTATATTTTTAGTTTCTTAGCATTGCACAATACTTCTTTATAAATAGTTCTCGTTTTTTCAATACGTTTTCTCGAAATGTACACTAGCAACTCTGTTGTTCATTGAATCGCCAAAAAATACTCACAGATCTGTACATACAAATCCAAGCGAAAAATCCTTAGTTATAACATCACACTTTATGTAAGTATACCATATTACTTCCAGAATACTATCGGCGGTGTCCCCTCGTGAGACCTACAGAGCTCTGATCCGTGAGGAGAAAACTGGCAAGGATCCCAAGAAGCTGTTCCTAGAGGTGTGGAGTAAGAAGACCCTGGCGCATAGCGTAGACCTCACCAGTCTGGACAAACATGGCGACGTTTATGCTGACTGTGAGTTATTATGATACATAACATCATTCATCATTACTCTACAATATTCTGTTTAATCCCGTAACGCCCGCTTATCTCAAACAACGTTTTAATTTTATTCATGACACTCATGTTAGAAATTTGAGATCATCGGAGAATTTGTGACTTTTGATGCCTGCACATTCCACCAAATTTTATGACCAGTCATTCACGGTCCAGGTTGTCCGTTTATGGAATGAATTGCCGGTGTCAGTAAGACAAGCTCAGTCACTCATTTAAAAGCTTAGTTGAAAATCATTTTCTTTCTCTGTAATATTTTTTTTAAATTTTATAAAACACATTATTTATTTAAATATATATTATTTGTATTTATATTACATGATAAGTAGTGAATAACTTGTATTATTTTAAATTTTGTATAGTATTAGCAGTACACCATTGACTACCCCCTTTTTTTCTATTTCATGTTCGTACAGTTCATCCAAAGGGTGTATGGAAGAGATCGCTATCAGCGATAAGACCGCCATTGTAACCCTCAAATTAACAATTTTTGTAAAACCGTTCTGTTTCAATTTTGGTGTACAATAAAGTATATTCTATCTATTCTATTCTAACATCATTGATAAATATTTTTTATTTCTGTAAGTTGGTATAAAACACCTTAAAACGGCCAATCACACCTGTAATCCTTGCAGTTTAGACACTACGGTCACTACAGACTAAAGCTGTATCTGTAGTACCTACACTCATAGTCGGCCAGTTATGAGTTGAGTCTTATAAAGTGTGAGCGAGTCTTGCCATCAACCGGGCACAAATCCGGGCTCTGGGCTGCTACCATAAGTAGCGGAGAGCTTAGGGAATGATGAATGAACGGTGGCTGGTGTACCTCCTATCTTAACAGACTCTAAACTTAACAGACAAACGTATGTTTCAAACGAATTCCTTACCCAAATAGACCGCGCATGCCACCTTTCCAATCTGTCACTTGCATTCAAAATGTTGGCAATACGTAGTCGTTAAACAAAATGAGGTGCTAATCATTTTAATTGCTAAAGTAGATAACTACTCTTCTTAATTTTCTTCATTAACTTTATGATTACAGCCGAATTTGGAGGCTTGCAATGGTCACATGACGAGACGGCGTTGGTTTACGTCGCTGAGAAGAAGCTGCCCAAATTTGAGCCTTATATCAAGAGGAAAGATGACAAACCGAAGAACGACGGCAGTGGAGAAACAGCGCCCAAACGGGTGAGTTATTATAAACATTTAAATTATAGAAAAGTTCCTGATGATAACCAGGCAAAGTTCATCAATAATTGCCGAGGAACAACAAAGAATCTGCCTGCGTCAAGCGCGGTCCGAGGGGGGGGGGGGGGTCGTAGGAGTCCCCCCAAAATCGTACACACCTTAAATTAATAGCCTTTTCTTTCGAGCTTGTTGCTCTCGCATATTCTTCTATCGCTGACTGAGACTGAACTCGTTTCGCGAGACGACAAATAATTTGTAATTTGATTAAAATAATTTTGATGTAATCATTCGTCATCATTCTCCTACCCTTATCCCAATCTATTTGGGGTCGGCGCGGCATGTGTTCTTCTTCCATACTTCTTTATTACTTTCATTCATCTCTGCTGAGATGTCACCTCCTGATTTTTTTTTTAAAAGAAATGGTATTTTAATGTAGAACAATAAAATACAATTTCTTTTAATTTTGATTTAGTCTTGTAATCGAATTGGAGCCTGTCCTGACTCAAAGTCTGGATCCAATACTGCGAGGGTATAAAAGCGTGAGGTCATGACTAATTTACCTTTTTTCAGGGAGAAGAGTTTCTGTACCGACAAGACTGGGGCGAGCAGTTGGGGGGTAAATATCTATCCGTCATAGTCGTGTTCAAGTTGGACGGGGAGAAGCTAACCGTGCTGGGCGGAGTTCCGGACAGTATGTGTCCGGGACAGGTAGGTACACTGCATACAGAGCAAGCATGTCTAGGTTGCAAGGATCTGTCCAACCACCGTATTCACAAACGCTTCGATTCGATATGTCGTATGTCTATCTTTTTTTTTTGCCATTACGAAAGCGAGCGAGATAGACATATGACTTTCCGAATCGAAGCGTTTGTGAATAAGGGGCCAGGAAGGAAAGTGAGTGACCAACTTATCGACACGGAAGCTGGAGCCGTTAAGAAAGAGTCGTCTCTGTCTCTCGCACTGGAAAAACTATACATGATATTACCAGCTAGTTTTCGCAATGTAATCATGATAATGTGACCCCAGCCAGTACATTGGTTTTCTGAGCTGGGGGGGTGCTGCACTGCGCTTGCCGATACGCGGCCTCCACTTTAATATTTGTTTGCTCATTGAAATGAAATTTTTATATTTATATTATAGATGGTCGAGTTTTATATACAGTGGCTCAAATAATTCGTTAGATCTTGCATGTTCATAAAATAAGTTCATAAAGTGATTGAAAATAATAGAATTATATAGTACCTATGCTATAATAATAAGAATGTCAATGATTTGTCAATTAATAATAGGAAAATGTTAACGTGACTCTTTAGATTAAGATACTCATTCACGGAATAAAACGATTTGTTTATAATCCATCGTGATATAGCGGCCATCAGTCCTTCGTCCAACGTCGCGTACTTCTTCTCTTTACCGTGTGGTTAGTGCCTAACCTAGTGTCAGAGTTTTCATACCGCCCATGGGCCTCTGACTTGGCTTTACATGCCGTCGAGAAATATCTCTCAGGCATGCTGGTTTCCACACTGTTTTCCGTCACCGAAGCAAGTGATAATTATACAATACGCACATGATTCCGAAAAAACAGAGGTGCGTATCTTGGGTTCGTACTCGAGACCTATGAGTTGGCAGTCCAACGGTCGCACCACTAGGCTATCACTGCTGACCCACGCAGGCCCACTGCTGATGGTAGAAGTACTCTATAATACATATTTAGTTTTGTATTCGCGCAGGTCCGTTTCTCCCCGGACGGCAGCCGCGTGGCGGGCGTGGCGTGGCCCACGGAGCCGCGCCGACTGGGGCTCATATTCTGCACCAACCGGCCGAGCTACATCTTTGAGTGTACGCTGGATGGAGAGTTCAGTGAGTTGTTTAGTATAATTATATTATTCGAGAATCAGTAAGTATATTCAAACGCAAATATATTGAATTTCATAGGCCTTTTTGCGAAACTTAGTGTTAAAATTTTGATATACATTGTCCAGCTAAAAAAGAGCTTTATGTCCATGATTGTTGGTTGATAATGTCGGGTTTGATTAATTAGGCTGTAGTCAAATATAACCGTGTAAGTGATTTATCGAATAAATCACAATTATATGCAGCAAACATACATGAATATTCAACATGAAATTTCTGATATCCTGAATATAGACATAATTGTTAACTTATGTGTTTTTATCCTGATTTCAGAGAAGATAACTGCCGACGGCCTAGCGGTCCGATCTCCAAGGTTCAACTCCACCGGAGACCTGGTGTGGATACAGCGCAAGGCCGATGGACCGCACCACGCTTGCCACGAGCTCGTGATCAGGAAGAAGGGATCTGTAAGTAAACTTATAGTTCAGTTCTACAGAAGATAACTGCCGACGGCATAGCAGTCCGATCTCCAAAGTTCAGCTTCACCGGAGACCTGGTGTGGTTACACCGCAAAACCGATGGACCGCACAACGCTTGCCACGAGCTCGTGATCAGGCCGAAGGGTTCCGTAACCCATAGCACAGAATTTAAATGTCTATGTACGAGTTGGAGTTTCGCAGTTTGTCGTAAGGTCACGACACGATTTCTCTAACTCTAATTAACCTTTGGTATAAAAAACCACGTGATGTCGTTTTGTCGTGGATCCGCGTTCCGGCAGTATAACGCGATTGCGCGGATTCACGTTCGACAGGTTAAACCGCAATTGCAATTGGACGACGTTGTCGCTGCGGTTTGCGGTGGAGAACGCTTTCAGAAGAGCATCTTAACCCTTCATCAAGGCGGAGTTTCTTGATAGTCCGATATGAAACAACGACCTCACCTAGTCTTAAAACATCATATACTTTTGACGTGGAAATAGTTTTTTTCATAAATTGTACAGGAATACAATATAATTTACCATTTGTCTTCATTTTCAATGCTTTCAGGACACATTATCCACGCTGATTGAAATAGTGGACTCCTCAGTGAACATCCAGTTCGGGGAGGCTTCGGAGCCCTTCTTCGGCATCTACTGCCAAGCGCTGCCAGGGCGGTGCTTCAACGCGGCTGGCGATAGAATCCTGTTCTCTAGTCCACAGGAGACCGAAGTACGCTCCTATGTTTATAATATTGGTATGTATTCATTTATTTACTTCTTCATTGAATATGATATCGAATTAAAATAACTATGTATGAAATAACATCACATTGCTTGAGAACTGTCCTTCAATTTTGTAACACGCTTGCAAGCTCTATCTGGAAGATTTAAATGCACTGTTTCGTACTTTAACAAAAACTCGTTGATTGACATCGTTACCAGTGGGATGCATATTTAAAAGGTATTGCCATTGAAACTACCGCTAACCTCACTTCAATAGATTTTTGAACACATTTTCAAGCGCATATTCATTTGAAATGTTGGCAGCATCACATGTAATCGAATAAACAAATCTCATGCATGGTGCCAGTATTTTCCCAAAAGCGATTAACCATTAATTCCTCAACTATACCTACACACTGTTCAATCGTTCACACACTGACGTTGTGTCACAGACAGCCAGCAACTAGTGGACATATCGAGCAGGGCCCAGCGAGGTTCCACCACCATTCTAGACGTCCAGGGTGACGTCGTGCTTGCCACTTGCTCTAACCTAAAGACTCCGGGACAGGTAACTACTTTGCTTATGTTTATAGACACTTTCACAATCTCGGAAGCATGAATATAACTTCCAACTGACCATCCATCACATCTGAATGTTGGTGCCATACAATACAAAAGTAAGGTATGGGAAAGACCTTTCAAATGGCACATACCCCAACAAAACGTTCAGCTTGATAAGTCGTTGTGTGAAGTTACAAAAATCACACTTCCTACCCCTTCAGGGAATACAAGCATGCATAAACTCAGTCCTTTCTCCTTGGAACGTCACCTGCTGCAATCCTATATTGTTACTAGATACTCACAGATATAGATAGATCTAGATAACGCAAGCATCACGATCTGTATGAAAAGTAAGAGCGCCATTTTTGACTACTTACTATGACATTATAAGAAATATACTACTCAAAACAGAATAAGGGCCACGAGGTATTTTTACATTTTGGTGTAATTTAGTAAACATTTACATATTGAAAGTAGTAAAATATTGAGTATACAAACTCTTTGATACCTTAACTTTTTAATATTGTAGTATTCATTTAATGCTGGCAACAATTTTAAATAAAATTTGATTTAAAATTCTTTTTGAAGATTTTGATTCCATTTTCTTTGACGTTTTGCTTTCCTTAGCTTCTTGGTTTATTAGAAATTATCAGAGTTCATTGATATCTCGAGTCAGAAACGTCTTTTGTAATATGCCACAAGCACGCAGGCGTCATATGGACTCGCTGACAGCAACCAGAGCCGTTACAATGATTGAAGAAGGTCATTCGCAGCGATCTGTGGGTTTGCAATTGGGATTTTCTCGAAGAGCTATTCAAAATCTATGGAATCGTTTCCATGAGACCGGTAGTGTTAGAAGAAGACCTGGTTCGGGCAGAGTTCGCATTACAACAGCTCAAGAGGATCGTTACATTCGATTAAGTGCGCGCCGAGATCGCACAACGACGGCCCGCAAGCTGCAAAATCGTTTACGGCTGACAACGGGTACTCGTGTCAGTGACCAAGCTATTCGTAATCGATTGCATGAAGACCAGCAGGCATCAAGAAGGCGAGTTGTCCGTGTTCCATTAACCAGAAATCATCGTGCAAATCGTTTAAGATTTTCCCGTCAACATTTGGACTGGGACATAAACCAATGGGGCATGGTGCTCTTCACAGACGAATGCAAAGTTAAATTTTTTAACGACGATCGGCGTATTACAGTATGGAGAAGACGCGGCGAGAGATTTTCAGAAGCCTGCATCCATGAAGTCGATCGTTTTGGTGGTCCAAATGTAATGATTTGGGGCGGGATAAGCTTACACGGCAAAACTGAGCTCGCTATTTTAAATGAGGGTACTGTTACTGCTCAGCGGTATATTGAGGAAGTTGTCAGACCACATGTGATCCCATTTGCACAGCGAGCGGGTCCTGGATTCATCTTGATGCAAGACAATGCTCGTGTACACACGGCTCAAGCGACTCGGTTTGTACTGGAAGCCTCTCAAATTCAAGTCTTGTCGTGGCCGGCGAACAGTCCGGACTTAAATCCAATAGAGCACATGTGGGATCAGTTGAAACGAAGAGTTAGAGACGGTGATCAGGAAATCCACAACCAACAGCAACTCATCAACGCTGTTAAAAGGGCCTGGGAAGAGATTCCAATGGAAAATGTCAGGCATTTGATTGAGAGCATGCACTCCAGGCTTCAGGAGTGCGTAGCTAAACGAAGGGGGCATACCCGTTACTAAAAGATGAGCATGGAGTATTTTCTTTTGTTTTCAGTAACTTTACATTGTTTTTATTTTTAACCTAAAATGTGTTTTTTCTTTCAAAAGCAAATAAACTTTTTAATCATTATTATTTGAATAAATGTATTGGTCTACATGGTAAAAACAACATTAGTTTTCGTTATGGAGACAAAAAAATATATATTGGTTTTATTATTTTCATGGTACAGACAAAATACCTCGTGGCCCTTATTCTGTTTTGAGTAGTATATAAAGCAAGCAGTAAGCAGTAATAGTAATAGTAGTGTAAGCAGTGATAGCCTAGTGGTGTGACCGTTAGACTGCCAAGTCATAGGTCTCGAGTTCGAACCCAGGACACGCACCTCGGATTTTTCGGAATCATGTGCATATTGAATAATTATCACTTACTTCGGTGAAGGAAAACATCGTGAGGAAACCAGCATGCCTGAGAGATATTTCTCGGCGGTATGTAAAGCCAAGTCAGAGGCCCATGGGCGGCATAAAAACTCTGACACCAAGTTACGCACTAACCACACGATAAAGAAAGATAAGAAATATTTAGTTACTATACAACCAAGCTCTTGAATTGTAACGTTGCTTTAAACAAATTAGCTCGCTGCGACAGTAGCCAGGACGCAAAATGTTTAAGCCGGATAAGCGAAGTAGAGGCGCTGTTACTTCATTTGCTTCGTACATCTGGTCATACACGCGCGCCAGTTGCGAGTATACGCAGGGAATATAGACTTGATGTTATCTTGTTTGCGGCAGCTGTTCGTGGCCCGTCTCCCGCCGGTATCCCGCGAGCATGAGATCGTATGGAAGCGCGTCAGTTCCAACTGTGAGGCGCCATTCTCCGTCACCGAGTCGGATGTCGTCTACTTCGAGCTAGGGGAAAAACCTATGCGTAAGTTTATTGTATTGATTACTTTATCCGCCTGCGCAAGGGTGGTTTAAAGTGAAGTTATGGGACAAATGTCTAAATCTTCTTCGTAACATGCTGATGGTGAACCGCGCATCAAAATTTAGCAAATTGTTTACAAATTTTAAGTAAATACAGACTTAACAAAAAAATATATATATATACGGGGTGGAAGGGATACCGACGCGAAAACGGAAACCACATACTCAGTAGATCATCCTGAACCCCCTCTAGATAGAAATTTTTCGTCGGTTATTAAAAAAAACAAGTGTTAATAAAAGAAAAGTGCTCATAAAAAAACTTACTTACATCTCTACTTTTTAACCAACTCAATCCAATATCACAGAGAAGAGCCCTGTGACCAAGCAGATGGAGCGTTATAAGCACAATGAATAGCATTCTATCGGAAATTTAAACTAAAAACTAACATATACAGGGTGTTTTGAATACGTGGCAACTATTTTAGCGTCGTTGTCCCTTCCACCTACTATGTTGTATTCTCAATTTTCACTACAGCTAAATGTCTGACAGAAAACTTCACGGCGATATACTTCACACCTTGTGTAAAGGACAAGAAGCTACCTCTCATCGTGTGGCCGCACGGCGGACCGCACTCCAACTTTGTCAACGCTTTCTCCTTCGAAGCAGCCATGTTCAATATGATGGGTAAGTCTTGCTTGTAGACTCGAAGCTGACTATGATACTACTTTGAATTTAGGAATCCTATTTATAACTTAAGGGAAAAGTGTCAGGGTTGGCCCCGAAATTATTTATTATTAATAACTTCATTTTAAAATAATTTTTAACATAAATTTTATATATTTATTAAAAAAAATGATATAAGCACTTTGAATTTTTGCAATTTGCTGGACTATTTCATGAAAAAGTCATTCAATGGTATTAAATGAACTTTTAGGGTTGTATTGATGATTATTAATCTGTAAAGCCATATTTCTTACGGTCGCAAATCACGTTTTAATAAACATACAAACCGACACTGACCTGCAAATTGCAAAAAAACGTCAAAATATTTGCATTTCGCTGCCTACCCTGGCGCTTTCCGCGAGTAAAGTCGGGAAGGACGAAACCGACAAGCATAATAATAATTGTCAATTCGGGTAAATTCAATTCATTCAAATCTTTTGTGATTCGCAACTGAGCGGCTGATGTTTTTTTCTGTGAACCTCCTGCTCTTGCTGAGCCTTCCTCATCTTTCTTTTGTTGTTTTAATGAAAAAAGTTTAATCATTGTCCTAACTAATCGATAAAATACAAATTATTAAAAATAAAACCACTATCTATTTTGACAGCAAAATTTTTAAAATCTATTTTCACTGTTTTTACCGGGCCCTACATGGGCCCGATGTAGACTTCTTAGCGTCCGTATCCTGGCTGCGTTTCGGTGACCTCTTCGGGGAAACCGAAGGTTTTGTCTGTGCAATAATGGACGAAGTTATGATGACGAATAACTATCGGAAATACATTGTGAAGGATGGCACGGTTGACATATGTCGGGCATGCCACCGTCCGGGAGAATCGATCCGACACATTATTTCTGGGTGTTCTCGTCTGGCTAACGGAGAGTACTTGCACAGACACAAACTCGCTGCTAGGATTACCCACCAGCAACTTGCTTTGAAGTACAACCTTGTGGAATCAGAAGTGCCATACTATAAGTATGCGCCCGACCCAGTTCTCGATGATGGTAATATCACGTTGTATTGGGATCGACCTATCGTCACTGACAGGACTATTGTTGCTAATAAGCCTGGACATTGTGGTGATAGATCGATTGGAGCGTCGCGCAATGATCGTTGATATAACGGTCCCGCATGACGAGAACCTCGTGAAAGCAGAGAAAGATAAGCAATTCAAGTATCTAGATCTTGCTCACGAGGTTGTCGACATGTGGGACGTGAATACAGCAGTCATTGTGCCGATAGTCGTATCAGCCAATGGTTTAATAGCCAAGAGCCTCGACCAACATCTGAAGAGGCTCTCGCTTGGCGGCTGGATCAAGGGCTTGATTCAGAAAGCAGTACTTCTGGACACGGCGCGTATTGTTAGGAGGTTCCTCTCTCAAGAGCCCTGACCACCGGTAGCTCGGACCCTGTTCCCGGTGCTGGTGGACTACTATTTTATATATTTTTAAATGTTTTTTTTTTATACTGATTTTGTATAGGAATATTTAAAAATGTAAAAATAAGTAGGAAAAATAAATAAAGGAAATAATAATTGTCCACATTAGACCTGGGTCGAAAGAACTGGAAGCCATGAGGAGGAGGCTTTGCCTAGCTGTGTGTTGATGCAGGCTGACACAAAGACAGGACGGAAAGAATCTATCTGACTGAGTAGAATCCGAACTGTTATTACACTTTCGTAAATCATAGGTAATTAGGATTTTTAATTTCAGAGTAGCGTATTAACCACTCAACTAACATAGGTGTAAGAAATTCCTAAGTTCTAACACGCAAAATATTATAAATGTTTTTTTTTTTTTACTGCGGTAAAGTTCTTCATGCTAAACGTAGTTTCGGAATTTCTTGTAAGTTTTGGATAAAGAACCGTATTTCAATCACAGTTACGTTCTTATTGTTAATTCTGCTGAACAACCAGGCCTGTTTTTGCAATTACTTTAAACCACACCATATCAGTTATAATAATAAACTTGATTTATATTAAGACTCTGTGTGGTCTAATTTCGCGGTGTTAGAACTTATGCGCCACAGACACTACACAACACCAAATTCAATCAACAAAATAGTCAGAAACAAAACAAAATTCCAGGCTTTGCGTGCTTACAAGTCAACTACCGCGGATCAACGGGCGCGGGAGACACTTCCCTAAAATCCTTACTCAGCCGATGCGGGGACAAAGACGTTAAAAACTGTAAAGCTGCAACAGACTATGCAGTGGAGAACTACCCCATCGACACAAAGAAGGTGTGCCTCATGGGCGGGTCCCATGGCGGGTTCCTGGTCACGCATTTGAGCGGGCAGTACCCGGATACGTATGCTGCTGTAGTCAGCAGGAACCCGGTTATAGATATCGCCAGTATGTTTAACTCCACGGATATCGCTGACTGGTGAGTTCTGCATGTTTTTTTTGATTATCTGTGGCCTCTTGTGTCCTGTGTAGAAGCTTGTGTTTATGTGTGCATGTGATTGTATGTGTTGTCTATGGTAACTAAACGGTGCAAGTCGAGCCTATTAGCAAAGTCAACGAAAATATACACACGCGGAATGAAGAGATTAAGCAATGCAAGCAATTTCACATTGTAATGGTAATCTGTCACCTTTTCGGACTGTGTTTTCTATCCATAATGTTCTTCAAAATGCATGTGAGCTATATTTACAGAGCATGTTTTCGTTACATAAATCAATAACAAAACGATGCCATACGCAGGTCCTAAACACTCAACACTCCTGGTGAGTGTGTCCTACTCGGATGATTTAAGACCTAAGATCAGTTTGCATCATCCCACTTAATCCAAGCGATTTGTTCGACCAGTGGAACAAAGTGTAATGAATTCTTTTGATCCAACACTAATGCAATAAATCGATTAGTGGGGCAAACTGGACATAACAATTTTGGGAAACGTGGAATCTATGCTGCTTACTGAATTCGGAAGGAGGAAGCGGTGTGTGTTAGGATAGTCGTACGTCCAGCTGGACTGCAGGCAAAGTTGATTTATAGATTGGTTGGTTGAATGTCATGTTAAGTTCTATTTATTAAGTTATTTGTAAGTGGTAATTGAACGTTATTATGTAGGTAAAATATCACACAATTGTAAGCCATTGTTGAGTTGTATCACAGAGTAGTAGCCTGCCTTAAATGAGTTAAGGTTTTTTTTGTTTCTGATTATTTTATGTTCGATAAAATACGCCGTATTAAAAAGCGTGAGCACATGGAGGTTTTTATCGCGACGTGGATGCACTTATCGGAACTGCAAACGCAATAAGTGATGGTTGTTCAAGACTGAAAATGCACCAACGATGTGCGGTCCATAAACCGCGGGTATAAAAGACGTCATGTGCTTAGGCCCCTCAATCTTAAAAGGGACATTTTAGTATTTACCGTACACTATACAAGGTGTAGTTATGCATCCTCGTCAAATTCAAGGAGGTAACTATGCTAATGATTCTCGACCCGAATCTATAATAAAATGGGTAGGTAATTTTTTTTTTTTCTTAATATCGGAAATCGGTAAGTGTACACAACCCGTATTAAAACGCGGCCCGTCTAATACTAGCCCTATAACCGCGCTTTCACACACACAAACAAACGCAGACGTTTATTCGATAAACGGGTGATTCTCCTCTTTTGAGAAGGGCTTCATTCTGAAACAGTGTCAAATTAAAACAATTAAAATAGCAACGTTTATTATTATTGACCAGGTACCGTAATTCATATTGATTATTTACGTCTTCTATGACAACCTCCTGAATTTTGACGAGGTTGCAAAACTACACCTTGGATAGGGTGGAAGGGACACCGACACTAAAACGGTTACCACGTATTCACTACATCATACCACATATCAATTTTCGTCGGTTATCATAAAGGGACGTTCATACTAATATTACCATGAATTAGGAAAAACTAAAATTTTATCAGCGGTAATTTAGGAACAGTCACATGATCAAAAACAAAACACACCTACAAAACTGTAATACCTACACGGTCAAAATGTAAGGGAACAGCAGATTTTTTTAAATTACCGATAAAAAAATCTATTTGGGGGGGGGGGGGGTTCCGAATGATGTACTGATTACGCGGGAACCGTTTTAGCGTCGGTGTCAATACCACCTTGTATTTAATAAACCAAAGCGCTCTTGGCTAACACTCGGGACTTTTTTAACAACCAGACTTAAACACGAATATTCTTCACTAGGTTTCGCATCAGTAAGAATAAACTATCGAGGCTCAATCGGCCATGGAGACGACAACGCCCGATCTCTTATATCCCACGTAGGCGAATACGACGTACAAGACTGCTATCTCAGTCTAACCACAGCACTAGAAAGAGATGGAGGATTATGTGAGAATAACGTCTTTCTGTATGGAGGAAGCTATGGGGGGCTGATAGTGGCCCATCTGGCTGGGATATACCCTGATAGGTTCAGGGCTACGGTGATGAGGAATCCTTTGATAGATCTGGCCAGTAAAGGCCATTATGCTGATAATTCTGATGGGTGAGTTCAGTTCTTAGCTCATAGCATACTTCTAAGTGTTGCAAAAGATCGCCATCACTTCACCTCATTTTTACCAGCTGTTCCCGGCCCCAGGCGATGCCGTTACGATTCTGAGTGTGCGTTGGTGTATAGAGTTTCATACAATGTGTAAACGGACCCTTCACGAAGCCGTCAACCAAGCACTCTGTACATCAAACTAAGTAACACTACGCAAAAAATATTGCTGGGAAACGACTTCCTTTTTGGAGGTGAGAAATCACGGTTTACGGCAGGACTCAATGTTACGCACTCGAAACATCATTGTATTGATGGATGCATTGAATAGTACAGCGGCACACGGGTCATGGAGGTATAAAAAGAAAATGGAGGCAGTAAAGTTATAGGATTAAAAATTTGTATAAAAAAAAAACATGTAAAAAAATTAAACTCCACTCCAATTTCTCCGTAACTAGAAGGTTCCCAGGTATGGTCCAGAAAAAAATGGCAGTAGCTGGGTGGACAAATGCCTTACGGCTTCTTCGAGGGTCTGTTTAGACCCATTACAAAGAATCCCGAACGGGTCGAGGCGATACTGGTTCCGTGCAGTACTTAGAGCTGTGCAGTGTATTTTGTAGTGAGAATGGACATGGTTTGCAAGGTTTTTCGTATTTGTTATGCAAAATAACGTTCAATTACCTCTTGTAATTAATAATTTTAGAATATGAAATGGAATTATGTTTCATGCGATAAAGCATTCATTGTGTTTGCGCTTTAAAATTGTTTTTGCTTTGCACCTCAATGTGTTTTACTAATCTTCGTTTTTGTACGGGTTTTAAGGGCTTCAGAGTATCCAGGGTCGATTTCTGTTCATAATAATTACAGAAATTAATCTTTATCTCATTGGGATAAAATTCTTGCCAAAATATGCATGTCATACGCTTTCTAAAACATCCCTTGTATCAATCGCTTTCTAAAACATCCCTTGTATCATCGATATACAGTTTAATTTTCTTAGTTGTTCAGATCATTCAGAGCAGTCCGATCTTTTTGATGCTCAGTTTACCATTCTCCAGGTGTGCAGTCGAAGTTGGTTTCGACTTCACAGAGAAAGGCCCCGTTACTGAAGAAATGCTGCTGGCCATGAGACGAGCATCGCCTATAGTCCACGTCCACAAAGTGAAGGCTCCTACAGCCCTCATGTTGGGCTCGGGAGACCAGAGGGTCCCACACTACCAAGGGCTGGAGTATGCCAGGAGATTGAAGGCTAATGGAGTGACTACTAGGTAAGTTTATCAAATCCTCCAATGGCCTTAAGACAGACATGGCCAGCCGGTCGGAATTTGTTCGAAGCCTTGTTTGTGGTGGAACTATTAGGATCATATTGTGAAAAAAAAATAAGTCTTTAAAAATCGTCAATAAACCTTATTGGCGATTTTAGACGACTTTTTTTTACATATTTACTTTCGGTGAAAATTGGTAATACCATAAAATTCTAGACCCCCAGATTTAGAAAAATCAACTGTTCCACACATTTTGACCGTTTTGCACTTTTTTTTATACAACAGCTGATTCTTTTTCTAATAACCGACGAAAAATTTCTACCCTGGGGGGTGGGGTATTCATGAATTCATAGTAACAGTTTGCACGTCGAAACCCTTTACTCCATGTATACTTCTGTCTACCCCATCAGGAATACAGCCGTGATGTTATATCTCTAACATTGTACTTTATTTCCAGAATTTACATGTACGAAGACAACCACTCCCTCTCCTCTCTCCCCGCTGAAATGGACAACCTGATCAACGGCGTCGACTGGTTCATGCAACACCTGGAGGAGCCCAAGAAGAATACTGACCTTTGAGTACTTTGGATGTACCTTTGGCGCACCTTTGGCCCGACACCTCGATTGTAAAATCGATGTTTTCGTAACTTACACTATTACTTACTTATTATGACTGATGTTGATTTAATGAGTCATCTCGTGATCATGGCGCTTGCAACAGTGTCGAAATATAAACATTAATCGCGGAATATATCCCGTAAGTGATAGTGTAAGTTCAGAAATAAACCGTGAAAGCTTAAAACAGTGTTCGATGTTTTCGTGTTGCGGGAAACGTGTTCTTTGAATAACAAAAGCTGTGCAAAACTGTTTCTCAGTTAGTTTTGGGAGGTGTGTGAGAGTAAAGGTCGTAATTGTAAGAACCTACACGCACAGTTAGAATAGGTACTACAGAGCTCACCGAGGGTCGACCACTTTTCAACCTTATTACTTAGGACATAAGGGTAAAAAGTGGCAGACCGTCAGCGAATTCGGTAGTACAGTCAATAGAGGTGTATCGATTAGTACCGATTTATCGATTATATCATATTTTTTATACTTTCCGCTCAGTCTTAGTCGTAGTCTATTTCGATAAAACGTACAATCGGTTCACCTCTGATAGAATATTATGAAATGTTTAATGAATAAGCATTTAGCAATATAAAATGTGGGTGCTGTGGAACGAGGTTGTGCAGCACCATCCCTCATCCAGGGTAATTAAAATTATTAAATAAGTTTGAAATTAAATCTGTAAGTACCTATATTTCTTTCTATAAAATGCCAATAAATCAGTGAAATTACATTTAGTGGTTTATATCTATCAACCTGCCTAGCCTATCTTCCTCCATGCCTCGGAAAGCACGCTAAGCCGTTGGTCCCGGCTGTCAATTGTAGATCTTTGACAGTTGTTATAGGTAGTCAGTGACCCGCAAGTCTGACAACCAGTCTTACCAAGGGGTACCGTATTACCCAGTACTAACTGGGTTGTGGAGGTCAGATAGGCAGTCGCTCCATGTTAAATACTGGTATTCAGCTGCATCCGGTTAGACTGGAAGCCGACCCCAACATAGTTGGGAAAAGGCTAGGCCGATGATGATCTATCAACCTGCCTAGAACCTTAGAACTCATTTTTTTTTAACCGACTGCATAACAACAAAGACGCTTATGTTTTTTACGCGTATACAAGGTGACGTTTTTAAGTAGGCGTGTATGGCCAAAACCGAAACTATCAGGAATAGCGAAAACTACGCAAAAAGTCTTGGGCCCGATATTGATGAAAACTAAAAAAGCTAAAACTGCTGCACCTTACCGTACCGTATTTCATTACTTACCAGAATTCGATCCTTATTAGCGACACTATCGATAATAAAGTGATTCGTAATAAGTGTTTTTTTTTCAAAATTCGATTCAATTGATTAAAAAAATCTAATGAAACCATTTTAGTTTTCATCAAAATCAGGCCCAAGACTCCTTTGAATATTTTTCTCTATACCTCAAAATTTCAGATTTGGCCATCCTCGACGCCTACTTTAAAAATGCAGCTATACGATACTAATTAATTCAAGTTTACTCCCGAGTTCTTTGTGTTTGGTTTTGTTTTTACATAACTTTTTTGACCCTTATTTTCGGTTACCCTTTACATCGAAAAGGGCTGCAACAAATAAACGAAAATATTGTACGAACTAATCTTTACAAAATAACGACTATAAGTACCATAAAAAAACATAAATAAGTCTATCGAATATCAAAAGCCTGACAAGAGCCAATATTATCATAAAGGGTGGAAAGTAAAAATAGGGGTTGATAGCAAATGGTACGGTAAAACAAAGTGCCAATAAAAAGTAAAATTACACAGCTAGGCACCTAATCACCCGTATGATTGGGTTGTAGTAAATGTCTAACAGTAGATAAAGTGCCGCAATATTTGTCAGACATCAGAATTCCAAGTTTTTTGACATTTCATTCCATTAGTTACGAATAAGTTCCTGTAAACTTTTCTCAGTAGTAGCCGCGGAGTCTGGATTTGTGCCCGGTTGTTGCAATAGGCTCCTCTACTCTATTACATGGGATTTGACTTGACTTTGACATAACTGCCGAAATGTGGGTGTACTATTAGGTACAACTCTGCCTAACCCTTCCGGAATTACGAGCGTGTTATGTTCAATCTTAAAATAGTATTAGTGACTGAAAGCTTTACCAAAAATAACTAGGCAGGTACAGCCCTAGAATATTTAGTGTTTTCGAATTTAAACGAACGATGAAGGTAGGTTTCGGCCAATTTTGCTATACACAGTTTGCAACACAGATTTTTTCATCTCTATTTGTCTCTCTCTTCTCTTAGTTGAAATTTTTACCCTTTCAGAAAACATGTTTATACACACATCAAAAGTGTCTAGGGATCAAGCATTTTTATGCGGATTTCTTGAGATTGAGATGTGGCTTTGTAATAAATTTATGATTTTATAAATTTATATGGATCCTTTTTGGTGCATTTCATAATTTGAATCAGGAACTCTCAATCAAATTCGAGTAAAAGATGAAAATAAGCTGTCAATATTTTCCCTATAAAAACATACAACGCATTGAAGACATTATTAGTGCTACTGTTTCCCACGTTATTACATTTACGTTTACATTATTTACGTTATTATGGAGCGGCGACGTCATTTAAGCAGGGAAGAAATGCTCAGAGCCGTGGGAATGATAGAAGCTGGTTCCCGGCAACGTACTGTGGCTTTAGCTCTGAATACAAGTCAGAGTGTTATCAGTCAACTTTGGACACGTTACCGAAGCACTGGTACCGTGGCTGAGCGCCATGGAGGACGGTATCGCTGCACCACACGGAGACAAGACCGATACATTCAAATCTTAACTCGAAGAGCTCCAACAATAACCGCCATGATGTTAGCCGTGAGGCTTCATCACTCTTCAGGGAACTTAATTAGCGACCAAACAGTCAGAAACCGCTTGCATGAAGTGAACCTTCATTCCCGAAGACCGCTACGGGTACCACCTATAGCAATGCACAATCGTAGGATTCGATATCAATGGGCTCTTGAACACAGAAATTGGGCAGAAGAACAATGGCGTTTCGTGTGCTTTTCTGATGAGTCTCGTTTTGGTATGAGACCGGATACAAGACGTATACGACACTGGAGAACCCCTGGACGCCAACAGCGATTAAAATCCTGCCAGGAAGTCCATCCTTATAGTGGTGGAACCATCATGGTATGGGCGGGTATTTGGATCGGCGGAAGAACTGAGTTGATTTGGATCAGAGGCAACCTCAACGCTCAAATTTATGCTGAGACGATTGTATCAGACGTCATCGTTCCTCTACAAGTGCAAATCGGTCCCTTATTTCAGTTAATGCATGATAATGCACGACCGCACACCGCAAGAGTTGTAAGACAGACTCTCGCCGCAGCTAACATCAATGTCCTGCCCTGGCCTGCTCAGTCGCCAGACTTGAACCCGATTGAGCATGCATGGGATATGCTACAGAGAAGAGCTCTGCCGAATATGGAGGGTATCCAGTCGCAAGAAGACCTTTTTTTGTTGTTGCAACGAACATGGGCGGCCATTCCACAGCGTGATTTGGATGAACTCATTTTGAGTATGCCAAACCGATGTTCTTGTGTTGTTAGTGTTCGCGGTAGAAACACGGATTATTAATTGTTTAAGTTACCCAATAAAATTTTAAAGAAAACTGTTATTTCAGTCTTTTTTTCGAACTTTAATGTTAGTGGTTCAAATGTCAAAAATCCCTTTATTAGGAAAATGGCAAATTTCTTTATTAATGCAAAGGTGACTTGGTTTATCGTTACTGTGACAAACGAAAACACTTTATTTGATGAATCCTTAAAGAAAATTTTAATTAATATCAATCAGGAGAAAAGTTATTGCAAAAATATATGTTGATCCCTAGATACTTTTTATGTGTGTATATTAATGTTTTGTCAGTGCGAACGCACAATTACACTACTGTCTACCCTTCACTGTGGCATTACCTCCCCTACCGTAACGAGACAGGTGCCCACCATGTGTCGTGAACGCATAGTCCACATGTTCGGACATTTGTGACGTCATTAATTAGTGTTAAGTACTACCTAAGTGCGATACATGCACTTGAGACAATTATTTTTATGATAATGACATTAATATTATGATAATTTAAGGGACAAAAAAAAACAAACAAAAAACGAAAAACGATGTGGTAGTGAGAAAAAAAACGTAAAACATCGTAATTTTTTCTCATTTAATTACACAATCAGAACATTCACAGATGAATGCCCAGACCAAAAGATCATGATGTCCATTACCTTGCCCGAAACAGTCAAATTCACAGCTGATGCCACTGATAACACTGGTCAACACAAGTCTTGTTTCCTTTATTTTTTTTTCTGTTATTGGGTATTTCTATGGCCCTGAATATGAAAAAAATACTGGAAGATTGCTAACAGCTTCAGTTTTTGAAATATAGAGTTTTATTATTTTGATAAAAAAGTACAGAAAATTAATAAATGATGTTAACAAAATTTCTATTGAACACTATCAAATGATCTTTTATACGATTTTCTTAAATGAACGACTTTAGGTAGATCACGTTGCAAACTCCAGCAGTAGTCTGCCATCATATGTGAGTCCCACCGCCCCTGATACCGCTCTTCCATTGTTCGAAGATCCTGATGGAATCTTTCACCCTGCTCCTCACTAAAATCACCTAGATTTTGTGGAAATCGGTCTAAATGTGAGTGCAGGAAGTGGATTTTTATGCTCATGTTGCACCCTAACTCTTGCAAGTTCGATAGCATGGACTCAACAAGCTCGACGTGGTTGTCAGATTTCTTTTTGCCTAGGAAGTTACTCATAACCAAAACGAATGACTTCCAAGCTTTGGATTCGACTTCAGTCATTGATTTGACAAAATTAGGATCTTTCACGAGTTGCCTAATCTGTGGCCCATCAAAAATACCAGCTTTTTCCAATTTTTCTGTACTTAATCCTGGAAACTTGCGTGAAAGAAAATTGAAACAATCGCCACTTTTGTCAAGCGCCTTCACAAACTGTTTCATTATGCCGAGTTTAATATGAAGTGGTGGAAGTATGATGCGATCTCGGCTAACTAAAGGCATATTTATAACATTTTTTGTACCAACTTTTAGCTCTTCCCGCACTGGCCAAACTTTTTGTGACCAATGGTGTTGTTTGTCACGACTGTCCCAGAGACACATATGAAACAAGGGAACTTGTTGACTAAAAGAAAGTTAACCATTTTCAGATCGACACAAATGACCCATTTATGATCTTGATACTTAATTTTTTCCAGAACCTTAGAAATATTTGCATATTCTTCTTTTAAAGTCACGTAGCAATCGTCATGATGATTTCGAGGTTCTCGCCAAATCATGGGTGTTACGAACATTACTACATCTCTTTTTCCACTGGACCATAACCGTAGACATACTACACATTTCTGGCATACAATATGAGGAACCCATGGCTTGTCCTGATTACACAATTTTATTTTAAAGTATTGATGATACGCAGTTTTTACAAAGTCCGATATAGGTTTTCGATATTTTGCAAATACATATTCACCACAAATGTAGCAAAAAGAATCAGGATTAAGTACACAACACCTTCTTGACGAAGCCATATCGAAAACAACAACAAAATATATTTCAATGTCCAATAAAAAACGCAACTATAAGTAAAAATAGTAATGGAGGGTAGTTAGCTGTAACTCAAAAACAAAAGCTGTGAGAGAAAAATTGTTAACATATTTAAAAAATACGCGTTAGTTTGAGATAGAAACAAAAAAAAAATTAAAGGAAACAAACGATTTTTTTTTTTTTGTTGACCAGTGTAATATAAGCAACGACGCGGCTGCCCAGAGATTTTGGACATGTAGAAGTTCTATCATTAAACTGAGAGCGCCCGGACAACAACCTACTCGAACTATAATTATCAGGATTAGGTAACTTTTACCTACTATCTATACTTACTAATATTATACCTAAAGGTGAAGAGTTTGTTTGAACGCATCATCGCTTCACATCAGGAGAGTTGTGGCCAAACGCAAGCCTATTTGGTTCGAATTGAAAGAATATTTTAGTTTTGGATACCCTATTAATTCGAAGAAGGCTATAGGCATAAGTATAACATAATATATAAGTATAACATCATGGCCAAAAGGAGCGAGCATATATCAAAAATGTTACGTAGACGAAGTTACGCGGGTCAGCTAGAGCAGTATAAGGGTGTAATTTTCTGCAAGATTTCGTTTTCAGTGAATTTTAACCATGGTTGGGTTGTGACTGTGAGCAACAAGTCAGCGATTTGTTTTGATAATACAGATTTACATAACCGTTCTTCAAATCGGTTCATGATTTTTCCATGAAGGGTTAAGAGCTTGAATTTTATTCACCCTAATTATTTATTATCACAGTCGCTAATTATTTATTGAACCCGAGACAAGACCGTGACGAGATATAATGTTATTGTAAAAAAGAATGCTTTTCCCGCGTTTTTTATCCTCGACGGCGGCCATATTGTCAGGTGTAACCGCCTACCGGAACGCACCGTGCCAGTCGCCGGGTCCGTTTCCAAATTCATCCCTTATTATTTAAAAATGTAATTGCAATGGGGTTCAAGAGGAAGGATAAAAACCCACTCTAGGCTGTAAGGTTTTGGGTTGTAATTTGAATGTCAACGTTCTTTATTTTTTTTTTGTTCACTGACGGCTGCGGTTTAAGAATATTCTAGAACGAACTATGACTAAAGCTAAGATTCTCAATCACAGACTTATGCTACTTTGTATAATGAGAATCTGCTAAGTAGGTATCTACACCCTCGTATGTATAAGCGCTACTGCTGAGGTGCTGGGTTCGTTTCCCAGGTCGGGCAGTGTAATTAGGTTTTCCATTAGGAATAGCTCAGTAACGAAGCGTCACCGTTATATGGTTGAAGTTCAGGCTTTTTGTTCCCTGATTATTATGATCTGGATCTCTTCAAAGTTCGAGTGAATCGGTTTCTTCTAGGCAAGCGTGCTCCACCATAGGCCGCATTACCACTTCACACCAGGCGAGTTGCGGCCAAACGCAATCCTATTGAGTATAATAAAAGTAACAACTAGAGTGCACAATTAATCGCAATAGGCTCGCCCCCTATTACATACCCACTGGTGCTGGAAGCCGACCCCAACATAGTTGGGAAAACGCTAGGTAGATGATGATGAGGCTCGCCTCCTATTACATGGTATGACTCGACTCGCCTATAATAATATTCGTCGCTTGTCACAATGACCACTAAAAGTAGACAAGGTACATAATATAATATTCTACTAACTCTTCCTGACGTCACCTTCCTAACATTATTCAAGCTCCTGAAACTTTGCTTCGTCATTGTACACTTATCAAGTTACAGTGACCTTTAACCCCCACGTAATTAATAACGTTTACTTCACACGTAACAAAGATAAAATAGAAACGATCAGGATTAGTAAAAGTCTCAGTAATCACGATGTTGACGTAAAATCACGTTCCATGCTAATGTGATTGACAAAAGAGTTGACTAAGGTCAAGTGTAACGACCCCTTAACCTTTCATATCTAATCACAAGCTTCGATGTGGGATAATTACTCTAGGTAGGTAACTATTTCGCTGTTATATATATACCTAACTCATTTTGTAGGTACAGATGTCTGAATGTGGACGAAGTAAAATGAATATGTGAGTATCGTAGCAGGTGGGGTTCTCTGCAGTTTCTGCCTATCCTCATAGTAAAAAGCGTGAGTATGTATGTCCTGTACTTAGGTAAGAAGTATCTAGGTACGGATTCCGTTTGCGCCGTATGGTTCCTTCCTACACCCCATGACTAGACCCTAGTGAAGTCATTGACCTTTTGACGAATGCCATTCGTAAAAACAAAAGAAAACGAATGCCAGATTTTATTCCTTTTTTTGTTTTTTTTTTCTGGTGTTTTTACACTTAAGTATTTAATAATATTCCTAAGAATTCTTTTCTTTCTGGCAAAAGAGGACAAGGATGATACGAAAAAAAATGGCCTAAGTATGTTTAATCCCTCAATAAAAAAAGATAAGTAAAGTAAATGACTAGCTTTAATATGTTTGATCCGTCTAAACATAAAATTAAAGCAAGTGCTTGTCCAATGTCACCCTCCGCTACCCCTGTTTACTTTATATCGATAATGACTCAGTAACTCTATGAAAAGGCTACCGTTGTAATACTTGGAATTAATGGGTACAAAATATTCGTACGTACATGTAAAAATCGAAGGTTGGCCCTGGAGCCGAGTAGTACAGGGGCAGAAGGCGAATGGCATAGTTCACGGGAGGCTCTGATGACCTAGAAGTGGGCGGTGAGGTAGTAGGGTTTATATGCTATTGATTTATATGATTGTATGAAAGATGAAAAATTGAGAGTACTGCTCTAGTTACGCATGTCTAACAGTTACTATAGTTCCATCATCTCATATCCCTTAGCAGATCTATCTTAGCTTATCTACAGTTATCCTTTAAAAACGAGATATCAGTCACGTGGATAAAGACATAGAAGAGAGTAGAGCCTCACCACCTGCCTAGCCTTTTCCTAACTATGTTGGGGCTGTGCTTGGTTCGGCTTCCAGTCTAATCGGATGCACCTGAATACCAGTATTTTACATGGAGCGACTGCCATTTGACCTCCACAATCCAGTTAGTACTGGGTAATACGGTACCCCTTAGTAAGGCTGGTTGTCAGACTTTCAGTCCAATCACTACCTGTAACGACTGCCAAAGATAAACAAATGACAGCCGGGACTAACGCCTTAACGTACTTTCCGAGGCTCTATCTTATGGGTGGTTAGGTGTAGTTACCCATCCACGGACCAACCTAGGCAAGCACGGCTTAACCTAAAGATCGACCCGAGCGGCTGTTATTATTTAGCCACGAGCTCCTCCGAGAAGAGGGAAGAGCCTACTTATTTTCAAATAAGCTACGTAGTAACGGAATCATACGAAGGAGGCTGGTGTGAAGAAAGTTTTTCGAGATTTCAAAATGACGATCTATACACGAATGGAACTGTTTAAAAAAATTAAGGTAATCATGGAGTTTCGTACCAGCAAGTAGGCACTTACCTATAGTTTATTAGTGTAGGGAAGGATGAATGGCTAAAAACAGAGGTATCTCTCTGACTATATCAAAAGCAAAAAAACGCGTATCTTGAAAATGTGAGTGATATAACGGAAGTACCCGCACACGTTAGCTTGTGACGATATGCTTCAGAAATCATCGATCAGGCCCGCACTTAGGGTGCTAATAGACAACTGAAATATTAATGGTTTGATAAAATACACTAGTACTCCATTAAAATTAACGGAAATTTTCATGTTTTTGCATTCTCGAGTTGTGAAGGCTGGAACTTTTATGAAGGTTGATGCCAGTGGATAGGCTGATGCTGACTAGCAGGTCAGTCCGGTCCTGCGTCCGATAACCGTGACTAATTGTCCGGAGCTATCAACGATGCGGGCCGGCGTTGTCTTGCGGCGGAAAAATATCGATCGCAGCACACACCTGTTCGGAATCGCTCGACGGTGCACACAATGGGGCGCGCACCTGCCCACTAGCTCGCGCGCCGTCGCTCCGCGCGCACACACGCACCAGCCGCCACCGCACCACCATGCGCGCGGGGGGGCGCCGCTGACCGCCGCGACGTCACACCGGCCGCGCCGCGCCGATCGATTCCCTCCGGACATCTTGGACAACACCGTCCACCACCTTCTATTTTCTCAGGTATTTCAACGCAAGTGATCAACTAAATCCCTAATCATTCCACGCATTTCATAATTCATAACTCCAGAAATCGAAGTTTCCGATATTAGCTGAATCATGAACTACGTGACTCATCGGTTCATTGTCGCAATATTTTCAGGGCGAGCGATGTAGTTAGCCACGATGCATATAACGTCAGGCCTGTCTCCGGCGTCCGGCGAGATGCTGGATGCAACGTCGCTCAATTTTTATGGAGATTCGGGAGACCAGTACGGGACGACGTACTTTGCCGTGGACCACACGGTGCCCGAGTCATCTCACACCGTCGAGATCGAGTACGTGTACGAGCAACCGGACACGTACGCCATAAACCAAGATGAAGAAACGGATGTAGCTCAACATGAAACGGTCGTCAACGCAGATCAACATGATTATTCTAAAAAGATACGCAGCAAACACAAGCCTAGTAAGATGGTAGTAGACGAGGAGCCGGAGGCTGACCTTACGAACTTGACGTGGTTGCAGAATATAACGAATATTATGTCAGTGCCGCAATTTCCGTTACCTCCGATGTCGCCGAGCCCTCAGGTGAAGACACAGCCGCAGAGTACGAGGCTGCAGAAGTTTAACCAGACGATAGCGAAGTGTCAGAGAGACTTCATGGAGAACAAGTACGAGTACCGGACCAAAAGTGAGAAGAAGCCTCCGTACTCGTACAGCACGCTGATCTGTATGGCGATGAGGTACAACAACGACAAGATGACGCTCTCCGCGATATACTCCTGGATCAGAGACAACTTCAAGTACTACAGGAACGCCGACCCCACCTGGCAGGTGAGTGATATCGCTTCAGTAGGGAAACCTCATGATTTAATAAACGTGTGATCTGCAAACAGTGTGATAAGATTACGTCTAATTGGATTTATGAATAGGGAGTCAAGTGTATGATTGATAGGTTTTATTGCATAATCTTTTTAGTGATTGGTAAGGATTATACGCGGTAGTACTCGTAAAAGGGGAAGTGAAATATGAACTTTTTATATTTTGGAACCTAAAGTTTAGACGTGTATTTTTGAAATGCATTTCTTTGTAAGTGGATTTACCGCAGTCATTTAAAAATTAGATTAATTTTTATTTCATAAATAACGATTCCTTTCTCCTAATTTCAGAATTCCATACGGCACAACCTATCCCTAAACAAAGTATTTGTGAAAGTGGCACGATCAAAACAAGAGCCAGGAAAAGGGGGCTTCTGGAAACTTGACCTCGCACATTTAGAAGGAACTAAACGAATCTCAAATAGACCTCACAAGAAGAAGAAATCGTCAGCTAAAGACAAGCACACAGAAGAAAAATCTGCCGTCGCCAACATTCCGCAAGTCAACGCAGCGGATGATATTTCGAACGAAATAAATCAGGCTGTGACGCTGCATTTGCCAGATTTTAATCTCGGCAGTATTCATAGCCTGCCTGACATAGATTTGGAGACGAATATAGGAGCCAATGTGATTGTAGAACCAACTATACCACCTCCTATTATCCCAGAAGATGATCTATCGTCCCTGCTTTTGAACCCAACGGAATGGGACGATTTGCAACTCGACATGTTGGATAACTACCTGGATTCTTGTTTCAAGTAAGATTTTATGCATTTATTGTTAGTGGATTCGTTCCGATTCGGTGTTAGTGAGTGTACAGTTTCTTTTTAGGAGTAGACGATGATAATTATTTATTTCGAACTTTATTATTGAAAAAAAAAAGTGTCTATTGTAGGTGTCCGATTTCGTAATAATATGACTACGAAATTAACTGTGTGTACTTTTTGTTTATCGTGGATTTTTATTAATTGTGCTGCAGTAAATATTTGAAAAAGCCTTAAAATAATGTTGTTAAGTAAAAACCTGATGTGGCGTTTTAAAATCTAAATAATTATAACAAAATGAGTCCGTCCGAAAGGCTTTGAAATTAGAATTGTATAGCTTTTGTAGAAGTACTAAAAAGTTTTTCATGGAATTTTTAATAGCAGATTGAGGTGAAAAGATTTTTATATTTATTTCATTTGTACATGATACATAATTAAGTCTAGTCAAAAAAGGCTTTTGCGAAAGAATAGGTAAGTATTATAATGTTGAATTTGTTTTATATAAAATGTAGGAATGTTTCGTATTTAGGGACACTTATTTTTAACCCTACAACTGAATTTTACTAAGTCAATAACTGTTGGTAGATAACATTATTTTTTACCTATCACTTTCATGTGTTAAAAGTCAACATTTTTAGTATTTCATGATAAATACGATGAGAAGCTATAAGATAAGATGCAATGTTGGAAGCCGTTCACATAGGTTATATCTACTTATTTATTAAGCTAAGTAGGTATATAACGGATGTAAGAATACCCCTAACGAAGACGAAACGCACTTGTTTTCCCCGCCATTCCAATCATTTTTGTTCTGAAACATACCTGGGAAGCTTCTAGTTACGGAGATATTGGGGGTCAAAGTTCCAACTTATTCGCAAGTTTTTTTAGTACAAGTTTTAATGTTATAATTTTATTTTAAATACCTCCTCGGCCCCCGTAATTTTCAATGCATCCGTGTGTAACAGCACAATGTTTTGAGTGCGTAACATTGAGTCTTACAGTAAAACGCATTATTCACCCCAAAAAAGGTCTATTCCCGGCAATATTTTTTGCGTTGAGTTACTTAATCGTACATATATACAGAATGCCTGGCTGACGGCTTCGTGAAGGGTCCGTTTACACTTTGTATGTGGCTTTGTAAAACTTTCCTATATAAATGATATTTATTAGTAAATACATGGCTTTATGCCTGTATTGTCAGTGGTGTATCAAATGTTATGAACTGGTTTTGAAACCTAGTCATAAATAGTTATTTTTACCTTAAAAACTGAATTGTTTAAGCACAACTTAGTAACAATATTTTAGCTCATATCGGAGTATAAAATACTTCACTACTTGTCTCAAAATTAATAATTTTGCTCAAAGAAAGCTTAGCCGATGGCCTAACAAATTGGGCTATTAATTGAAACAAAACAGTATTATTATATTGGACGTTATGCACAATTAATTGTAGCAAATATTTTAATTAAACTATATTTACTTGATAGAGTGTACCTATATGGGTTAGAGCACATGGTGGAAGAATTGGCAACTAAGTAACAGTACCTAAATGATTTTGAACAAAGTTTCTTGTTTATTATGCCACTTTGTCTAAAAAGGGATTGATTATAAAGACGGCCAGTAAAAATAATAATATTAATTATAAAAAATATGAATCGCGCAAATAAACTAGTAGGTACAGGGCTAAGATCAAGTATCATCTACTACTATACTTAAATATGAAACGTGTATCCCTCAAAAAATAATTCATATTATAAGAAGACATGCTGCACCGACCCCAAATAAATTGGGATAAGGAGAGAAGGGAGAGAAGAATGATATTGATGAACACAACTCAAAAGAAAATTGATTTGACTCTAATAGATCTGGCTGAGCGTTATGCAAACTTCGAAATACAGAAAGAAGGCAATCCAATACAGGAAAAAATCCAATATATGTAGGTATTTTTTAAAATTTTATTATTTAATTGATCATTTTATATTTATTGTGATTGAACAATTTTATTTTATGTCAAATTTACCTACCATATAATTATGATCTTGAAAGGATTGAAATAAATTATTTTGAATTTTTATTTTTGAATACAGAAAAAAAACGTCTAATAGTTGCTAACTCTATCGCTCTAATATAAGATTATTATATAAAAAATGTATACAATGACGCATTTACCGCTCAGTATTATGATGTACAAAGTATAACTTAATAAATAATTATTTTTAACTATTAAGATTTGTGTGGCAATATTTTTAATTATTAATTGTAGATGACTTATGAAGCTTTATCAGATGATCCGTCCAGTATTATAAGAGCAGTGAACTGCTTTTTGCTCAGGAATGATATACAAATATCTAGTATTGTAAAGCAATGAAAAATAGTTAACGCCTCTAAAATGTTGTCGTTGTCGTTTTACATTATTTTGATTGAGCATTTATGCGTCTAACTGTTTAGTACTTATTTTGAAAGATTGTTTTATTGTTCGATTTTTTTTTTAAAAAAAAAAACCTTATTGAATGATAACATTTTACTATGACATCAGCAAATAATTTCTACAATTTCGTAAGAAAACGAATGAACCGTCCGTTTCAGTAATATTCACAAAATGTGTAGGGTGTTTTATAACATGATTCATAAATTGTACCCCCTTTTGTTAAATAGGGTGGAAGGGACATCGAAAGTAAATTATTCTGAACCCCCCACATATAAACATTTCGTCGGTTATTAAAAAAAAAGCTGTTTCCTACAAACTTCAATACCTACACGGTCAAAATGTAAGGAACAGCCGATTTTTTATTTAAATTACCGATGAAAATTTTCTATTATTGTTTATTTATGTACACACAAAACACATTACAGGAAAAATACATAAAGACAAAAGAGCACGAAGGTACCGCTTATTTCATTTAGAAATCTCTTCCAGCGGATTTGCGAGAGGAAAACTATGTGAAAATTACTGAAAATAAAATTATTATTATTGAACATTTTCGGAGTGATGTACTGAATACGTAGGTACCGTTTTAGCGTAGGTGTACCTTCTACCTTGTATAGATGCAGCTTGTATAAGAGGCTGATAATGAAAAAAAAAACCTTTACCCATGATAAGTGATTATGCAAAATGTGTTCTTGTTTTTAATATTATTGAAATAGTCCGCTAATATAAGCAGTGTCCACGTTGAAAAGTTGAAAACCACATTATACTTAGGTCTCTTATTTTACTAGCACAAAATTAGAAATACGGTGTTTAGAATTTTTGTAAAGTTTAGATTTAAATGTAGAAGAATCTTCCGTCCGTGAGTGTCTTAAAACTTATAAACGACTTTTAATGAAAAATAAATTGCAGTCGTCAAAATAATTATGATGGCAGTGTATATTTGCCTTTCTTGAATCCTTTAAAGGAGTATTGTTGAAGAGGATTATTAATTATACTCGGTCAATTTAAATTAGCTAGGGAAACTCGGCAGACATGACACCTACAATTTAGTCTTCTCCTCCTTGAAACCCATCCAAAGGCTGTTTAAAAAAAAATCGCTCTAGCGATAAGACCGCCCATTGTACCCTACGTATAATATCGACTTTGTTTTGATACCTGTAACTTATATGATGTTAATAATAAAGAGTAGAATACTCTTTCTTTTTTTAAGATTGGAATTATCAATCTATGATGGGTATATCATCTTTTGTTTTGTCATGTTAATATATCGACCATCACGTCCGTCGAATTTCGCTAGTTAATTTAATTTGACCTTTTATAAAAAGAAATTATTACTTACTATAAATAAATGAAATAATAATTGTAAATCTTGCCTTAATGTAGCCCCATGTTTGAGAATTATCTTTCTCGATTTAAATGTTGATAAATTAAAGAAACATTATTATACATATAAGTCGAAGCAGGCTAATTTAGGATATGAGAAAGCCTAATCCATATCTTTTACATATGAGTATTAAAAATTTAATCAGACGTACTGTAACTGAGATATTATAGTGTATTTAATATGTATTTATGGTCAGTATATTAAACTGACAATTTATAAAATTATGTATAGTAGGCAAACTTAATTGCTGGAAAAACTAAAAAAGAAAGCAGGCATAATATTTAGATAGCCGTTTCTTAAAATCGAAAAAAAAAACTAAAATACATTAATATAAAAAAAAAACGATGTTATAAACGGCTAGTTATGATAAGTGTCTGCAACATGTACTAGTCATTTTATAATTTGTGTTTAAGTGTTTAGGAATTAGAAGAATAGAGAAACGTGAGACGAAATATGTACAATTGTAATTTATTTTGTATAATTTAACAAATAATAATACATATACTATATTACTAAAATAATTTCTTGTGGCACAAATTTATTTTTCCTATTATGTTCTTACTATGCACTTATTATTAGTTGTAATTTAACTAATTTTTATAGCAACCTAGTTTAAATAATTTGACACGATCATAAATTCTTTACGTTCACTAAAAGTTACACCTACTTATGCCTGTTCTCCCAAACACTATACAATTCCTAAATGACTGCTTAATATTATTACATTATTGAATTTCGTGTCTCGACCTTGAACCGAGTGATTAAAAATCCAACATAGCCTTTTACTTAGGCCGTCATAAAAGCGTTTCAGAATTTGAATAAATTTTACTCAAATATTGAAATGTTTTGAAATTATCTTTGTCGTATTTAAATCGTGTCATATTATTATTTTGAAATAAATAAATGGTTGTTTTGAAATTGACGCTCAAAACCATGTACGCGATTTCATGTTTAGAAGTGTCCTTAATACATTCAATAAAGTGTTAAAATATAATGTGTTTTGTTTTAACATACCGTCAGGGAAATCCATTAAGCAAATTGACACCCTACGAAAAGTTGCCTTATTATAGTCATGCAAACTGTCCAAAAATGACAGGTTTGATTTGTAATACGGACTATATTAGTTGGTAGTCACAATTTTCCGAATTTACATCAATATTGACAGTTAATCCGTACAGATCAGAGTTGCCACCCGTCCCGATTTTGCCGGGACAGTCCCGATTTCGAAGACATTGTCCCGCGTCCCGACGGCCTATCGATTTTGTCCCGATTTTTGACAATATGCGACAGGCTCAATCAATTCATTCAAAGTCAGTCAAAGCGTTGATAAAAAATGGGTCCAAGTATTTAAAGTCGCAAAGGAGCAGAAGTTGAACGCATTATTTAGTGTTGTATCTCGTGCTTTGAGCATACCTCCTTCAAATGCGTATGTTGAGCGCGTATTTTCACAAATGACCATGAAATGGTCTAATATCAGAAATCGTTGCTCGTTGAATGATAAAAGCAGATTGCTAATTTCTTTGAATATGCACATGTCTTGTTCGGACTTCATAAATAAATACAAAAATGATATAGATTTACTAAAAGCGGCTCGTAACAATAAGAAATACACATGGAAAAAATAATTATATAAAATAAATACAAATATAAACACAAAATAAAGTTTCATTTTCCTTTGACTGTCTCATGGGTAATTTTTTTTTTCACCAAACTGCGGACGTCTCTTATGGATGCCCGATCGTCCAGTTTTTTTCCCCTAAAGGTGGCAACCCTGGTACAGATAGAGGTTGAGGCGTTTGTTTGAGTAGATCCATTTCAGATCACTCCTCCCAAAACCTCTGTCTGAAAAACGTATAAAGCAGCTTTCACAAAATTATCTAGAATCAACATTATGTTTCCCGTAACGTTTGTGGAAATTAATTGTTTATCAAATTGACGCAACTGTCAACTTGAGTAACAGTCATTCTTTGACAGTTGTATAAAATGGCCATAATATGGCAAGTTGTGTGTGTCAATTCGAAAATAATTATTTTTCCTGGCTGCACATAACTATGCAAGAATAGCAAATGGGCTTAATCTCAAGTTATCATTTCCCAGCTGCCCAAAAACTCAGCTGAGGATGGCACAGTCTAATCTCAGGTAAGTATGTGTTTAATTTCAGTCTTTACAACTAAGAGTAAATTTCGCTAATGAAATTGAACTTAATAAACCTATCTAAACGGCGTTCAAGACCTCTCAATGACAGTGGATTATTGACAGAAATTATATTATAGTGGCATTCTTTGGTCATTCTAACAAACAAACATTAAAAAAATATTCAAGAAAGCCATCATTTTTATCACAAACTGGAATG
Source organism: Standfussiana lucernea (assembly GCA_964057025.1). Classification (NCBI taxonomy): domain Eukaryota; kingdom Metazoa; phylum Arthropoda; class Insecta; order Lepidoptera; family Noctuidae; genus Standfussiana; species Standfussiana lucernea. The sequence goes on from OZ059797.1 coordinate 14,243,459, forward strand.
TTAGTTTTCACTCTTATATTAGTTTCAAAGAATACGCTTGCCATCATTGCGATAGCTGCATTTATATTTCCACTAGGTAAAGTCGGTAACACTGAGGCATCAGCAACATACAGCCGTTCAATCCCTAAAACTTTAAAAGAAGTATCAACGACAGTATTTTTAGAGTCTGGCAACCCCATAGAGCAAGTACCGACAGGGTGGTAGCTTGTCAAAGTTAAATGTTTTATGTAGCAGTCAAGGTACGAATCCGTGAAAATCTCAAAATGTTCGCACCCAGGAAAATGATTTTTGTTTATGTAACCTCCGACATTTTGAATTGCTTTTGTATTAACAAATTCTATGACTAGTTTCAATCCATTTATTATGGTTTCTCTGTCGGCTTTATGTGATAAATACTTAGGGTCTATTAAGGGTGGTAATTTAGGGTCAGTACTATTGATAGAGACATGACCTCTACTCTTAGGATGTAATATCAGAGGTAAAATGGTTCCCACATAACTATCAAAACTTTTAGAAAAATATTTATCCCATACTTCATCCTTTATGTTTACATTACTTCTTAATAAACTACCCCTATCTGAGGACAAGCCTACTGGCAACACCATGAATTGTAGATCTGGTTCTGTCTTGTTTTTAGTAGACAGGAAACCAATCACTTCACAACCCGGCGTTGTCCAAGGACCCTTGCCATTTATAAAATACTGTAACACATTAAATGGGTTTATCATATCCAAAGCACTAATTGAAACAGATTTATTAAATAACACAAAGTCTAATCCAGTTCCTATGTGGTCTTGAAGATTTCTACCAACTGAAAGATTTTTAACCACTGGTATCCCCAAAGATTTTAACAGATTCTCAGGACCAATTCCAGACAACTGCAAAATTTTTGGCGAATTTATAGTTCCAGAGGATAAAATTACGCCTTTTCTAGCGTAAATGTTACTTTTTCTACCATATCGTAAGACGCTAATGCCTCTAGCAATGTTGCCATTTAAAAATACTTTATCTACTAAAGCGTTGGTAACAACGTGTTTGGAGGGATCTAAATTGTCAGAAGTGGACCATCGCTTTCCATTTTTCTGACTGACAATATTTTTCCTAAAACCTAGTTTAAAATCTATGCCTAGTTTATTATAGTTTAATTCCTTGGCTGCTCCTAAAACAGCATTGGCTAATTCACTTTGGTATTGCACTTCATTTAGATGTAAAATATTTTTTTCCACAAACTCAAATTGTTCTGTGATGAATTCCTTGGAGTGTTTTCCATGAAACCAGTCTAGATAGTGTGACAGGTTCCCTCTGACATGTATCATGTTATTCAGCTTGGATGAGCCTCCTATGATCTTGCCTTGGGCTAGTTTACATCTCTGAAAAAAAGAATGTGCTTTTAGAAGAGGTGAGGAGTTGAGGAGTGGCCTGAGTCTACTATATAAAAATGTCTGTTCGAAATCTATAGACTCCTAAACTACAGAACCGATTTTCATGAAATTTTGAAAAGTTGTTCTACATACGCCAGTGAAGGTTTCTGAAGGGTAGGTAGGCTAGATCAGTAGGTAGGTAGGTAGTTGGTGGGTAGGTAGGTAGGTAGTTGGTGGGTAGGAAGGTAGGTAGTTGGTGGGTAGGAAGGTAGGTAGGTAGATAGGTAGGTAGGTATGTAGGTAGGTAGGTACGTAGGTAGTTAAGTAGGTAGGTAGGTAAGTAGGTGGTAGGTAGGTAGGTGGTAGGTAGGTAGGTAGGTAGGTGGTAGGTAGGTAGGTGGTAGGTAGGTAGGTGGTAGGTAGGTAGGTGGTAGGTAGGTAGGTAGGTGGTAGGTAGGTAAGTGGTAGGTAGGTAGGTGGTAGGTAGGTAGGTAGGTGGTAGGTAGGTAGTAGATAGTTGTGTCGAGTAGTAAGTAATACAAGGAGGTAGTACTAGGTAGGGAACAGTGCATTGCAATGTATGCCGAGTACAGCTAGTAGAAAATGAAAAAATGTGTGGAAAAGGGAGATGAACCTTTTTCTTTGGAGTGGGAAATACTGGCTTGTTACATTAGATGAAGAAGATAGCGCAAAACAGTTCTTGCAACTTTTTCTAAGATTATTTTAAAAACCATGTTATTAAAAAGTTTATTTGGGCTTTACTGCAAAAAAATACATTATATCATATGTTCACTTTAACTATTTATTGATAAGGTAGGTTAATAAAAGACGGGTGTCCTACATTTTTCAAAATTGAGAGGAATGATATTTCTCTTTATTTTTAGATATCTTTTAAAATGGTAGTGTAGTAATGGTAGTCAACATGTTTCTCAATAAATATAAGAATTATAACTTATTATTAAGGAAAACTTACATTATTCTTCATAGCAAAACAAGCTCGCTTCTGAGGCACGGTCTTATACTGCCAGTCTAACAGTGACCCATGGAAGAATGGACCAAGTACCGGTGCCTCAAGTAACGCATGACTCTTGCTTCCTGCTTCTACCACTATGAAGGTGTAGTTTGTTTCCGTTGCTAGTCTATGGGCAATGACTGACCCTGCTGTGCCAGAACCAACTGGAAAAGGTACAAAGCAAGTATGTTGGTATACAAAAAGTAGCCTGCTTTGTTGGTCTAGCTAGTGACTGTTACTGCTGACTATGACGTGTTCGGATCTATTCCCAGGTCAAGCGCAGTGTTATTAGGTTTTTATATCAGGAATTTTTCAGTAGCAGCTTTGGTTTTGTGCCTGGTTGGTAACAGTAGGATCGCCCCTTATTATATAGGATGTAGGTAAACATAACTGGTGAAATGTGGGTGCTCTATATGTATCTCTTTGTCTAACTGTTCAGGGATTACGGTCGTGATGTTATGTTATTGTTTACACACACAAGTAAAACTAACGTTTCTAAAAGCCTGCTCGAGTCTTTGCTTCCAAAATCGATGTCTTATTCAATCTGCAATAGTTAAAAGTAGCTCTTACCAATGACATAGTCATATTCCCGTTGAATTTCTTGGAAATATATCGTGGTTACCAAATCACTGTAGTAAACCAAATATGTAAACACTGTAAATATGTGAACACAAGTACTAAAGAGGAAAAACTGAAAACAGTATAATGTCAACATGTCGAATTATAGTTTTTTTTATTGATTAGATTATATTTGTTTTTTAAATAAAATGAATGTAAACATCCTACTATTGCAATTTTAGGTTATGTTTGTTTACAATTTACATCAAAATATGACAAGTTCTAGACACTGACAGAAGACGGTATTTGGGGCAAAGGAAATAAAATTTTTGCTTTTATGCTAAGCGTGGACGATAATTTAAGTTCCTATGGGGAAAAGGTTTTTAAAACAAGTGTTTAAAAATAAATAAAACTTGAAAAATTAAAAAAAAAGAAAAGTCTTGTAATTTAATAAAATAACTGATGTGCAGTCAGAGTTGCCACCCGTCCCGATTTTGCCGGGACAGTCCCGATTTCGAAGACATTGTCCCGCGTCCCGACGCCTATCGATTCATTCACGGGTACCCAACCCAGTCACAAAGTCAGTCAAAGCGTTGATAAAAAATGGGTCCAAGTATTTAAAGTCACAAAGGAGCAGAAGTTGAACGCATTATTTAGTGTTGTATCTCATGCTTTGAGCATACCTCCTTCAAATGCGTATGTTGAGCGCGTATTTTCACAAATGACCATGAAATGGTCTAATATCAGAAATCGTTGCTCGTTAGATTTGATAAAAGCAGAATTGCTAATTTCTTTGAATATGCACATGTCTTGTTCAGACTTCATAAATAAATACAAAAATTATATAGATTTACTAAAAGCGGCTCGTAATAATAAGAAATACACATGGAAAAAATAATTATATAAAATAAATACAAATATAAACACAAAATAAAGTTTCCTTTGACCGTCTCATGGGTAATTTTTTTTTTCACCAAACTCCGACCGTCTCTTATGGATGCCCGATCGTCCCGTTTTTTTTTTCCCCTAAAGGTGGCAACCCTGTGTGCAGTCATCCAAACTCGCGTCTGACCACAGCTATAAGAACTATTCCTGCTTGCAGCGCCCGGCCGCTTAAAAACTTCGTCTTACTTGGTCCTTTTTTGTTTCATTCCTATTGGTCGAAAAAGCTTGCTCAAACATTTGAGATCATTTACGCATGACATTAAAGAAAAAAATAGATAGTAAAAAAGGCTCGCATATTTAGTTTAAAAAATGAGTAGACGTAGATTTTGTCAACTGTACCTAATATTATTGGACAAATTATTGACCTATTAATTTTTCTTAAGAACCATGCCTTCGTATACCTATATGCTCCAGTCAGACTAAATAATGAAAATAGCCCCTACTTTTTTATCTGTAAGGCTGTTCTTTTTTCGTACTTTAGTTGGTTCGATACTCACAGCTGTCGACTGTACCTACGAGGAACTATGTAATTTAAAGTTGGTTAGGGGAAATGAATGGAAACCAGCCTTGAGTATATTTTATCCCATATATTTTCATAACATATTTAAGTGGATACTTATGCAAGAATAAATACCAATTTTGCGAGTATATACATAATTATACATAGAAGAAACGTGTTCTTACATGAACTGGGAAAAATTAAACCAAATTGGCTTTATCCAAGTTAAATTACGTGCGCAGGCTTCATAATTTTCTCTAAAGTAGGTATGCCACAGTCAAAACTGTAAATCAGTCAAAGCTAGTTTTGACAGGTAATACTTCCTTAGAAACTTATTAGGTCATAACTAGTCATAAGCCCCCGTATCCACAACGCTTCGATTCGATTTCAATTTCGGAAAGTCGTATGTCTATCTTTTTTGGCATTACGAAAACGAACGAGATAGACATACGACTTTCCGTAATCGAAATAGAATCGAAGCGTTGTGAATACGGGGGAACGTCTAATAAAGATATAGAAAAGGGCGTAAGGTTTTTTCTGTTTAGTAATATAACCGTAGATGTTCAAACAAATTTAAAACGCATTTTAACAGAAATAAAAACGGTTTTGTCTGAATCCAGTAAAAAATACTTTTGACCGATTACCAACAGTTTTGCCTGTAAGCTCTAACATATAAAATATTAATTGTTATATATCTGTGGTTCCAATTTCAGCCTGTCAACAGTTTCTTGTGGCAAACAATAGACGGGGTTGACAGCTTTGACAGTTGTGTTTCCTAACAGCGAAAGACCGGCAATACCAAACAACGTATGAAACGGGTCGGGTACATCGCCTGGCCGGTCGCTAAAACCACCCGTCTCTGCGTCCTGGCAAGCCAGGATGAAATTTTCTAGTCCCTCCTTATGTATCCAGTCGAGTCTGTTTATGATGGTCAGTGATGACAACACCCACCTGAAAAAAGAAGCATGTTCTTTGTATTGGCAACACTAAATGAAGCATAGCAAACTCCATACAATATACATGTTGGATGAATCTGGATGGAATCGGGGCTCAAATTAAGTTTGTAACTTTGTGTGTAGGCGGTAATCTTCGGAATTACTGAACTAATATTGCACTAACGGGAAGCTACACTATCCCCGAGTGTCATAGAACACGCTAGCGAAGCCGCGGGCAAAATCTAGTTTTACATAAAACTGCTAATGAAGGAGGTGGAAAGAAATTATGTTTAGCACAGAAAATTAAAAATCTAACAGAAAGGTCAATGTCTCTTAGAACATTTTCATCGTCGTTGTGGGCCAGAACATCGAATGGGTTTCGGAACAGTGTGAGGTCAGTTTGAACTTTTGCTTACCAAGAATAGCAGAGGTCTGGCAGTTTCTCTGGCCTGCCATTGAGCCCACCGCTGTGCTGCTGCCGCTCAGACAGCCACCAACCAAGGCGACTTATTTGGATTGAGTCTAACCTCTTGCAAATAGACAGGGTGCCCACGCAGCAATATACTAGACCTAGAAAGTTAATTTATTAATAATTTTATACGCCAACCGCCTGTAATACCGCCAACATTATCAAGCAGTTAAGGGGGAAGTGGTAACCCGCGAAATTCAATTTTTCTTTAGTTTTTGCAATTTGCAGGAGAGTTTCAGGCTGTATGTAAAACAAAATATTATTTGCGAACGTAACACGTATGTGCTTATAGAATTATAATAATTGTACCCTGTATACCATGTTTTACGCAAATAAATATTCTATTCTATTAAAATCATCAATACAGCCCTCGAAGTTCATTTTACCCCAATCAACTATTTCATGGAAAAGTCATTCAATAGAGTAAAATGAACATAGAGGATTGTATTGATGATTTTAATGATTATAACTCGGTATTTGTTACGTGCGCGAATCATATTTTAATCAACATACAACCCTAAACTGACCTGCAAATTGCAAAAACCCAAGAAAATTTTAATGCAGCCTACCCTAGCGCTTTCGCCTTAATCTTTTGATCGGTTGTGTCGCATTTATGCTACACATATTTCCGTGCCTCTACTGCTTGTATCGTATTTCTGCGACAGAGAACATGCATTTTTTTCCTTCTATTTTCGTCCTAATAACTGTGTGGTACAACTAAAACCATTTTTAAATAGAGATATTATTTACAACAATTATTTAAAATTATGTCTCGTAGCTCTAAGTATTGAAAATGCTTATTTATTGTAGGTACTATTTATTTTATCGATTTGTAGCCACGCGCTAGGGACACGGCAATTGATATTTAGCCAAACGGTCAAAAGGTTAATGACATTAAACTTACCCGCATGACTTTCAGATCCAGGTTTGGATCCAAAGCCCCCATCAAAGTTCATGCAACTAATTACAAAGTCACCGGCCAGGTTCAAATCTATGGCGTCCAGTCGGTTCAGTAGCGAGAGGCATGACACTGCACAGAACGAGTACCTTGTGTCCACCTCACCCCATGGGTCACCTTTTGGACAATAAGAAGTTTTAGTATGCAATATGGTTTAACCGATTATGAAGTGTTTCAAGGGTGTTTGTGGAAAAAGCATTTAAAAAAATTACATACTTAAATATCAATACCTGGGGTTAAAGAACAAACAAAAATAAAACATGAATTTGTTATAAATAATGTTCAGATATTGATGCTAGTCATGTTTGCAGAGTATCACTAGCAAATTAAATTCGACCCTGTCTATACTATTTACAAAAACACAGAACCACACTTCTTAGTTTTCTAAACATGGTAGGAATTCTATCCAGACTTTTTAATACAAACCTTTATCCACCACAGATTCCATACAGTTGTTAGTGGCTCACTAATTTCTCTCACTACCATTTATTTTTTTAATAAAAGGTAAATTTGTGAGAGAAGGCCAGTTATAGAAAGATATAATGAATATGTTTACGTGTATACACACTTAAAATCAGTCCCTCTCTCTCACACACACAATCATGCAAAACACACACACATACAATTGATCATATTTTTTTCTTTGTCATTCATTTACTATTTGTTAATATACAAATAGGTATATATCTATTTGTATATTTCTATGCTTAAATGGATATTCCTCGACATGCAATGTGAGCGAAAATGATACGAAATAAACTATTTTTTTAATGTTGGCAGTAGACATACCATAGAAGCCGCCATCTATTTTCTGCAGAGATGCCACAAATTTGACAACACCCTCTACATCTATAGCATCCAGCCTGTCATACATTGTGAGGATCTGCAGTAGATAATGTTAGATGATTATAAAATTAAGGGAGGTTAAGCAGAAGTGTCTCATTTCACCAGAGGACCAGGGGTTCTAACATGGGCACTTTAGAAGAACAATAATATTATGTTCTGCTAAAGTGGCCATTTTAGACCCCCTGTTTTTGTTATAATACTGGAAAAAACTTTTTTGCAAAAAAAAACGACTTCCAAAAAAACACAAAAAAGTGGAAAATAACATTACTTTCGGAAGTCGGTGACTATGGTTTGTTTCATTGACTTTTTTGGCACCAACTTCCGAAAGTAATGTTATTTTCCACTTTTTTGTGTTTTTTTGAAAGTCGGTTTTTTTTTGCAAAAAAGTTTTTATTTTACCCTTTTTAGTTATAGTATCACACACAAATCCTTGTCAAATATCAATTTCGCAATTTCTTTTACTTGGATGACATTTTTTCCAGCTATTTTGATTTCAAAACCAAACTGCTGAACCGATTTTGATGAAATTTCTATGGGACCAATCGGGAAGTAGATCCATTCAGATAAAAGAAGAATTTTTCAAATCGGTCCATAAATGACGGAGATATGAGGTAACAAACACAAAAAAAAAACATACTACAGAATTGAAAACCTCCTCCTTTTTTTGAAGTCGGTTAAAAATTCAAAGGGCTAGGCAGAAAAATATCTATTGTTGTTGAAGTTCTAACAGCAGATAAGTAAATTTTTGCCAGTTTTGACATTTTGATTTTTGATGCAGTTTGGGAGAACCGGAAGATCCAATTCCTTTCTATTTTTCTAGAATCTTAATGTGAGATTGGTAAAACCACATGGGGTTTCCTCAGTCTCATTGCATTTCGATCTACAATCCCATTTTGTGACTACCCGATAATCAAAGCAGTCATACATATAATATAAATAAGTAGCAAAAACAATTTAAAACAAACCTGCACAGCACTTAAAGTGTACAAAATATGTGGGGAATGTGGATAGCAAGCTGAGATACCACCAGTCTCTTTGTCCTGACATTTTGTGATGAACTTTATGATATCCTCTTTTGGCATCCTGTTAAAATATGAAAAAACAAAATTGTAAAACGTCTTTCCATATTCAATGTGATTTTATTCAGTGAAATCGCACTGATTCAAAATTTAAAATTGTTTTATAATAAAAATCTAAGACGTTGATAGAGTTTAAAGTCAAGCTAACACATTTAGATCAGAATAAATAGATAACAGATAAACCCTTTTATAACCTCATTTCTTTGTCAGCGTAGAAGTAATTATTTAATAAAAACTGGGAGTACATACTTGTCAGCAGTTCCCATTAATTCCATAGCAGTTAAAGTCCAATAAATTCCTGACATTCGAAGAAATTCAGTCATATTATACTCATACTCTTCACTCTCAGTCCCATATTTGGCCAAATAATCTGCATGTTTCCGCAGTAAAAACGTTTTAGGCCTATCAGGTTTTAATGTTACGTCTTTTATATGAAAAGCCATTTTGAATTCTGCTTATGAATAAAAAATTTCACTAAAAAGAAAAACTATACAAAATTACAAAAGGCAATCTCCAATCAGTTGTAATGATTACATGACAGTGACAGTCACGTTAACTAATGTCAAAAGGAGACAGTAAACTAGTAATGGAACGGACTGAACTCTATATCAAATTATTTTTCATTGAAGTCTGTCTAAATTACGATTTCATTAAGTCCGGAATGAAAACATTCTTTTAATTTGCAGATATTTAAACAAAATGACATCTTTGAAACCAGTATACTTCATTGCCTCAACCTTTCCGAAATACGAACATAGCTACGTCTTTACGTAGAACGAAATGTAGTTTCTGTGCATTCCGTTACAAGCACTATTCACCTACCATCTTAGTGGGCTCACTTTCTATGAGTTGGTGGTTTCCGTGGTTTCCAGGATTTTTCAATGATTGGGTATGATTATGATGGGCGATGGGCATATTCGACAAGGTTTATTTCCACTTTTATTTGGCGATTTATTGAGTTTTTACACTGTTAATAGGACATCCGTCAAACCCCATTTTTAAAAGTAATCGGTCTCAGTATAATGCTTGTAAAAAGATAAACTTTCAGAATTAATATGTCTAGAAACTTCGTGACACATCGTGCGCATCTTGCAAGCGTGCGGTAGCCACCTACCCACCATAATAATACGACTTCACCCGTTAATAAAAAAATATACTATCGTCCTAAATAAATAACAAAATTCCAACAAAATTTACTTAGAGCAGATTATTTACTTACACGAGGACCATTAAGTGTAGGTTTTTGATAGATTATATTATTTATATTAAATTTTCTGATTTAGGGTGAAGCTGTAGGAAGGATTCCACTCCCACATAATCGCATCTACCTATAGTGTAGGTACCTAGGCCTAAGGGTCACACGGTCACCTTGTGGTGTAGGTTACGTCTATATTGTAAACACGAAAATAGATAGTAACGTGGTGTAGGATAGGTATGTAGGTACTATTTTCAAAGTTTGCATTTTTCGTGTTTTTGGTGATAAAGGTACTTTACACGTGTAGGAAGGAGTTATTTCAGTAACAGTTAAGTTGTTATTTACCTGTGGTTTTGATTATTTGTGAAAACACGATGATCTTTATTAAATGTGTGAAAGGAAGGACTACCCTATACACTGTACTGCATATTATAGGTAACCTCTTGACCACACATTTGAGATATTGTGTACGACAGCACTAAAACTAAGTTTTTGTCACAAAAGGTTTTAATTCAGTGTTTTATCTTAGGCTTCCATTAATCCGGCTAATAGAAAGAACTTTTGTGTCTCTATTTTTGAGATCCGCCTTAATGAACATGAAAGGACATTTATTTTCTTAATTTATCTTTAGACGCGACATCAGCATCTGTTATTCAGTCTGTAGATAGGTAGGTATCTAAATTGTACCTACATTTTGATACAAGTGGGGAAACTTTGTTAAGGAGCCGAGAACTGCAGTAACAAATGCCCACTTGTATCAAACGACGTTTTTAATCCACTTTCAAAGAAATAAATTAATAGACCGAAAAGTAGGTATTTCCGTCACTAATAGGAAACTACGATTTACCTTATTTGCTTTTTTTCCGCACTTTACTTTAATTTGAATGTTGAAGGAGAAAAAAAAAGTTAAAAAGGTAAGAAGCCGTTTAGCACCTTATATTATGAAAAATAGAAAATTCAAATATTTTTGAATTTAGAACACAAATAAATTACATGTTAATTTGTTCATTGTTGTGAAAATTCCGCCTCGGTTGCAATAACAAAGTTTACAGGCGGTGGCGCGGCGACCACAGTCATTGCGACTTGCGTGGAGCCGTGGATACGCGGCGCTTCCCTTGTTTTCTTCCGTGGTGACACGTGGGTCGTGGCGTACGGTCGTATCGTTCCAATTTTAGTATTATGTACTGCCGAAGTAAGTACGTGCCCCGTACTTGCGTTTGCTTTTTCCCCGCAGCTACTACTGCAACAGGCGTGTCACATGGGCGTGTAACTTATAGCCAAGCGTTTGGACACACTAATGATTGTAAAAATACCCTTAACGAAGCCGAAATTTTCCCCGTCATCGACATTGCGAGCATTTTTTTGTTCTGGACCTTACCTGGGAACCTTTTAGTTACGGAGATATTGGAGGTCAAAGTTCCAACTTTTTCAAAAGAGTTGTTTTTTAATAAGTACCAGTTTTTTATTTTATAACTTTTCACACCACCTGCTCGTAAATATCAAATTATATGTCATGCAAACTTAAAGTAAAGCAAGTCATTAATGCCCTAGGCTCTAGTCGGGCAGTAATTTTGTACTGAATTTCATTACTGCCTTGAATTTGGAACTATAAATAATGTCTTGCATGAAATCTTTTTTTTCTGTGTCTTCGCACGGTTTGTGCACATGAAATCTTTTACCAAAGAGTTTTCGCTGCGCAAGTCTTAGTTGCCGTCGATGAAGAAAATAATTAAATTACGCAACTTAATAGGAAAATTATGTGAAATAATAAGAAACAATAATGTAAATTAATTAAATAAATTAAACAAAAAAAGTTACAACATTAAAAACAATTGTTTTTTGCAAATGGTCAAGTCCAAAATGATTAAATAATTGACTCTCCCTAATTTTTTTTTATATGTATGCTGCAAGTCATCACATTCACAATAGCTGATCGGGTTACTAGATCGAGTTTTTGAATTTTCCGCATATTCAATCTATGCAACTTTTGTCCCCATTTTATTTTTCAAACAGGAAATGAAACAGAGGTATAAAACTATTTACATTCACGAAAAGTACCACTTAGTATCGAATTTTGTTTCCGTGTATGTATTGCTTGATCCCGTTCACGCACGACACCCTGCAATCGGCTCATTAAACGCAAGTTATTGTTACAAATTAGTAATTCGGCTGTAAAATGTCTCTTGAATTCTTTATTTTTTCCCAAATTTTCCCCTAGAACGATCTGTTTCCTTAAAAACGGTAAATATATCTCCCAACACTGGCGCTCCCCCGCGGTAGAATGTTGCTGCGCATCGCCATATTTCGAAAATCGTATTGGTTTTTTATTTCCTCGCAGTTTGTGTGAAAAGTAGAGTATGCTCTTCGGAGATAAAGGTATCTTCGTCTTCTTCTTGTTTTCCAGCAATAACTTTTGCGTAGGGTTACTTAGCTTCGTGAAAGGTCCGTTTGCATATTGTGATACGCTCTGCTTTTAACTTTTCTAAAGATACAAGACGAGAGAAGACACCATTATTGTTTAGTCTGTTGGTACTCAAGGTAGGTACTTCTTAGATCCTTACTAATTAGGGAATCAAGTACTTAGCTTTGTTTAAGCTCAAAATATCATAAAACTTTTTCATTTTAGTACAACTACGTGTAAGTCTACACTCACATGTGCCGAAAAAAGTCTATTTGATTTAGTTTTCAACTGAAATATAGAAAATGCAGCTACGTAGTGCCTATCAAAATTTTCGCCCCTAGGGGCGAATTTCAGCGGATGGTGTGTTGGGTTTATACATTGTATTGTTTATAATATTACGCTTTATATTCACAAAGTTTGTATACCCGTGATAACACGGTCGTGTAAAACTCTATTTACTTAAGTAGGCACTCCTGTAACTTTTGATTTGAAAGTAGATATAGAAGTAATGAGAAAACACTGGTAAACCCAATATGTACCCACATTCCACAAATAATATACAGGGTAGAAGGGACGCCGTACCGAAAACGGAAACCACATACTCAGTAGATACATCATTCTGAACCCCTCCATATAGAAATTTTTCATCGGAAATTTATAAAAAAAAACAGCTGTTCCATACATTTTGACCGCTTAGTTATTGCAGTTTTGTAGGAAACAGCTGTTTTTTTTTAAATTTTCCTTTGAAAATTTTCACTATGGAGGGGTTCAGAATGATGTACTGAGTACCTATGAGGTTTCCGTTTTCGGGACGGTGTCCCTTCCACAGGAACTAAAAATTCCTACTTTTTGCCCCAAATGCCCCCGTATTTGGGTAAAAAGTAGGATTTTTTTGTTCCTGTCCTATTTGTTGTAACAATCACTGTCAGCGAATTAGTCAGACATTTCTATTGTTTGGTTAGATAGGTGTTCGATAGACAGTTATTACCATACGCTGACAAGTGTAAGACTTCAGGATCATCGGCAATCCATCAGATAATAACACTTAACACTTGATTACTTTTGTAAAATAAGCATTTAAGTGACGAGGTAGGTACCTAAGTCAGTAATATTCCTATAGGTAATATTAAACAGTCGTACAGCCTTTTTTCGCAATAACCTACTCAGAAAAAAAGATTGGGTTCGAAGGATATCAAGTCAATTTCATTAAGACTTACCTACGTATTTTGATCTGAAAGCAGTGTTCAAGCTTCAGCGTTCCAATGATTAGATAATTGGGCCAAGGTGTTAATTTAACACGTAGTTGAATGGAAAACGCTGACTCAGCTTCAAATGGTTTGCTGATCTGCCCTTAGGGAAAAGCTACCTTAATTTTATCCACGTAAGGTCGGGTTGTGGTCCCTAAAAAAGGCGAAGGCTGTGGCTTGTGGAGGAGACGTATGCTAAATATCCACAATTTAAAATTTTGTGGACTGACCACAGTCTAGTGTAACAGCGATGACATAAAGCATGCGTACGTCTGCTAGAGGTCAAATAGACAGTTCAGCTGCTTCTTAAACCCGTATCTATAAACAAGTCAAAGTCTTTACTTGAGTAAATGTAATTTTTTAAGATTCGATTTTTACTATGTAGTTTAGTTATTTCCTAAAATTAGAACTGTAAAAAGTTAGAATTCTTAGCTTGCTTTCTTTGACGGTTCTTACTTCGTTTAAATTCTAGTCTATTGCATAACAAAATTTGCAAAGTAATTACCTACTTAAGCTCAAGTAATTACTTTAACTTGACTATATGTAGATACGGGTGTGAGACTGGATGTCGACCTCAACTTGGTTGGGAAAAGGCTACGCAGGTGATGATGATGACGTCCGCTAAATCCTATCCTGAAAGTTACACGTTGCTTTACGCAGTTCCCAGCTAGGTACCTAAAGTTTACTGAGGAAGGTAATTGCCCGCTGTTTCTGTAGCCCCAGACCGATTTAGTAGGAACCCTTTTAGCGCAATTGTTAAAGTTTGTTTCTTTCCTTTCACGCAGATTGTAGGCCGAGTTCTTGTCCAACTTTATGAGGCTTCACTAATCTGACACTGATATTGTGCTTGTAGCTCCTTGTGGAAGTTACAGGTATAGTGAAGAGTGAAAAAAACGTTTGCAGCGTATCTAACGTATCTACTTAGCCACCTAGTTCTGGATCATCTTCAGGATAGGTGGACCACATCAGTGGCCTGCCTGGGGCCCAAAAAAACTGTTCAGGAACCCTAACATCATGAAGAGTAGTAGGTAATAAGGGCAAGCCAAGCTTGTAGGCTTGTATGAAAGTACCGCCACTAGAGCAAAGGTAGGCGAAAGATAATTTTGTCATTACGGAAGACGAGCGTTTGCCTGCCACTTTGTCTATGATACAGCATGGAAATAAGCCTACGCATTTCTCCAGATCCCAGGCTTCTTATCTGACATAACGGTCGGTTTAGGGATTAGGCATGAAGCCGAAGGTTAAACGGACAGATTTATTTACTTTTCATATTTTTATTATCAATTTTGCATAACCGAAGCTTTCAACCGTAGCAGTCATGAATTTGGTGATACTATACATATGTAGGTGCTAGAAATAATTAATTGAATATAGATACCTAAATCCTTCTAAGCCTGATGTTTGAATGAACCTACAATTGAACCAGACAGTTTAAAAATTTAGTTCTTCATGATTTCTCTCAGTCAATACTTATTTACACGCCATTCAATCGACAGTACCTGCATTAGTTCCATGTAGGGTTGCCATCCGTCCGGGATTCCCCGGATTTATCCTAGTTTGGAGGGCATCCGGGGGCCACTCCCGGGGGCCTCCGGGGGCCAGTACCGGGGGTCGCAAAAGTAAGTGATTTCATGTTACACTTTATTTACCAACTAATAACATTTATTTACCGGAATACATTTTTTTTTGAGCTCGCTTCGCTCTCTCTTACATAGGGTCGCCAGGTCGCCGAGAATAATAGCCGAACATTTGGGTAAAAATGCTGGACACCCTACATTATTGAGGATTTTGTCTCTCAGTACGACAAAAAATTGTATGTACGAAATGTAAAAAGCCTAACAAAAGCCGGACACCGTTTATTTTGGCCGGACACGCAATCAAAAAACCTAACTATGTCCGGCTTTATCCGGACGCCTGGAAACGCTACTGTTACATCGTACGGTCTCTTGTAATTCTTAAGAAAATTTCCATATTTTGTAAGTCGATAATATCCGGGAAAAAATTCAAAGTTAAGACCGGGGCTTACAAGTTTTTGTCCGGAATCGTGTGTTTAGGTTTTGGCAACCCTAGTTCCATGATACATAGCTTTCGGAATGAATGTTCTCGTATCAAATAAATTGAGATAGACTTCAATGCACCTGTCAAAAAGTCGTTGAACCAGCGTTTTGTTCAGTTAACCATAATCAAATTGATAGAGTCAGACTAAAGTGCATATTTTAGTTCTACGACAAGGGGTGGGTAATGCATATCTGAATATTTAGAGGCTCTTGAAGCATTCATCTCTAAACAACAAAGACAAAAGCTGGAAAGCTGGTGGTGTAAAGTGCTATCTAATTTATAAGAATTTTTCAGTAGCGGATTTGATAGCGGTAGTGCCGCGGTAATGGATTTGAGCCCAAAGAAAACTGACAGAGTGTAATATGTAGGTATTCTTCTGTGTATCCCCTTGGGGAATACAACGTGATGTGTGATGTCCGCGGGCCTGTGGACGGTGAGCTAAGGGCTAGCTCGCCGTCCCTCCGTCTTAGGACGACAGGCCGTGTCGACGGCGCGTTCGTGTTCCACGCGCGCCTCAAAGAGATGTCAGCATAGGGAAGGGGCATCGGCCCTTGCGGGCGCAAGGGCCGATGCCTGCCGGGTGCTGCGGGTTGTTCAAAAGAGATACCGCGGCCCCGGAACACAAAGGGCGATGAAGGAACATGGGTGGGTTTTAGTCAGTAAAAGTCTGACACTCCCTCCCGCTCAGCCCAGAGCGAGAGAAGTCATTTGATGATTTCCAATCCGGAAAAAAGAAAAAAAAAATATGTCACCACAAATGCTCAAGTATAAATACCAATTCATTAATTTATCACGTGCTTATGTGACAAATCAAATGAATTTACTAAGATTATAGAACATGTTTTCCTTGCGAGTTCGCTTAGAAATTTTATTCAGAAGATAAAAGATTAACGTCAGTTACTTGGTTGTCTCGGGTAACGGTAGTATCTGGAAAAATATGTTATGTTATACAAGGTGTAGTTTTGCATCCTCGTCAAAATTCAGGAGGATGTCATGGAAGACGTAAATAATCAATATAAATTACGGTACCTGGTCAGTAATAATTATAAACGTTGCTTTTTTTTAAGTTGTTTTAATTTGACACTATTTCAGAATGAAGCCCTTTTCGAAAGAGGTTCTCCGCTTTTGAGAAGGGCTTCATGCTGAAATATTGTACCCGTTTATCGAATAAACGTCTCCGTTTGTTTGTGTGTGTGAAAGTGCGGTTATAGGGCTGGTATTAGATGGGCCGCGTTTTAATACGTGTGGTGTTCACTTGTCAATTTCCGATATTAAGAAAAAAAAAAAATACTTACCCATTTTCCTTGGATTTGACGAGGATGCAAAACTACACCTAGTATACTGATACTTTAAGTTAAACTACGTTGTCTGCCAAAAAAACATCATGGATAATTTTACGTTACGTCATGTATCGTTATCAAAACCAATCGCGTGTGTGGAGTTTCGCCAACCAATTTAATTTGATCCTATGCATCTAGGCTAGCTTAACAATAGTAAGCTCTTTGTAAAAAAGCCCGGGGGAATCTCTTCATTAGAGAGAAGATAATTATTCCCCCGGCTCCTTAAAAGCTTTCTTCGTACCCTTGTTCGCCACGAAGCATTACTGTGTTCCGGTTTCAGTGGAATGGGTGCGAGACTGCCAGTGAAGGTACTTACAGAACATGACAGGCCCCAAGGGAGGTAGAAACCGATTAGATGCCGAATACTGGAAATTGGGAGGAACCAAGTCCAGCGTTGGACTGCTAATAGGCTTCTTTCTTTATCGTTAGTAGGTACCCAACTTGGTGTCAGAGTTTTTATGCCGCTCATGGCCTCTGACTTGGCTTTACATGCCGTCGAGAAATATCACTCAGGCATGCTCATAACCTGAGCCGTTGGATTACATGAGGGTGAGACATTTCAGCTTTTACTCTGACAATGCTACGATGGGCGATCGGCTTGTTTGTCACCTTATGTCACCAATTAAGGAGTCTGCCCGCTACACCGTATCATAAATGAGGATGAAACGCTGTTGATACGTTTTGGTGGGCATAGTAGTCCGTGTCATGTTTCTTTTCGTGCCTGATACGTTCACAGCACGGCCATGGTATGGTACGGTGTAGTCAGACTCCTGAAAATAAATGTTATTTTACATATTTAATTAAAAAAAAGAAAATTGTTTCACAAATGAACTGTGACGCAGAGATGCATAGGGTACCTGTTATAAAAAATAATAATTAAAAAACTAAAAAACCCGACTGCGGTAAAAAACGTTGGAAGCAGGTGGGGGCCATTCCATTTTTATATTTTCAAACTGAACTGGGTCCCGGTGGTTAAGTTTAGGGTAGTTAAGGTTTTTTAGTTTTTTTTATTACTTTTTTTTATTTCCAGCTTTTTAGTTTACAAATGTGAATGATTTCGCAGACGATTAGCCAATCATATTTTTACCGCCTTCACCGCGTGGAGGTACTCCCAGCTTATGTTGTGTACTGATTCAAAATTTATACCCGGTGTCACTTTCACCATTAGTACGAATCTAACGACAACTCTCAAGCTAAAATCCATCGAGGCGTTCAGGCCGCAGAGCGTGCCAAACAGTTATACATACATAATCATATATACACTCGAAATCATAACCCTTCCACTGTCGCAGTCGGGTAAATAAATTATGAAGCAATTTTTATTATATGTTAATATTCGCTTTTGGTATTTCAAATGAAAAAGTCATTTACATATTGAGATTTCTTTTGCCTTTCATTTTAAAAGGCAAATTAACATTAACGAGACTTCAAATATGAATCCTTTGATGTCTCCTGTTTGAATTAGTTGCTGGAAAATTATATAACAAGAGCTAACACGCGCAAATTTGTCTACGTAACATTTTTGATTGCTGCTCCACTCCTATTGGTCGCAACGTGATGTTATATAACCTTTCTCGATAAATGGGCTATCCAATACTAAAAGAATTAAAAAAAAAACTTGGCTAAAATAAAATACATAGCACGTACAAGAGTAAGTACTTTTTCAAACGATTTCAAAAGATGGAGGAGGTTCTCAATTCGGTTGTATTTTTTTTTTGTTATTGTTACCTCATATCTTCGTAATTTATAAACCGATTTGAAAAATTCTTTTTTTATCTGATAGGATATACTTCCCGATTGGTCCCATAGAAATTTCATTAAAATCGGTTTAGTGGTTTGGTTTTTAAATCAAAATTGCTGGAAAAAATATGTCATTCAAGCGAAAGAAATTGCGAAATTGATACTTGACAAGGATTTGTGTGTGATACGATAACTAAAAAAGGTAAATAAAAACTTTTTTGCAAAAAAATAACCAACTTCCAGAAAAAACTAAAAAAAAAGTGGAAAATAACTTCGGTAATTTTTTTGTTTACCTTTGCTGTCCCACTTCTGGGCAAAGGTCCCGCCTCCATAACCTTTCACTCTTCTTTCTAAATAAAGTCGATCTTTGTTTGCACAGAAAGTATGTACAAGTTATAGAATATGTGAAGTTTAAAATGCTCCTTATACTAACTACCTTAACGGCAAGTAATCAGTTTTAGCTATAATAATAAAGACTCATTTAATATACTCGTATATTATTAACACATTCAATCAAATCAATATAAGTTAAGTAATTTGTCAAGATGAAATTCAGTAATAATTTGAAATAGTCAATACCATACATAATGCATTCTGTGTGGCTTTCTCTGGCCAATCTATACTAATATTATAAAGCTGAAGAGTTCGTTTGTTTGTTTGGTTCAACGCGCTAATTTTAGGAACTACTGGTTCGAATTGAAAAATTCTTTTAGTGTTGGATAGCCCATTTACCGAGGAAGGCTATAGGCTATAAAACTTCACGCTGCAACCAATAGGAATAATTAATGAAATTTGTTATGCAGACGAAGTTGCGCCGGTCAGCTAGTCTCTCATAAACGCCTAGTTAGGCAAAAAAAGTAGTTTAGTTATGTTATGTAAGTAGGTAAGTACTTAACTAAATTATTTCTTAGGTCGCTGAAAAGCTGAACTACAAAGATTCATATTTGCTGTAAAAAATATTGGTTTAATCTTGAACTAGATCACGAAGTCAATGTGCCTAGTAACTAGTTTTATCTAGGATAATTTCAGCATTTTTGCAGGAGCGTAGCTTGAGCACAGCTTGCGTTGCCCGTACGAGAACACTCCTTGCCTCTGCAATAACTAAATTCCTGTCTTGAGGACCGCGTTGCGGCATTTGCGTTGTATTTTTGCACACCTGTTTAAATGGAGTAATATTAATTAAACAGATATAAATAAGAATAAAATGATTGTTGGAGCTTCAGAGCAATGCTATAGATCGACAAGACAAGAGTATCGACACGAATTATGTCTAAGAACCTTATGCACAAAAGCATTCTCTGTATGGCTCCGCAAATATTAAATAAAATACTGAGTGACATTAAAGAGTTAAAATTGATATAATTTAAAAGAAACGAAAACTAAATAATTTTTAAATTGAAAAATGCTACTATACCTACCATTGACGAATTCCTTCTTGACAAAATGTAATAAACTAAGCTCGTAATTATGTATTTATGCTTGAAAACTCGGAAACTTGACTTATTAATTATATTCTGAATATTTATTGTCAAGATTAATTGTATTTTAAATGTTATTATAAAAAAAAAAATGATAATTTGTATGTAATATTGTTAAATTTGTTAAATAGTTTATGCCTTAATGGGTAGTTTTTTGAGTTACCATAACGTAACTATAAGACCTACTGCTTCACCATAAAACACACTAATAAATACTTTGACTTTGTTTGTTTTTAAATGTCTTCTGCTTGGAAGGGAATAAAATGGTTTTTAGAATTCCTCCTCCGCTGATTAATTTCGTTGAGGTTCCCGATAATTGTCCGTTGTCGGTTGTCGGGACTCTTATTGTTTCGGAGCTCTTGAGGGGGTTAGGTTTATTTATTTCTTCGCAAAGGCATCAAATCCCAATTAAAATACATAATTATTTAAAATTAAAACATATTATGTTATTTTGGAACGGCCATTGTCCGGTATCCGGATGCGCGCCTTCGGATAGGAATACAACAGAGTTATTCATTCTTTTCGTTTATTTTTTTCCTTCCTCACAAATCATTACTAATATCTACAAAATAATCCCCTCGGTACAAATTCTCTGAGAATTTTTCGCGGCATTAGTTTTACAACTTCAACGGTTTACAGCGTCAGTTATCTCCGACTGCTATCAGCACAGAGGGGTAATAAACAATGCGTAATGCGTATAAACAGCTGATAATGTTTGCCGTACTAGTGGTTAGGACACAACAGCGGACTGATAAGCTTACTGGTACGTCACTGTGATGAGGAGTTTTTTTTATTTCTGCAGATTTATTTACTGGTGAATAGTACCCAAATACTGCGTGTATTCCCGTTCGTCCCCCAGATTTCGTCCACCTAGTGGGACGAACGGGAAATTACAAAAATAATATTAAATTTGTTCCCGATAGTCCCACTCGGGATTTTAGAGGGACGAATCGGAATGCAGGCCTTGGTCATTGATCGAAAAAATCATAGGGAACGCCTTTACCCAGCAGCGGTATGACGCAGGGTAAAAGTAGCATGCAGTGATACCTCTGCTTCACTCTTCGGGGATTACACGGATTATATTGGTAATGTGTTTTTTTTTTATAAATAGTGGACTGATAACCTAAACATGGCGGCGTCGGCACTGATCAGACTGGACGCGGAAGGTGGATAACCGGGTGTGCAATGCCTCGTTGGAATTAAATTATGCAATAGCTGTCAACCTTAGAACTGGTGCAATGACACAACTTCGATGAGAAAACTATGCAGATGTGTAGGTAATGTATGAAAACTCGAAACATAATCTGACACTAAAGATAGTGTGGTTAGCAGTAAGAAGGTATAAATATATATATAATATATTATATAATATATATTATATAATATACATATAAATCAATAAAATTGAAGTGTCTTTTTGTAATATATCAAAATAACAGCTTTTTACTGATGGCATATGAAAGTATATGCGTTACTTATAAATAAAAAAAAAACATTTTTAAAAATTTTCGTCTCATTGTTTGTTCCGGGTAAACTCCGAAACGGCTGGACCGATTTTGGCGGGCTTTTTACTGGCAGATAGCTGATGTTATAAGGAGTAACTTAGGCTTGAAATTGTCAACGAAATCCGATTCTAATATGGAAGAAGTATTTGTATAATAACTTCATGCGGACGAAGATGGCGGGGCTCAGCTAGTGTTGAAGAGAACTCAAACCAAATGTACTGGAATTAGTGCTCTAATTCCATGCAGGAGGTGAATTTAGTTTGAGTAATAGCCACTAAGTATCATCAGTAAGGTCAATTGAGAGGCGTCCCGATAGTCGTAACATTTGCCACTTATAACTACTATAATTAACATTCCCTTTGAATATGCTTTGGCTCCGACTCAATTGAGTGAACCCAAGTTTTGCCGACGAGTTTAGCACTTTCAGTAGCGTCCGTCAGCTCCTGTGATGTGCAAACAGCAAGACAGGCAGGACACGGCAGAATCATCTAATTCCTCGTCCTGTCTGACTCAATTAAAATCTTGAATCAATGTCTTCAGAAAGTAAACATAGAGAGGTGAAGATAAAAAGCATTTTTCAAACTAAAAACTGTAAACAGCACACTGACTTCATCCTTTGTAATATTCTTACAGCATTTGTGAAGATGAACAAGCAAATAAAATTGCATGTGTTACAAACTGCAATAAAGAATTATTTATGCCAGTATTGTTATGCTCCACCAAGTCTTTACATACAGTTATTATATCCATAAGGTAAATAGCATATGATGCAGTATTTAAAATACACCAGGCATACAAAGTAAATATATTTATGGAAGTATACTTTATTTACTTGTAGCAGATTGCAGTATTACATGAATTAAATCGTAATTTAGATGGAATAATATATTTTAAATGCACGAATGTTTGCAGTCTTGCAAAAGGATAGGCAGCGTAATCATCTTTGCATGTTTGTAAAAGATTTATCTTCTGGAAAGAACGTGATCATCCAGGAAATGGTTGCCTTTAATTAGGCTGTGCATTAAAATAGTTTAGAAGCAATTCTCATTTTCTACTAAAAATAAAAAAATAGAATATTCTGAAAATAGAATTTAGGTTATAATTTATCAGAATCAATGATTGTGAAAATTTGATGACAATAGTCTATGGGTTCTTTTTTTTGAAAGCCTGTTTTTTGTCCACAGCTGGACAAAGGCCTCCTACAAGTCCTTCTAGGAGTTTTTATCACGAAGCAAGCAACACTCACGGTATAATACGCATCATATATCTAATGTTTTTGGCATCTAAAAAATGCATGTCAGTGGAAGAATACTACTGTCTTTTTACCCCACTGCTCCAAAAGGAAGGTAAAGTTTTAACAAAACATAGGGTCAGTTTAGAGAATCCGCCTCCGGGTTTTTTGAAAGTTAATTACGCAATTGGTAGTAAACAAACACCTACTGGTCCTGGTACTGGTACTGGTATTAGGTACTAATTATTAGTGAATGGTGGTAACTGACTAAAAGTTTACGGAAAAATAGGTGTGTCAGTATATAGTATATGATTTTACCTACGTATTGTATTCGGTCGAAACCCACGTCTGTCACGTGTGTTCTGTTTTCTATTCATAAACTAATATTATAAAGAGGTAATTTTTTTGTAAGTTTGTATGTAGGTGGTAATCTTCGGAACCAGATTCCGAAAATTCTTTCACTAACGGAAAGCCCCGAGTGCCATAGGCTACATTTAAAGTGGGTTAATTTCCGTACATAACGGGAGCGAAGCCGCGAGTAAAAGCTAGTCCTCAATATACTGTTACAAATTGGTAAAAGTATCGGTAGGTATAGCAAACAGGAAATAAATTTTACCCTTCAAAACACCTTTTTAAACGAGATTTATGTGTATTTTATCTATGGTCACGCTGTTAACTGAATCTTTCCATGAAGTATATTTTCAGGACTGAATTATTATGTTAATTTTATACTAAGGTTTACTTAGTTACAAGCCATGTGGATGATAAGGGTTTTCCCATTATCAAATAAATGACGAACGTTTCTAGACAGGGACCTATTAAAAGGTTACCCGGTTAGACATAAAACCCATATGTTTGCACAACTATTATACGGGTTAACCCCTATAATATGTGGGTTAACCATTTCAGTATTGCTGATTAACCAGAATGAAAGAGACAAAACACCGAGCGCGGGCTAACTTCGTCACTTTCTTGAATATTTTGTATGTACAAAAATGAACTCTGTGCGTGAACCGGTTATTAACGCTAAAATACGGGTTAACCTTTACTCTAGGGTATTCCACCTAAACCT
Source organism: Standfussiana lucernea (assembly GCA_964057025.1). Taxonomy (NCBI): domain Eukaryota; kingdom Metazoa; phylum Arthropoda; class Insecta; order Lepidoptera; family Noctuidae; genus Standfussiana; species Standfussiana lucernea. The sequence continues at coordinate 14,267,388 of OZ059797.1, forward strand.
AAAAAGTAACCCGTATAAGACCTCTATACGGATATCCTTTTCGGTCCCTCTTTCTACAGGTTTGCTTCTACATTCTTAGTCTATGACCAACTAGTGCGAATCAGGTGACCACAGGCTACCTACGTCCTGTCGAGTATATAGGTACTCGTACACAAGGATGGATGGCGTTTCTCATTGAGAACTTATGAATGAAATCATGAAATACTTGGCATTGGAATTTATAGCGGTTTATTTGAAAACCTGCTTTTATCTTAGTTGGAGTAAGTCAGTATTTGTATGAATCTCGTATAGTCTAACTCGTAACTGCTTTATCACTTTTAATAGCTTTGCTCAGTTATCGAAACAAAACTTGTGTTGGGTTTTACATAGTTTTTACTGTAACACTTCGATACAATGTAAAATCATAAATGAAATGACTTCAGTAAGGTTTAAATTATCACATAGAGTATAGACAAACAGATTTTCCACCTTAGGGCGATGATGAGTAATTACAAGGTCGACAAGGGTCGACTATACAAATGACGGCTTTGAAGGATGCAAGAATCCGTTGGCGTGTTCCGTGTTCTGATTGACTGGTGGTGCTGCAAGCAAAAAGCTTCGCAATTGCAAGTGGGTGGGTACAAGTGTACATTCCCTTTCTGGAGTATCGATGTGTTAGGTACTCCACAAACGGCCCACTGCGATTCCGGAGGATCTTTCACGGTTCCTGTCGAAAGCGTTATTTGAGGAGCAAACCTTCGGAGAGGCCTATGTGTATTCACGAATGGACTGCGAAAGGCTGATTAGACCGATTGATTTTTGGAGGAAACCTCTGTGTACAACATGCATGCAAAAATTTGCAATAATGTGCCCAAGGTATGGGTTATATCCACGATGCGGGGCTAGGTTGCTAGATGCCACATGTCTTCGATTGTGTGGTTCAGGATCGGTTTCCACAAGATGTTTTCCGTCACCGTTTTGAGAGCAGTGGTTGTGAAATAAATTACACAAACTAACGCGTCGGCCTGGGTTCTACTTCCCTGTATACTAATATTAAAACAAGTGGACAGCCTCGATGATCAAGCGCGACTGCTGAATATGAGGTCCCGGATTCCCGGGCCGGGCAAAGTGTTATTGGGTTTTCCACCAGGAATTACTCAGTAGCTGCCACGGCTGTGCACGGCTGATGGCAACAGGCTCGCACCCTATAGCATAGGACTTAAGCATTACTGGCGAAATGTGTGCGTACTTGTTAAGTACACCAAACGACCGCCCCACTCCCCCGGACCCGGCAAACAATCGGGTACTCACTACAATACTTCAGCCATACAACTATTCTACATTTATATTCAAATCCTTGTTTCCAATTGATGATATCAACCTTATTGTTATCAAAAATTAAATTGATGACATTTCCTTATTTCTTGTTTTCACTGAAGTCATTCCCGTCTTACGAGGCTTTGAAGGAGTCGCTGACGAGCTGCTCACAGGCCTAGGGCAGTATCAGTCAAAATTACTATACATATATGTATAGTAGGTATTTTTTTAAACTATGTTTGAATTTGTGGTGCTAACTAAACTTTATATGTGGATATTGAAGTATTTTTAGTAACTGCTATGTTGGTCTAGTGGTCGTGCTGAGCATGAGTTTGATTCCCGGGACGGGTAAAGTGTTATTGTTATTTCCATCAGGAATTTATCTGAATTTGTGCCCGGTTGATGGCAATAGGCTCTCATCCCCTATTACATGGGACATAACAACATAACTGGCGAAATGTGGTAATAGTACACTATTAGATACACCTCTGGCCTAACCTTTCCAAAGTCGAAACTGACTTGCGAACGTAGCATAGCAACCTAACACAATACACTTACACGCAAGTAAATACACAAAACGACACATGTACCTATGACGCGTCAATTGTGATACAATTTGTCCTCTATTGAGTACTCGGCTTAAGAATTAATAAACGTTTTTATTAAACGCTTGCTATCGTGGTTGAGTGCCACGCGCTGTGCCCGTTCGATCGGTTGTGTACGACTAATTTTAAAACAAAAGGTAAACCGTGTTTATAGTGTTCATAATGTTATAAAGTTTATTGGTGGTTCTTAAGACGGTTTTGAAATGAGGTGATAATGCCTTCAGTGAGTTTTGAAGGGTGTGTTGTCAAAATGACAGAAAGGTGCACTTTACTGGTTGTGTTTTGTAGTAGTTTTTACGTGTGTTTTTATGAATGAAAGTCAGGATTTTTGAGGGTAATATTGTATAGAAAATGCTTTGTGTAAAATGTTTCAAATTTGCGGCATAGAATACGTGTTTGCGATAACTCGTTCTCATTTATTTATCGCAGTTTTATTTATTAACTTAACTCAGCTGTATTTTTTTTGTTACTGATAACAAATGTTTAAAAGTTAATAAGTAAGATCATTGTTGCTATTAGGTAGGGTAAGACTGTTACTATTTATACTTGTTCGAAAAGTGACTGAAAAATTCCCAGAATCAAAAACTTACTGAAACAAGTATTAGTAAAAAAGATGTCGTAGGTACAGTTAATTTACCTCTGATCTCACTTCACTGTTAAGATCAGTGTTTCTTATTCTTGTTGGCAAAAGGTTGTTAGTGGGTTGCTGCTTATGAGAGTTTGTTAAACTTATATTGATCTTAATTCTCCCTACGATAAGGTTGGTATTATGTTACTGGGTAAAAGGAACAGTGAAGTGACTGTAGGTATACCTATCTATGTGAGAGTTTGTGCCTCGGTCACGTTCACAGAAGCATTCACCCTTCTCGTTCCGTTCACTCACTCTTATCAACGGTTACTTAACCTTTAATCTGTGTGTTGAGTTTTAATTTCGCAAAGATAAGTAATTAGATGCGATATTAACTTCTTACAGCGTACAGGGACAAGCAGAGGTATCTTATAATAGTTACACGATGAGTGATGATTTTATAACACAGTAAATGTGTTTTGTCGATTTTGTATTTTAAAAGATATTGAAAAAACAGTAGAAGAATGTGAGAGTAAACCCTAACTGCTTCAGTATGCATGATTGTGAATGAAATATGGTGATAAGAAAAATACTTTATTGTACCTGGATAAAACTAAACGTATATACACAGTGACTATACAAGGTGTTGCTTTGCATCCTCGTCAAATTCAAGGAGGTAACTAAGCTAATGATTCTTGACCCGAATCAATATTAAAATGGTTAGGTATTTTTTTTTTCTTAATGTCGAAATCGATAAGTGTACACCACCACGCGTATTAAAACGCGGCCCGTCTAATACTAGCCCTATAACCGCGTTTTCACACACAAACAAACGCAGACGTTTATTCGATAAACGGGCGATTCTCCTCTTTTGAAAAGGGCTTCATTCTGAAATAGTGTCAAATTAAAACAACAAAAAAGGAGGGTTCGTTATTGATATGACCAGGTACCGTAATTTATATTGATTATTTACGTCTTCTATGGCAACCTCCTGAATTTTGAAGAGGTTGCAAAACTACACCTTGTATAGAATAAGAATAAGAAAAGAATACTTTATTTGCTTAAAATGCAGGTGTTACCACCGGTTGTTAAAATTAGTGGTTGAGGCACAAACCATATTTTGCCTTTTTAGGGCATGCAAATATATTTTACATTATTATATAATGCTTATTTGAATACCATTTAATACAACACAATATTAAATTAATAATACCTTATGTACCTACAGATAAAAGAAGAAAATTATTTAAGGGCGTCAAAAAATTCGTCCACATAGCTGTCAACAGGAATAGTGCCCAGAAGACTGGCAGTATTGCCACGTTGAATGGCAATGCTGATTCTTAGACCCAAAAATATAATAACAAACATTCTCTTAGGCTAAAAAAACTAACACAGTCTCAATAAAAAATTACGATGCAACTCAACGAGACCACAGTCTTAAATTGCAGAGCAGTGCAAGATGGAACGGACACCGAACCAACGGTCACCGCGTATTCAGTACCTACATCATTCTGATTTCGTCGGTACTTTAAAAAAAATCTGCTGTTCCATACGTTTTGACCGTGTAGGTATTGCAGTTTTGTAGGAAACAGTTTTTTTTTTAATAATCGACGAAAAATTTTTATATGGGGTGTTCACAATGATGTGCTGAAAACGTGGTAACAGCTTTAGCGTAGGTGTCGCATCCACCCTGTATACCAACAACAAACGGCTATTCTAAAAGTCTATACTTTAATCATTTTACACTTTTCATTTTTAGATGTGTGATACTTTATTTACATTAACTAATATACATTATAATGACTAAAATAAACTAACTAAAAACTATAAAAGGGCATCAAAAAACTCCTCCGCAACGCTGTCAGCCGGTAATGTGCCCAAGAGACTGGCGGCGTTGCCACGCTGTATGGCAACACTTAGCCTCTGGCCAAGGTAAAAGCCAGCCCTTGGGTCACGGGAAGCGTCAATTAGGCGTTTGGAAATTTCCTTAAAAAGGCTGTGAGCACTCGGACCCCACGGCCGTTTCAACCCCAAACGGCTCGAAAATATAGTTTCCACAAAGGTTACTACATATATTAGGTTTAAAGTCTATTCAAATAACTACCTCGTTGGACGAGTGGTCGTAAGCGCGACTGCTGAGCATAAAGTCTTGGATTCGATTTCCACTTCGGGCTATGTGTTATTGGGTTTTCTATCAGGATTTTTTCAGTAGCAGCCACGGATTCTGGATCTGTGCCCAGTTGATAGCAATAGGCTCGCCCCCTATTACATAAGACTTAAACATAACTGGCGAAATGTACATAGGTGTAGGTACTATTAGGTACACCTCTGCCTATCCCTTCGGGCATAGCAGGCGTGATGTTACGCTGTCTCGGGATTGTGACTGTGTTGCACAATCACCCCGCAGACTTCATAAGGCTTTCGAAAACCCATTCATCGTTTGGAGTGGTCTGATAATTTTCAAGTAGCACTGCCAATCAAGTAGGTACACTTCATTGCTTGTACTGGCAACCGTGTGTCATGTTTAATGCAAAGGTCAAAGACAATCTCTGCAAATGGGGGTTCATGGACGACTCAGACCTCAAGTGCATATGTGGCGTTTCCCCACAGACAATGGCACACCCTCCATCTTGCACCGCATGCCCTATCACATGCGCACTTGATGATCTGCTTACTGCATCAGTGAGCGGAGTTGGCGTGGCTGAGTTTTGGGCTAAACATAATATTTAAACTTATTTGCCATCGATACGCTAAGAAGAAGAATGCAAAGGTTACATGCTCAATTTACTTATTGCGACCTCCTGATGGAACCGTGTAGAACTAGTCGGTTTTGTGGAACCTTCACACCAAAGCCCAGAGCATATCAGCAACTTTAGTTCGCGTTCAGCAGACAGAGCTTGTTCGGGTGAAAGCGCCAGGGCAGACCGTTACATTCAAATTTTCTTGGGTTTTTTTGTAATTTGCAGGCCAGTTTAGGGTTGTACGTTGCGTAAAATAATTATGATTCGCGGATAATAATTATATAATTAATCAAGCCGAAAAGGAGTGTCATGTAGTCATAAGTCACGCTGAAGTAATATATTTATGACATAACTTCACGCCTGCAATCCCCGAATGGTTAGGCAGAGGTGTACCCAAGGTGTGTAGTAAACAGTGCTTACTATCCTGCCCGCTGATCCCCAAATCATGCAGCCAAAGTGACCTCTGCGCTGCAATTCAATATTGAGCCAATACAATATAATGCAGTCGTGCCAGCAACGCGATAAGGAAGAAGACCTAGTAGTACATCCACATTTCGCCAGTTATGTTTCAGTCCCATGTGATAGGGGGTGAGCCTATTGCCATCAACAAGACAGACACAAACCCAGACTGAGTCTGAGAAATCCCTGATGGGAAAATTCAATAACATTGCCCGACCTGGTAGTAGACGTGTGTCATTGACGGTTTTATGGTTAACGTAATTTAACTGTTAATCATCAATGGTCAACAGGTTGAAAAAACTATTAAATTATTAACAGGTTTTTAAATTTCAATCGTTAACGTATTGCGTCAATATTATTAATGTTATGCCATTCCATGAGTTAACGTAACGTTTTGTTGTAAACAGTTTATTGAAGAATATTAGGACTATTAAATTAAAATTTATTGGTAGAAGATTTTTAAAGTTGACGACGTTGACGTTGATTGACGTTCATTAGAGAATGTCAACGTTTTCGATCAATAACAATTTTGTTGCAAGTAATATTGAAGATTATTGATTTGATAAGAATTAAGATTATTTAATTTCTATTTTGAACTGTTATGATCTTTCCTTCGTATTTATTCCAGGCTTAGGACTGGCTGGGTAAAAATAGCATCCATTTATCCAGGTGTACTTAAAAGATCAACTGATTGTATATACATTATTCCTATTCCTATTCATCAATTTTATGTACAAGCAATATATTTTAGTTTTTCTTTATGTTTTTTTTTTTTGTTGTTTTTTTTTTGTCTTTGGTCTATTTACTAATTTTGAGTACGTTGAGCCGTTGACGCAGCTTATATTTTCAACCAGTTTTTTCGGAAACGAATAAAGTAATGTGTAAAGACGTGTTGACGTTTCAGTTTTTTCGGAAATGAATAAAGTAATGTGTAAAGACATGTTGACGTAAATTAACAGCTAATATTTTCAACCTGTTATTTAATTGATGAATAACAGTTAACTCGTTGACGAATGAAAAGTCGTTAAAAAAACAGTTTGTTGATTCAACGCCCACCTCTACCTGGTAGTATAACTCCGGACCTCATGTTCAGCAGTCGCGCTTGCGAAGGTACTTGTACAATGCTATTATAAACCCCCCCCCCCTATTATTTGACGACCCGAATGGCGCAGCGGTAGTGAGGCTGCCTTACGTTCATAGGGTTCCGGGTTCGAATCCCGGTAGGAGCAAGTGTTTGTGTGATTAAGCATGGACATTTGTTACCGAGTCATGGATGTTTATATGTATAATAAGTATGTATTTACAAACAAAAAAGTATCTATGTAGTATATCAACTATCTAGTGTCCACGACACAAGCCTCGTTGCTTAGTGTGGCACTAGATGGCGCTGTGTGTAATGTCTAGCGATATAAAAAAAAAAAAATAAACATCCAAAGTCATAAAAATAACACCCTTTTATTTACGAAATTAAAACTAAACACATCACAGAACCAAAATATAAAACAGTACATTGTTTTAAAATCAAATAAAAAACCAAGACGATTATATCGACTACTCGTCTTCTTCTTATCGTGTCGATGGCAATCTAAATTGTGTCAGCCCAGAATTGAGCCACTAGTTTGGCGCCTTCAGTAGCGTCCATCAGTTCCTGTAGTGAACAACCATCAGGACACGCAGGGCACGATATTAAGTGCCCCATCGTTTGTGGAACAGCACCACATTTACAGTCCAGGGCAGAGTCATTAATGAATCTCCAACTGAGCAGGTTTTCCTTGCGACCAACCTGGATCCGGAGTCTATTTAAAGACTTCCAGGTCAGCCATGGCAACTCATATCCAGATGCATATCGACTAATCATTATTTAATATTGGATAGATTCCTCTGTAATATCACGCTTGTAATTTGCGAAAGATTAGGTAGAGGTGTATGTATTACACCCACAAAACCACGAACAAAAACAAAACATTTTAACGTTTGTGTATGTGCTGTAACATAACAGACAGCACTCTCAGATACAGTACACGTCTGACATTGAGTGTGTCCCAAAGGTCATGTGAAGTAAACAGTTAACTCGATCCAGTGGGTTATCACATTAGGTTCTAAGTCTCGACCTTGAACCATTGTGTAATTGTAACCGTGTGTAAGCTCTTTGAAAAGGGTTCGGCATGGGTAGATGTAGCCTGCCAGACACATCTGCCTGGCCGGTCGAGTTACCAATCCTGTGGACTGTTATTTTTTTTTGTCACAGTATAATCATCTTAATTAACGATCCCACGGCTGGAACGCAGGCCTCACAGGCCAGGCCTATTTGAGGGAGGGGGTCGTCATCCACCACGCGAGCCGAGTGCTGGTAGGTTACTATGATCTGTTAGTGCACGAATGTTTTAGTATTATTCCGAGAGTGGGTAAGAGATGGCGCTAGACAGCTGCCTAGCGCTGTCACTTTCCCACTCTCGGAATATTCCTAAAACATTCGTGCACTAACAGATTATGGTAACCCCCCAGGTTGGGAAAGTGAGTTGTCCTGTCTTTGAGGTTTGGTTCAAGGGCATTGCAGTTCCCTCACGGTGTTTTCTTTCACCGTTTTGAGAGCAGCGGTGAAATACAACAAGTTATTTACCTTTTCCGCAAAAATTCTTACTCATTCAATCTTAGCTTCTTCAATTCATTATCTTGCTTGTCTAATAATATTATGATCGCTATTGGTTCGATAGCATCCAATTTAAGTTTACAGCCAAGTTGTAACAGTTTATGGTCAAACGCGATAACTAACAGGGTTATCTGAAATTTACACTTGTATCTATATTATGTTATTGTATGAGACGTTAGTATTTATATCAGTGATTATCTTTAAGAGTTTCTTTGATGTAAGACCGGAGTATTACTAATAAGCTTATTAATGGCTAATAGCTCATCGAATGTGATAAAAACATACGCTGTTTGGAGTATCTAGTTGCTATGAGCGAAACGGAAGACCCGTTTCGCTCATAGCAACATGCAGTAGCAGTATTCGAAGAATAACCAATGCCGCCCCATATCTCATACAGAGGAGTGTGGACTTAGTTCCGTTATAAGAAGGCTGAATATGCTCTATCAGAATGACAGTACCTATCTGAAAATCATGTGCAGTTAGGGGGCATTCGTTCAGCAGTGGTGTTCCTATTACAGTCTGATGACGATGATCTATAGATTGTTATATACCTGTCAAAACAGAAGAATATGTCTAAAACCATAGATTAATAAAACCATTATCTAGTCTTCAAACGTTTTCAACCATGGCGGCCAATCTCAGCGGAGACCAGCCATCGGCGGAGGAAACATTATAGATTTATAGTGCACAAGTGCGTACGCGCAAGTGCGAGCGCACAAGTGCACTCTCTCTTCTCTCAAAAGCCAGGGATAAAATAGTTTATTCAGAACGTGGACAGTGGACATCGTAACGTAATCATTTTAATTGATTGCACTTCTTTTAATTAATGACATTGAAGCAGATTGTTGACGCACCGCCATTGACTGACACCAGCATGTGTAGGGTTGAGTTGTTTGTTTATTTAGGCTTTAATAATTTCAGCAGGGATAATATTTATGTGCGATGGACGAACTGTGTGAAGGATGATATGGCTAGAAAAGAGGTGACCGACGAGATAACGAATAATAGAGTAGTATGGAAGAAGAAGACATGCTGCGCTGACCCCAAATAACTTGGAATAGGGGCAAGAGAATGATGATGAATATCAGAAGAGAAAATGCCTCTTATCATAAGTAGATTGGAAGGATCGAGTATTTTATCCTTGATTCTAACCCTTGCTTACTGTGTCTCAGCGATATCAAACCATGGTTCTTGGAGCAGGTTCAGCCGTTTAGATTTCTATGTACACCTCTGCTTAACCCTTCGGGGATTTAAACATAACTGGCGGAATGGCACCAGTTATGTTCCAAGTCCCATGTAAAAGGGGGCGAGCCTATTGCCATCAACTGGTCACAAATCCAGACTCCATGGACCTCACGCTCAGGCTCAGCATTCGCGCTTGTGACCTCTAAATCAACGAGGCAGTTAAAAGTAGAGCAGTCCAACATAAAGTCAAAGTCAAAGTCAAAATTATTTATTTGCGTTAAATGTGGTACAAAAGATGATGGTAAATATAACATGTAGTGCAGTGACACATTTTGCCATAAAAATAGCATGCAAATATTAATAAACACACATTAAAATAGGTAGGTAACCAAATAAATACAAACATTAAATTAGATACCTGGATATAACCAAATAAAAACCCATTAAAGTTACTTTTGTAAGTTTTAACCTAACCTACGTGGAAGTATAGGTTAGTTAAGCAGGCTTACTGCTATACAACATTATTTTTAGTATATGCGAAACCAGAATATAGTTTGTTCTGAATAAGTAACTGAATCGATTCCAATAACTTTTAATATCATGTTATATTTTGTCCCAAAAATATTTAAAAAAGGTTACGAGTTGGACACCGAGCGACACTTAGTACATAATCGCAATCATACGCGCACAACACAGGCATTAGGCGCAGGCGCACAGTGGGGCGCCGCGTGGTATGTTTTTGTACGGACAACCAGGTAACATAACTAGCTTATAACTTTGTGATTTATTTATGATACAGTTTTGTAATTTTGTACATAGATTCTTTATATAAAAATACTAGACACATGTTTCGCATTCAGGTTTCGCATACACTAAAATTAATGTTGTATATCTACTGCTCTGTGGGAAGACGCACACTTGTAATTTCCTAATGTAATAGTAATCCCGTATTATGAATTCGGGGATTAAGCACAAATTTCATATAAATGCTGATTCACGAAGAATGGTTATATTATAAAAGAGGTTGCCTCTCCCTTTGCGGTAAACAATCACCTTTTACGACAGCTTTTTATTAATGGTCTTGGAGCTCAATGAGAATTTATTTTGTTGCCAAGTACATTGGAGTGTTTAGGTTAGGAAGGTGTAAGGATCGGTGTAGTTACAGGCACAAGGCTAGCAGTTTTCATCTTGATTGACCACTACTGCTTGCTATGCAAAATGTTGATGAGTTTTTGTGTCAGGAATTTCTCAGTAGCAGCCTAGACTGGATTTCCCTTCATTATTTCGCCCTCTATTCCATGAGTCTTAAAAATAAATTACGAAATATGGGTGCACTGTTGGCATATTTCTGCCTAACTCAGAGGAAAGTGCGAGTGTTGTTATGTTTGTTAAACTTATTATTTTGTTACTTGCAGATGTCAAATGAAGCGATAGCCAAAGGCGAAGCAGTGCTTCTGAAGCAGGCGCGCGAAAAGTTTGTGGAAGCGTTCGGTCGTCAACCCTCAGTCGCTGCATGTGCGCCGGGGCGCGTCAACCTTATCGGAGAACATATAGATTATTGTGAAGGATATGTTTTACCTGTGGTAAGAAACTTTTTCAAAGAATAATGTCCTAAGTAAAGTGAGAGAGTAGTCTCCAAGTGTAGACTTACCGACGCGGAAAAGGCCGGTACATAAGGTCCCAGTAAGGGACTTATAGGCTGAATTCATTGATAGATTGACTTCGTTTAATTTATCCATCATTACTTTGTTACTGAATTCGCTTTATTGTAAAATAAATGTTCATTCCAATACATTTTCGTATTGAAAATGACACGAATAGTTTTGCTGTGGAATTTTATGAAAATATCTTTACGATATGTCAAGTAAATGCTATGCTATGCTTTTAAATAAAAATGAATGCTGGTTTTAAACTAAAACAAGACCACCCAGTGGTCAAAACAATGGGGTCAGTTTACCGTGTCAATTTGCGTGTAATTCCTATGAAAACACTGTGTATTGTGAAATTATTCGGTCTAAAGGCTGTATGACCATTTTGACATTTTATAAGCTCATTTAATTATATTTGTTTTGTAGGTAAACGAGCACGCTAATCCGCCTCACCTGTAGTATTTTAAATATTCCACGACCCCGAAACACTGTTTTCAAGTACCTATGTTGGTACTTGTGGTAGTAGTATACAAGGTGGAGGGGACACCTAAGCTAAAACAGATAGGACGTGTTTAGTGCATCATTCTGATTCTGATAATGGGTGGACCCAGGACCATGAGGTCCTGGGTTCAATTTCCGAGTCGAGCTGAGCATGAGCTCAGCAGTCGCGCTTACGAACACACGGCCAAGGAGGAAGTCAATGTTCAATATTGTATTTACTTACGACAGTTACAGCAAAAGTAATTAAGACAGACAAGGACACGAGAACTCGAAGAATACAGACTTTATAAACTAATAAACCCTTAATGTCCATTACAAAGCCCTTTTAAATTAATTATTATTAATGAGAATCCTTCGTAGTAACTCTATAATTCCATAATCGGATAGATGAAGCCTGCCGATATCGATTATATCTCACTGTCTACGCCTTTTGTAAAAACTTTACGTCTTAAATGTCAATGGTGGGTTACATCACTGTTTAATCGGCGTTTAACTGATTTAAATAGGCGATTATTGAAAAAAAGACAAAACCTCTATGTAACGTAAAAAGGTTGTCGTGTCTACAGTAAAAAGTTAAAATTTTGGTTGGATGAAGAATCGCATTTAAGATTTATGATAGATACTACTGTTAGTAGGTAGATAGAAACACACCTGCCTAATCTTCCGGGAATTACAGGCTTTTTATTTTATACTGTAATGTTGTTACTGTATTACTTCTTTTCCAGCTGTAAACCCCTTTAAGTTTCAGAACATGGAATTCTATTTACATGATGCTTAATTAATTCATAAAAATAGAAGCCACAGTCATAACTAACGAAAGTTTAATGTTGTAAAGTTGAATAGGACGCAATCTTGTAAAGCGGTAAACTCGCGTCAAGAAAACGTTTCTTACCAATTGTGTAATCAGCCGCATCGAAAAAAAATCTGTTGGAATACTTATAATTTGAATTGTGTTATGCCGTTATCATGATAAATCACAAATTAAAGAGACAAATCAAGTGGACTCAGATGTTTTATGTTTTACAATATCTCTTACGGAATCGTGTACTGAATTAATGACATGATTTCTTAATTAATTTTTAGGTTAAGTACCTTTGCTTGTTTACTGTTGTAATAACCTTTATTCCCTTTGCTGATTTTAGTTGCTGATATAATGTTTTAAAATAACTCCAATTTAATGAGACGACAAACAAATCTTGGCAGATTCTACGATACACAGTATTTTTTAGAACTAGAGTAACTAAGTACGTTTTTCTCAGTAGCAGCGTGGCGACTGGATTGGTGCTCGGATGATGACAATAGGGTCGCGCCCAATTACATAAAACTTAAACATGTAACTGCCGAAATGTGGGTGCACCATAAATACGTCTGCCCTACCCTTTTGGGATACACAGGCGTAATGAAATTTTAGATAGAAGAATTAATGACATTACCGCCTTTCACCAGGCTTTACCCTTCGTGACCCTCATAGTGGGTGGTCTGAACAACACCGGAGAATGTCGCCTACTGTCAGTCCTGGGTACCGGTGAGGTGGTGAAGACCAGCTTTCCTGCACCGACAGCATCATCCCCCTTGAAGCCAGGACTACCGGCCTGGGCCAACTATGTAAAGGGTGTGGTGGCAAATTTTCCCGGTGAGTCCTTCTTTGGAGGTTTGCATTTTTTAAGCTGCTGATAAATTTTTTTAGGATCTTAAAAAATCGGATCTAAAATCCTTTCGGCTTTGGCTTAGTCCGAGCCTACTCTGTTTATGACCCCGATCACGGCCTCGGGCGGCACGCTAAGCGCTGCATCAAGCGAAATGCCCGCGCGTCACTTGTTTCTTGGTGTGAGTGCCATAAAATGCTCATTCATTTGTTCCGTAGGTTTTTTTTTCAAATTATTGACATATCTATTTTTATGACCAGTCATTCACGGTCCAGGCTGTCCGTTTATGGAATGAATTGCCGGTATCAGTAAGACAAGCTTAGTCACTCGTTGCTTTTAAAAGCTTAGTTGAAAATCATTTTCATTCTCTGTAATTTCTTTAATTATATAAAACACACAATAATTATAAAAATGAAGGGAGAACTGGCGATCTCCTTAAAGCGAAAACTCATCGATGGGTGTATCCTGCCCGTCCTAACCCACGGTGCTCAGATCAGTTCATTCACCGAATCGCAAAAGTTCCGCCTTGGGGTCTGCTAAAGAGCAAAGGAGCGCAGCATTCTGGGTGTAAAAAGAACAGATAAAATACAGAACACTACGCTGCGCTCAAAAACAGGAATTGCAGACTTAGGCAAAAAGGCTGCCAGGGTCAAATGGGATTGAGCGGGTCACGTGAGCCGCATGCATGACGACCGCTGGGCAAGGGTCTCAACACGATGGGTGCCTGAGGATGGACGGCCCCGCCGAGGCCGGCCTAGAAAGAGACATGCACATCACGGAGGCTGGTTGGAGGTGGCGCAAGAGAAGAGTATCTGGAAGGATATGGGCGAGGCCTTTGCTCAGCAGTGGGACATACAAGGCCAATAAAAAAAAAATGCGATGCAGTATTTTCTTACATCGAAAAAATTCTTAAAATAAATAAAATACCTGCACAATATTTCTACTGCTTCAAAAGTACCAGCAGTAGAGCTTCAAAGTTTCATAATCAATAGCCATTAAAATTCGTAGACATGATAGAAACACACACACCACGTTTGTTTTTCGAAAGGCTTTGGTAGACGTGTACCTACTAACCTACCTATAGTACACCCACATTTCACCACTTACAATTGGCCATCAACCGCTCACAAACCAGACTCCGGACAAATACTAAAAAAATCCTGATGTAAAACATTGGTGACCTGGTTATTGCACCCAGGACCTAATTCTCAGAAGGATTTGGTCTTATAACCGTAAGACTAACGAAGCAGTTAGAAACAGATATACAGGCAAAAGGCTTTGACGTGCAATACTCATCGAAAACTGCGACCGTACGCTGAGAAGCGTTAAAAGAGCCCAGAACTGTGTGAATTCTACGGATAGAGCTTTAGCCTCAAGCAAAATTCTCACAGCTTGTCAATCGCAATAATATTGTTCGGCAATCTTCAAACTATTGCTATTTCAAAGATATTATACCATTAAGGACTATTTAGAAGACAAATTAATAGAATCTGTAATTTCTAAGCTAGATTAATTGACATCGCTAATTGTGAATACATTTGCACGCCATGTTATGGCAGGATATGCTGAAACAAAATTACTGTAATACTCTATGTACCATATTCTAGCAAATAAATATTTTGATTTGATTTGACATGTGGCGTGCGGCCGAAATCGGAACTAAAACCGCCGTCTTGTTTTTCATTACAATAAATAGATGAATTTTTACCACTAAAGCCCTCGTTAATATCATTAAATTGACATTCATTACATATCGAGGACCATTCCTGCTTCGGAAAACTGCTCGCGGCTGTCATATCTAGATTTTGACAGTCAAGGGGTATCGTATTACTTTTAGGCCAGTACAAACTGGGTTGTGATGGTTAGATAGGTTGTCGTTCCATGTAAAATTCTAGTATTCAGCTGCATCCAGTTAGACTGGAAGCCGACCCCAACATAGTTGGAAAAAGGCTTACAGAGCTACAAGTATCTATTGGCGGTCATATCTCTGAAAAGCTACATCTCTTCTTAATGCAGGTGGAGTGAGCGGTTTCGACGCAGTCATCGTGACAGATGTGCCGATGGGTGCCGGGTTGTCCAGCAGTGCAGCTATTGAAGTCGCTACCTTTTCTCTGCTGGAAGGACTCACTGGTAGGAGTGTGGGGTAAGTGTCTTATCGTACTGAAAGTCTGGAAGCATCAGTTTTGAATTATTTCATGGCGGGTATCTAAAATGCCATATACGAACTGAGATTCGTACCTGACGCCGCACAAAATCCGATAAAGCGCAAGCAGAGTATTCCGCAAGAGTAGGTAGAACCGAACTACAGTTCGTTCACAGTTAATGGACGATGGAGTCACGAGCAACTTTAAAAATGATTTTCTGTTATTGTATTGATTAACGTTTTACGTTTTCACGAACATATTATAGTATTCTGGAAGCCATACTATTGGGAAATAGGTCTTATCTCAGAGTGAAAACCGTCATCTCGCGAGAAAATCGCTTTTGAATTTTGCTAAGTGTGTACATATTAGTGCGAGCACTAACTGTACCATTAATTCTAGTTAGGTACTGTACAGTACCTACAGTTAATGTCTGTAGCCACAGGCATTAAGGTCACACATACATAAGTCCGCTTTCCGTACATTGCAAGAGCCGAAATGCAATTACCTCAACTGGGATGAGCAAAATCTATAGTATAATAAAAGCTTATCTCCTTCATTTCGGTGTGACTAACTCCCACTGGAAATTTTGCGATGCAGTACGCAGGGTCAGAGCGCTACAATTTTCTCAGAAAAGAATTACGTAGCGGACGTGTCCTCCTTTTAAATAACTCATCAGAGCTTCCCAGAAATATCACGGGCTCCTGGGTAAGGCTCGCTAAGCATTTGTTTGGGACAAGAGCTTAATCGATTCGGCAGTAGGTATTTGTTGAGCTAACAAGCTGATTCGAAACTATAATTAAATATCTATTTTTAAACGACTTCAAAAAAGGAGGAGGTTCTTATTTTTTTTGTTTTTTGTTTTATTTTTCTTGTTGTTACCTCATTTCTTCGTCATTTATGAACCGATTTGAAAAATGAAACTAACAATAGTCACCGACTTCCGAACGTAAAGTTATCTTCCACGTTTTTTAGTGTTTTTTTTTAAGTCAATTATTTACCGCGTGTTTTCCGTTCATATTGGTCGGCAAAATCCGTTCGGCTTATACTTGTTCTTTTTTTTTTAGCCTCTCATGTGTCCCACTGCTGGGCAAAGGCCTCCTCTTTCTCCTTCCAAACCTCTATGTCTCGTGCGATATCTGGCCATGTTTGCCGCGCAAACAAGATCTTTCATTTTATTTATTTATTTGTTTAATGCACACTGTACATAATTATAGTTACAGTAAGGCTCAAAACTAGTGAGTATATTACTCCGTTAGAGCGCATCAATACCTATAACTTAAAACTAGTAGTATTGCAGTGAGTATCTATCATCTAAATATCACGTAGAATAGGAACTTTCACGATAAAATTTGTCTTGAAATTCGATTTTACCGCCCGGCTTTGCCAATTATTGCCGACCCGAACAAGTTTGCAGCACGCCTAACTTCACAGAGAAGTTATATTTATTATATTTAGGTGGCTTCTGATAAAGCATAGCATACATAAACATATGTTCACAAGTGACAAGTTTTTAGCTCGAAGTCCATGTGAACTATACATATTTACATATGTTTTAAAGTGTATTTTAGGTGCAGAAATAATTATGATAAAAGTAATACTTTTCGAGGTTTATGCGATTTTTTTTTAGTTTAAAGATGAAAGGTGAATAAGCATGCAATTCTAGCTAAGTCTTTACAATCTTTTAAAGTGTTACATTACAAATGAATGATACTTAAAAAAAGTTTCAAAACACCTTTAAACTATTTCTTCTTGGGCCTAGAATTATGCTTCACATAATCCACTCCACTCCTCGAGGATCATAGGCAGAGGTGTACCTAATAGCACAACCACATTTCGTCAGTTATGTTTAAGTCGCATGTGGTAGGGGGCGAGCCTGTTGCCATCAACCGGGTACAAATCCAGATTCCGTAGCTGTACGGTGCACGTACATGGGTTTTAAAATATATTTATTACAATAAGTTAGCCAGTAGGCTCGCGTATTTGCACTTTGGACGCGACCTACATTTGGCAGTGCATTGACACTGACATATTGCATTGTTCTATGCATTTTATGTATATTACATTTTAGTGTTCAATTAGACGTGGTTTGAGTCGGACAACTTGCATTTTTATTTAGATTCATCCCGTTGAGCATTCACTGACATTTTCTGCATTTAAGTTTAAATTTGACATTTTACATTGACATTGACATCACTTATGTTAGGGAAGCACCCTACATAGTTTTTTGGTCCTTCGAAACTACCTACATGGTTTTTTTGGTCCTTCGTAACTATTGCAAGTACTATACAGTCCGATACGTCGGTCGAT
Organism: Standfussiana lucernea; assembly: GCA_964057025.1. Classification (NCBI taxonomy): domain Eukaryota; kingdom Metazoa; phylum Arthropoda; class Insecta; order Lepidoptera; family Noctuidae; genus Standfussiana; species Standfussiana lucernea. The sequence goes on from OZ059797.1 coordinate 14,285,139, forward strand.
AAGTCGCCGCGCGGGATCTGTGTCGTGTCGTGTCATACCGTGCCACGTGTGTTGCCGTGCAGGAGCATTCGGGGAGGTAGCAGCGATCCAGGTTCCAGAGCGTCACATTGCATTGCATTTGCATACAGGGAGAGTTCCTGAATTTCAAGTAAGATCGTTCATTATTTATCTTACGGCTTTACAATGGAGGGTTTCATCGTGCGTCAAGCGGAGATCCTCGAGGAAGTGAAGAGAATCCATTCTAATTTTAAGAAGGATTCAGCGAGCAGGAAGACCACCGATTACATTCGTAAAAGGCTTGAGGGGTTAGATGTACTATGGGCGGAATGTGAAGAGAAGAATCGGGAGCTGAGTGCAGTAGAGGAGAAAAATCATCAATATTTCACCGGTAACATTTATGAGGTCATTAAAAGCTGGTACCATGGAACGCGTCAGGAGATTGCAGCCTTCGAGATGAAGACTCTTGCTGGACCCAGTAACGCCGGCCATAGTAAGTTAAACATTGAGTTCGACAAAACCCTGTTCGAAACATCTGTAGGAGCAGAAGACAAGCTACTCGAGTTACAGCAGTTGCAACAAGCTAACTTCCGTGCATTCACTAGGTTAGTAAATCGAAGCCTAAACGAGGTTAAGGAGAAATGGGAAATTGAGGATATGCTTAAGACTGTAGACTTTCGGTGGACTGCGATTGACAAATTACATTTACAAATTGATGGCATATTAGAGGGGAATTCACAGGACTATTATGACGAGTTCTGTCACCACGAAAATGAATTTACAAAGATGAAACGGGCGCTGAACACGAAATTAAACGCTTCTATACATCAACAGCAAACATTGCCAAAAATTGACATACCTATCTTTAACGGCAACTATACCTTATGGCCTACTTTTATGGATCTCTACGTAGAAGCGATTCATAATAATTCAGCGATTGCAAAAACTCAGAAAATGCAGCATCTAAAAGGTAGACTTCGCGGTGAAGCGGAAAAGCTCGTGCAGCATTTACACATAGCACCCGAAAATTATGACACGTGTTGGGAAATTTTGAACCATAGATATAATAATAAGTTTCTGCTATTTACCAGAAATTTCCAGGTATTTATGCGTCAACCTAATTTGCAAAAACAATCTGCATTCGACCTCAAGCGGTTATATGACACTACCAATGAAACCATAAACGCGATACACAACTTGGGCATTGATACAAGCTCATGGGATCCAATTCTAGTTTACGTGTTATGCGAAAAATTAGACTCCGAAACGTATTCGGAATACATGCAGTCCAGGTCGGATCCGCGCGAGATACCAACATACAATCATTTTATGGATTTCGTCGAAAACAAGTTTATGGCATTAGAACCACTGCACAGGAAAAAGCTAGAAAACGGTGATAAACCTGCATCAAAACCACATTTTAAGACGCCACATCCGTTCGGAAAAAATTCCAAGTCACAACCTAATAAAAGTTCATCAAACTACTCTCGCAATTTCCATGCGTCAAACGCTGGACAATTCAGCAAGATTATTTGTCCATTGTGCAATACGAATCATGCATTATTTCAATGTTCTAAATTCGCTGACATGCTGAGTTCGGAAAAAAATGCATTTATAGAAAACAATAAAATATGCAAAAATTGTTTGTATGTGCATACTAAGGGTTACTGTGCTTCACAGAAAAGATGCAGAGATTGCAACGAACAACATAACACACTTTTGCACAGCGATATTGTGAAGTCAGCGCAAACGCCCTCAGGAACACAAACAGCACCTAAACCGTCGTCATCGACTTCAACTAGGTCAAATAAAAATCTGCAAAACAACTTCGCATCAAATAATGATGATGAAATATTATTACCAACAGCATTATTGCAAGTAGCCACAGCTGGAGGTGACTACATTACACTAAGGGCTCTAGTTGATCAAGGCTCACAAATTACGTTGATAGCGGAGAATGCAGCTCAAAGATTGGGCATAAAGCGTCAACAGCTGAGTGCAAACATAAGCGGCATCGGTACTTTATCCAACAGGAGTAAAGGAAAGGTCCATCTATCCTGCAAGTCCTTATATAACGACTTCCAGTTTACAACGGAAGCGTTAATCATGACACGGGTAGTAAACAGTCTGCCTAACGTTACATTTGCAAAGAAACCTTGGGCTCATGTGACAGACATCACACTAGCCGACCCAGATTACAACTTATCTAGGCCCATTGACATACTTCTGGATGCACACGTATTTTCCGAAATACTCATGAATGGCTTAGTCAAAGGGGAGGTTAATGAACCCATGGCTCAACAAACACGGTTGGGGTGGATATTGTCAGGCAATGTCACCAAAACATTTAATTGCAACGTCGTAGTTAACGAAGTTAACGACTTGTCAAAATACTGGGAAGTGGAAGACATCAAGGGAGATGCATGCAATTCTATGACGTCAGAGGAACGATATTGTGAGGAGTTCTACACTGCAACAACCAAGCGATTAGGTGATGGCAGATATGCAGTTCGTTTGCCTATGAAGCCTAATTTTAATCAGCTGCTGGGCAAGTCAAAGCCACGAGCTGTAGCACAGTTTATGCAATTAGAAAGGAGATTAGGCAGGGATGACAAATTATCAGTTAGTTACATCAAATTTATGCAAGAGTACCTGGAAATGGGACATACGAAGGAGAGCAAACCTGGCTGCAAAACGGCATGCTACTTACCTCATCATGGAGTCCTAAAACAGGACTCAGTGACATCAAAATTGAGGGTGGTTTTTAACGCCTCCCAGAAAACTGACACAGGTTACAGCCTGAATGACTTGATGGAGTGTGGCCCTAAGCTTCATCAAGATCTAATGACATTATTATTAGGATGGCGGCTATACAAGTACGTCTTTACTGCAGATTGTGAGAAGATGTACCGCATGATCCTTGTCCATGAAGACGACCAACACTTGCAAAAGATCCTGTGGAGGGAATCCAACCAAGGTCCTTTAAAGGAGTTCCAGTTATGCACAGTGACGTATGGCACCAAGGCAGCACCATTTCTAGCTCTTCGAACGCTGAAACAGCTTGCAGACGATGATGCACAGAAATATCCGTTAGCAGCGGATGTCATTGCTAACGAAATGTACGTTGATGACGTCCTAAGTGGCAGCAACTCCATCGAACGAGCACAAGAAATTCAAAAGCAACTCATCGACATGCTGAGTGGAGCTGGCCTTACACTACGGAAGTGGTCAAGCAACGACCAGACCTTGATTGAAAGCTTATCTTCTTCAGATCTTAACCAAACGACAATGCATTTTACAAACGACGGAATGACAAAAGCCCTGGGCGTCCAGTGGAATCCTACAACTGACACATTTTCGTTTACAAACAAAATACAATTTGACAATAAAAACCAATTGACAAAAAGAAAGCTACTATCGGAAATCTCGAAAATTTTCGACCCACTGGGCTGGCTGACACCTTTGACAGTAAAAGCAAAACTGCTGTTCCAAAGCGTCTGGCTATCGGGATGCGAGTGGGATGAAACCTTACCTGACAGCGTGCAAGAAGAATGGAAGCAGTTTACTAGCGATTTACACAACATAACCGAATACCAAATACCAAGGTGGCTGGGAGATATTACAAAACCATTCCAAGTACATGGGTTCTGCGATGCGTCCGAAAAGGCCTACGCATGCGCTATATATCTGCTTACAACAAATGACAAAAACGAGCCTGTGACTAGACTTATCGCTGCAAAATCGAGGTTATCGCCAATCAACAAAAAATTGACCCTACCGCGACTCGAATTATGTGGAGCGCTACTACTTTCACGGCTCCTGAAAAAGGTCCTGACAGCCTTTAAATGGGACAATGTGCACAAAAATACATACGCCTGGACGGACTCTATGATTGTATTAGGCAGGCTGCATGGGGACGTCACAAAATGGAAGTCGTTCGTCAGCAACAGAGTACAGCAAGTGCATGACGTAATTCCAAAACAGCACTGGAGTTATGTCAAATCTGAAGAGAATGCTGCAGATTGTGCATCACGCGGAATCAGTTGTTCCCAACTATTGCAACATTCTTTGTGGTGGCAAGGTCCCTACTGGATGAAAAATTACAGTGAAGATACCTTTGACAAAATTACAATTACACCGACAACTTGCGAATCAAAACAAAAACAAATGCAAACGTATGTTGTGAAATGTGAACCGTCTTCAATAGTAATTGAGTTATTAGACAGACACAGCGACTTGACTCGCATTACAAGGGTCATTGCCTGGATGAAACGTTTCATAAACAGCTGTTCGAACACCGACACTCATCATCCTACTACTTATTTGACATCTACAGAACTACAAAGCGCTGAAAACCTAATAATGAAACATATTCAATTGCATGCCTTCAATGACGAGATTATGAGATTGAAGGAAAACAAAGGTTTAAGCACGAAAAGTAACCTTTTGAGTTTAAATCCATTCCTTGACAAACATGACATTCTGCGAGTAGGTGGAAGGTTACGTAACTCAAACTTACCCGTAGACACTAAACATCCAATTCTACTACCACATGACAATAAACTGACAGAATTATTAATTTGGCAAGCTCACAGAAGAACATTACACGGAGGCCCTAAGTTAACCCTGACACATCTACGACAAAGAGTTTGGATCGTAGGAGGACATCGCGCCGTCAAAAAGGTCTTACATAAATGCGTAACATGTCGCCGATTTAATGCTAAACAAACAAATCAGATTATGGCTGACCTGCCAGAGCCGAGAGTGACAGTATCTCGCCCGTTTACACATACAGGTGTCGATTTTACTGGACACATTGAAATCAAGGCAAGTAAAGGCCGAGGCGTCAGAACATTGCTGGCGTACGTTGCAGTATTTGTTTGTCTAGCAACAAAAGCCATTCATCTAGAACTGGTATCAGAACTATCCAGTACAGCATTCCTATCGGCTTTCAAGCGCTTCTGCGCACGTCGAGGTACGCCACGGGACATGTACAGCGATAACGGCACGAATTTTGTGGGTGCAAATCGGATCCTACTGCAACAATACAAATGCATTGCAGAAAACATTGACAACTTCTTCTTGAGCAAAATATCAGAGATGGGAGTTCAATGGCACTTCAATGCCCCGGTCTGGCCAAGCGCAGGCGGACTGTGGGAAGCCGCTGTGAAGAGCATGAAATATCATCTCAAACGGGTCATTGGAGACCAACGTCTGACATACGAAGAATTTACCACTCTGCTATGTCAAATAGAAGCTTGCTTGAACTCACGACCGCTATGCACCGTTTCAGAGAACGCCGAAGAGATAAACTGTTTAACTCCAGGACATTTCTTAACCGGCACATCACTCATGACAGTTCCAGAACCCGACATGGACAATACTTACCATTCAAACACGAGATGGCAAATTGTACAACAACTTAGCAAGGATTTCTGGAAGAAGTGGTCGCAAGAGTATCTCCAACAACTACAAGCAAGACTAAAGTGGAAACGACAGAATACTGACATAAAGAAAAATGACATTGTATGCATTAAAGATGAAAGGCTACCTGCAGGAAAATGGGCACTGGGTCGTGTAGCGGATTTACACCCTGGAAAGGACGGCCACACTAGAGTTGTGACATTACAAACTGCAAAAGGCGAAACTAAACGACCTATTACAAAGCTGGTACCACTAGTGGAGGCTGAGGAACAAAACAACCCTGACACTGACAAACTATGCAAAAACAGGCGAAACCGAGGTAAAAGGCTTATCTGGAACAGCTTGGTATGTTATATGCTGATGCTAGTTATGACATTGATAACACCTACTGTCCAGCAAGATATGAAACTTACTCAACTGACAAAAAATCAAACACTTTACTTTGACAAGATTGCAGATCTACAAGAAATTAGAGATGAATGGAAACTCGTATTCTATTACAATATGACAAATTATTGGCGCAATGTGGACACTCTGCAAGTATTCGTACATCATATAAAGCAAGCTCGTTGCGAAGAATGGTTGATGCAATTTCATGTTTTGATTAACCAACTTGAACAAAGCACGAGTGAACTAAATTATTACAACGAATTACTGAAGTCCCAGCGGATAATTCAACACAGGTTCAAAAGAGGATTGATCGACGGAGTAGGATATGTTGCAAATTCGTTATTTGGAGTGTTAGATCAACATTTTGCAGAACAATATGAACAGGATATCGACACAATCCAACATAATGAAAATCATCTATTCCAACTGCTTAAAAACCAGACAAGTGTTCTGGAAACCGAGAACAACATTGTACAGCGTAACGAAGCAACAATGGTGAAGCAGTTCACTTTAATCAACGATCACCTCACGTCCCTAGAAAACAAGACGCTCAAAGATAAACTTGAGAGTTCAAATGCATTCTACATCATTACATCGGCCATAGCTGCAGAAAGAATGGCCCAAAACTTAAAAGATATTCAAGAATCACTCATCAACACCCTGACAAATATGTACCAAGGACATATGGACGTACATCTATTATCACCAACCCAAATGCAAAGCGAACTAGATAAAGTAGCTCGACTACTACCTCGCGATTCTATACTACCTGAAGTTCGTAATGACATAAGAGACATCTACAGGCTGTTCAGAATACATGCGCGCATAACACAGCACTACCTGTTGATGGAAATAAAAGTACCGATCTTGAGTGATGCCCTATACGAACTAAACAGACTTATCAGCATTCCTCAACGTATTGACATAAATCGGGTAATGTATGTCATTCCCAACTCTGCATTAATAGCATTTAACGCCAACCAATACTCATTTATACCCCTAGAACAATATGACATTGATAAATGCCAAAAATTACAAGACCAATCTCTACTGTGCAAACTAAATCAACCTATATACAACACCGGTGATCGTCACAAATCTATTTGCGATATACAGCTGATTCGAGACAACGAAGAACACAGCGTTTATTGCCATACGGAAATAAAAATATGCGCCGACAAATGGGTCAAATTACATAAACAAAACACCTGGTTCTATTATTGTTGTGACACGTGCGAAGTACAATTAGTGTGCGGCACTCAAATGACATCGGAGACGTTACGTCACTCGGGTCTGATAACGCTGAAACAAGGATGCAACTTGCAAGGCGACTCATTCACATTGCACGCATATATGGAACATACAAGTGACATTTTAATCAATGAACCATATGCGATGATCGTGCCCACGATCTCTCCAATCAACAACATAATCAATACCTCGATTCGTAACTCATCGTTGCGTATTGAAACGCACGAAGAGACGTTCAAGAAGATTGACACGCAACTACGTTCTATAAAAGAACAGTCTAAGCTAGACACCTTATCCTCTCACGACGTTCATCACTACATTGCAATCTATGTGGTTGTTGCGATTAGCATTGCACTGTTTGTAACATCGGTGTACTTTTGGCGAAAGATGGCAACCCAAAGACACGGGGAGGGTCCGCAAGACGCGAGAAGCAGAAGCAGACGAGAAGAAGATCATGACATCGAGGACAGGAACAGCAAGATCGACAAACGGGACTCAAAAGTGAATAAAGTGTCGTATGCTAACCCTACCTCAAGTGAAGTGAAATTTGACACTGAAAAACATAGTGAAGAGTGCTAATTTATTATTATGGTGACATTCTCTCTATAGACTTTAGTTCTTTTGTTTAGATATTTCTTCATAGTAGTTGTTGATCATATTTACATTATAGTCCTGCATTTTTTCATTTTTTACATTATTTTTATATTCTTATTTTACATATTTTGGGATTGTTTTATTAAGTTAATCTCTTTCTGTGTTGTGGCAATATGTACGGTGCACGTACATGGGTTTTAAAATATATTTATTACAATAAGTTAGCCAGTAGGCTCGCGTATTTGCACTTTGGACGCGACCTACATTTGGCAGTGCATTGACACTGACATATTGCATTGTTCTATGCATTTTATGTATATTACATTTTAGTGTTCAATTAGACGTGGTTTGAGTCGGACAACTTGCATTTTTATTTAGATTCATCCCGTTGAGCATTCACTGACATTTTCTGCATTTAAGTTTAAATTTGACATTTTACATTGACATTGACATCACTTATGTTAGGGAAGCACCCTACAGTAGCTACTATTGAGAAATTCCTGATAGAAAAACCCAATAGCACTTTGCCCGACCCTGGAATCAAAGCCAGGACCTCGTGCTCCGCATTCGCGCTTACGACCACAAGACCAAAGAGACAGTCCTCGATTTTATGTTTTGTGGTGGTAAATATGACTAGGTACTTAAGAGTTTTGGAGAGAAGTGTTTAGACGGACAGTTTTGTGTAAACTATACTAATATTATACACCTAAGGAGTTTGTTAGGTTGAACGCGCTAATCTCAGGATCTACTGGTTCGAATTGAAAAATTATTTTAGCTTTGGATAGCCCATTTATCGAGGAAGGTTATAGGCTATAAAACATCACGCTGCGACCAATAGGAGCGGAGCATTAATCAAAAATGTTACGCAGACGAAGTTGCGCCGGTCAGCTAGTGTAATATAAACCACATCAACAATTTCCAGTACACCATCATAAATAGTTCGGTATGCAAATAGCATTCAGCTTGAAATTTAAACTTATTTTTAGCTGCGTGGTTCGTGAACGTGGTAAGAAAGATGTTCACTAAACATTTTTGTTGTTAGGATTCTTCTTACTATGAATAGTGAAACTGAAGTTCGAGAAGGTTTGAAGGATATTTCTGATATTACCTACCATTACAAGCAAAAGGTTGAAAGTGACTGGCTATGGTTTCATTAAAAAATAGATTACGTATAAAACTAAATAAAATGATGATTTAAGTTTACGTAATGCAGGACTTATTTAAAAACGCACCCAATATTTACCAACAATCCTCACTGTGTTGGGATGTTTGTATTAACATATTTATTTATTTCAGGGCCATTACAGTATATTTTAACCCTTAGGCCCAAGTTCATTGCTCGAAAGGTCCACAACCACGCTGACTGCCAATGTACAGATAAAACAAAACAACCTACACCGAAGTTCGATTGAAGATATGCACCAGCGATTTTATTCACGCGATCTACACTTAAACAGGGTGATCGATAAGTTGCCTTTAAATTAATTTCAGTATGTGTTTAACAAGTAAGGCCGTGTCCTATGCTAACCGCTTGGCTGCGAGCACAAGAGCACGCGAGTTGCGAGTGTTACTACAGCAATTGCGGTGAAAACAAAGTAAAGTAAAATTTATTTACATATACATATTATATAATTTTATATCTTAGGTTTCTCATATAATTTTTCAATTTGAATGCCCATTTGGTTTTTATAACAATTACAAAAAAAAAACAATCAGTTAAATCGCCTGTGAAATCTTTTACACGATTAAACTGAAACAAAACACTCAACAAAGTTCGTCGACTTTCATTATTCACAATATGGCTTCTGGTTGGCGCCATATTGAATTTTGATTACTGTCATGTCTTTATTAACATTCGCAATATTAAGACAAATCGATTTACTCAAGAATCATCAAAATCGGCCCACGCGTTTGGTCTCTAGAGTGACATAGGAACAAACATACATATTTTTATTTGAACGTGCTAATGGAGTATGTAAATATAGAGGATCGTAGTAAGAGGAGCTCTGTAATTATTTACGTCGGTATGTATCACAATCACATGACCAAGGCAATAATGCACCAGTCCGTAGTCCCGTCGTCAATCAAGCAGCGGAACTAGGTAACCCGCTTTTCTAGTCACTCCGCTCCGCTTATGTCAGAGGCTGCGGCCTTATAGTATTGTGAATGCTGTGGGGCATTTACCACGCGCGGCAGATGAACCGTGGCAAAAAGGGGTAATCAAATGGCGCCCGATTAGATTTGTCACATGAACTTTCATGAACCCGTTGCGTTGTATTCATATTAGCAGACTACTGTAATGAAGAGGCAAATTCGTTTACATTTACTGGCTTTATGAGATTTGCTTTTATGTAAGTGGGGGCTAAAAATAGGCAGTTCATCATCATCATCAACATTCTCCTGCCCTTATCTCAATTATTTGGGGTCGGCGCAGCATGCCTTCTTCTGCCATACGCCTCTATTACTCGTCATCTCATCAGACACCTCCTTTCTAGCCATATCATCCTACACACCGTCCATCCATCGTCTTTTGGTTTCTTCCATACCCATCCACATTCATACTCAACACTTTCATCACGACATGCCCATTAATCCCATGTGAAATTCAGCAGCATCTGGTTAGACAGAAAGTAGACCCAAAACTACTTCGTGGCAAAAAGACTAGGTTGATTTTTTTCAAAAAATCAACCTCGTCTTCAAAAATACATGCGTGGTTGAGGTCGAGATCCTGTAGATTGGAATAGAATATACTTTATTGTACATCAAAATTAAAACACAACTTTTTTACGATATTTTAAAACAGTTGTGTTTTACAAATTTTGCTAATTCTATGGTTACAATATCGGTTTTATCGCTGAAATTCTGTGTTTAGCTAAATGTATGAATCTTTTAGCGCTAAAACGACGTTTAGAGGGCGCCGCGCCGTAGGTAAACATTTACGAAATGCATTGAAAAAAACAAGATGGCGAAGTTAGAACTGATTTTGGTCCCGTGCCAATAATACAGCTATAGCCATGCGTTTTTTTTTTTTCTGAAAAGGCAATGCCTGATAAGTACTCGTCACTTTCGATGTTATTTTTTCAAAAGCTTGGTTCTTAAGTTGTATACCTCTTCTACAGGTTAGTGGAAAAGGCGAAGTTATGCCAGAAAGCGGAGCACGAGTTCCCGGGTATGCCGTGCGGCATCATGGACCAGTACATCGTCACCATGGGCAGAAAGGACCATGCCTTACTCATTGATTGCAGGTTGGTGTTTTTATTTACCAGTGAGTAGTATTAAGGTGCTGCAAGATGCGATGACGTCAAACGTTAATCACCTTAAAACAGTACAGGGTTAAATTAAATTCCATAGCAGAACTCCGTTGAAACGATGGGTATATGTCTAAACAGAAAATAAAACTAAAAAATATATGATCGCAATTCGTTTTTGGGGTCTAAAACTGCATGCAGTGTTGTGAAAAATTATTGATTAGTAAAAAAATTAATGAGAACATTTTTATGTAAACTTCACAGACCCGGGTGCTGATAGCGTAACATGATATTATAAAAACTGATTTGCTAATCTTTTCGTTTTATTATGTTTAGATTTCCATTTAGTCTTTATTTTGATTTATTTTTTCTCATTTATAAAAAAAATATTAGCTGTACTTAGACTTAGTGCTCGCCCCGAGTCACCGTCATGATGAACCGGCTTATAGGTACCTACTTACATGAGTAAGCAGTGCTTGTATAAATAAGATCAGTTTTGTTTGTGCTAGTTTTATTCAAAAATATTTCGAAGCATTTAGAAAAAAAAAACTTTGAAAATAGAATGAAAATTTGCATAAGAATGCAAGTCAATAATACTTTATAAACAGACTATTCCAAGAATTGAGTCCAAATAACAATCTAAGTGAACGAATAGAAATTAGAAAACCAGAAAGTTTTATAACCTTAAAATAACTTACGAACATTAGAAAGACTTCACTGATTCTGAAACATTCTCGAAGTTCATGAATTTCCTGAATATTCCGGAAAAGTTAGAGTATTCTTGTATGTTACTTTTATTTTATTTACACTAACATTATGTGAGTACGAGGTCCTGGGTTTGATTCCCAGGTCGGGCAAAGTGTTTTTGAGTTTTTTCAAAATGAATTTCTCAGTAGCAGTAACGGAGTTTAGATTTGTGCCTAGTTGATGGCTATAGGCTCACCTCCTATTAGAAATAACTGGCGAAACGTGGGTGTACAATTAGGTACACCTCTGCCTAACCCTTCTGGGATTACAGGCGTGATTTTATGTTATGTAATAATATGTGAAATATTGCGAATATGGAAACGATTACGCTTGCAATAGAGCAGCTTTATACAGGTTTCATGTTATGATTACACCGACAAAAAGCGAGCTTTGTTTCTTTCTAATTAAGATACAAAATAGGTTTCCTCAAAGGAATCAATATGTATTATTCGCTGCTCCCTTGAGAAAACACGGTACTTTCGAATAAACCTCTTGTTGACTTAAGATAATTTCCGAGAACCCGACAAAGCTACTGCGCAGTATTTTGTGTTAATTGAAATGATGAAACATCAACATGGTATCTTTTGCGATTGTCCTTTATTTTTAGGTTGTTGGTACACACTTGTTATTTATGGCGTCTTCTTTTTCACTTCACACAATTTTTAAATTTAATTTTCCCGTGACCCAAGGGCTGGCTTTTACCTTGGCCAGAGGCTAAGTGTTGCTATTCAACGTGATAACGCCGCCAGTCTCTTGGGCTCAATTACCAGCTGACAGCGTTGAGGAGGAGAATTAATTTTATTTTTTAATAATTTATAATAATATAGTTAGTTAGCGAAAATACTTTGACAATGTAATATTATTATATATAATAATAATACAAGCCTGTAACTGTCCCACTGCTGGGCAAAATCCTCTTCTCATACAGTGAAGGCACGAGCATTGATCACTACGCTTGCCCAAGACGGGTTGGCGATTTCAGACTTATATTATAAGTCCAGGTTTCCTCACGATGTTTTCCTTCACCGATGTCTGTGATGTCCAAGATAAACTTAGAAAAGTACATATGAATTAAAAAATTCACATTGGTACTTGCCCGGATTTGAACCCACAACCTCATACATGAGAGGCGAGGTTTTAACCTATGGGTCATCACGACGTTGTGTAATATTAATATGACAAAATTCAGCGGTTCGGAGAGTGCGCTTTCCATTTATGGTTTTAATTATCTTAATGTAGTGGTAAAGCCTCCTCTGATATCTACAGAGACTAAACGGACATTAATTTTTGCAGACTGAAGTTACGGTTATTTATTTAGTCAGTTTTTAGTCAGTGATGTTTTATCAGTATTTTATTAATAAAATTCTGGTCTTTTCAATTCACATGAAAATGCAACCATAGAGATATGTACATAACTATGACTATATTCATTATTGCACACTATACTACTCGGTCAAGAAAGTACCGGGAAACGATCAATAATACACAAAATGTTAGTTATTCATCCAAAGTTTTTTTTTTATCGCCTTCAAAGTATGCTCCTTCAGAACAGATACATGAATGATGAAATTACTAACCCTAAAACTAAACTGGTCCGCGGACGTGCTTGACTTAGGGATCGAACCCAGAACACCATGCTCCACAGGCGCATTGGTATCCAAACAAAAGACGAACGAGTGGGTACTGCCGAAATTATGTTCTGCTAAAGGCATACCATTCGAATGTTTAATCTTTCCCGCCAGGTCCTTAGAAGCGGAACAGATCCCCATGCAGCTGGGAGACCTGGCAGTCCTGGTCACCAACTCGAACGTAAAGCACCAGTTGACTGGCAGCGAGTACCCCACGAGACGTGCGCAGTGTCAGGAGGCTGCCGACCGACTGGGCCTGCCCTCGCTTCGGGGGGCCAAGATTGAGGACTTGGCAAGTAAGTTGTGATTGTTATGTCAGCGTAGATACGCAAGAAAGGACATCCAAAACAATATGATGTCGAAAGCTGTCTACGGAGCTATTTCAGGAATAGAGATGATGCATATACTGGTTTTGATTTCTTAAAAACAAACATTTATAACCAAAAATCCAAAAAAGAAAAATATATAAAAAAGAAAATAAATGTCACCTTGTACAGAAAGCATATATGTATAAAGATCATAAAAGCTCTATGACTCGTACGAGCAGTAGTAGATATAGTTCTTATGCAACGACTGCATCATTATTATTCTAAAATTTACCCTAAGTACGGATTTCATCAATAAAACTAAAGGCGACCAGCAAGCACATTTAAACTGCGTTCAAGAGCTGTCGGTGTCATAATCGATGTTGCATATTAACGAACGACAAAACCGTTTTTTTTTTAACTCACTTGTACGTATCCATTTTCTATCGTTGATATCCGCCCGAAGGAGTCGTATTAATTCCACCTCTTGTGTTGGCACGACTTTACCTAAATGACAGATAATTTGCTAGGTAGTAAAATGTTTAATAATAATATAGTTTTCTGTCACGGCGTCCAATCTCTGAGACTAATGACCCAATAGCACTTTTTGCCAAATCCGGGAATTGAACCCAGGACCCCACGCTCACGATAGTCAGTGACAGTCACGATACCTACGGGGCAATCAGTAAAAAGATAAGGTAGTCAACAGGTGGTGGCGTGTTGGCGGATCGTAGATAGTGCTGTGGCTATGTTTATTGTCAGACAGATTTATGTTCTTCTTGCATGAAATAGCGTGCTTTTTCCAATCCTTAATAAATCAAAAGGCGACTTGCTGAAAGGTCATAAGAATTGCCTTTGACGTATAACACTGGTGCCTGAATCAGTCAGCAAATTGCGGAGGACTAAGTAGTCATTGGAGATATATGTTCGGCAGTAGAACAAGTCTTTGATTTGCTTCAAACCTAATTCTCCTCTATACTGATTACATTTTTCCACAATACCCTGACATTCTTCAAACTATACAATATATATATACATTTCCCTAAACTTGTCGTAAGTATAAAAGGCGCATCTGAGAAAAATGAGCCTTACTAGATGCGCATTTTAAGTTCAGTATGGCTTATTTTCCTTTACATTTTTTCTAGGTTCACCCCTTTTGCTTACAGCAACAGAGTACGTAATTAAACATTAACCATCAATACCTAACTTACGCAGTAACACAAAAAGTCATTAATCACTGAATGTTTACAGCCTTCCCAAACCCGGATCAGCTGATTACTTGCCGCCATTTTTCCTCTGCCATTATGGCGAACTTGACAGTGAACTTGCGTTGACCTCTAAATAAGTTCGCAGCTGCGGAAAAATCCTTAGTTGATTGGTTTAGTGCTGCAAAGCGTGTCCCGGGGGAGGGTGGGTTGTTGTGGTCCGTGTCAACTCGTCTCTGTACACAATAATAAGAGCTTCTCAAGGAAGTTGTTATTTGAAATGTAATTTTCGCTTTAAAACTTGTGATACTTGTGAAAACGTGGCAAAACACGGTTCAAGTTATTGCGAATTTTGTATGAAATCTACTGGAATTGATGAGCTACCCTTTGGTATTAAAAAAGCTGAAAGCAATTAATTCACTTCACACAGAAAAAGTTCGTAACCACACTAACCACTATAATATTAGTAACAAGTACAGATAGTCAATTAAATGTTAGTTAGGAAGTTCGTTTTGATACAAGGATTTTTTTACGTCTTTCCGCTGAATAACGATGATAAAGATTTTTTTTTGTTAGTCCGTATTTTCCCACTTCTGGGCAAAGGCCTCCCCCTCATTCGTTCCACTTTCACGATGGTGTGCTTCTTCTCGCCAATTTGCGAGGAAGCCATCAAAGGCGTCAAAGATCTGTAAATTATTAATTCCCAATTTCGGATGATAAATTATTTTGTATCTGAAATACTTCAATCAATGGAACGTCTATAAACTTTAACCAATCAATCGTTTACCATTAAATTCTATGACAGCTACGAAAAGTTAATCAATTTTCGATTTTTCGACAATCTAATTAGTTGTTTAAGTGGTTTAGTCATCTATTTGATTATATTAATGTGTTTTGATAAAAGTAAAGAAATTAGAAAGACACCAGGTGCAGCGAGACGAAGAAGTCACTTAGAATAAGATGGTACTCAGACTTTAAGTAATAATGTTTTAAAGTTCTTGCTCACTTTATCTGGTTAGCAGCTTGCTTAAATCGAATAAAAAGGAAAATATTTACCTACTAATGGAATGGTACAGGTACTGTGCGAGTATAAACTGGCACAGTAACCAAAGTCGATTTCGATTATTACGCAGCATGCAATGAAGATGTGATTCTGGCCTCCTGGTAGTTTGTGAGACTTTTATCATAACTGTTATGTAATGTTTATACAATGTTACTGTGTATTTTATTAAACTTTTCTTTAATGATAATGATGAAAACTGCATAATACTCAGTAGTAATTGGGTTGTGGAGGTCAGATAGGCGCTCCACGTAGAATAATTCACCGACCTGGTGATGGAATGGGAGATACAATTATTTATCTTTGAGATATGTTTATAAGTTTGATAGGCATAGATAGGCAGTCGCTCCGTGTAAAATACTGGTATTCAGCTGCATATATCCGGTTAGGCTGGAAGCTGACCCCAACATAGTTGAGAAAGTTCTAGGCAGATAATGATGTTGATGATGATGAAAACTGCATGCCTAATCCTTTAAAAGACGAACAAAGCTGCTATAGAAATAAACACGAAACAGGACTTTAATTTATAATACACAAGGTGTAGTTTTGTTTTAAAATTCAGGAGGTTGTCATAGAAGACGTAAATAATCAATATAAATTACGGTACCTGGTCAATAATAATAAACGCTGCTTTTTTAGTTGTTTTAATTTGACACTATTTCAGAATGACATGAAGCCCTTTTCAAAAGAGGAGAATCACCCGTTTATCGAATAAACGTCTTGTTTGTTTGTGTGTGTGAAACTGCGGTTATAGGGCTAGTATTAGACGGGCCGCGTTTTAATACGGGTGGTGTACACTTATCGATTCCCTATATAAAAAAATACCTACCCATTTTATTATTGATTTGGGTCGAAAATCATTAGCATAGTTACCTCCTTGAAGTTGACGAGGATGCAAAGCAACACCTTGTATATTAATATAAATTGCATAAAACAGAAATACTTCGCAATAAATGCTTCAAATTTGAAAAATTTGTTTGCAGAACTGAAGCAACAGAACTGTAGTGAAGTGGTGCTGAAGAGAGCGAAACACGTCATAGAAGAGATCAGCAGAACAGAAGAAGTGGCTAGGGTCATGAAGCAGAAGGACTTCAAGCGGGTAAGACTTAGCAAATTACCATTGACCATCTTCCATTACTGTAACCACTTGTTGAACTGCATCGGTATGCAGAGGTAGTGTAGCTGCACTTTTTGCCATCGAAATGCTAAGAAGAAGAACGACCTGCCTTCCAGAATGGCTGTTCTTCGGGCTATGTCGGTATGCGCGACCTGATGAAGGTTCCGGGAATCAGCTGTATTCGGCCCGCACATCACCCATTCTTATGGCAAAGCTTGAGGGAGATTCCTGTCCATTGTCCTTTGGCGTCTTTTGGCTAAATGATCTTGGTCTGACTTTTAAGATGTCCAAGAGTATTGCCTTTTTACTAATAAATAAGTACGTACATGTGTCCTCATGGACGTTTTCTTCACATTTCCATTGGTTTGTTTCACAGATCCAGATCATCATCTGCCTAGCCTTTTCCCAAACTAAGTTGAGGACGGCTTCCAGTCTAACCGGATGCAGCTGATTACCAGTATTTTACATGGAGCTACTGTCTATCTATGTCTATCACACATATAAACATATCTCAAAGATAAATGATTCGTAACTTGAATTAATTGTATCTCCCATTCCATCCATCACCAGGTCGGTGAACTATTCTACCAGTCCCACGAATCTCTGAGCCAGCTGATGGAAGTCTCATGTCCTGAGCTGGACCAGATCGTTGACATCATCAGGGGTGCTCCAGGAGTGTTTGGAGCCAGGATGACTGGCGGTGGTTTTGGAGGCTGTGTTGTAACTCTGGTGAGAACTTTACTATGAATTTCAATTAGCAGTAATGAATAATGGGGGAGTGGTATGGCATTGATGTTAGCATCTCTTGTTGGTGGGTTATTGTAAGGACTTCGCACATTACACAGACTCGACGCAGACGATGTGACAAGGCCATAAGTAACTGTTGAAAATTCCACCGTAAGGAACACGATATAAAATAACCGCATAAAAATCGGTCCGTTTGAGAGCTACGATGGCACAGGAATACATACGTTGAACTTATAATTTCCCTCTTTTTGTGATAGGAGTAGAAAAGCTCACATTTCAATGCTTTACTGTGAGTCGACCCGAAGTGGAGTCGGCTTCGATTCTGTGCTCCTATGATTGTTAAGTAGTGGTATTTCGTGGATATGCGAATATAAGTGGTGTAGTTCACGCACATTTTGGTCTCATGTAATAGGGTGCGAGCCTATTGAAATCAGCCAGTCACAAATCCAGAATCTCTGACTGCTACTGAGAAATTCCTGATGGAAAAACCCAATAACACTTTGCCCGAGCCGGGAATCGTATCCAAGACCTCTTGCTCAGTCGTCGCGCTTTCGACCACTAGACCTAAAAGGCAGTAATTGCCACAATGACTGAAATGAAAACCCATGTTAAGTCCCCTTTCACAAGCTCCAGTTGACGGGCTCCGCTGAATACTGGGCTGTGAGTTTATAGATAGTGTGAAACCTTTCATACATATGTAGCTATCGCTGGAATTCTCTGGCTTATTCTGGTCCATGCGCCGTCAATCGGTATTCGGAGCATATTGAAAGGCGGTTAAGCCGTTAATATCTCAATTTCAGTTGAGTACTTTATGTAACATCAAAATCAAAACCTTTGACGTACTAATGCTTGTTTTCTAGAACACTACAACTGAATGAATGCCTAATTCAAAAGCACACTGTTGGATTTGCAAATTTCGGCTCCGCTAAGAGAGTTAAAAATCGAACAGTAATTATAACGGGCTTAATCGCAAATGTCATGAAAAGTCAGTACTCAGGGTCCCTCAAAAAATAGCGGAAAGTTAGGCATAGACGGCGGAGTTTTTAGTGGGTGCGAGCTCCACATAACCATTACTGCGCCCCTGACGGTGGGGTGACAAAACAGTTAAATCGTTTCCCTAGGACTTCGTCGAGCTTCATTGTCTCGCCGCTTTTCTGGTGGTCGTCACTGTTGATTCTGGCTTTCAGGAGTTGCAGTGGTTTGGGAATAGTGTGGCGGGCTGACGGTGGGGTATTCGGTAGGCATTTTCTCCGCCGGTAAAAAAAAAGATGGAGTAGTTGGATAGAAATCACTGGCTTAAAACCGTTTTTTTTTTATTTCAGGTAAAGAAGAGCGAAGTGGAAAACTTGAAGGAAAAGATACTCTCACAATACAAAGGCACGCCTATTTTCTTCTTGAGCCAGCCTAGTGATGGAGCTCGGTTGTTGAAGTTGTAATAAGTAAAATTGTTGTTACGTTTTTTTACAAATTGTTGTTGTTTTATTTTTCACCTTCCTTGAATCTGTACGAGAGGTGCTCATCTCATATTAGCTGAATCTTGTATTTTTCTGAGTTTGTTTGAAAGGAGTTGTGGTGTTAGAACTCGCCTGCTAAAAAGTTAGTTGGCAAGCTAAATAGAAAACTTGTAGATAGCAACCTACATTGTTAGCGTATGGGAAAATGAGAAATATAGAATATTTTCCTCATTCATGAATTCATATTCTGGAGTTGACATTATTTCGATTGCGATGGCACCAACCTCAAAAACTGACTGACGTAGTAACAAAATAGATTTTTTTTGTGACTTAGAAACAACCAAGATAATTGAAGACAAGACTTTTTGTAACGTTTCATTGACAATGTCAATGTCAAAGTCACTGAATCATCGTTCCTTTGTCACGGAACTTTTTCGATTTCCATACATTTGAAGTAATTTACCGTTTCCGGGAAAAATAATAGTATAGAAACGACTTTTTCGTTTAATATTGATTACATAAAATATCAAAGAGTTAAGTAAACGGTATCTCAAGGTCTCTCGCATAAATCAGATTTTATACATCAAACCAATTGGTATTTTTGTGGCCTAACCTACCTACGGCTTGTCGTGTGGTGTTAAGCTAGATTCACATGTTATCAGTGTCTTGAGTCGTTTTGTAACATTTCAATTACACCACATAAATGTGAATCCGGTTATGCAGATCAGTGAAACATTATGAAGCGGCACTACAAAAAGTACTATAGCAACATAGTACAAAAAGTACTACAGCGCCATCTATGACACAAATGAAGAATTAACATAACAATTCTGAATCGCGCCAAAATCCGAGACATAAAACTCCTCCCTTTTTTATTGGGAGCGTTGAGGAACTTTACACCCTGTTCTTCATACTAGGAGTATGAAGACTAGGAGTCTCAAGAACAAATTGAAAGCATAAAAAAGAAAAATGTTTTAGATTTGGGAAGATGAAGTGCTGCTTAAACGGCGAGTTTATACAAAGCATCGGTATTAACACTACTAAACCAATCGGTAAGAAAAACATCGTGAGGAAACCCAACCAGCATGACTGAGAGATATTTTTCGACGGCATGTAAAGCCAAGGCCCACGGGCGGATTAAAAATTCTGACACCAGGCTAGGCACTAACCACACGAAAGAGAAGAGAGTCGCAAGTGGCATCGCCTGAGGCTGTGAACAGGTCATTAGATAGCTTAGCAACAAGCCCCAATCGTAAGCGAAACCTTACATTTTTCTCTTCATTTCCTTTTTACCTTCATGATTTGACTACAGATGTTTCTGATAGGCCTCTATGTTCGACATTCCTTTGTAACATGTAATTTTTGAGAAAAAATGTTGATGAATAAATATACTTTCGTAATAATCTCCATTGAGAAGGAAATCCAGTGGCCAGAAAGGATTTAGAGGGAGCCTTAATCTAGGTCGACAGGAATTAATCTAAAATGAGATTACACATCGACTGGGGACATTCTACTGCTCGATTTTCTATATTTCGCTGAAAATTCTAGTACGTACATGTGCAGTCTGACCTTGAACTCATTGGAAATATTTCAGTGGGTAAACATTCTCATAGCATAACATCACGCCTGTAATACCAGAAGGGTTATGCAAGGCCAAATAACACTTTGCCCGACCCGGGAATGGAACGCAGGACCTCATGCTCAGCAGTTGCGCTTGCGACCACTCGACCAACGTGGCAGACAGAGATTTGAATTTGAAATGATTTGAATTTTTGTTTTGAGATGAGAAAATGCTCATTAAAACACGGAAATTGTGCAATTCTTTTCATTTTATTTCATAAAAAAATATACAAATGTCATTTCCTAAGGGAAGATGCAGAAGCCGCCGTGTCTGCCATGAATAAGGATCTGGATTTGATTAGTGAGTGGTCGCGGTCTTTTGGACTGCTAATCAATCCTAAGAAATCTCAGGCCTTGATCATCGGCGGCAGGTATATGCGAAATAGGCTCGATGTTGCGTCGCTGTCTCCACTCAGGCTGAATGGAGTTCAGATCGATTACGCAATTAAGGCTAAAAACCTGGGGGTGACTATGGACTCCTACTTATCATGGACTGCCCAAGTTGCTGAAGTTAGTCGCAAAGTGCACTACACGTTCCACTCATTGAAATGCCTACAGAGCTTCTTGCCTTTGAAAACCAAAATCTCCCTTGCGCAAACTCTCATCCAGCCCATCATAGACTACGCCGATGCCTGTTATTTGGATGCCACCGAGGAGCTTTTAAATAAACTTGAGCGGTTGCAAAATATTTGTATTCGTTTTGTTTTTAACCTTAAAAAGTATGATCATGTTCCAACTTTCGCAAAATACTCAAGTGGCTCCCAATTCGACTTCGCAGGAACTCTCGGATATTGTGTCTGCTATTTAATATCCTTCACAACCCTAAAACACCATCCTATTTGCGGGAACGCTTTTCCTACTCCCGTCCTTCTGATGCACCTTGCAGGTCGCATCTTAGGAACCTCCTTAAGTCCCCTCCACACTCTACCGATTTCTACTCCTACTCCTTCACTGTGCACGCCGTGCGGTTGTGGAATTCACTTCCTCCTGACATTAGGGACTGCCAAACTATTGCAGTTTTCAAAAGAAGAGTGAAAGAACATTATCTTTCCATTTCGTCATAGTTGCATAAGTATCTATTATTATTTATTATATTGTATTTATAGGATTGTTGTATGTATCTTTGTATTTATATGTATGTAAGTATATTCTTATATTGTATATTATATTTAAAATAGTTATCTGATTTATGTTTTATGTCTTCCATTTTCTCTTTTTCTTTTACACACTTTGTCTACATCTCTTTTTTTAGTATCTCCTTTCGCAGGTTTGCTGGAAGAGATTTCATTAGAAATAAGCAATACCTTTGTACTCTCTTTTCTGTTCCTTTCTTGATTTCTGTATTTAGTGTGTACATAAATTGTTAAATAAATAAATAAATACATTTGTGTCGAAACATAAAAATTAAGTTTACAAAAAAAAAAACATCAACGAAGTTATGTAGTCGCATACACTATTACGATTGTCCATAGCTTAGCTACAGGAAGAGGTATCGTGATTACTTTCTCGATAGATTAACTCTTTTATATATATATAAGAAGCTAAATTAAAAAGTTTTCCGATTACTTCGAAGTTTAGTAAGCTCTAGTATCCTTGAAATTTATTGTTTGTGGATTAGACTTTTAATTTTCGTATTACCCAAATGTTTAGGAAAATACAAAATACTTTTATTTAATCATCTAGGCCTGAATAAGTTTTAATGTTCAGAAATTACTTTGAAAACTTTAATTATTAAAGAATTATAAAGGTGTACTGCCGAAGTAGCTTTCGATTCATGAGGATGGTTAGATGTTTAATTAATTAAGGTTTTGTGTAAATTAGCTGAAATGATGATGATAATTACAAGTAGTACAAGTACAAGTAGCATTCTTATTTTTTTTTTGTACCCTATCACAATTTTTGTCCAATTTAACCCAAAGGTTGACTGGTAGAGAATGCCTTGTGGCATTAAGTCCGCCTATGTACCACTATTGTACATGAAGTTTAAATAATTGTTGAAGAATTCGGAAAAAATCACTACTCAAAAAAAAAGCTATTACGGAATTAATTTTTCTTAAATAAATTTATTGTACTGTAGCAACGCTAAATGTCTAACAAAAATGTAGGTATATGCTCTGCTACACGTGCGAAGCCGCAGGTTAGATTTTAAAAATAATGGAGTTTCTTGCCCATTCTTCTCCATAGAGATCTACGCTTTGAAATGGGCAACTACAGTACTTTCACAGTTATTATGTCTTGTAACTGGGACTGTAGCTTCATTTTTTATTGCTGTCTATGTTTCGACAGTTCAAAAGTGCCTGTAATTGGCCTACTTGAAATAAATGCTTTGATTTTGCTTTTGAATCATTTTGAAAGGAACAAAAAACATGTCAATTATCATGCTCGTCCCACAACCAGATAAACCAAACATTTGATGCTGCACACCAATCTATCAACAAGGGTTACCTCAGATAGTAAATCAGTATTTGATTGCCCAATATTGATATAAAAGTAGTTTTTTTTAGGATCCATCGACACAAAGGCTTTATATAATGGGGAAAAAACGTTTGAGTTTTTCGCAGAATATATCGCAAAGCAGAGGCCCTAGCACGAACGAGCGAGTCGACGCCCCGTTTACGAAGTAGAGCGAAGAAGAAGGCGGTTGCAGAATTGCGTATAATCTGGAATCGGCTTACACGCGTAGAAGCGCGCCACATTTAGCTTTTCAAAAAATCTAACGGGCGTACACACGCTTATTCGCCCGTACCGGTGAGTACTGTCAGTACCGGTGAGTACTGTCAGTACCGGTGAGTACTGTCAGTACTGGTGAGTACTGTCAGTACTGGTGAGTACTGTCAGTACTGGTGAGTACTGTTAATGTGTCAGTACTGTCGAAATAAGGCATGCTAGGATATTTTGGTTTATATGCGGCAAAAACCATGAACTGCCTACCATTACCTAATAGTTATCAAAAAAGTCTTCAAACTAAATAAATACTTATGTGCAATAATTATTTTTAATAAAAAATCGTTGGAACTTACCTAACGTTTACAAACGCGTTCGCGTTAGGCCTTCAGTTCTATGTATCATATACGTACACTCTGAAGTGGCAAGACACGTGTATCCAATGTTTGGCGTTTTGCACCTAACACGCTTCCGGGCACTCTATTTCAATAAGACCTTTAAGTGGGTGTCGAAAATAAACTCATGGCAACAATGATTGAATAAAAACTATAAATAGGTAGGGAAATAGTACAATAGGGTAACGCACGCGAAATAATAAAAAAATAGAAAAAGAAGCGTTATAAAATTAAATACTGAAGTATCGTACGTATAATTTCTATAACAAAATAATATAATATGTATTTGCTTTCAGTCATCATTGAATATGCGAATGAAATCAGCATCTTGTTTATTTATACGCCATGCTACGGCGTAACTTCGAGCTACGCCGTAGCATGCTACGTTCGCGTAGCACGTCCACCTAGACGGAGCCAGCTTACAGTCCAAAACAAATACAAATTCAATCCAATTTCTTCAAAATAAGATGCAGATTTTCCTAAGAAGCTGTTTTTAAGGTTTACGTAAAAACAATAATTAATCATTACCAAATTAATTTTAGACAAGTTGGACCAATCTGTCAATGTCTTGTTTCATTCGATTTTTCTTTCGAAGATAAATCTAAGTCTTGTATAGACTTAGATTTATCTTGTATTAGTCTAGTAGTAGTAGTATATTCTATTCTCAAAAAGATACTTATATAGCAGCAATGAGAAAAATCGAGTTCGTCACTGCACCAATGCATGCATTTATTTTTCAGGAAGGATTTTATGATTACGAGTAAATATTGAGGTAATTGAATCTTAAATGAGTGTTATTTTATTTACGTACGTGAGGCTTTTTCGTACTACAACAGCTGTGATCCTTTAAAAGAGTCGCCAAATTCAGGACCGAGTCTATTTTGTTTGTCATTGACACGCTAAGAAAAAGATATTTGGTTTTAAGTTGGTAGTCTGTACTGCATGTTGCATACAGCCTATTACTCGTACAACACAACGTCGAACACTTTCCACAAAGCAACAACTCCCGACCCACACCGCTTTAGTCTTCAGCTTCAGTCTACCGCGGCGTTTCGTCGTGAGCAGACGTGTCCATCTCTCGCGTCAGTCGCTTTCGAAACAAAAGGACACTCGTAAATAAAACTAAACTCACGTGACCTGTGAATAGTGACTATTTTTTGGTGTTTCTATGATGAATTTTGGATGAAAATGTGATGAAATTCAGTGGACATTGAGTTGGATTTTTGGAACGGAACATAGTCGTGGTTTTTTGAATTTTTTTGTAAGTACATGTTTTTTGTTTGAAAGTTTTATGGTTATAGCGTGGTTTATCATTATTAACATATCAACCGACGTCGAACGCTAGGCATGGGCCGGTACATGCCCAGCACTAATAAACAAGCAGTTATAAAACTTTTGCGCACCTAAACTTACTCTGTCACACGGGATATCTTACGTTATTATACGATATCTCGCAGCTGCCATCGATTATTGTATTTTAGAATTGTTGATTTTATCTTTTTACTCTGGACGCTCTTACTCGCACGTCTTTCTACATCGTGCTCACATATATATTTATTGTGGGCTCCCGATAAATAACCAATACAGCAGTCATTGTGCCGATAGTCGTATCAGCCAATGGTTTAATAGCCAAGAGCCTCGACCAACATCTGAAGAGGCTCTCGCTTGGCGGCTGGATCAAGGGCTTGATTCAGAAAACAGTACTTCTGGACACGGCGCGTATTGTTAGGAGGTTCCTCTCTCAAGAGCCCTGACCACCGGTAGCTCGGACCCTGTTCCCGGTGCTGGTGGGCTACTATTTTATATATTTTTAAATGTTTTTTTTATACTAATTTTGTATAGGAATATTTTAAAATGTAAAAATATGTAAGAAAAATAAATAACGGAATATATCCCGTAAGTGACTGTAAGTTTAGTTATAAACCGTTAACCTGAGTGTTTGGCCTGGAGGTTTGGTTTGAGTTGAAAGCTTAAAACAGTGTTTTGCACACCTCTTCTTATTGTGTGGATTGGTACTTTTAAAAACAGTTGGGCCCTGTAAGTAACTACGACAATAGCAGCGTCGATGGCGTTCATTAGGTCCCTTAATATTAACCACTGGATGTTGTGACATAGCCTTGTTGCAACATTTTATTCATTTTAACAAAGAAAAAAAAAAATTGTACAGCGTCTTTATAACAATAAACAAATAAGTCCTTATTTATAATAGCTCGATAAAATTAAGGCACATTGATAACTTATGATGATAATCATTTAAACCTACATTGTTTGATTACAATAGGACTGTTTATTTGTTTATTAGGTTTTCGCACACAAAAATGCCGGTCAAACAAAGGTGGTAAAGAGATAACATGGGAGGTGCTTACTATCTTTCCTTAGTTTTCATAATATAGAAGTTCTGAAACTTACGAGAAGCAGTATCGAAGATCGAACGAAATAAATTATTTTGAATGAATGAGAGAGGTTCGAAGTTTCTTACAATAATGTTGGGTTAAAGCTATGAATTTATGACAGTACTCTTATATTATTTATATACTGTCGGCTGATAAAATATATTTTCACATGTATATAAATTAATAACACGACTCCCTGACATTAAAATGGTTCCATTTATGAGGTGTGAAAGTATAATATGCACTTCTAACTAATGGTGAAGGCAATCACATGAGGAAATAGATTATTTGATGTTGCGTAATTCACAGTAAATGAATAAATACGTCATTATACATCGTGTAGATATTATCTCGATTTAAATTGCTAGTGGATCTAGGTATGACTTACGACACGATTGAATAAGAGAGATGGCTAATGGTACTTTGTTACTTTAAGAGCCCTCCCCAAGCAGTAGAACCTTTGATAGGAATTTTTAATTACCTTCTAAATATAAAAATAATTTACTTTTAAAATCCTGAACAATTAATATCTGAATTTCATGCTGACCTTACAAATTGAACAGCTGAATTAATTTGAACGCAAATGTACTCAGATTTAACGTTTCATTTCTTGACTGTTTTCAAAATAAATCTTGTTTATAAAAAGTTGTACCATCTTGTTTTCAATGGTTTAATTTGTTCATTTATGAAATTATTTAAAACAAAACTGTTATTATAAAGGTTTGTGGGGTAAAAAGGTTCTATTTATCGTCTATTGTTTTGTATTTCTAGGCTATTCCATTTGCATTTGGGAAGCGGAGTGTTGATCGTAGTTTGTTTTTCTTGGCTTATATGGAGTACCTTACTGCGTATTACTTTGGAAATGGAAGCTTTATCTTCTTTGTTGGAAACTATGCCATTTAAGGTTGGAGGCCAATGTGATGTGAGTGTGATTACCTAGCGTGGGTTTCTGAATTTGTCCCTGAATCGAATCTATATCCGACCCCAGGCCACAAACATCCAAAAACTGTAACTTTGTATGGGTTACACTTATTGTAATGGGGTATTTCCTTTTTATAAAAAAAAATGTATTGAAGCCGAAAGCTATGTGCACATTTAATTGCAGAGGTGTTGATCTAAATTACGTGGGACTTTTAATGCTATACAGCTGTTTTGTTCATCTCTATTTACCCCTTCCAGAATACTGGCTTCATAATAAATGTCCCCGATGGAATACTGCTCTCTGTTAGACTATGCCCGTAAACATTTACCATCTTTCATGAATCGTTGATCACAACCCTGTTTAGATGTCTGTCGTAGATGCTATCAGAAATCGCTCGATTTGGCAAGCGCTTGGCTTGTATCAAACTGTTATGGTCTGACAGATAAACAGGCGCAGTTGCCGATCTTACTGATTTACATATATCAATATACATATATTGGCATCGTTTTGGGTTGCCCGTGCTCTATCAATAAAGTATTCGACTTTATGTTGACAACACACATTCATAGATACAGTCGTTCTGGTCTAGACAACTAGTAAACGTTTTCAAAGCGGTTCGACTTACAACAAAGACTTTTAACAACATTGATTGTAAGTTTATATTTACTGACAAAACTTTTATGTTATCATATGTATTTTAGTCTGTAAGGTACATATCTATGGGCCAAACTTGCCTGAGATTATTGAATTTTATGTTATGTTATTGGTGGCTTATGGTTAACGCACACTTTTACGCGCCCATCGAAAATTCACGTAGTTGGTTGGTATGGTTTAGAATTGTGCTCGGCCAGTGGCAACAGGCTCGCCCTAAATTAAATGGGATTTTAATTATTATGCCGATCTTTTCGGGGTAATAATAGACTGATAGGCCCTTACATTTGTTTTTTATTTTGCTTTCGTTGCTATGTAGTTCGTCATGTCTTTACAAAATTTGTAAATATTTTGGTCCTTCGTAGATTGGATTGCGTGGTCATAAAAAAAAGGAAAGAGGTCGTCTGCTAGAAACCAGACACTGTACCCGAATGTAATTTATTATAGAACAAAATTGTGGGTAAATCTTGTAAGCAGAGTATTATTATACGCACTTCAAATACTAAACAATACTTATGTTAGGTACCGCAAAATATACAAGCTCAGTAGTTTAAGTAAATAACGTTAGACTATGTACATATATAATAGATGCTTGAAATGGAACCAATATTGTAAAAACAATAATAATTCTAAAGTTCATTTCTCGAGTTGGTGGAATTAATAATTAATGCTAATTCCCCTGAGGCTGTGCCGATCTTCAAAGGCAGACGAAAGGTTAAGACGTGCTTGCCTAGGTTGGTCCGTGGATGGGCGACCATCCCTTACATACCGAGTTTCCTCCATGCCTCGGAATGCACAATAAGCCGTTGGTCCCGGCTGTCATTTATACTCCAACATAATTGGGAAAATGCTAGGCAGATGATGTTGTATTGTACCATCTGGGTCTTCTGCCCAAGTCTGTTTAGTGGTTCTATCTCGTAAAACACGAGGATTTCCATGCTAACGACCGCCCTTGAATGTCGAATGAGATGGGATATTTATGGCATTTAGATGTAAACAAAGGCTTTTTCTAATATTTCGGGAGTTGGTCGGTCTGTCCGTTAGGCATAGTTTGTTGGAAGTGTCTAGGAACTTCAACTAAACTGGAAACTCGTGTAACAAAGAAATTATCGTCAATGTTTTAATATTGACGATAATTTTGGGTACTAACCAATCCACTTAACGGATTTTCATAAAACTTTTAATGATGAAGTGCCTCGACTGCCTTGTTGGCGTAGTGGACGCAAGCGCAACTGCTGAGCACGAGGTCTTGGCTTCAATTCCCGGGTCGGGGATAATGATATTGGGTTTTTTCATCAGGAATTTCTCAGCAGCAGTCACGGCGTCTAGATTTGTGCCCGGTTGCTGGCAATATTCTAGCCCCCTATTACATTGGACTTAAACAAAAATGAAATGTACAGGTGTACTATTATTATAAACATTTATTTCAGACCAGGTCCATATTTTGTTAGTAACAATGTACTTAAAAACTAATGTTGGTATTGACAACAAAATTAAATTACGACATGAAGCCGCACCCCCCTTTGCAGCATGGGGGACTCCCACCGATCAGTAAAAACACCCAGTATAGTGTTGGTACTGCCACGAACGCGAGCGAGTAGGGAGGCACACCTTTCCTAACGATAGCGGCAAAGCCATCCACTATAACGTACACGTTTGCCTAACCCTTCGAGAACTACAGGCGTGATGTTATGTATGTTTTAAACATGAAAAGGAGAAGGTACTTACTTATATCTTGTAATACCCGTATTTCGCTAACACTAGAGTACACTTCTGCTAATTTCTTACATTAAACTGTTCTGTTAGATTTTCCGCACTCGAGAGTCCCGCGACGAGTTTCCATTCTAACAGTGTAATGATATTTAGGAACTAATTTAGGTGCCGCGTAGTTTTTAACGAAAACTGCCACAAAACGGACACGTAATAATTGTGATACGCGGTTATTTCTAGAATATTTAGGTAGTGAAGATGAGTAAGGAAGAGAGTTTGAAACAGTTTTATTTAGTTAGTAGTTTTATTTTTTACGCCAAATTTGTACGCCTTGCAAGGCAAAACATAGTGATACGACTCGAACTTTATACCATGTACCATATTACCTATGTTCAACAAATAAATACTTTGACTTTGACTTTGTAAATGAGTCTATCTTAAAATTAACTTAATTAGGTGGATGTTTAGTTTATCGAAATCTTGTTATTTATGGCCCAATTTAACAGCTTTTCAGTTCAACAACACTTAAAATATCATACAAAAACTAGTTTTTCACCATTTTTTTATTAAAGTGTAGGAGTCAACTAATGGGCTATTAAAACTTTGTTGTTACACAAGCAAAGGGCGATATTGTAGCCTTTAAATCCATTACGTTATTACGTAGGGACCTCACGTTGGGAGAAACACTCAGATTATGAAGTTTCTAGTAAAAAGCTTGATACATAACTGCGCAGTTTTGATACACTGGAGTTCAAGGTTTAGTTAGACTTTGGTATCACCAAAGTTGGTTTTGAGTTGGATCCCTAAGTCGGGTAAAGTATAAATAGATGTAATCGGAAATTATTTCACGAGAACTCAGGGATAAAAGTACCTTTTCCAAGGTGGATTAATTTGACTATGTGTGCCAAACATTAAACGTCGTTTAACTGTAATGGCGTGAAAAGGTAACATACACACAGTTAAACTAAGTACTCTACTATAATTTTAGTTAAGTGCATCTATAGTATTAGTATGAAAGTATGGATTATTATATAGTTTTGAACCGACTTCTAAAAAGGAGGAGGTTACTGTCGGAAGTCGGTGGCAAAAAAGTCGATGAAACAAACAAAAGTCGCCGACAACCGAAAGCAAAGTAATTTTCCACTTTTTAGTGTAGTTTTTGGACGTCTAGTAATATTTTTTTGCAAACAAATTCTTTCGGAAGTGAACTCGTTGGCTATTCACACGAGCGTCAGTGATATGACTAACCGACCCAACGTTCAATTTTAAAACGAAGTTAGTATGTAAACGTGGTCGTGATGACTTCAAGCGTTTTATAGCTTACCGCGTTTGACTTCGTTCATGAACTCGAGGGTTGCGAGTTGCGATGTGAATTGTCTATTTGAACATCAGTTATGATAGATAATTCATAACTGATCTTACTATGCTCATGCATGGATAATTATCTGATAATTAATCGTGAGGAAAGTCAGAAAGAGGTGACTGATGAGATGAAAACTGACGACTGATGACTGATAATATCGTAGTCATCATATCCTAGCCAAAGTATGGAAGAAGACAGGAGAATGATAAAATGACTTGACGGATGTCTGTTTTCATTGCTCATGCGCAACCTAACTGAATGCCTAACGCCAGTTTTCACCAACACTAAGTGATACCTAAATTATTGCTTACTGCTTGTTTTCACCAACATTAAACGAGACCTAACTGAATGCCTAACGCCCATTGTCACGAACACTAAGTGACACCTAACTTAATGCCTAACGCCCGTTTTTACCAACTCCAAGCTACACCTAACTGGATGCCTAACGCCCATTTTCACCGACACTAAGCGACACATAACCGAATGCCAAACTCCCGTTTTTACTAACACTAAGCAACACCTAACTGAATGCCTAGCGCCCGTTTTCACCATTCACAATATACTTAGCTTCTAGGGGTAGCGACAGAAAACGTGCACGTTGCACGTGTGCACGTTTACGTGCTACCTGTTACAAATTTACAGATACATAACTCTGTATGAGAGCACCCGCTCGCTCACTTGGATTTTTAACAAAAGCTCATTTGCTTTTGTATATTTTATTTTATTTTTTACACTTTAGGAAACCTTACAGACTAATAACATTATAATAACAGTAATATATAACTAAATTGCTATTTACAAGCTTCCACGGATAGGTAAATACACAATACGTAAGTAAATATAAATTATTACTGCCTCACAGCATAAGATACTTCCTCAAAGTAAAGTTGGATCATTTCATTAGATTGTTATTAATTTTGAGTTAATTTGGAAAATAAGCGGTTCAAGTGCTGGTAGGTGCTCCTTGTACAAAAAATGGCTTTGCTAAGATTTGCCTTACTGTGCTTGAATTAGTGCAGAATATTGTTAAAATTATAATATAACATCATTTTATTTTAACGAATTTACATACACGTGTACACTTGTTCGTTTCCGAACACGTGCCACGTATGTACCCAATTTTCAATAAAGTTCATACTGAAAGTATAGGCGAAGTGGTTAAGTTATTTTTGCGAACTTCGCCAATAAAACTGATCGCGATCAGCAGATTTAAACAGCATCGAAGAGTTGTGTATCAATCATAAAAGGTGTGGAAAATAGATACAGACAGATATTGAACGTGGTTGACACTGTGCTAATGTCGTTCCGTTCCATTGGTTAAAGTTGCTCTCAATAACATAACATAAAACCTGTAATCCGCGAAGGGTTAGGCAGAGGTCTACCTAATAGTACACCCACATTTCGCCAGTTATGTTTACGTCCCATATAATAGGGGGGGGCGAGCCTATTGCCGTCAACCTAGCACAAATCCAGACTACGTGGCTGCTACTGAGAAATTCCTGATGGAAAAACTCAATGAAAAATTTGCCCAACCCGGGAAGCGAACCCAGGATCTCATGATCGATTGTGACCTCTAAAACAACGAGGCAAACTTGCTCTCAATAAAAGACATAAAAATCCCGAGCTCTTTGTCTAAAATGTGCAACTTCTTCCTTTTTCCATTACACACGCGCAGCACATAGCGCATTACGTCGTACACGTGGATGGTCAGTTTTGTAGAGAGCAATTGATCCCACAAAAACGAAACAAAAAGTGTTCGCTGTAAAAATGGCCGGCCATCCATCAGGATCGCTCTAAAAAGTTACATTTTTGACTTCGTTAGCGCTTGAAATTAAATACAGGAACCACGTGGTTCGGCTACTGTACTAGAGCTGCGCCCGTGTGTGTGTGTGTGTGCGCGGAACAAACGTCGCTATCATCATTCCCCTGTCTTCATCTAAGATCATCAGCAGTGATAGCCTAGTGATGTGATCGACGCACTGCCAAGTCATAGGTCTCAAGTTCGAACCCAAGACAAGCATCTCTGATTTTTCGGTTTCATGTGCGTATTGTATAATTAGCACTTGCTACGGTGAGGGAAAACATCGTGAGGAAACCAGTATGTTTGAGAGATATTCTCGACGGCATGTTAAGCCAAGTCAGAGGCCCAAGGGTGGCATAAAAACTCTGACACCAGGTTAGGCACTAAACACACATAGGACCAATCCACGATGGCGCGTTGTGTTCCACGCGCGCCTCAAAGAGATGTCAGCACAAACTGACGGGGTCCATTAGGACCGATGCCTGCCAGGGTTGCCGATTTGTTTCGAAAAAGTTACCGTGGCCCTTGGCACAGGCAACTGAAGGAACACGGGTGGGTTTTAGTCAGTAAGAGTCTGACACGCCCTCCCGCTCCACCCGGAGCGGGAGAGGTCATTTGATGATTTTCCACCCCAAAAAAAGGCACTAAAAACACGATAAAAAAGATCAAAATTTATATGCTGTCAGCGCAGCTTGTCTTCTTCACAATGTCAGCATTCTTCACATTCAGCATGTCGTCTACATCTCTATTAGTTGTCATCTCATGAGTCACCCTCTTTTTAGCCACATCATCTTTTACACAAATTGCTTATATATAATAATATGCTACAAGTCCCCGCGACGTGACTTACAGACTGATGGTACCGGTACCTACTCGCGCGAACGAAACGAGTAACACACGCGCTTGTAATTTGGCGTAAGTCGTTTCGCATGAGGTCGTGGACGAGCCATAACAGTTTGTTCATTACGTTTTTGGCTGCAGTTTGGGTAACTACCGTTGGGCTCAGTTTACATTGCTGCTGATTTTTCGTAATGAAATTATACGAAACATTAAACTTTGTCCATTCTGTAATGTAAGTACTGTATACTAGCTTTTGCCAACGACTTCGTACGCATGTAATTTAGAATCTAAAAAAAAATGGTAAAATGTAGCCTATATTTTAAGTTAGGCATCTAGCAGTAGAGCGGTGAAAACTGCGTTCAAATCACTGTAGTAGTTTTTGCGTGATGCGCGTACAAACATACAGACAGAAAGACAGACAGACAAAAAATCTAAAAACTGTTGTTTTGGCTTCTGTTGCTCTAATAAAGACACCCCATATTTTTTTTCAATATCTTCAATGTACAGACATCGGCCCGTTACAATTTTATTAAATGTAATAGATATTTACTTTAATCTTTGCTTTATCCCCATTGATGAAACTGAGGGTAATTCTAGTGCTCCTTCTAGTTGTTTCTATTCTAATAATAAAGGTTTTTTTTTTGTATGAAAAGATTAGACCCACCCACACGAAAAAATGCTCTGCATAGTAAACTAATTGAATACGATGCCCGCACAAACACAGAGGAGAGCTCAACTAATTAGTTTCTAACAGAATACGCCACCTACGCTAATTCACCCCTAATATTTACATAGGTACACCGAACTACCGTTTTACGTACTCTACTTTCGGAGGTCGGTGACTATTGTTTGTTTCATTGCCTTTTTTGGCACCGACTTCCGAAAGTACAGTTATTTTCCACTTTTTTTTTGTGTTGTTTTGGAAGTTGGTTATTTTTTTGCAAAAACAGTTTTTATTTTACCCTTTTTGATCATCGTAAGTCAGCAGAGTAGCTTTCCGTAATGTGTAGAGGTGACAATTAATCCTTCCGTGTGTCCACACACCCCCGCATTGACATGTAGGGTAGTGATTGAAAGTTATAATTTTATCGATACTGACTCGAACTAGAAATATCGATACTTTTTATTTGTTGAGCGATAACTTTTTATGTCATGCCCAATATAATTGGCCCTTTAACATTAATTAGTGTAGATTACGAAAAAGAATACTGTGAAGCTTTTTCTTCATACTATTCTTTGGTAAGTTACCGTTTTTTCTTTTAATACAAAGATTTATAACCTAACTTTTCTAAGTATAACAATTCTTCAGAAAAGTTATTCCCAGTGTGCAAAGATAAAGTATAGTAAATAGGATTGTAAACATTTATTTACTCATTGAGTGAGATAACATTTTTCTGATTCAGCACCTATAAATGCTTGACTCATTTTTTTTTTAATTTTTGTGGACGTACTTTTCGCACATACCATCACGCCAGTATTTCCCCAAACGGGTAGGCAGAGGTGTACGCCCACATTTTGCAATTACCGTTTAATGTTGTTTAGTTATTTTTAATAGGGGGCGAGCCAATGCCATCAGTCGGGTAAAAATTCAAACTCTGTGCTACTAAAGAAAAAATCCTATTGAAAAGACCCAATAACACTTTGCTCGGCCACGAAATCAAACCCAGAACCTCATGCTCAGCATTAGCACTTGCAAACACTAAACTAACGAGGCATTTATTGTAGGCGTAATTAATGTTCAATAGATAACCATAAAAAAAATATTAAGTTTTAAAAGTCCATTCCTGTCTACATCGATATCGATTACCTGCAAAGAGCAAGCACATCCCTAGTACTATCCAAAGGATTAAAAGCTGTAGTTTTATTTGTATCCGCTGGAGTTAGCAATGAACTTGAGCGATTGATGAAGTGAACTAATTGATTGAAATTGATTGTGTCTTCTGTTTGTTTACAAAAGTCGTGTTCTCTTCTCGTGTTGACACGAGTACCCACCATGTTGCGCGTCGACGTATATTTTCATAGAAATGTGCTAGCCAGAAAAGTATTAATTACTACCTTTTGCACGCGACTTCTTACAAGGGAAAAAGATCGTTTCCTGTGGTAAACTGTAGCCTATATTTCAAGTTAGGCATCTAGCAGTAGAGCGGTGAAAACGGCGTTCAAATCCATGCAGTAGTTTACGCGTGATGCGCGTAAAACATACAGACAGAAAGACAGACAGACAGACAAACAAAAATTTAAAAAAATATTGTTTTGGCTTCTGTTGCTCTAATAAAGACCCATATTTTTTTTCAATGGCTTCAATGTACAGACATCGGCCAGTTACAATTTCATGTCTCCTAAAGGCGATCGGCAGGGTTGATGGGGAGTTTCGTACACCTAATAAAATATCGTGCTTTGCTATATTTTTTGTTTCCCGGAAACCTTTTTTTTTGTCCCGCAAACCTGTCCAGGTGACTATGGAGGAAGTGGAGTTTTATGCTCATATCGCACTAGATATTTTTTAATCGTAGTAGAAGGTCTTCTACAAGTTCAATATAATTTTCAGATTTTTTATTTCCGAGAAAATTCTGCGAAAGCTGTCCAAGCCTTAAGTTCTAACTCGGTCATAGAATTTCTAAATTGATGATCATTCGTAAGTTGTCTAATTTGGGGTCATCAAAAATACCGGCTTTAATCTTTTCCATAGTGAGCTGAGGAAGTTTTTGGGTATGTAAGAAAAGCAGTACCCGTCTTTATCCAGTGATTTAAGAAACTGTTTCATGATGCCCAGTTTTATATGTAATGGTGGGAGGATAATTTTGTCAAGAGCTACTAATGAATTCTGGACTATATTTAGCTCTATTGTCCCAAAGACGTCATATAAAACTGGGAAACTTAGTGTAACCACTTTGTTGACCGAGAAAAATGTTCACCATTTTTAAATCGACACAAATTTGCCACTTATGGTCATTGTATTTTATTTTGTTCAAGACCAGCGAAATGTTACAATACTCTTCCTTTAACTTTGTACTGTGGACAACAGGTACCCCAGCATATTTATTTCCATTATGTAATAGAATACATTTTAGGCTGCGTTTTGAGCTGTCAACGAATAAACGCCAGTCGTTTGGTTCGTATTGTTTCAAGCCCATTTTTATCAACAAGTTTTTGATATCTGAACAAAAGGTGATACCGTTTTCTTCGGAAGAATAAAGCCGTAATTCTTTATCTATTTCACGATAAAACTTATTTTTGTATCTGAGGAAAGCAATTTTTTTTTCTTTCAGTCTTGGTAACAATTCTGATTTAAATCTTTTATAAGATCATCTAACTCATTTTGGGAAAAGCATTTTGGCTCATTTGACATACCTTCAAAATCAGCATCATTTTGTGATGAGCTTGGTCCTTCAATGTCTTGTTCTAAGGGTTCAGATATATTTTTAGGCACTGAAGAGTCAGGTGAACGCTGTACTGGACGTTGAACACTACTAGTACTTGAGTACTGCCATTTAGCTCGTTTTTTTTGTGTTTAAAACGTTTACGTTCACGCTACAAAAACACTACAATAACAGTCACGCTAACGTTCACGCCACAATAACAGTCTTCGAGATGATTTCGTGGTTCTCGCCAAATAGTCGGTGTTCCAAATTTAAAGGCACTTCTTATACCACTTTTACATAATCTTAGATACTCCATGCACGATTTACAAACACACTAAGACTTCTCATTTTTATCCAAGAGCATCCCAAAATACTCAAAATAGGTATTTTTCACAAACTCTGATATAACTTTTCTACAATTGTTAAACACATATTCTCCGCATATATACGCATAGCTAAAATGATCTGGATTGTTTAAATAACGTCTCCTTGAACTACTCATGACATAAAAACTTCAGATACTAATACTAACACAGTAAAATACGCCTGTTATCGATTAATATATAAGCTTATTTATTTACCTATGTAATATAATGTGTTTATATTTGGTTACCCAGGTACCTACGAGTGTCGCTAAACATTCGTTCAACAACATATAAATTATACCTTCCTGGATTCGTTATGAGTTTACCTGTTTATTGGTATAACTATAAGGAATTAAAACTGACCTGGCCTCACAGTGACGTGATATGTTTTCATTTTGATAATTTAAAAAAATACCAGCCAATTGTGACCGACTAGTTATGAGCCTACGGGTGCACACATGACATTTCTTCATTTTGTTCTTATGTGCACCCGTAGGCTCATAACGACACTCGAAGGGTGTCTGTATTTATTTGGTTACCTACCTAATTTAATGTGAGTGTTTATTAATATTTGCATGCTATTTTTATGGCGAAATGTGTCACTGCACTACATGTTATATTTACCAGCTTTTGTACCACATTTAACGCAAATAAATAATTTTGACTTTGACTTAAATGATAAAAATCAAAAACAAAGTAACTCGAGCTGCTCAAAAAATTTTGAGGGTAGATTTGACAAAAACAAGTCAAAAGTGAACATTATCAACCACAATATTCGCGGCAACAAACAATAAGTTAAATTTTGTAAACTAATGTAATAACTAGGTATATATATATAGATTTAATGATATTTTGTTTGCTATTTAAAAGAAATGTCGTTACCATAATTTCTACGAATTTTCAGTCATCTTTCTTTCATATGAACTCGATCGGGCCCGATATAATATATTTCACACGATATGAGGGCGATATTTATAAATATATAACTCACGTTACTCTATTTCTTAGTAATATTAATTTACTAAAGGTTTCCATTTTCGAATCCTATGTTCGGTTTACTTTGTATATTTTGCTCAAAATTGAGTAACTTTATGCTTTTGAAATAGCTTCGTCCAAATATATAAGTCAATGTTGTCGTCTTATTTATGACGTGTTGTCTATACCTAATTAAAATTCAAACGAGTTTTCGAAAGAGACTGTCATACTGTGACTGACATAGACAATCTCGTTCTACAAAGCAAACTCTTTCTAGTACTCGATGCGTGTTATTAATGGTGGGTTGGTACTCTACTTCTTAGTACATCCAGCAGCACCCATTAGCCATCCATCAAACGGATTGTGATGATTCAATGTCTGATTGATAAACCTTAAGAAACCTAAGAATACAGTCAAGTAATTAGTTAGAGTAGTTCAGACAGCTCTCAATTCCTTTTCATTCTATCATTCTTCCTGTTACGCTAGTTAGTTATCGCTGCTTTAATAGCTTTACTATACGGGGCCCGTGTAGTTGTTGGTATATGTGACCATGCCTATCACAACATTGGTATTTGTTTTTTTTTCGTTTCTAGGGCTAGTGCTCTGTGGAGCGACTACCTATCTGACCTCCACAACCCAGTTAGTACTGGGTAATACGATACCCCATGGTAAGACTGGTAGTCAGACTTTCGGGCCAATGACTACCTGTAACGACTGTCAAAGGTCTACAAATGACAATAAACAATAACGTGCTCTGCAACCCATCCACGGACCAACCTAGGCAAGTACGGTTTAACGTGAAGATCGACTCGAGCGGAGATTATTATTAGAGCCACGAACTTCTCTGCGACAGCACTCGTCTGCTGTGTTGCGACAGCAACAGTGAAGAAAACAAAATACAGTAGTTGCTTAGAGTACGCCACAGGTCACCGCGATGCGACAGTACTCACGTGAAGAAAACAAGTGAAACACGTGCGATTCGTTGGTCGCTAGTCGTATCGTCTGAAGTCGTAAACGGGGCGTTCAATGAGAAAGTGTTTGTCTATTTGAAATCAGTACTATTAATAATTTAGATTTAATATAGTAAATAAAGAAAAAAAAAAAGTATGTAAATAAAGTAAATTAAATTAAATGTTATAAGTTAAGAATTAAATGTTGACATTGAATAATAATATACTAACATAGTTATAAGTACATATGATTTACTAACAATGTATGGAATATTTTTTGATTCTGATAATAAATGAATTAATAATAATTAATAAATAATTACTATTCGGAAACTACCAAATGATACCTTTTTCAATGAACTTGTCTACAAGTGAAGTACATATGTAGGTAATCTGCCTTTCACTACCAAAAGTAGAAAGTGAAGTCTTTCCTCAAAGTACCATGTTGTACTTTGTAACGTAACATTCATATCCGAGAATCATTACGGGATTAATTGAAGCATCACGAAAAAACACTTTTCTCGAAACTTTTTGAATTTTCCACGAAAGTCATGTTTGCTTCTGCTTATTTCTTAAAAGGCACGTATATCTACTGACTTAAGGTGCGGCCAAACTGAGCGGACACCGGACTGGCTGCGGACAACGGTCTTTGACAAATAGTTCATTACAACTAGCGGTCGCACTCGCAACTGCTAAGCATGAGGTCCTGGGTCGATTCCCGGGTCGGGCAAATTGAGTTTTTACTTTTTTTAACCGACTTCAAAAAAAGGAGGAGGATTTGAAAAATTCTTCTTTTATCTGAATGGATCTACTTCCCGATTGGTCCCATAGAAATTTCATCAAAATCGGTTCAGCAGTTTGGTTTTGAAACCAAAATAGCTGGAAAAAATGTCATCCAAGTAAAAGAAATTGCGAAATTGATACTTGACATTGATTTGTGTGTGATACGATAACTAAAAAGGGTAAAATAAAAACTTTTTTGCAAAAAAAAGACGACTTCCTAAAAAAACACTAAAAAGTGGAAAATAACTTTACTTTCGGAAGTCGGTGGCAAAACAGTCAATGAAACAAACAATAGTCACCGACTTCCGAAAATAAAGATATTTTCCACTTTTTAGTGTTTTTTTAGGAAGTTGGTTTTTTTTTTGAAAATGGCATCTCGCAAGTCAACCTATGAGGCTGTCGTCTGCTTAACCGGACTATCCTGTGGGTGTCTTGAGTGTAAGGCCTCCAGCCAGGGGAAAGTGGCAAACTGTTCTGTACTCACCCTATATAGCAGTGGTGTTTTAAATTGACGATTTTTTGTCAGTTAAAATATTTAATTAGCTGAAGCATACTCGGAGCTTTATTTGATAGCTAATAACATTAGAATATTTTAATAGACAGGGTAGACAAGTGCAAAATATGCAACTGATTTGTATTGTTAGTACCTTTGTGTATAACAATGCGTATTTCAAGCAACTGTTTTACCAAAATATTTGTGTATTTTCAGATTTATCTGGCGCCAGTCTAAGATCCAAAACATATCTTATACTTACATACCTTACCTAACCGAACATTCTCTGATATAATACAATTATATTACATCATCTGTATGAACGAAAACAAATACGGATAGTAATATTCGATATTCCTGATTGAATATTCGGTTACTTTGTTACTTGCAAACGTGAGCAAGTTCTAGATCTGGAATTACAAAAAAAAAATCAGTGTAGGAAAAGAAATATCATTAGGGCTAAGCATTACCTACAGTGGGCAGTGTTATTGGGTTTTCCATTAGGAATTTCCCTGTTGTAGGAGCCTGGATTTATGCCCCATTGGTGGCAGTAGTCTCGGACAAAAACTTGACTACTAACTTTGATTATATAATTTCTAGATGGAGCGTCAAGTGCGCGCAAACGTGTCAAAAAGTGTCAACCAACTATTGGTTCACAAGTGCTTGCCCGCCAATCAGTGCAGATCGTGTCATACACCTAAAACTTATCTTATTTAATAAGTCTATTTTTTTATGTGATTTATGGGAGAATTGTAGTAGCTGGTATCATTATTTACGCACACAAAGACGTAGACGCATAGTGTAAAACGACGCCTGCACGCACACATACTTGAAAATGTTGACTCGTTTTCTTTGATACGATTGTAGGGCGACGCTCTATCTAGACATTATATAATCAAAGGCTACTAACATTGGTAAGGTAATTTTTAAGAAAGTTTATCGACAACGTCTTTTTTACATTTAACGTTTGTTTCTCTCGCTGGTCTTGTGGTTACAATCTCGACTGCTGAGCATGAGGTCCAGGATTCGATTCCCGGGTCGGGCAAATTGTTATTGAGTTTTTCAATCTGGAGTTTCTCAGTAGCCGCCACGGAGTTTGGATTTGTGCCTGGTTATTACATGGGGTTTAACCATAACCCGCGAAATGTGTGTGTACTATTAGGTACAACTCTGCCAAACCTT
Source organism: Standfussiana lucernea (assembly GCA_964057025.1). Taxonomy (NCBI): domain Eukaryota; kingdom Metazoa; phylum Arthropoda; class Insecta; order Lepidoptera; family Noctuidae; genus Standfussiana; species Standfussiana lucernea. The sequence continues at coordinate 14,326,775 of OZ059797.1, forward strand.
TCGGGGAATACAGGCGGGATGTTATGTTGTTATGTCTTTTTTTATTAGTGTTGTTCTAGAAAAACGGCACACGGCATCTTAAGTATACATCGATATTTACTCTAGTAGGTCTTCCCGAGTATCATACATAGTAAGAGCTCATTCACACGAAGACGATTCGTTTTATTTGACGAATCGTCTTTTTTCACGATTCGTTTTTATTTTGACGTCGGCTTCGCTTTTTAAATGCCCGTGTTCGCACGGATGCGTGACACGGACACGTCTTAGATCAGGTATAGTCTTTTAAAATACGTTTGTCAAAAAATCACGAATCGTGTGACGGATTTGCTGATGCGCTCGCTCCAGAAAAATCACGAAACTAATGTGAACACCAATTCGGATGTTTTGACGAATCGTGATAAAACACGATTCCGTATACAATGTGAAAGTCCGTCCGTCATGACGTATCGTGTTCTTTGACGAATCGTCAATGACGGAACCCGTGTGAATGAGCCCTAACTTTATTATTCCTTCATAGTCGGTATGTATGTATTTTGTATGTCAATAAATAAAGTTTGTGAATAAAACACAAAATATCACCAAACTCCTAAAAGGGTTTCAACCGATATCATAAACGATTTAAAAGTTCAATTTAACTTTGCGTCACAATCTAAAAGGTTTGTAACCATTATTTTCGGACGGGGATCTAGGGGTCAAACTATTGGCTTTGCACAATTTATTGGGGTCTGTTCAATTATTTGATAGTGCCTGGCTGGTTAACCTTGATAGATATGTCTAAGATTTGGCGCAGACTGCGACAAGACCGTTTTTAGTCAGGCTATTATTATATGATAACAATAATGGCGCGCACTCTCCTTACGATTTTGATTTGGTAGATAAAACTGGTCTTACCAATTGGTCTCGTGTTATGGGTAACACGAGACCAAGACGACCGAGACGGTGTCTGGGATGTGGAGGTGAGATAGGCAGTAGCACCGTGTACAATTCAGTTACACTGGAAGCCGATCTCGTAATTTTTTGGTGTCGATCTTTTTATCATGTCATTTTCATAGCTTCGGGAGAGCTGACACCAAACGAAGATAAAAATATCATAAGTGTCGCCACTTTGGATTTATTTTTCCACTTTTTCGTAAATATGTCAGTGTCAATCATCATTCTGCTGTCCTTATCTCAATTCATTTAGGGTCGGCGCAGCATCTTTTCGTAAAGGTGTCAGTGTCAATATTCAAACAAAGTAAAAATGTGCACCATGTCACTGAGGTTGTTTATCTTTATAGATACACTAGTGGTGTTGTTGATGCGTTGCAATGCCTTTTTTAAGTTTTTTCTAAAAACTTTCCCTAGTACATGTAAGTAGAATAACTGTACAACATTTCAACAAAATCGGTTCAGTAGTATATGTATAAGGTACGAACGAACGAATGGACAAACAGACAATGGTTTTTATATATCAAGGTAGACTACGTCGTAGGTTTTCCAGGTTTTTCAATGGGTTTTCGGAAACCTTCTTCAGAAAAAACATAGCCACGTGCCACACGAAATCAGGTCGATAATAATATGTAATAAAATTGAGTGTTACGTCTTCTATTTAGATATCACTGTCAAGTTTCGCGGTACAAAAACAACAACAGGAAGACGTGTGTGAAAATGTATTGAAGAGGCAAGTGGTAGATGATGATGATTTTGTATTAACTAGCTGTTGCCTGCGACTTCGTTCGCATGGAAATTTTGATGAGCATGTGTAAGAATAAAAAGGTAGCCTATGTCCTTCCCCAGGATATAATGTATCTCCTTGCCAAATTTCAAAACGATCCTATGAGCCGTTTAGTCGTGAAAAAGTAACAAACAAACAGATTTAATTTCACATTGTAATATTAGTATGGAAGTATGGATTTTATTCATTTTTAACCGACATAAAAACAGCAGGAGGTTCTCAATTCGGTTGTTTTTTTTGTGTTTGTTACCTCATATATTCATCATTTAGGAACCGATTTGAAAAATTCTTCTATTATCTGAAAGGATATATTTCCCGATTGGTTCCATAGAAATTTTATCAAGTTTTGTTTTTAAATCAAAATAGCTGGAAAAATATGTCATCCAAGTAAAATAAATTGCGAAATTGATGCTTGACAAGGATTGTGTGTGATACGATAACTAAAAAAGGGTAAAATCAAAATATTTGTGCAAAAAAATAACCGACTCCTAAAAAAAACACAAAAAAGTGGAAAATAACTTTACGATGCCAAAAAAGTAAATGAAACAAACAATAGTCCCTGACTTCCGAAAGAAAGTTATTTTTCACTTTTTTTGTGTTTTTTTTCAGAACTCGGTTATTTTTATGCAAAAAAGTTTTTATGTTTTGTCCTGTAATAAATACTTTTTTCTTTCTTTAGGCGATCATAAACCCTGATGAGGGTTGTCAAAAGAAATGTAGGTAGTACCACAAGTGAAGACAGGCCAATGCTCAGCCGTGGGTTGAGACGGGGTTGTGGATGGTGATGAAGCGGCAGATACGTATACACTTTCAAGTCTGCTTACCCTTTCTGAACAATAAATCGTCGTGAAAAATTTGAATATAATTTAGTTTTTCTATCTACATAGGTGTTTGTGCTTGCCTAAGTATTTGCAAACGAAAAAGGAGAAACTCCCTGAGTGCTTAAAAACTCAAACGAAACTTTGTTATTCTAGAATTTTTGTTGCCAACCGTATTTGTAGAAGAAAAATGTTTTGATGTGGCGCTCAGAAATAATTTGAGCACGAAAAGCTTTCAGTTTTGGAACAGTATAAGGCTTTGGGTGACGCACGACAAATGACGAAAGCACTTTTGGTATTCGAAAAAATAATGATCAATTATTTATTTATTCACTTTATTTTAATACAGTGTTACCCATTAAGTTATTCCTATCACTCTGTCGTCTTACAGAACCGTAAACATCATTAGCACTGAAAACGGGGTACCACCATGATCACGGATAAACTGAAATTATTGCGGGTGAGTGTTTATCAGCAGACAAATCGGTCCACCCTTTTTCTTTTTTGTTAGTGACCCTGTCAGATTAAAAACTTTAAGTGGTTCGGGGTCACTGGTGACCCCGAACCAATTAAAGCTTGACAAAAAGAACCGCCGGAAAGGGTCCATAACCACGTCGGGGTCACCAATTTAGTGGTTAATTGCCACTAATTATTGTGTTTCGTGGTGAGCAGACGTAAATAAAAGATGTTATATGATACTCACGATTATAATTAAAAACACATACATGATCAGCGAAGAAAAGGCACATTGACATTCGTTTCTTTTTCTATGTCAGTCATGAAAATATAAACAATATAAAAAGGTTGTATAAAAAGTAATGTGTTAAGTATCGCCACATCCTTATATCATGCTTACTTCTTCTAATTAGCGTGTCTTAATTAATTCGGAACATCTTTCATTGTTTTTTTTATCAACGTAGGTGAGCAGCATTCTTTATTAACTTAAAAAGTATCCACTTATATCATTAACATTAGTAAACCAGGTTTCTGCCAAACAACTTACCTATTTCTTAAGTAACGAGAAGTCCATTAACTTAGTAGATACCAATGTTCGGTTTAAAGAACTTCATTTCGGATTAAGACAATCGTAACTTAGAATATCTTGTTACTAATTATATCAGTGCGGGTAGAAGAAAACAAAAAATAAAAAGTTAAGTATGATCGATGTCAACAAGTTAAAAGATGTTGCTGTTTTAGACAAAAATAAACATAACACGATTAAAGTAGTGTTTTGTCGTTGTAAATAAAAGTAAACATTTTTTTAAATGTTGAGTGAAGTCGGTTCTTTTACATTCTTCGGATGTTTATTATGGAGCTGTGCATCTGGGAGACCGCCATATTGAATTTAAAATAACGTCACTCAGCTAACAATGCATTGTCATCCAAACTTAACGTGAATGCGAAATTTCGGGTTAGTCCCTGAGTACCCCGATCCCTGAGGCCCCCGTACCGGAGGCCCCCGTACCGGAGGTCCCCGAATTCGATAAACCAGCTCAATCGGTTCGGGGCAACTGTTTTAAAATTCACTTGCAAGATTTGACATAAACAAACAATCATTCAAACATTGCAAGTGAACAAATAATAAAAATAAATAAGCTGTCCTATACAAAACATCAATGCCTATTTGACCCAAACGTATATATATATACATGCTGATGTGATATATGATACACGCTTTAGACAAAAGACGGAGACAAAGATCCTGACTTAGCAGAGTGCGACGCGCCTTACTACAGAAGTGACAAGAGCCTTTCTGCAAACATTCGCTTTAATCGGTCAAGCCATTACTACGTAATCCTCTGTAGTCTGTTCATTGTCAGGGTCACTATTATCTAGATTGCGACAGCGGACGTTATAAAGGATTATAGTGCGACAATGAACATTCTTGGCAAATGGATCGATGAACAGAAAAGGGTCATTGCAGCTAAATCTAGTTATAAGTACATCATCATCTGCTTAGCCTTTTCCCAACTATGTTGGGGTCGGCTTCCAGTCTCACCGGATGCAGCTGATTACGCATCTGACCTAGTTGCGTAGACCTGATTACGTATCTGAGTATTTTACATGGGCGATTGCCTATCTGACCTTCACAACCCAGTAAATAATGGGTGGTCACCCAACCACAGATCAACCTAGGCTAGCACGGCTTTACCTGAAGATTTATGCGACCGGCTGTTATTATAGCCACGAGCTCCTCTAAATGCTAAATATTGATATGAGAGGTAGCTTATTCTACAAATCTTTTTGCATATTATGCATGATTATACTGTAAAGTTTTTGTTATGAGGAGCTCGTGGCTAAAGAATAACAGCTGCACGGGTCGTACTTCTAGGTTAAGCAAGGCCCGTGGATGGGTGACTAGCCATTTCATTCCAGTTTTATTTTAATTTGTTCTTAAGTTTACTTTTTTTAAATCTTGTTTTATTGCTCAAGTTGCCATTTTGTTTTGTCCAGTGCGAGACTAATAAATACTTTTTATTTCATACTTTCTCTCTTTCATACAGAGTTTCCTCCTATCTTTGACAGTTGTTACAGGTAGGCCGAGGCCTGTGAATCTGACAACCAGTCTTACCAAGGGATATCATATTACCCAGTACTTAATGGGTTGTGGAGGTCAGATAGGCGGTCGCTCTATGTAAAATACTGGTATTCTGCTGCAAACCGCTTAGACTGGAAGTCGATACTAAGATAGGCGACACTGCCCTAGAACTATACATCCGTTACACAAGTATCTTTGAACTACAAATACACAGCTCACATAATCGCCCGCCAAATAACTTGATCTTGGACTACTCTCACGCCTTGATTGCAGTTCCACATTTAAGGGGCATAAAAGTACACTAATATTTGCCGACTCGTGGTCATCACTTAAAAATACATCTACCCCGAAGGTTAAATTAAAAATTAAATTATAATTATAATAGGTAATTAAAATTACCGTTTTATTGAAATTTCATGTTTCTTTATCTACAAGCCGTGCTGCCAATAGACTTTTTAAATTAGACAATTACAGGCACTTTTGAATGTAAAAAAAAAAAAACAAAAAAAGCGAAGCTACAGTCCCAGTCACAAGACATATGTAATAACTTGGGAAAGTACTGTAGTCGACCATTGCTTAAAATCTTTCATCCCGTTTTTAATCCTTTTAATTTACCTTTCAGTAGTCTGGGTTTTGACAGTGCGTTGACTGTCAATGAAATAATGAATTTATGAAGTTTATAAGTTTTTAAACTGACATGACATGGTCACTAACACTTTCGTTAACAGATAAAACGGAATATTTACCATGTTAACAAAAAACAATGGATTGTAAACATTGTAAATATCCCGCTTTATCTGTTTGTGATGTTTATTTCTTAAGGAGAAGATGAATTACGTCGACCATCGTTCTCGGTCACCACATTACGGATTCGATCCCTGAGAGAGTCTCCAATTTCACATTGATATTAGATTACTAGCCTTTTTCCGCGACTTCGTACGTACTTAGAAACAAAAAAAAAGAACATTTTTGTGGTAAAATGTAGCCTATATTTTAAGTTAGTCATCTACTAGTAGAGCGATGAAAACTACGTTCAAATCCATGCAGTAGTTTTTGCGTGATCACACAGACAGAAAGACAGATAAACAGACAGCCAAAAATTCTGAAAACTGTTGTTTTGGTTTCTGTTGCTCTAATAAATATTTTTTTCAATATTTTCAGTGTACAGACGTCGACCTGTTACAATTTGATTATATGCATGTATAGATTCAAGTTTGATATACAGACGCGAATAGCCCAAAACATTTGCCCAATAAACTTGTACTCTTTATCAAAGTCGGTCCAATCTTAGCCTGCATCTTAACTAAAGCGATTTGTCGTACTAATACGCGATCGAAGCGTTCCGTTCTTTCTTTCTTTTGTTTACATTGTGTTTAAACCCCGTAGACGTCTACGTTGTGGTCTTATTTACGTCATTAAACGGGCACTAAGCAGATTCTATCAAAGGGGAAATGGTCTGAGAAGCATCGCACTCGCCCGGGGTTTTGTATTAGTTAGTCATTAATACACCACTTCGTCAAATAGTGTTTGCAGTGACCTACCACGAAAGCTTCCCCACCGATCACATTGCGTTCACAATGTTACTCATTTCTTGGGAAAACCGGAACGTTCAGGTTCGCCGAACAAAATGAATGCGACGGTCGCTTGTTTCCGCAAAGCTTTGGTTAAGACCCGACCTTAGATGTGTAGCAAGATTGTTGTTGACTATATGAACGTTGTTATTACATATTCATGTATTTTAGTTTACGTCCATGTTATTGGTAGAGTATCTACTGTTTAATGGCGTTTCCAATATTAGCTTTGTTTGTTTACATGATGAGATGGTTAAGATGCTGCATTGTTTTGGAAGAGAAAACAGTAATGAATCACCACGCGTGGAATATCCGAAGGGTTAGGCAGAAGTGTCCGTAGTTCACAAACATTTTTAACCGACTTCAATAAAAGCAGAAGGTTTTCAATTTGGTTGTATTTTTTATTTTATTTTTGTGTTTGGTCCCGCATATCTCCGTCATTTATGAACCGATTTGAAAAATTCTTCTTTTATCTAAAAGGATATACTTTCCGATTAGTCCCATAGAAATTTTATCAAAATCAGTTCAGTAGTATCGTTTTAAAATCAAAATATCTGGTAAAAATATGTTATCCAAGTAAAAGAAATTTCGCAATTGCTATCAATTGCGCAATTTCTTTGATACGGCTTTGTGTGTGATACGATAAAAAACACAAAAAAAAGTGGAAAAAAGTCAATGAAACAAACAATAGTCACCGACTTCCGAACGTAAAGTTATTTTTGTTAGCTACGTTCAAGTTACATTTAATGAGGGGTGAGTCTTAACCATGAACTGGGCTCAAATCCAGAGCCTGAAGAAAATAATAGTAATGTATGGGATATTATCAAATCGAGCTAATGTATCATGAGTTTGAAGAATAATACTCCTGAGGGTTGAACCTCATCTGTTTTTCACTCTATAAAATGACAGTTCCGAGTGACGGAAAAGGATAGAAACCTGGAAAAGTGCGATGCTGGATGCGCAACCCCAGTGTTAAAAAAACTTTTTTGCAAAAAAAAACCGACTTCCAAAAAAAAAAACACGAAAAAAGTGGAAAATAACTTTACTTTCGGAAGTCGGTGACTATTGTTTATTTCACTGACTTTTTTGCCACCGACTTCCGAAAGTAAAGTTATTTTCCACTTTTTTAGTGCTTTTTTTTTGGAAGTCGGTTTTTTTTTTGCAAAAAAGTTTTTATTTTACCCTTTTTAGTTATCGTATCACACACAAATCCTTGTCAAGTATCAATTTCGCAATTTCTTTTACTTGGATGACATTTTTTCCAGTTATTTTGATTTCAAAACCAAACTGCTGAACCGATTTTGATGAAATTTCTATGGAACCAATCGAGAAGTAAATCCATTCAGGTAAAAGAAGAATTTTTCAAATCGGTTCATAAATGACGGAGATATGCGGTAACAAACACAAAAAAAAACATACAACCGAATTGAGAACCTCCTCCTTTTTTTGAAGTCGGTTAAAAATGATACGTTACTTCTTCACAGCGTCACTCTAAATAGCAATTCTATGAATATATTGACCACAGAATTCAACAGCTGTGGTCACGCAAAGTGAAAGCCATTTAACAAGCTCATTTGTCAAAACAAGAATAATTTAAGTTTTGTATTCATCCTAATATTAGTGCTAAAGTAACTCTGTCCTTTTCACGCTTTTAAGTCGGATAAACGGATTTCGATATATGACGCAAAGTAAGACCATCCCACATCCACGCGGGCAAAGCCATTTGCAAAACCTAGGCTTCAATGACGTTATTTCAGTATCCAAAAACACAATTTAGGTAACAACGTAAATGGCGCCAGTTGTACTTGAACATAAACGACAATTGTACAATGTTCATTGGACCGACTAATCCGCAGAGCGTCGTAAAAAATAATAGGTAAACAAAAATATAGCTAAGATAAGATTTTCACGAGCTTCTCTATTCGTCTGGTGCGTATATTTGTGTAATGAAGAGTACTCAAATGTTTATCTTTGGACTAGTAATAAAATACAACACCCTCGAACAACGTATGACATAACGCATTAATCCCAAGGGGTTATACAGAGGTGTACCTATTAGTACATAAACATTTTTCTCTAGTTACATCGTAAGTCCCATGTAATATTGGTGGCGAGTTCATTGAAATCAACCGGGCACAAATCCAGACTCCGGGGTTGCTAGTGAGAAATTCCTGAAAGAAAACTTTTTTGCAAAAAAAAACCGACTTCCAAAAAAAAAACACTAAAAAAGTGGAAAATAACTTTACTTTCGGAAGTCGGTGACTATTGTTTGTTTCATTGACTTTTTTGCCACCGACTTCCGAAAGTAAAGTTATTTTCCACTTTTTTAGTGCTTTTTTTTTGGAAGTCGGTTTTTTTTTGCAAAAAAGTTTTTTATACCCTTTTTAGTTATCGTATCACACACAAATCCTTGTCAAGTATCAATTTCGCAATTTCTTTAACTTGGATGACATTTTTTCCAGCTATTTTGATTTCAAAACCAAACTGCTGAACCGATTTTGATGAAATTTCTATGGGACCAATCGGGAAGTAGATCCATTCAGATAAAAGAAAAAAAAATCAAATCGGTTCATAAATGACGGAGATACGAGGTAACAAACACAAAAAAAAACATACAACCGAATTGAGAACCTCCTCCTTTTTTTGAAGTCGGTTAAAAAATACAACAACACTTTGCCCGACCTGGGAATCGAACCCGGGTCCTCATGCTCTGCAGTCACGTTTGCTACCACTAGAGTAACGAGGCTATCATAACTTGCAGGCCAGTAAAAAAAATATTTGAAAAAATAATTAATCCCTAAATAATAGTGTACCGTTGGAATTTTAACTCTCGGTGCAGAGCCAAGAGTTGTATATCCAACGTGCGCTTTCGGTAATGTAGTCAACTTAATTCGACTGAGCTAATTGCCTAATGTCTTTCGGAACTTTTATTTTGCTGAGGTTAAATCCCCGGCTCTTTGCTACGCCGCTACGAGCCTTGCTACGGCGTAGCTCGTAGTTTGCCACGATTGTATAGCCTCTACGAATTGAGTTTAGGATGCTATAGGGATTTTACTTGTAATAATGATTTATCTACATGTATAAATCGTTTCAATAAATTATTTTTAATTGCTTTTTTCAAAGTATTTTCAAAATTTTTATAGTTGGAACTTCGTAGTTTATTTTTTGTGTACCTACTTATCAATACAAGGTTAAGGCACGTTCCTAAGACAAATACTCGTTGGAAAGTACTGTCACCGAATCAATAACAGAACCAATCTGCTTTCGAACAAAATAAATTGTTTTCATATTGAACTGTTGATGCAAAATATTTAATATTTAAGATCATTTTAAAAGTGCCTCGTTGGAGTAGTACTCGCATGTATACTGCTGATTATCACCTCTTGGTACTATTCCCATGTCGGGCAAAGTTTTTTTTGATTTTCCATCAGGAAATTTTCCGTAGCAGCCGGAATCTGGATTGGTGCGTTGCTGATGGAAATAGGCTTGTCCACTATTACATGGCACTTAAACATAACGGAAAAAATCTGAGCGTACACCTCTGCATGTTCCTCCTTGTTTATCATCTGTTGATGATAACATCATGCCTGTGTTCCGCGGAGGATTATGGATTATGTTTTGTTACGTTTTAAATAAAAAGGACCATTTTTTTAAGTTATCTATCTAAGTTATGTTTTTAATTCGTTTTTTTTTTGGTCAAGAGTAATCTAGATTTGTAGTCATCAATATCGAATCGAAGCAACAGCGATTTGGATAATGCTAATCCTACGTTCAAAGAAGTACTTGGTTCGTGTTTCAATAAAAATTTAATTAAATCTAAGTTCGAATGCTCGTGTTGATCTCACCCAGAGAAGTAGTTTTTGAAGAACTTAATACAAGACACGTGACTTTTAAAAGCCCTTTTAATCAACTTTTAAATATCACTGAGTTTTTGCAATGTATATGATTACATGGCGTAGGGGTACATTGTCTGGATATAGGTTTGTTTATTTCAGTGGTATAAATAGGAACGAAGCCGGTTACCAAGCATTCTGCACATCAAACTAAGTAACCCTACACAAAAAACATTCTTTATAATCTTTATTTATATTAAAAAAAAAACAGATTGTAGTACATACATAACATTAGTCTTAAATCTTTGACAGTCAAGTGGGTGACGTGCTGTCCTCCTTGATAGGCTATTAAATAGCCTGTATTAAGAAATAACAGTGCCGATCCCCTCTAACTGTATTACTACAATTTTATTTTCACAACTTAAATTGAACTAAAGTGTTTAAATACTGATATTAGTACGCTAGCGCATTTGTGCATGTGTGTGTGAGTGTACATGTGTGTGTGAGTGTAAAGTGTGTGTGTGTATGTGGGTGAGGGTATGTGCGTGAGCAAGTGACTGTGTAAGCGTGCGTAAGTAAGTAGATTGGTTTAGTGTGTCTATGTTTTGGGTGAGTGGTACAATATACAAACTTGTCATAGTTTAATATTAAATTAAATATTTTTCTGTTTCGTCGTAGGTTTTATTTTGAAGGAATGTGTGGACAGTCTTTTTACAATATAATGATAAGACAATCTATATATAGGACTTTTTTAGTATTGTAAAGGGACGGACCTAAATAATAAAATAATCTTTTAGTAAACAACAAGTGTGTTCTTGGAGGAGTACACAAAAACTATTGCTGGGCAGCACTGATCAGCTGCATCTACGAGTAGTTATGCTGGAAGCCGACTTCAACATAGTAGAAGTGGCTAAACAGGCGAGGAGGATGTAGTGTTCAAGCTTACTAAATAGTTTATTTTTCAACTTTAGTTCATTTATTAAAAGTAAATGTTAAAAGTTTGTCTAGCTCTCTATTTGAATTATGATAAACAGAATTCTGAGAATAATCGAAGCGGCGTCATTGTAATTGTGTATTTTTGCTGAAGTTAAAATTAAACCCTTCATTCGCCCGCTACCGAAATAAATGTATTATGAAATTACGATGAAAAGTCAGCTATAACAAGGGTAACTGAAAGAAGACATTTTGAATTAATTTGATTGGATTTCAAAATGACAATGGGCAGAACTTTGAAAGTTTTATCTGATAATTTATTAGCCGACAAGGTCTTAAACAATTTTTGTAATTTGTATGACCATTTGAGTATTTAATATATTATATTATAAGCACTCGTTGTTCAACATTATACAAACAGATAAAGAAATCTGTCTCCATAGCGGCGTTATTATAAACAGGCGCTATTAAGAAATTAGATAATAGTAAAATTTTTAAATTTTTATATGACTGCCTTGTTGGTCGTGTGGTCTCTAGTGAGACTACTGAGCTTTAGGTCCTGGGCTCGATCCCCGGGTCGGGCAAAGTGTTATTGGGTTTGTCCATCAGGAATTCTCATTAGCAGCCACGGAGTCTGGATTTGAGCCCGGTTGATGACGCTCGCCCCCTATTACATGACATGACTTTAATATAACTGACTAAATGTGAGTGCACTGTTAGGTACACCTCTGCCTAACCCTTCGGGGATTACAGGCGTGATGTTATGTTTATGTTATTAAAATAATATTACTCTTCCACAGAAACCACTCCAATGATGGACCCAACTTGAACAGCAAAACCAAAATGGCGAACCTCACATTCTTCATCCTCCTCATCTTAATAGAAATCGGACTATCCGCCGAAGACGAAAACAAACAAGAAACAGAAACAAACAATATAGACTTAGATGCTTATATTGAATACAATAACAAAACTGATAAATACGAAGTATACAACAATACTAACGAAGAAACAATCAAACCAGCGAATCATAAAAAATGTGAAGTAATTAACACTACGAGTACAGATGACGCTGATTATATTCAAACAAATACTTTAAATTCTATCTACCTGAACAATATTCATTCAAGCTTGACGTCAAATTTGATTGAAGAGAAACTGTCAGTCGATGGCATGGAGATAGAAGGTGTAAACTTGTTTGATATTGTGAACAGCGACTGCGGGGGCGCTAAAATTTGTCCTAATGTGAACGGCAATTGGACCAGTGATAAGACTATTACTGTTGGATTTCTTGGAGCTTATGGGAGGAGTCAGGTGAGTTTCTTAGAATTTAAATCATATTTAAAGATGATCTGGCTAGCCTTATCCCAAATATGTTGGGGTCGCCTACCAATCTAACCGTATGTTACCAGTTTGTTACATAGAGCAACTGCCTATCTAAAATCCACAATTCAGTTAGCAAAAAAATGCTGCTTTTATAATTTTACCGTCGGTCTGGATCGAATTGGATTTCTATTTTCAGGGTTTTGAATTAATTACAGGTATAGATTTTGTAGTTTTTTTTTCGTTTTTCATTTTTGTATGAATTATTTGTAGAAGGCTTCACATCAGGCGACTTGCGGCGAAACGCAAAGCTATTTAGTATATAAAAAAGATAGTAGCTCTATATCTCAAACATCGTTAAAGTTATGACTTGATGTTTTATATTTGTCTCTTCTAGGAAAAGCCTTATATTTTTTCAAGCTTCATCTCGAGTTATTGTTTTTTTACAGCTAAAACCTGTTACAAAAAAGGTCATATAATAATGCCTTATCTCTGGTCACAGTTTATACGACAAAAGAACCATTACTTTTAGTACCTCGTTAATTTTAGAAAGCCTAGAGTGACCGCGACTATTTGTACTTAATTACTTTGTGTGTGTGCGTTTTAGTGGACTCTACGAGTAGTCGGTAGCCTGAAAGTCTGACAACTAATCTTATCACGGTTGTGTTCATCAGTAATTAGATTATGTAGGGCTGAGGTCTGTTAAACAGTCGAACCATAAAAACAAAGACTGGTATTTTGCTGCATCTGGTTAGACTACAAAATGACGCCATCATTGTTGGAAAGCTGTTGGCAGGTGATGATGACGATGAACGTATAGTGCCTGTTCGATCAGTAGCATTATTTGCTCAATAGCAAGATTCTCACTTATGTAAATATGGTCCGATCACACAAATTCATACTGGCTATTTTATGTAGCCGTAAAAGTTAACAACCGGATATGAAGCTGAAACGAACCGTATCATTAAAGCGCAGACTACAAATTGTGTTTTTCGATCGAAAACGTGAATCTGAAATTATATAGTGGAGTGGGAATAGTCTGAATTAATATTTCTTCTTGAGTTTGATCTTTTTTCTTGATTTCTTGAGTATTTGATCTTGAGTTAAAAATATCATACAAATCGTCTGGACTTAAAATGTTTTCAGAATCTTGGTCTAACTAAGATAATGGAAAAAAAAATACGTTATATTTAAATTGCCTTGCTGGTCTAGACGTCGCAAGGGCGACTGCGGAATAAGAGATCCTGGATTCGATTCCCGGGTCCATCGGTTTCCATCAGGAACCTCTCAGTGGCAGTCACGGAGTCTGGGTCGGTGTTCGTTTAATGGCAATAGGCTCGCCTCCTATTTCATGGGACTTAAACATAACTGGCGAAATGTGGGTCTATAATTAGGTATATCTCTGCCTAACTGTTCGGGAATTAGAGGCGTGATGTGATGATATGTTATTTATAGTGTTGGATACGCAGAGTATGAGAATGAGACGCAGATGCAGGTTGAGTATGGAATGAATTTATTTCGAAAAGTCGGTTCCTTATATACAAAATCTTTAGCAATCATTTATAAATAGTGGGTACATATAAAAAGTTAGTTTAAACACAATCATGTTAAAATACTTTATCTGAGAGGATGATATTCCGTTACAATAGCAAAAACATTATTTCTTAACTAAAGAAACCAGCTCCTCTACATAAAGTGACGTTCCACCGGTGATAACTGCGATAGTTTAGTCAAAAATATTTGATTAATCATGTTGAAATTCGTCGTAAAAGTCCAAAAAGTTTTAAAAGCGATTGTTACTTAACAAGGCTCTAAATATAGATGGTTACTTATTCATCACATCGTAGCTATTCCGTAGGTACGGAATTATCATAATAATATTTACGACTTGTTTATGCCTCTCTTACACAATCATCTTAAAATACTACGCAGTAAGAAACAATACGCCGTATGACCTTCAAAAAGGACACAAGGTCACTTTTCCGCCTTTCGTCTAGCTTTCAATCTTCCCGGAATTCTTCATTTACCTACATTCGCTCTTGCTTTGATAATGGTCTCCCATTCAACCTTAAGGTAGAGCGCCAGCATAACTCGCAAAATTAAATTTTCTTACATTTTTTTGCAAAAAAATGAATTTCTGAATTTCTGGAAGGAAAATTTAATACCTGAATTTGAAAGACTATTTCATGACTGTGAGCCGTTGCCACGAACATCGTCCGCGTGAAATTATTTATTATAAAAATATTACTTCCCTTCTTGAATTGGATTTTGTTTACAATAATTTCAAAGGTTTAATTTTTGTTTTGCACGGAACCCTAATCCTTTTAGCCTAAGTTACTCCTTGTAACATCAGATATCTACCAGTAAAAGTCCCGACAAAATCGGTCAAGCCGTTTCGGAGATTTGCCGGAACAAACAGAAAGACAAAAAAAAAATAAGTACCACATAATAATATACTTTCGTATGCATTCAGCAAATATTTTGAAATTACAAACAGACACTTCAATTTATCGCCATAAATTCGATGTTCTAAATTTAGCTGCCACTATTGAAAGTCTTAAGTCGGTAGTCTATGTGAGCCATGAATCAGCAACGATTTAATGGGTGCTCTGTCTCTCTCTCGCTGTCCGTGAGGAATTGAGGCACTGCCCATACGCATAATGGCTTGATGTACATATGACATTGGAATTTGGAATTTTTGTTAAATCAGTTACCTAACGAACTTTCTTGTTTTAACACCCGGATCTATAAACTAGTGAAAGTGATTACTTGAGTAAAAGTAATTATTTAAGATACGATTTTTATTCTGTAGTTTAGTAGTTGCTTGAAGTTAGAACTGTCGGTAACTAGAATTCTTGAGTTGGCTTTCTTTGTCAAATCAAAATCAAATCAAAATCAAATCAAATCATTTATTTTTGCTGAATACACTGTTATAATGGTGTTATAAGAATTACATGTCTCAAGTGATTCTACCGTAAGGCATGCAAAAAATTTATATAAAAATCGACATTGAAATAAATAAAATTGGATGAAATAAGCACGATATAGTTATAATAAGTTAAAGTCATAATAGAGAATAAATTATTCATTAAATAATAAAAATATTTAGATTATTTCAATGTCAATGTCAAATGTTTGTAGGTTCTTACTTCGTTCAAATTCTTATCTATTGCATAAAAATATCGTATGTCGTTGCATAGAAAAACAAGATCGTGCGATTAAGTAGTTCCAATTTGGGCCGCACGCAAAAAGATCCTTGTACAACTATAGTGAAAATAATAACTGCGTCTTTGACTTTGTCCATCGTCGCACGTGCCCAGTCTAGATTAAAGACATTAATCTTTCTTTTTCAGCCTTCATGAAATACTCTTTATTTCAAAAATCATTACTGGCGCTCTAATCGCCCTAGATATCTATCTAAGCAAGTGGATTTCTTTTGCTACAGAAGATAAAGATTATCGAATACGATACGAAAGCAATGTGTCAAAGATGTTTTATGTTTAAGAGACTCTTCTTCAAGTAGTCCTTCATAGGAGTAATTGTAAGAAAACGTAAAGAAAATTGACTTTCTTTGACCTTAAAACATAGCAGTGTATTTTCAACATTTAATTAAGATTCTCTTGTAGTGTTTACGGGGAACTTTGGAGATGTTATACGGGCCATTTAATTAGGATAATGAAGTATTGAGGGGCTCAGGCTTAAATTGAGATCGAGTCAAACTTCAAACTTGACTTGTAATACCTACACGTGGGTCGATTGGCTTAGCTGTCGATCCAAAGGTTGTCTGGTAGATGGAGTCAGCGGAACTTAAAAAAAAGAAACTTTGCTCCGCACTAGGAATTACTTCGGATCGTGGGTGCATTTACAAACTTAAAAAAAAAACTCATGTACACAAACAGCCAGACCTGAAAAAACTATCTGTAGTTCATACAAATATCTTTCCGTGCGGGGATCGAAACCACGACACGCAGACCAACAGCCAAAACGCTCAGCCACTCGCCATCCATGTGACCGAAGATTATAGCGGCTTATTGCTTCTATTGTATTATAAGGTTCTGAAATGCTTAAATATTTACGAAAAATTTAATACTACACCTGGGCCCTATTCAATAAAACCTAAAGGCGACAGGTAACAAGACAATAATCTTATAAGATAATTTTATAAGAGTCTTTCAGAGTTTTCTTCCGTACTTGTCGTGAAAATGGATATACAGGGTGGCGCCTACAATACGACAATAAATTAAACTGCGTATAACTTAAGACGTGTCCAGCCTGCATACAAAAAATCACTCGAATTTATCCAGTAGTTTAGTGACAGGACATTAATTTTAATTTTCAGCATTTTCTCTACATGCTGTAGATTATTAGGCTACCACCGATTGGTTAACCACCCTCACATTGCTGTAAACACTAAACACATGTTGTCAACTCGCTACTTCAAAAACCTTTGGCAAATTCGTTCCTTAAATTTTATTTTTAGATGTGAATTAGTGCAAATTATACTTAAAATTAGTAAACCAATCATTATACATGATGTTCTATTTTTTTAACAGTTTTATGCTATTTAGTTGGTTTGAAAAAATATTATTTAAAATTTTGATGTTAGGAATTCTTTGATAGTTTAAAAATATTCCTTTGGCCTAGTACTGCCAGCATTTTCATTTTTTGTCGTATTGTCGGCGCCATCCTGTATATAATATATAGATATATGTATATAATTTTGTCATCTTTTGACAAATATGTTGCATTGTCTCAAAGAAGGCTTTGTTTTTTGTTTGTGATCAGTAAAGGCCACTATGTAACCTTTCACCAAAATTGGGTAAAAGCGGAAATGATGGACAACAGATGTACGACATACATACATATAACTGATCGAATAATGTGATCTTTCACTTTGGGGATAAAATGTAAGTAATATTGGTTGTGAAGTTACTCTCTTTGACTATAATGGGTGAGCTTTGCTTGGTGGATGAGGGACGCGCAGAACCGAAAAACAGGGTATTGCAGGAAAAAGGGGAGGTGTTTACAAAGCAGAAAGTGATTCTGGACTGAAATTATGATGAAGAACTATTTATATCCAATACATGCTCAAAAAGTATTTATTGAAACTATGCAGATGTAATTTGTATCGTTATATAAAGACGATGAAAAAATATAAATTTTAATGATTCTATTAGAGGTAAATGACCGCCACGGTCTCCGAGCTCCTCTCGATCTTTGTACTATGATCAATAAATTACACATTGTACTGTTACAATAAAATTGTAAAGACAGAACTGAACTTTTTACAATATAGCTATGTAAATTATAAGAATCAAAAGGTCATTACCACATGACTATTCATGCGTGTCGTAAATAGGATCAAAGAAATTGAGCTAATATGGACGTCCCATCTGAGTGTGACTTTTCGATCCACGGGTTATTTGGATATTCAGAAGGGGACATTTGGGAACTGATGGGTCATAAATAGTCTTTGCTTTGAGGAGCTCGTTGCTAAATAATAACAGCCGCACGGGTCGATGATCAGGGTTAAGCCGCGCTTGTCAAGGTCGGTCTGTGAATGGGTGACCATTCCTTACATACCGAGTTTCCTCCGTGGAAGAAAGCACGTTAAGCCGTTGGTCCCGGCTGTCTTTTGTAGATCTTTGACAGTCATGACAAGTAGTTAGTGGCCCGAAAGTTGGTCAACCAGTCTTACCAAGGGGTATCGTTATTCCCAGTACTAAATGAGTTGTGAAAGTCAGATAAGCACCGCTGCTTATAAAATACTGGTATTCAGCTGTAACTAGTTAATCTGGGAGCCTACCCCAACATAGTTGGGAAAAGGCTAGGCAGATGATGAAGAGTCTTTGCTAGACTGTTCATATATTAACTTAAGCCACCTTTTCAGTCCAATCATTGGAGACACTATATTAAATAAAACCAATTAACCTTCAAGCTATAGATAAAAACTGAAAATATCAAGATTTTTCAGCAACGTGCTTTTATAGAAATCGTCAAAAGAAATTTGGTTACGTATAACTTTCTAAATGTTTAGAACTTTAAGTAATTTAATTAAGGGAGCTATTAAAACTTTTAGTTAGTCAATTATTCAAGAATCATAAATGTATAATTTTTTTTTCGTGATCTAATGAAGATAATAAAAGGTTATTGTTTTTTCAATATTATTAAACCTTTCAGTCAAACTCAGTCAATATTATTCTACAACAATCGTTTGGCCTGAAAATCGAAACGAACACCGCCATATTGTTTTGACGTTAATTCGTATGAACGTCTATTCGCAGTGAACTGGGGGTGCATGCCAGAAATACGATTAAGATAATTTGACTGTAACGTGAACGGGAGTTGTACCAATATGTAGACATATGAGCCTAAACGGGAAAGTACCGGGTAGGTGACCGTGAAGCGCATGAGCCTGGCTTAGCAGCGTCTAAAAATATACAAAAGAATTTCTCTTTTACATACTAATTCACGAAACAGCAACGACCCAGCCGATTTTTAATAGGTACAGTTTCTCAAAAAAAAAAAATACACAAAATCATCCCCCCTGTGAATGTCTTTCAAACGCTAAAACGTCTGTGTAATTCGTATCAATTTGTATCAATGAAATTTAATAAAAAAAATATATATATATATACGCGTCGAATTGAGAAATTCCTCCTTTTTTCGATGGTTAAAAAACAAGTTGAAGGCGTTAGTTGTGATTTAGGGCACGCTTCAAAGATATTTGTACCGTTCGTTATAGCTCTGGCATTACGCTAAAAATAAGCAGTCACAACAAATAAAACTTATAAATAGAACAACATGTAAATAGGTCACATTACAGTAACAAGCAAATTTTTATTCTGAGAAGGCACAGCAGTGATGTCAGCAGTACCTACTGTGATGTACACCGAGTATGTCTGTAGGTCGTTGCCTCACAAGAGTAATGGGGTAATTTATCTCTCTTGATTACATTCTCACAGCTCTACCCAATGGGAATTATGTGTTGAATAGGTCGAGCATAGACACACATCAAAAAGCACACCACGTCTTCTTATTTCGAATAGTAAATCAGCATCTGCCTAGCCCTTTCCTAATTATGATATTGGGGTCAACTACAAGTCGACTGCCTATCCCCCATCTATCATATATCATCATGTCTGCCTATGCCCTCTATAGACCTCTACAAACATATTACTAGGTAACACAATACGATATCACTTGGCAAGACTGGTTGTCAGACTTTCGCACTTTTGATAACCCGTGTCAAAGAACAAAAACTGACAGCAGGGATATATATTTGAAATCCACCAACCCACACGGGGCCCGCATGGTGTATTTCGGCCCACTCCCTCTCACAGCACTCTCGATTCTCAAATCAATTCTTTAATACAGAAGGCATGTCTGAATATGAATGCATAAATGTTACCCAGTTCAAGAAAAAAAAATGTAGTTTAAAAAAGCTTAATAAAGTCATTAGATCCCTTTACACGTATCGCACCTTTAGTAATATAAAGGCTTAAAACAAAAAAGTAGTTTTTTGGGAATACGTGTTTAACGATTCTGAATTGCAGTAAGAACGGGAGACGAGCGGGGGGAGTGTGAGAGAGATAACCGAGTCGTTAATGTTCTTTTTCTCTCTCTTTCAGCGTTAGGCGGTAGATAATATCGTTTTGTGCCCTTAGCATTCAAAATCAAACTTTACAAAAATTTTGACTTGAGCCCTTATATTACTAAGGGTGCAGTACATACATATTCACATAACTGCCTACCCCGTTGGCCTAGTGTTCGCAAGCGCGACTGCTGAGCATGAGGCCTTGGGCTCGATTGCCAGGTCGGGCAAAGTGTCATTGGGTTCTTCCATTACGAATTTCTCAGTAGCAGCCACGGACTCTGGATTTGTGCCCGGCTGATGGCAATAGACTCGCACCCTGTTACAAGGGACTTAAATATAACTGGCGAAATGTGGGTGTACTATTAGGTACACCTCTGCCTTACCCTATGGGGATTACAGGCGTGATGTTATGTTGTGTGTTATGTTATTAACAAAGTGTGTGTTGTGTTGTTTATGCAACAAAGTTTCCACTCTTTCCTTTATATTATGAAAAGGCTCCTGTTTCGTCATATTTTATCACACAAATGAAAAATGGCGGCCAAGTAGACAGAATGCACAATTAAAGTGAGAAAATGTTGCCAGCATTATTCTTCATATTTAAATAATTTCGCTCGAATGAAAACCATTTTCATCCAATAAAGTTAACGATGTCTCGTATAAAAAACGTGTTGTGTATCATATTTTGTTAATAAATATATTCTTTTGTTTGTTTCGGGTCATCTTAGAGATAAAAGAACCCATTTACATGTATTAGGAGTATTAAATAAAAATAAAATTCGCTACTGTCGTTGAAAAATCGTGAAATTTTCTCATTAGGTCACTACTTAGTCTTCAATGTTTTAATTAAAGACAATTTTGCTAAAGACGTGCTTAAAATGTTCAACGATAAACAGACAACAGAGTAATAGAGAAGTATGGAAGAAGAAGACATGCTGCGCCGACCCAAAATAAATTGAGATTTTTGACTTTGTTCATTTTGTTCCTCATTTTCTAGGACAAGATTGATTAACAGAGTATTTTATTACTAAGGATTAAACCTTCTCAGTGTCAGGCCTGAATATCTAAAGATAATCTTTACTTATGTTCTATTATTTATACTTATAAATTGTAATACATATTAGAAGCTAGTTTTATATAATACTAGCTCCTTAAAAAGATTTCCTTCGAAATAAAGTCTTCTTCTTAGCCGTTTTATTTGCTTATATTTCTTGAAAGGCATGCGAAGTGTGTGTTCTCATTACTTTAAAAAAAAAAAAAAAAAACGATAAGTTTTATATGTTTTATCCCGAATATTTAATATGTCTCACCAAATGCTAGCGACAGGTAAACCTCTGCTCAACCTTTCAGCGTAAACGGGCACCATGTTTTGCGCTCCAATGATGCATACTCACATGTCAATAAGATTCACCCAGCATGATATTAAACCCATGACCTACACCAATAAATTATCCGTTCTACTGTTGCAATAAATCCGTGGTAGGGGTTAATAGAGTCTGAATGTGTTGAGTTGAGCTCATCTATCACTATTGACGAATACGGGAGGATGCCGCTTCATTACATTATGTAAGATCACGAACTCAATTTGTAGTGGAAATCTTTTTGTGTAGGACACTGTAAACAAATCAATATCTATAATATAGAGAGGTAATGTTTGTGTGTTTACAAACTTTGTTTGGATGGAGAGATGATAATCTTCGGAACTACTTTTCCGATTCCAAAAAATCTTTCACTAATGGGAGCTATATTATTCCCAAGTCTCATAGGTCATATTTAAAACGGTCCTGTGGGATAATTTGTGACTATAATGATAGAGAAGCCGCGGGCAAAAGCTAATTGTAATAAAGTTGCACCTATGACTTTATATATACGACACTATTGTAGGACAACGGGCCTAGAAAAACGTTGTTTTTTTATTTAAGTTTTTTAAGCACTTAATGCAAATAACTTTGAAAGTCATCTCAAAAGAATTGTCTTACTCGCGCTCTTAAATCATAAATAAATCATCAATCACATTTATTTCTGCAAATTGGTTTTAAAAAAACACTTTTACACGTCACTTCATATTATGTTTTGAAGCTAGTTGGGGCCGGTGTTTCGTATCTGATTACTCTGAGAAGAAACAGCCGACACAAACTCAGAGGTCACTGTCTCTTTTAAAGTCCAGACATTCGTTAAATCATATGAGGACCATGCAGATTAGTGTCTGAGGTGGTCTTTTGATGAAAGAATCACACAAATTTGAGTGGACCTGTCCAGTCAGTGCAAGCATTTCTCAGTGATCGTGTAGTTCGACTCATAACTCTTACCCTGGGTATCTTACACCCGTATCTATAGTCAAGATAAAGTAATGACTTTAGCTTAAGCAATTACTTGCAATTTTTTTTATGCAATAGACAATAATTTAAAAGAAGTAAGAACCGTCAAAGAAAGCAAAGCTAAGAATTCTAACTTTTTACAGTTCTAACTTCAACCAATTACTAAACTACATAGTAAAAATCGTATTTTTAAAAATGACATTTACTCAAGTAAACACTTTTACTTGTTTATAGATACGGGGTTAGAACTGTACTCAAATAATTTGAATGTATGAATTTTGACTCAAAAAGTAACTAACGAACGCGTACCTAATTCTAATATGGAGTAACGTCGATACAGTCAAGGTGATTGCTGTATACACTGGATTTTTCCTTTTTATCTAAATAATTGTATCATAGTTTTATTGATATTATGCGAATGTAACGACGTTTGTTTGTCTGTTCGTTACCTTACCACGACTGAACGGTTGATCAGACCATAATGAAATTTGGCCAGGTGTTATAATATGTTATGGGGAAGGACATAGGCTATCTTTTATATCTTATTTTTCTCACATACTCATCCAAATTTCCATGCGAACGAAGTCGCGGGCAACAGCTAGTGTTCAATAAATGGTACGTACAGTAGCAATTTATAAAACCAACCGCAGTTCACTATTGCAGCAATTCAGTACTCGCTGTTTACGGTTGAAAGTGCCTCGCTGCACTGGTTTAAATAAAAATGCCGACTTAAAAATTTGGTCTCTAGGAGAGAATTAAATTTTCAATTTGTTAAGGTTGAGAAAATCTTACGACCAACTTTTATCCATTTTTAAAGGTGCTCAAACTTTTGAGGAGAACCAATTATACAAGCAGTAGTCTTTACTTTTGCTATTCCCTTGAGCCCTTTATGTTTTGGGTATTATTATTACTAACAAAACTCGAAAGCCTTGGTATCCGGGATCTTCAATTAAAACTGTTTAAAGATTACCTAACCGACAGAACACAATGTGTTAAAATTGGTAACATAACTAGTGAAGAGGTCCCAGTTACATTTGGAGTTCCACAGGGCAGTATTCTTGGACCGACGCTGTTCCTAATCTATATCAATGATATATGTCAGTTAATGTTTCCGGATTCGAAAATTGTCGCGTTTGCTGATGATACGGCTCTACTTTTCAGTGGTAACACCTGGCATGGAGTTTTTAACAAAGCTCAGATAGGGATGAACACTGTGATCGGTTGGTTGAATAGAAATTTACTTACATTAAATGTAGAAAAAACGACCTTCATCACGTTTTCCATACAATCTAATGACAAACCGGATCCCTCCTTAAGTATTGTCTCCCATTCATGCCCAAATGCAAATGACACAACTTGTCAGTGTCCCAACCTTAAAAACACTGAATCAACAAAGTATTTAGGAGTAATTATTGACAGAAATCTTAAATTTCATGATCATATTAATCTTCTATCAGCGAGAGTGCGTAGACTTATAGTAATATTTAAAGCCTTAAGAAACACTGCTCCAAAATATGTCATAAAATCGGTCTACTATGCTCTCTGTCAGTCTCAGCTTGAATACTGTATCACCACATGGGGTGGCACATGTAAAACTCATCTCTTAAAAGTTGAGAGAGCACAAAGAGCACTCCTAAAGGTTAGTCTGTTTCTTCCTTTTTATCACCCAACTACTGATCTGTACTCGAAGTGGGAGGTACTTACTGTGAGGCAGCTATTTATCCTAAGAACAGTTATGAAACAACATTCTGTAACAACCTTTGAACCAGAAAGAATCAGAAACAAACGACGCAAACATATAGTCTGTTCTTCATCGTCATTCAAAACTAAGTTTGC
Organism: Standfussiana lucernea; assembly: GCA_964057025.1. Lineage (NCBI taxonomy): Eukaryota > Metazoa > Arthropoda > Insecta > Lepidoptera > Noctuidae > Standfussiana > Standfussiana lucernea. The sequence continues at coordinate 14,351,254 of OZ059797.1, forward strand.
ACATCGGTTTTTCGGCTACCAGGGTTCAAACCTATACAATAAAGTAAATCGAGCCTTAACGCTATATCCCTTGCCAAAAACCAAATGCAAGTCTTTGGTTTCTGACTGGTTAAAGAAACTGGATTATAACTTTACAGAAAGTCTACTTCATTCAAATTAAATTAGTACGATATAAGTTTATAACTTACACCAACATCCTCTCACGCAAACATCGGCACACTACACTACAACAGACACTCAACACTACACAATAACATTATACACTCTCATAGACACACACATACACACATATACAGGCGCCCTGATTAACTTTTTGTTGATATTTTCTTTTTAACTTCTAGGTACCCTCAAAATTATAATAATTTTTTATTTTATTTTTTAGTCTCAATTCTCCTTATCTATAACATTGGTTTGTTAAATTATATAATTATATTTTTAAGTATCTGTTCTTCCTCGGGGTGGGGACCTGGTGATTTGTAATACAGGCATTTTATGCCTAACACAGACACCAGCTCTTCACATTGCTAAAAAAACAAATAATATTATGTGAAACCTAGAATAAGCTTGCCATTGTGAGGTGAAATAAATAAATAAATAATTATATTTCAAACTCAATGCATTTATTTCATTAAGACCATTTTTGAATGTCAGAAAGGGAAGACAGTCCCAGTCACAAGTCATAGTAACTGTGAAAGTACTGTAGTTGCCCATTCCAAAGCGTAGATCTCTATGGAGAAAAACGGGAAAGAAACTCCATAGACAGTTTTTTAAATCAAAATATTGTTACAAAATCTTGGTTACATCATTCATGTTGAGATTATACATTTACAGCCAAATATCAAGTCAAACCACTCTATGCCTATTGAAAATTGTCTGGTATTACTATTTGACGACGTCGCTATTTTGGGAGGTTTTGTACAGTATTACTTTAGCTTCGCGTCAAGTATGTGGGAGGCATAATACAAAACTACGGCCATTTTAGGCTTACGATATATTGAGATTGATTTCTATCGAGAGGGGAAAAACAAAGGAAATATGGATGGGTTATGTGAGCGTCATTGCTCACATAACCCATATGAAAGAATTAGTGACACTCGCAAGTTTAAGACAAATCGATTGACGTAAGAATTAACAAAATCGGCCCACGCGTTTGGTCTCTAGAGCGCCACAGAGGAACAAACATACATTTATAGGCTGATAGACACAGTACCAACCTCCCCCCTAGTAAAGGATAGCGTGAGGGGGAAACGGGAAGTAGAAAAAAACTTGTCAAGTAACATGGGAGGTAGATGATGATATAGTGTGTATTTTTTTAAGTGTGTGTATTTTTATACATATTAATAGTATTTATATATCCTTGTAGTAAATCTTAGTATTAAACTATACACCTACCACTGTTTGTCTTAGCATCACCTAAAGGTTGAATGTCAGAAAATGCTCATGGCATTAAGTCCGCCTCTGTACTTTGAGCTTGAAGTGTTGTTAAATAAATAAGTAAATATTTAATCATTGTTTTGTCATCCGTAAAGCCCTGGTAAGAGATGAGAGGTAAGAGATGGCTAGACAGCTGTCTAGTGCCGTCACTTTCCCATTCTCGGTATAGTCCTAAAACATTCCTGCACTAACGTAAGATAACCCACACATGGTAACCCCCCTGTTTACTGCCCTCAAGCGATGCGACTAGCGTCAAAACGACACGCGCGTCACTTGTTTTCTTCTTTTTTCCGTCGCGTGAGTACCGAGTGGTGACTCCTGCCATGCGCTGCAGAACTTCTTTTATTAGTTTTAAAGAGTCAACAAGTTGGTTGAGTGTGTTGCTCGTGGCAAAGTGATATGGACGTAGTCTAGTCATAAAATACCAGAAACGGAAAATATAAATAGGTAATGCAATTTTACAATCAATCCTTAATAAATTAGGAGTAATTGCTTTATTTAAATTATTCTGCCATTTTTTTAATAAAAAAAACTCAAGCAATGCAATTTTATCCAATTAATAATATCCTACAATATTTTAGTACATTAGAGAGAAGCAGACTTCGTTGAATATTTCTTACTAATTAATTATAATTTAATTTAATTAAAATCCTTAATTTCAAAACGCTTCCAACTTTTCAGATTAGACAGAATATAAAACCTTTGAAGTTTTCAATGGCTTTGAGAAAAAAAAATTAAAAACGGCTTCTAGTAATTCTTGACTTTCTTTTATAGTTCCTGTAAATAAAATAGCGTGGACTAAATGAAAATAAATTTCCAACTCATTGATTTCAGGTCCTTATTTTATGCACGTTTTCTTTAAAACTACCTGATACCAGAATGAACGCCTAAATAGAAGAGTTCTGTAAGATATTCAGCTCTGCTCAACGCTGAGGGTTGAAGTTCCAAATGTATTTTAATATACAGGCATTCATTTAGGTGACACTTAATGTTAGTGAAAACAGACATGGTGGTTTTGACCTGTTGCACAATTAAACAAATAATCCCATGAGAAAAGGCTCGAAGGACGTCTAAAAGCAACAAATAAATTAACTTTAGAGTACGAATATTATGACTAAGTGGAATACGTATCCGGGTCACAGGTACAGACTCAGCTTAAATTAAACTATGGGGTCCCATGAGGACAAGTTGCAAGCGGTCGACGAAAAGCTACTGAACAAACTTTTGACTGTAGTTAAATAAACAAAAAGCTCACTTGTGTGTTTTTACCAGTCAGGAGGTGAAAATTTCCGTGCGAGTTCCGCTATTAGTTGATTAACACACTCATGTGAGTTGAAAAATCTTTTCTAATCTATACTAATACTAACGGATACCCGGCGTTTGCTACTACGCTATAGTGCCTAACGCATTGTTTTAGTGGTGTAAAACCATCTTCGCAACTTCGGCTTTCTATATAAATGCGAAAGTAAGTTTGCTTGTTACCTATTCACGTCTAAACGACTGATCTGGTCGTAATGAAATTTGGTAAGAAGATAGATTATATCCTGGGGAACGACATAGGCTATTTTTTTATCACATTCTCATCAAATTTTCCACGCGAACGAAGTCGCGGGCAACAGCTAGTAGATTATAAAGAGGTAAAATTCGTTTGTAAGTTTGTATGTAGGGAGTTATCTTCGGAACTACTGACCCGATTTCGAAAATTCTTTCCAAAACGGGAAGCTCAATTATTTCCAAGTGTCATAGGCTATATTCAAAAGGTTTTCGTGGGACAATTTAAGACCATAAGCCGAGCGAAGCCGCAAGCAAAAGCTAGTGTAAAATATTTATGTAACACGTATGTATCTCGCCAAACAGTTGTGACACTCATGGTGTTTCCACTCAAACGTGAAACCAAAAAAGGGTTATTGGACGATTCGCACGAATTGCAATCGCCTGAAAAGTGCGAGTCGACCCTTTTTAAAAATATTCTTTTTTCTGTAGGCGATTCGCACGAATCTAATTTTTTGGTGTGCGAGTCGACACTTCCAAAAGTATGTAGTAGGCAACACGCACAAAAAATAAACAGTACAGTCGTGCTCACCCGTCTCGGAAATTTTATGAATAATTAATCGAAGTTTAGATAGTAGATATTTTACTTGAAACTAGGAAAGCAATGCATTAAATAAGTAGTTACCACCTAAAACCTCTAAGTTCCAAAGGACCGGTGATAAAATGATATCAAAATTAATTTAAAGGGACAGTCGCATACATTGTGATAGTCGCATAGTCCCAAAACTTACACGGATTGTGCGGAGCGAGTGCCCCGCGCGTTTAAGAGTTGCTTATCTTACAATACACGCTAGTGTTAGTGGACGCCCTAACTGTGCAGCAAGTGATAATATGCATATAAGGTGGTATTTCAATCATAGTTTCTAGTATTCCTAAACTACCACTCACTCACTTTACCCAAAATGATTAAAATACTTTGAGTGGAAAACGGTGGGATGCCTTGGATGGCTTCCTCGCGAATTGGCGAGAAGAAGCCCACCATCGTGAGAAGTGGAAGGAATGGGGGGAGGCCTTTGCCCAGGAGTGGGACAATACGGGTAAATAATTAAAAAAAAAATACTCAATTAACTTCTTAACTTGTTATAATGCAATGGTTTAGGCATAGGAGCACCTAATAGTACGCCCACCTTTAACCAGTTATGTTTAAGACCCATGTAATAGAGTGCAAGTCCTCTCACTTTTAATCTAGGTTCAAATCATTTAATCTGGGATTTTTCATAAAAAAAAAAACTAAAAATCGAATTAACTCAAAAACTTATGAATTTCGGTAGAACATTTGGTCGCTCAATTTGTTGCAGTTTAACCCTAGTATGACGTCCTGCAAGGAATACGTCGAGTTACCAGTAACCCTGTTTTTGAATTAGCAGAGCAAAAAACTAGTATATACTGATCAAACATTTCCCTGAAACTTTGGGCGACACATATACAAGATATAGGTCGTTATTTACACATACTACAGCCATTCACAAAGTGTTCAACTTGATATGGAACATAAAGAACCAGGAACTGCAGTACGAATTAAATCCTGACCTGGTTTTGAACAATAGACACATTACAAGGCCGATTGGCAGATTACTTTGACAATGGGTTTAGTTTCTATGAGTGCACCTTGGGTGGATGTCGTGTGGCTTCTCTAGACCTGAATTTAGGAATAGATTTCTGGTAAAGTGCGATACGATTGTAGGCATCGCCTCCCAATATGCTATAATACATTTTCATACCAGTGCATGGCAGTTTTGTTGATCTAGTGGCCGCAAGCACGACTGCTGACCATGAGGACTTGAGTTCGATTGCTGGGTCGCGCAATATAATATTGGGGTTTACCATCAGGAATTTCTCAGTAGGAGCCACGGAGTCTGGAATTATGCCCGGTTGATGGCAATAGGCGCCTATTACGTGGAACTTAAACATAACTGGCGAAATGTGGGTGTACTATTAGGTACACCTCTGCTAAACCCTTCGGGGATTACAGGCGTGATGTAATGTTATATTGATGGATACAAAACCTTGGTAGTCACTAGCTAAGGTCAAAGTTCTACTAAGCCATTTGTCAACTCGCAGTGATCCTGCGTAGTGGATCATGGTCCGCTCCGTCTCGCAGAATTTGACCTATGTAGTACCGGAACTTTATAAGACGATTATGTTGAGGCATTTTCTGAAAATAACAATTTCTGTTTTCGTTTATTGTTAACAACTAAATTCAATTGTTTAAATCCGACAATTTTTTTTGTTTCATTGACTTTTTTGCCACTGATTTCCGAATGTAAAGTTATTTTCCACTTTTTAGTGTTTTTGTTTTTGGAAGTCGGTTATTTTTTGCAAAACGTTTTATTTTACCCTTTTTAGCTGTGGTATCTCACACAAATCTTTGTCAAGTATCAATTTTACATTGCAACTAGAAAAAGTCACAGGAAAGCAAAATACGCAATTTCATTTACTTGGATGACATATTTTTTCCAGCTATTTTGATTTAAAAATCAAACTATTGAACCGATTTCAATGAAATTTCTATAAGACCAAACAAAAAGTATAATATCCTTTTACTTAATTTTTTTTCCAAATCGGTTCATAAATGACGGAGTTATGAGGTAACAAACATAAAAAAAAATACAACCGAATTGAGAACCTCCTTCTTTTTTTGAAGTCGTTTAAAAAAACTAGTATAAAATAGTTAACAAGACATGTCTCAAAAATTTTCTATACAAGTTTGAGACACATGTTTATACCAAATCCTTTCCTAGATTTGTTGAAAACAAAGTAAAACAAGTACACAACTTAGGTGTAAACACGGGGTTGTAAAATAAAGTGGCACTCGGCTCCTCACCTCATTAAACCTGTAACGAAGGACATACGTAAGCCTCTCGAGAACTCAGCTGAGGTTGTGTGACCCAATTAAACGTATGCCTTCTGCGTCAATGCGAGGTTCTACTAAGAGCCCTCTTACATTTCGCCGTTACGCTAATTTAGGTATTTTACTTTGATTGATACTTTCTTTCATATCTGTTCACTCGCTCGCACCATGATAGTGAGAGTATGGCGACTAAACGATCTTGATCTTCCGTGATACAAGTTTTCGGAGTTCGGTGGATGGAAAAACATTTTAATATTATAAATTATAATTTGTTTCATTAGGTATTTAAGAATCTTAAAGTGTTGAAATAAGTAATAATAAACACATTTCTATATTTATTTAATAATTTTAATGTTTTTTATGTACAATTTTGTTAGTAAGAATATTTAAAGATATAATTTACGTGTAAGAGAAATGAATAAAGGAATAAATATTTTAATTGATGCGCAGTAATCGATTGTTAACCGACATCCGTAGCATAGTGGTCTACATTGTTTTAGCTCATTTACTAAAAGCATTATTAGAAAGTAAAAGTCGACCACAATAAAACAGAAAACTTTGAAAACTATACAATACCTTTTGACAATCGAATTCTGAATCGATATACATTAGACGAAGATATTAGAAGACAAATATTTCTGTCTAAAATCTTTTATGTCTACGTAAATAAATAAATAGTTTTGTTGCAACCTATTTAAGTAAATAAAACATACAAATGTAACTACTACTTTTTTTTATTCGGCTCTGTCAATTATCATATTTTAGTACAGAAAAATATTTCACGCAACTGCATTGATGGAGTTTACAACGATCAAAACTGCGATCGTAGTTGATGATGCTCTAGCTCACACAAAATAGTAGCGTCTATACGGCAATCGACACACACCACGAAAGTATCGACACGACTCAGCGCGCAGAATAAACTGACATAGATCCTACCTCAACAAGCACTAGCGCAATACTGAGCGCAGATGGCCGGCGCAGTGAAATATAATATTGTACTTTTATTTAATTCATTAAAAATAATAGGAGCGATCTAAAAAAAAATATATAGTTTAAGCCAATGTTGAATATTATTATGGTATAAATATTACGTCAAAATGATGTACAATTTCGGAGATATCGGGGCTTGTTTCGAAGTCTTTTCGGTCAGTAATTGAATTAGGTCCAATTTTTTTTCTTTATAATAAAGGTATATAACAAAAATGTATTCTATCACTATTGAAGTTGAAGATATTTGTGAGATGAACAAAAAATTTTTTGATCCAAATCACGTCTCCATGAGTTTTTGTCTAAACATGCATCGGGAGAATGATTATTACTGAATAAATCAATAATTTATCTAAAATTTGCTTTATTATTATTATTATTGTAGTAAAGAAAACGAACTATTTTTAACAAGTGTTTGTTATTTCAAACAACAAACGGATAACATACAATTTCAACGAGGAAACCTTGCAATTTCGCGGTTTTTTTGTAATACGCCTCTTAAATGTTCAATCAAAAGGTAACGTTTTACAGACATTTTATTATACGACTGCCTGCTTTACGCGTTCTTCGTTAGTTTAGTAGTCGCGATCCCGACTAATGAGGTCCTGGATTCGATTCCCAGGTCGCGCTAAGTGTTAATGGGTTTTTGGTCTATGGCCACTGCTACCAATACAATTAGCTCCGTATTTAAAATTATAAAAAAAATAGTAATTCAGTGTAAAAGTGTTTAAAACTGTGTTTAACTTGTGTATGAACGAACAATAGCTGCTAGATATCGTTTGTAACAACTTATGTGAAGAATTGTGTGTGAAATACATTAAAAAACAATTTACTAAGACGTTTGTAAATAAACAAGTGAATTAAGTGTTATTTGAACGTAAACATTGCACCAAATACACCTGAATACATAAAACACTCATAAATATGTAAAACGAAGTGAATTGTAAGTGATATAAACCTAAAACATAAGTGAAAATAACATTACAAACATTTTCAAACAAATTCAAAATTTAAATGCCGCGCGTCGAAGCGTCTTTTAACGGCCTTATTGTCTTTTCAAATATTTGGCTATTTCGACAACTTAAATAGTGCACGTATGGCGCATTGGCTACCGACGCCACTCTGTGCGTAACTTGGACGAATTGAAGCTCGAACCTGAGTGGGAACAAAATCACTTTTTGTATTTCTATATTTCCTTACTTCCATAAATATCTGCACAAAACAAAAAAATGGATTACGTAAATATAACAATACGTAAAAAGAAATCCGTCGTAAATGATTCTCTGAATGATTCATTCCAGTCAACTCTGTCAGCTGACGAGTATCTTACAAAAAGTCTACCAGATCTATCTACAAGAAATGAACCCACTGAAACACTAAAGGGAGAAATACTAGACCTTAAAAGACAATTAGACCAAGCCCAGAACAGAATAGACATTTTACTACTCGAAAATAGTACATTAAAATCACAAACAATAGATCAACAAAATATTATTGCACAATATCAAATAACCCACGTAACCTCTACACCGAATAAAGTCAAGCAGTCTACGCGGACATCAATTTCTCCTTCAAAAGGAAAAGGTTCACAGGATTCACTCCACAACAAAACCTTCCAAAATGTAAATAGACAACATAAACTCCCGCACCGTGATGGCAGTACTACCAAGCTGGATTTAACGCGCAAAGAAGAACTAGATGGCGCTAACTTGACGAATGCTGATGTCGCCGGCACTAAACCAAATTCAACACGCCTAGTTCACCTAGATGGCGCTAATTTGGGTTGCGATAAGAAATCGATTTCACATTATGAGCCAATAGAGGGCACCACGTGCTCGATTTCGGATCGAAAACCAAACATTCAAATATTAGGCGGGCAACAATGCTCCGACTTAGCTTCAGCACTAATACACTCGAGATGCAACACTAATTATCAAAAATACCGAATAACATCTATGGTTAAGCCTCACGCGACGACTGAGGGTATATTGTCTCAAAATTATAAAATAAGTGATTGTAAAGACAATTTTTTAGTTTTATGTGTTGGTGAAAATGACAGTAATCCGAACAAAATAATTATAGAATTAGCGTCTTTATTAAAATGTATAAAAAACACCAATGTTATCATATTAAGCATTCTGCACAACAGGCATTTAAATGAAATGTTATTAAATAATGTGCTAAAAAACATGTCGCAAAACTTTGATAATTGTACTTTTCTAGAAATTGGGAGAAATCACTTTAGTAAAAAACGTTATTTATATGATACTTGTAAAAAAATTAATTTCTTAGTAGACACAATCTACTACAACCACACTTTTTTAACGTACAAAGAGCCAGTCGTTATAAATACCGCCACTAACACATACACAAAACCATTCGCTTTAAACTCCATTACTAAAACGACTCAGAAAACTATTCCAAATAAAACTCAAGAAGCCATTCCAATTAAAGGCACAATTCCCTATTATTTTCCTAAAATCAAAATAAACAAAAACCAAAGCACAACATTTTTTCGAGACCACACCATTTAACACTACGCAATTCCACCAAAATCCATCAGGTTCTTCTTTAAAAAACATGGAAAGAATAGTTAAAAAAAATAGTAATAAAAAAGCCAGCAGAAGTTGTTTCTCAGTGCTGCATCAAAATATTGCAGGTGCTTTAAACAAACTGCCAGAGATCGATTTAATTATTAATGAGATGCGTGAATCTGATATAAATATAGATGTTTTATGCCTTAGCGAACATTTTGTTATAAGAGGGGAAGAAAAATACCTCAATTTAAATAATTTTTATGTTGGTGCGATGTACTCGCGGCCTGATCAGCGGCGAGGTGGTACATGCATACTCTGTAAAAATCATCTGCAAAGTACCGAATTGAAAGAAGTAAATGAATTCTGCATTGATAAACAATATGAGATTTGTGGGCTTGAAATTAAATCTATACAAGCGATCATATTATGTATATACAGAACACCATCGTCTGACGTAAATACCTTTTTTGAAAACTTGAACAAAACCCTACGGAAACTACAATATAAAAAAAGTAAAATAATAATAGCTGGTGATTTTAATATAAACCTTTTAAGTAGTGACAGTAATAGTACAAAATTCAAAGAACTCCTCTCAAATTATGGTATGCGGTGTCATATTAAAGAGGCTACCAGGTTAAACACATGTATCGATAACATCATCAGTAACATTCCAAATATAGTAGGTTCCACGCATAATGTTTGTTTATCTGATCATAACACAGCACAGGTTGTTAAATTTGAATATGATCAAAAACCTATATCAAGCTATTACTTCATGACCATAAATGACCTGAGTAAAGATAATGTCAACAAATTCATCGAACATATTAGCAAGTTATCCTTTTCCGAAGTCTACAACATTTCCGATACGAATAATGCTTTTAATAACTTTCATGACATGCTAACTTTATTTTATAAACTATGTTTCCCTCTCATAAGAGTTAAGAAACAATTCAAATATGGTACATTAAAATGGATTACAAAAGGAGTTAAAATGAGTAGTCTTACTAAACGAACATTAAGATATAAATACTATTTAAACAAAACAAGTGAAAATTAAAACTAAATTTAAGGTGTACTCCAATATGTTAAGAAAATGTATTAATAATCTTCAATCTTTATGTAATTTAAAGCACATTGCGTATTCCAAAAATAAGGGTAAAGCTTCATGGGACATTGTTAAACGTTGTACAGGTAACGAAAGGTCTCGAGAATATATTAATAGTTTAACTGACAAAGGTGTTACAGCAACATCAGGCTCGGATATCGCAAATAAATTTAACAATTACTTTATTGATATTGTTGAAAGCAGCGCCACCTCACAACACCCTCCTAACACAACTAACCCAAATGTAAAAAATAACGATAATAGCATATTTTTGAATCCTTCTGATCCCACTGAAATCTTCAGCATATTAAAGTCGTTAAAAAACACTAAATCATCCGGCTATGATGATATCTCTACGGACCTTATAAAACAAATATCGCCTTATATCTCAGAACCTCTTTCACATTTAATAAATTTATCTTTAGAACAAGGCTGCTTTCCGGATAAACTCAAAAAGTCTGTAATAAAACCATTGCATAAAAAAGGCTCTAAATCGGACAAAAACAATTACCGCCCTATTGCTCTAATTCCGATTCTGTCAAAGGTTTTCGAAAGAGTTATGTACAAGAGAATCCTTTCTTTCTTGGATAAATATAACATGCTTGCAAAAGAGCAGTATGGATTTAGAAAAAACAAATCCACATCACTTGCAGCTTTTAATTTAGTCAAATCTGTTTTAAATAACATTAACTCGAAAATTTCAACTTCTGCTTTGTTTTTAGACCTAAGCAAAGCCTTCGACTTCGTCAATCATTCAATTCTAATCGACAAACTAAGTAGAATTGGTATTCGAGGCCCAGCCCTAGAGTGGTTCAAATCATACCTGTCAAATAGAACGCAGATAACGAGAATCACCAAATTCGATGACAAAATTAACAGTATCACCAGCTTTGATTCCCAACCTCGATACAATTACTTTGGTGTTCCACAGGGAAGCATTTTAGGACCACCGTTATTCCTTGTCTACATAAATGACCTTCCTCAAGCGATAGACCAAGATTGTGTTCTGTTTGCTGATGACACAACTGTTATTTTAGATAGTAAAAGTGGTGAATCACAGGAGTCTATCATAAACAACACTTTGAATAAAATAATTATATGGTTAAATCAAAACGCATTAAAAATCAACTTAGAAAAAACTAAAATATTAAATTTTAAAACACATAAGAGTAAATATCTACCCCTTAAAATATATCATAGTGATCAAACAGTTGAACAAATTCATAAAACTAAATTTCTTGGTATTACAATTGATGAACATTTAACTTGGAAGGACCATATTGACGAAATATGTATTAAAATAAATAGATTTGTTTTTGCCTTGAAGAAAGTTAAAGATGAGACCTCCAGACAAACTGCATTAATGGTATATCACGCCTATGTTTGCTCCATCATCAGGTATGGTATCATTGTCTGGGGTAACTCTTCTGAAATTACTAGGGTTCTGTTAGCACAAAAAAAATGCATACGCTCAATTTTCAATATGGACTGGACTGATTCTTGCAGACCAGTGTACAAATCACACAACCTTCTTACAGTTCCTTGTATTTATATATATGAAATCGCTAAATTTGTCAAAACTAACTCTTCACTTTTTGAATTTAAAAACAATATTAATAAACGTACAGTTACACAGTATCTATTAACAATGCCTGTTCCTAGGATTGAATTATTCAGACGTAACTGTGTGTATATGGCTCCACTTATTTTTAACTCTCTTCCAAACTCTATTACTGATCTCCCGTACAGAAAATTCTGCATAGTTCTGAAAAAATGGCTTATTTCTCAGAGCTTTTATTCCATAGCGGAATTTCTCAAACAATCTAGTTGTCAATCATACCATTACCGGCATGCATTGTAGATAATAACCTACTTACATTATGTTGTGTTATTTAATGTTTTACTATACAAAAAAATTGTTGTATGTTAAAAATAGTTTATTATGTTATAATTTATTTGTAGTGTTTAGCAGCAAAATTCTATTTTGTGTTGTGTATATTAAACTTAAAATATCCTATTTTATTTAGTTCCTACCTAATCTAATGTTTGTGTTCATTTGGTTACCTACCTAATTTAATGTTTGTGTTTATTTGTTTACCTACGTAATATAATGTGTTTTATTTGGTTACCCAGGTACCTAATTTTATGTTTGTATTTATTTGGTTTCTCAGGTACCTAATTTAATGTCTATATTTATTTGGTTACCTACCTAATTTAATGTGAGTGTTTATTAATATTTGCATGCTATTTTTATGGCGAAATGTGTCACTGCACTACATCTTATGTTTACCATCTTTTGTACCACATTTAACGCAAATAAATAATTTTGACTTTGACTTTGACTTTGTTTTTACGTCAGGAATATCTCAGTAGCCGCCGGCTTAGGCTCCATGCTTAGGTTTGTGCCCGGTTGATGCAATAGGGTGTTTCTTGGCAACTGGCGAAAACTAAGTGTACTGACTATTAGATACACGTCTGCCCAAACCTTCGGGGATTACAGGGGTGATTTTATGCTAAACGGTACTACACGAACTGATTAAAACATTCCATAGTGCACAACTGCATACTCATGCACTGCTCTGGTGTTCTTTAAGTGATTTTAACGGAAATATGTAAATATTCATCACGCTCATTTCGTCGGACCGACCGCGACAGGGGGAGATCAGGTTCTTCGAACAAAAATCAATTATACAGGGAGTTTGGTTAAACGCAGCGATAACTATAAAGGTGTGTAGAACTCAAGAAAATGAACAACATTATGAAAAAATAATATCAGCTGCTCAATACATATATGATATACATACATACGTATCACTTAAAAAAAAAAATTTGGGAACGGCAGACTTTTTTTCGCAATTTCATGATTGGCTTATTTTTAAAAAGTTTTTCATTTCATGAGTCTACACGCCCTTAAAGTATTACCCACGTTTAACCAAACATCCTGTATCAGGAGATAGGTCAAAGTGGGGAAGTTAACTAAAGGTTTGTCCTCATGTGTTTCACGGGTCTCGGACCACTTGGGTTAATCTTTGCTGTTCTATTTGAATAGCTCATGCGCAGCATCGCCGCTTTTCTTTTGTTATCATAACTTCCTTTTGTTTTTCGTGCCGCGAGCCACAAGAATAATAAAGCTGGCTTTACACCGTAGCAAAATTGTGGCATGCCACAATGCTACATGCTTCTAAATCGCAATGTTCATGCGACAATGAAGCCTCTGTGATGTGGCAACATACCTCCGAATTCTATGGCTAGTATCTAAATACTAAAGATTCTTTGGGTCATAAGTCAAAAAGCAGAGGGTGAGATTATTTTACGTTAATATGAACTGCAGTATTCTGCATATTCATAAGTCACATGATGTTAAATTTTCGAAGTAGACACAATGTGTTGAAAACTAACATAAATCATGGCTATGCACCGATCTGCGTTCATAATTTGAAAAAAAAAACTTTTTAGTAAAATGATTTTTTTGGTCTTTATGAAGAACGTAAATAAAAGTAGGTTTACGTGTATGAAGTATTAAAATATTTAGTGAATTTTCCAAAGTGCTAGTCTTTATGATAAGGTTGGTTATTGTTTTATGTGAAAATAATAGCAGAGCTGTACCTAATAGTACACCCATATGAAAATAATATCAATTGAAAAGAAATATTTGGTTTTGAATATGGTTTAGTGTGAAACCAGCCTTAGGACTGATAATTTCACGGTCAAGTTTACTATTGCTGTGCTACAGTCCAACGACAATTCCTTATTGAAACTACGCTGTTAATGGAAATACCTTCGACGCACGTTTTGTGGGTCAGAATGCTCGGGTAATACAATTGCGATTTTGCTTTCGAATTGAGTTAGATGGGATACACGTGTTTGGCATTCCGAAACCATCTATTACGCTAGGTGGGTAGTCTGTAAATCGATAATGATTTGCAACCTCATCCCGTTGTAGTAACTTTGCTAATTCTGATCGACTGTAACGACAGTCGAAAGCTCGTTAGCTTTTAATTGACAATAGTAATTAACTTGTTTTAAAATTAGGAATGTTTTCCTTTTTAATGTCTGTTTAACGATTGCAGTAAGTGATCGGGAAATTACGACATCTCACGCCCCGATCACTATCCGTTTCCAACTCGTTCATGATACGTCCTTAGCCAATTGTTAAGAAATAATAGAACACTGTCTCGACTGTTTTTCCGGAAGTGTTAAACAGAGGTGTACACTTACATTTCGCCGATTATTTTCGAGTCCTATGTTATTGGGGTCTCTCCTATTGCTGTCAATAGGGCACACATACTATATCCGGGCTACTAATGAGAACGGTTTGCCCGAACTGGGAATTGACCCCGTAGCGCGAGTTCGCGTATCACTGGTCAGTTTCACTAACTCGCCAGATTATTTAATTCGCCAGTTTCGTTGTTTGGACATTTTTGCGAATTAGACAGTTGCGTCAATCTGACAGTTTCCAGCTATTGCTAGTTTCCTTGATTCGACAGTTTTATTTAGGTAGGAAGCTGCACACAAGTCGTTAAATGAATTATGTTCAGAAATTCGATAATTTTTAATCATTCTTTCATCTTTTCGAAAGAGATCCCAAAGCGCTTAGCCACCATTTTGACGTACGATCGTGTTTATTTGATGTTTACGCATGAGACTTATCTACATTCACACTATCATAAAATTATATGAAATATTAAAAATCCTGTATCTGAACAGTCTTAACTGCGCAGTCTACAAAATACGAAACAGTTATCAAAGTCAACAGTTTTCTCGGTAAACTTAACGCTGTCCCGTGAACAGCAAACCAAAAAACACGAACTGTTTTAAGTATCGATGAAACTTGATAAAATTATATGCCTTAAATATTCATTGAACTAACAAAATGTCTTATAAGCTTTGTAAAATGTATTAAGACGATCTTGATGTTGTATAATTGTTCTTTAGTTTGAATTTCACTTGCACATATAACGGAAGTTTGGTTTAAAAAGGTTTGCAATAAAAAATAATTCAAATTCAGGCAAGGAATAAATGAAATTTCAGGAATGTGTATGAAAGTAAAGTGTATGAACCTTTGAGCAAAACGACAAAACGAGTTCAACTGTGAGTACAAAAGAGATAATGATGCCGGTGACTTAAAAGAGTGTCCATGGAGTTTCTTGCCCATTGTTCGCCATAGAGATCTACGCTATGGAATGGGCAACTACAGTACTTTCACAGTTATTATGTCTTGTGACTGGGAGTCGGGGACTGTAGCTTCATTTTTATTGCTGTCTTTGTTTCGACAATTCAAAAGTGCCTGTAATTGGCCTACTTGAAATAATTGCTTTGATTTTTTTTTAATTTAGATTTTTACAAACATATACAAATTTATGGAATTTGTGAACATATGTATTTTCAACCGAGATAAAACATAAACAAAGTATATTTAGAGGATCTACTAATCGATCAATCCTACTTAGTTCTTGTGCAAAGAAATGGTTTGGCTCACTGATATTATTCCTACCCTTTTGTAGACGTTGGATTTATATATCTGGCTTGCAACTTATAAAAAATGAGAATATCTCTCTTCTTTGTGTTTAGCCCTGAGCATACAGTATAACAATCTTGTTTCTGCAAAACAAGATTGTTTTATTGATTGTTATACATATATTAATAGAGTATTTGTCAAAACATTGCTTTAGAATTTCTCATGATTTATTCATTTTGATTACGTGCTGCGTAGAAAAACAGTCACGTCAATAATGAAAATTATCGACTTTAAATATGCAAATCAATTTGAGATTGTGGCATCATTTTCAGAACCCTGGCATGTGAATATTATTAACATAAAATAACATAACATCACGCGTCATCACGCGTGTTATCTGAAAAGGGGAAGGCAGAGGCCACATTTCGCCAGATTTATTCATTTACAACTTTATGCAGAAATCAGAATAACCGTGCAAAAGCGGACTTAATGCCGTGGGCATTTTCTACCAGTCTACCTTAAGGTGATGCAGAGAGAAAACATAGTACATAGGTGCAGCTTATTGGAAAAGATTCCCAAAAAAAAGTTTATAAATAAAATACCCGAATGTTCACCTCTCTCGTTTGCCTCGTTGATCAAGCGCTACTGCTGAGCATGAGGTACTTTTTTTTTTGTGTACGAAATCATCAAATGACTGAATGATGAATGAGGGCGTGTCAGACTCTTCCTGACTAAAACCCACCCGTGTTCCTTCACTTGCCTGTGCCAAGGTGCCAAGGGCTACGGTAACTCTTTCGAACAAATCCGCAACCCTAGCAGCAGGCATCGGTCCTAATGGACCTCGTCAGTTTGTGCCGACATCTCTTTGAGGCGCGCGTGGAACAACGCGCCATCGACCCGGGCCTGGTCCTTACCGGACGGCGAGCTACCCATTGCTCGCCGTCCGCAAGCCCGCGCCTACGGTGGTCGGGAATCCGCTTAGGAGAGCATGAGGTCCGGGATTCGATTCCCAGGACGGGTAATGTGTTATTGCGGTTTTCTTTGATGAATTTCTCAGTAGCAGCCTCAGAATAGATTTTTGCCCTGTTGATGGCAATGAGCGCGCCCCCTATTATATAGGATTTAAACATAACTGGCGAAATGTGGGTGTAGCATTAGGTATACCTCTGCTTAGCCCTTCGGGGACTATAGGCGTAATATTAAGTTACAAGAGTATAAACAGACTGAAAATTTTCTTCTTTTCTAAAGACACAAGTGTAAAAAGGAGTAGTAAAAAAAAACAAAGAATACTCAAGGAAGTCGGTGACTATTGCTTGTTTCATTGGATTTCTTGCCACCGACTTCCGAAAGTAAAGTTATTTTCCACTTTTTTTTTGTTTTTTTTTTTTTGGAAATCGGTCATTTTTATGCAAAAAAGTTTTAATTCGTATCGGTACGAATCCTTGTAAAATATCAATTTCGCAATTTCTTTTACTTGGTTGACAATTTTTTTCCAGCTATTTTGATTTAAAAACCAAACTACTGAACCGATTTTGATGAAATTCTATGGGACCAATCGGCAAGTATAACCTTTCAGATTAAAGAAGAATTTTCAAATCGGTTCATAAATGACGAAGATATGACGTAACAAATACAAAAAAAATACAACCGAATTGAGAACCTCCTCCTTTTTTTGAGGCCGGTTAAAAATATAACAATATGAGACATACAGCGAAGGTGACTACCCCTTGTGCACCGATTAATTGAGCATCGCCACTTGTAGGTGCTATTTCAGTGCACTCTTTTAGAGGCACTTTTAATAAGTACCTATCGTGTACACTGTATACTCAACCTCGAAACGGTCTTACCACTTTTGTCAAAAGTTTACAGTAATTTTAAAACTTCAATATGGTTGAAAGTATCACAGTGTCACATAGTTAATAGACGTTATCGTTTTGTGACTTGCAAGTGACATTTAACCTAAGGGTGGTAAAGCAATAAGGAGTTCCGCTGTACCAAGGTTAGCTATCCTTCGGTCAGAAAGACAATAGGGTACCTAGACAGGCGTATGTCACCTTTGTAAAATACACCGACCAATAAAGGGACCTTCTACGGGCTCTTAGCTCGACAAGAATAAAGTCTACCCCGCGGCGCAAAACCTATAAATATCTTTAGAATATAATGCCTCGATTTCATTGTCTCATTTTCGTTTTGTAACAGAAAAGGCACGATTGTGTTTGCTCATTGCAACTGCAACTGGTGATTAATTCCTCGCTTCCTCACGATGATATTCGTTTCTGTATATCAGCATCATCTGCTTAGCCTTTTCCTAACTATGTTGGGGTCGGCTTCCGATCTAACCGGGTGCAGCTGAATACCAGTATTTTACTTGGGGCGACTGCCTATCTGACCTCCACAACCCAATTAGTCCGGGGTAATAGCTACGATACCCCTGGTGAGACTGGCTGTCAGACTTTCGGGTCAATTAACCTGTAAAAACTGTCAAAGATCTACAAACGATAGGTAGTTAAGGGTGGTCACCCATCCAATCTAAGCAAGCGCGGCTTAATCTGAAAATCGATCCGAGCGGCTGTTATTATTTAACCACGTACTCCAAGTACCGTTTTGAGAACCGTGGCGATGAAATGGAAACAAAGTAAATGCCAGACTGGGTTCAAAGCAGCAAATTGAAACTCGCAAGTCGGTGCCATTATCATTGGGTCATCATTGCTTTCTAATTTAGTTCTATAAATAACAAACTAATCTATTCTAATATTAAAAATCTGAAGAGTTTGTTTGTTTGGTTGGTTGAACGCGCTAATCGGTGGCACTACTGGTTCGAATTGAAAAATTCTTTTAGTGTTGGATAGCCTATTTATCGAGGAAGGCTATAAGCATAAAACATCACGCTGTGACCGATAGGAGCGGAGCATTAATCAAAAATGTTACGCAGACGAAGTTGCGCCGGTCAGCTATTAATAGATAATATTATGTCTATGTAACACGATATTACGTCTAGTACGCTAGTACTTTATTTTTGTTGTTATCCCCAGGCGTAGACACAACTTATCACTTGCAGATGATATAGAAACATTATCTCACGAATAAGATTATTTAAAGGACGAACAAGGATGAACAGAACTCAAGGTGTAAAGACAAGTATCATAAGATAATATCACTATGGCAGTGTTGCCAGCGGCTAGAGCTAAAGGACGTAATCATAAGATCACGGCTGTTTTCATTGAACGGTTAGGCAGAGATGTAGGTCCTTATCCACTGTAGGCAAGAGTTTTTTGGGGACTACACTGCCCAACTAAACGCAAAAGCGGTAAGTGTCTCAATGAAAGCGAATTTCGAGAAAATTGAAGTAATGTAAAAATAGTTTTAAGGTTAAACTGAGATAGGGGATTCCCTATCTCAGTATTACCTTAAAAAAACGTTAAGAAAGATTTTTCTTAACGTTTTTTTTTTCATGTTTTGAACAAGATAGCGCTAAAAGGCTCAGTTCATTAGATGCCTATTTTTTAAAATATCCGATGGCATAAAAATCAACTTTACGATGTTTTTGAGATACCGCTTTTGCGCTCTGTACGGTAGTACAGTCCCCGTGGACGGTTCAGTGGTAGTGGGTAAATCCACATATCATTAGTTAATTTTAAGTGCCATGGAGGATGAGCCTCTTGCCATCAACCGGGCGCAGGTCCTGCTAGACTTCGCCACACGTGAGTTGCTTCTGAAAAGTTTCAGAAGGATAAACTCAAGAACACTTTGACCGTCCCGAGAAGGGCTCCAACGAGGCAGTCGTCTTCAGCCTAAGCAATTTTGCTCACGCATAAAACGGCGGTTTAATATTCATCATTTCAATATCCCTAATAGTTAAAGTAAAAAAAAGTTAAATACATGAATACTAACTACGCTATTTGTTTGCAGACGGTGCTGGGCGCCATGCCACTAGCCGTGGCGGCCATCAACCGGGAACCGAGCCTGCTACCCGGGCTGAAGCTGCGCTATGTCGCCGCCGACATCGGCCGCGGCCGACCCCATCTGCCTAATGATAAGGATAGCCTTTCTTTACGGTAAGTCAAAGACTACTTAATATACATACGATACATCGGACAAAGCCAACAATTTCGGGATATACTCGTAGTTGTAATATAACCAACCAGCTAGTTTTGGAATAAGTGGTAACGCGTCAAACTGGGTAATAACGACATTTTTTTAGGGTTCCGTACCTCAAAAGGAAAAAGGAGATCTTATACGATCACTTTGTTATCCGTCTGTCTGTCTGTCATGACCCTTTTCGTTGAAAATTATATTGAATACTTGGGTCTACGGTCTCTTTCAGCAGACCTTTATGTCGCATATTTTGCCATTTGACAAAGGAATCAAAACCTTTAGGGTACTTCCCATTGACAAAAAATCATGAAATTTGGCAAGATGCAATTGGTCTCAGTGAGTTAAGAGATTATATGAGAAATCACACATTGATTATGACATTTCTTCTGATTTTCTCTTTATAAATTATCCTACATTTCAGTGCGGTAAATAGGTACATGAACCGAAGCGTTTTTCCATGGGGATAGGCAGAAATGATAGAACGCCCTAAGACACAAAATCTACCTGACCGAGACTGTGCGTAGAATATTCTGTCTCGTTTGTTCCGTGGTCATTGGCCGTTCGACAAACGTGGCCAACCTGCCGTCACTTCAGCTTGCTTACAATATGACAATTCATTTTAACTGTGTGAAAAAATCAGCTGTTCCATACATTTTGACATTATTTTTTTGTGAAAAAACTGAAAAAGAATATTTTTTTTCACCACCCGTATTACAACGCGGCCCGTCTAATACTAGCTATAACCGTGCCCTATAACCGTGCTTTCACACACACAAACAAACGCAAACGTTTATTCGATGAACAAGTGATTCTGCTCTTTTGAAAAGGGCTTCATTCTGAAATACAACTAAAAAAAGCAGTGTTTATTATTATTGACCAGGTAGAGTAATTTATATTGATTAGTTACGTCTTCTATGACAACTTCCTGAATTTTGACGAGGTTGCAAAACTACACCTTGTATATCTCTCTATACCCCATATGTGCATGTGTGTGTCCGTTGAAGTGTCTGTAAAGCGTCGAAAATTCCAACTCGTATAGAAATACTCAACTAACAAACTTTTCGAAACTACGCTACTTTTTGAACGCGAGTTTCACCGTCTCACGAAACTATTTGGAAATTGTGAATGGACGTTGTAGAGCCAGCACTTCGGCTCAAAATTCCTATCAGGTAACTTAGTTATTTTGGCTAAAATTTTAAAAGCGATCAAACTTTATGTTCAGGATGAAGCAGTTAGATCGAAGATTAAAACTTTTAAAGGAACAAACCTAATGACTGATTGTTATTTGATTTCGTGATTGTTTTTTAACTCATAGACAGAGGACCAGGTTATGTTTAAGTAAGTCACTATGAGCAGAGCAGGGGTTCAGCTATTTTCATAAAATATAACGTCACGCCCGTTTTCCCCCTAGAGGTTAGGCAGAGATGACCAGGTACTATACAATACCTCAAAACAATATAAATATTTAAGTCCCCAGTCCCAGGGGCGAGTTTATCATCAATCGGGCACATACCCAGACGAGCCAGCGAGTTGAGAGCCAGCAAGGCTACTTCCGTATAAAAGGTACATTTGGCCGCCAACACAAAAAAACGTCGACCGTGTCGCACCACTTTCCGCCTTTTGTATGTATCTCCTGCAATCACCAATCCACAGGTGTAATTGTGACAGTTCCATAATAAGGGGCTTTGGAAACATCCATCATGGTACTTCAAGCTTTGAAAAATATTGGATTTAATTGCAGAAAGTGAACTGGATTTTCTTGATCTTGTCTCAGCTACAACAACAACAGCAACAGTGGTGCAGATTAAACATTGCTCGCTATTTCCACACCTGTTACAGAAGCAAGAAAATCCAATACTTTACGTATGCCTTTATTGATCAGCAAACCTTACGATTTGGCTAGAAACCGGTGTCTCAAAATCACAAGGTCATTTATCAAAAAATACACAAAACGGGCGCCTTTCACCACTTTTTTGTGTTTTTGCTGGGAAGAATAAGCGTCGGAACAAACTCTCCAGCAACACACAATTCTATTTAAATAACACACTACTTAGACTGTACTTAAACTGTAAAATATGTTATTTTTTTATTTTTATTTTAGTTAGCCTCTCATGTGTCCCACTGCTGGGCAAAGGCCTCCCTTTTCTCCTTCCAAACCCCTCAGTCTTGTGCGATATCTGGCCATGTTCGCCCCGTAAACAAGATCAGATCGTCACACCACCTTCACCGCGGTCTACCTCGACGGCGATTTCCTCCGTCAGGCGTCCAGTGAGTGACGATCTTCGCCCACCTCTCAGGGTGCATTCGCGCTACGTGGCCAGTCCATTCCCACTTTAGCTTGACTGTTTTTTCTCCGACACCCTCAAGCTGAGTTGTGGAACGCAGGGTGATGTTTCTAAATAAATTCAAAACAAAGAAAACGTTGAATACGCGAAACGTTAAGCTCATATTCATTAAAATTAAACGCACAAAAAGTTTTGGTTTGGGCAATTTGCACTTTACAAGCAATTGCTCTAAAAGGGTGGGCTTGATTTACAAATAAAATTGATTATTTTTGTTTACTACGCTCATATTAATTTTATTATTGCTTGTTTCTTTGATCAGTTAAATGTTTCAATTTAATATTGAGTTGTCACTATGATTTTTACGAACTGCTTAGGTAGGCTGCCTCGGTAGACTAGTTGACACAAGTTCTGAGCACAATCAGAAGGATGTAGGATTTTTTAAGAACCTCGTGAAAACCGAGAAAAAATACAAATCAAGTGTCTTGACTTGGTATCGCGAGGTTGACATGTGGGAAGTGGACTCGGTGATCATTCTGCCGATAGTCGTTTCAGCCAATGGCTTAATTGCCAAGAGCCTCGACCAATACTAGGAGGAGCCTCTCGTTAGCCAGCTGGATCAAGGGCTGGATTCAGCCTAGACCTGGCTCGTATTGTTAGGAGGTTCCTCTATCTGGAGTCCTGACCGCCTGTAGCTTGGACCCTGTTCCCGATACCGGTGGGCTACTATTTTTTATATTTTTAAAGGATTTTTTTTAAATTATTTTATATGGGAATATTTAAAAATGTAAAAAATAAGAAAGAAAAATAAATAAAGGAAATAATAATATAGTCGTATCGGCCAATGGTTTAATAGCCAATAGCCTAACCAATAACCTGCCCGGATCAAGGGCTTGATTTAGATAGCAGTACTTCTGGACACGGCGTGTATTGTTAGGAGGTACCTCTTTTAAGAGCCCTGACCACCGGCAGCTTAGACCCTGTTCCCGATGCCGGTGAGCTAACATTTTTTTTTAATATTTTTAAATGTGTTCATATAATTTTGTTAATAAAAATACTTAAAAATGTAATTAGTATGAAAGAAAAATTATTAAAAATTAAATACTTAAAAATGAATAAAAAAAAAGTATATAAAAAAAAAAAAACAAAAAAAAAGTAAAAGTGTACTAAAAATGTAAATAGTATGAAAGAAAAATTAATAAAGAAATAACATAGTTTAACATAGTTCATAGAAGTTTTCAAGCATCACAAAGATGTCATGCTTGAAAACTTCGCTTAAACTGGGTTTCTCGATGGGGACATAGAATTAGTTAAAACAACATTTTTGTCTAGAAACCGTCCGTGGGATTATCAAAGCAAACCGCGGCACAAAGCCGACTTTATTTATTTTTCACTCGATTTGAGTGCGTTCGGTGTTGATATTTGGTTGGCAGTGAAAATCACGCTGTCTTGGTTCTTGTCTAGTGGTGGACATCATCATCTGCCTAGCCTTTTCCCAACTATGCTGGGGTCGGCTTGCAGTCTAACCGGATGCAGCTGAATACCAGTATTTTACATGGAGCGACTGCGGAGTGGTGGACACTAACTAAAAATCACTGTGTTTTCTTAAATACAAAAGTAACGACATATTGCATTTTTTCTGCTACCTTAGCTGGTTTTCAATGGATTTTAATTAATTGGCACAAAAGCCAAGGGTAAAATCACCTATTACGAACAGTAAAACCACAGTATAAATATGGACAGCATGGAAACTAAGCCTAGTTGAGGACATAATTACCTACGCTCCATTGAAGCAATAGGGTTGAAACATTTCATGTTTTTGATATTGTTTTTTTTTTATTTACATTTTTGTTCTGAAGTGATCAATCAATCGAATTTAAATAAGTAACTTACAAATACAATTTAAATAGGTAATCTCATGGCGTCGGTTAATCTCAGCAAAAGACGATAGTTTAAACACGGAAAACAATTTAATATTAACACACGATTACTTGTAGAACTATAGATCTTTAACTTTAGAAGTTTAAAATACGATAGCTCCGGTTTTGATGAAGCCGCGTTCAAACAGCCGTATATTACGCAATACGTTCGTAGCATTTTTAAAAAGATCGCGGAGATAAACTTAAACGTGACCAATCGTCTTGACACGGCACTTACTACTGAGAGCACCACGCCGGTCATCTAGGAGTCTCGTCGTTGCACATGTTTGTGTGAGTGTGCCGTTTCGAGCGTTTGTAGGTAGTTTCCCCACTGTCCATATTTATATTGTGGTAAAACTATTATTACCCACAAAATTCAATCTACATCCGATTTTATTTCAACATTATTCTCATACTTCTTGGTCTCAATCTAAAAAACAATACCTACTGTATAAGTATTTCACACTTTTTCAAACAGTACATAAATGGGCAGATTACAAGTCATTGAACTCAACTTACTACGCTTAAAATTATTCATCAACATTAATATCAAGACAAACATTTACAAACTCCAAAAATCTGATATTTAATTCAGGTAAACGTAGTAGTAATTAAAACTGACACGAATTTGAACAAAACATCTGGGTCAATCATAGCTTCAAATTCAGACTTATTGAACAATTTCAGGATATTTTTATTGGGGATGTTTTCGTTCAATTTTAATGAGCATTAAAAATACATAATAACGTCAATTTCCGTCTGCAAAGGACAGCTTTCTGACTTTCGGACAAGCTCAAAGTAAATACAATTATCAAAGTTTTTCCTGCATTGTGAGTTCGATTTTAATAAGTACTCCACGATCGAATATTGTTATGAACATTTTGAAGTACGGTAAATCATTTTTGGAAGTATGAAACGTCAGCTTTAAATTTTTTTTTTTTTGAGTTAAGGGTCAATCCTAATTGGAGTATAATCCTCTTTTATCATTCGAAAATTGATAATGATTTTCCATCAGGGTCCATTTTCAAATTGTATCAGTTTCTCAAGATGCTTCAAGCTTACTATTTTGTATGATTTTTTTTTCCTTCAAAATTCTGAACCGGAACAACTATCTATAGAGTCAAATAATTAATTAATATGTCAGATCCGGTCATTAGTACGAACATGGAATGAATCGCAAGCGCGACAATGGTAACATCACTTACTAGTCTACCCACACCACAGCGTGCTTCTGCAAGGTCGTGATGTTTTAATCTCTCGGCGAAGACGACATTCATTGTCTGATCGCAGCGAAGTTAAGACGTCCCGGAACTGTACCCGATTCATTGTATCCAGTGATACTGTGTTCAAATGTAATTTCAAGTAATTTTTTAGTTTAATAAAAGCAGTGTATCGCACCCAGTATAATTTCGTTGCATGGAACCTATCTTTTGCCCACATGATTTAAGAGTTACTAAATCCTGACAATCCCACAAATATTTTAACATACGACACGTATTTCATCTCTCATCCATTCCGCCACTATGCTGTGTTGTTTGACTCCACCCACGCCTTAAATAATCTTCTGTAATGAAAGATATTTCATTCAATGCTTTATCAAAGAGATAGCTTTCACATAGTAAGAAAGGACGATAGAATAAAAGGAAGTTAATAATATCACCATGTATAGAATCTCATACGTGAGCTAGATGGCAATCGGAAACGCGTGTGACAGATTTACAAGTCACCTTTTATAGAAGTTAAGACGTTTTGCCAGCTTTATTTAAACTCAAATAAGTGTAAAAACATCCATGCCTGTAACGTGCACAAATGTTATTTATAGCCTGTACCGTCTCACTAAAGGGTACAAGATTCTCTTTCTCCATTTCCAATCCTCTCTCATTCAGGCTATTGTGGGCGAATTCTGCTTGTAGGTGTCAAGCTCGTCCCGCCACCTTCATCTAGGTCTGAACCTCACCTAGGTCTGTCACCTTCATCTAGGAAATAAAGAAATCAATATTAATTTCACCTTGTAAATTTATGATTGGTAAATGACATATAAGTGAATTGGAGACAGGCTAGGTGGAGCGACGATATTCCCAGAGTGGCTGGTTGCAGCTAGATAAGAGTTGTTTAAATTTGAGTTGAAGCGATTGGAGAGGCAGCCCCTAGCAAGAGTGCGTGGTATCAACGTGACGTAACAGCCCGTTCACACGAGGACGATTTGTTTTTTTTTCGACGTATCGTCTTTTTTCACGATCCGTCAATTTTGGTCACGGTGGCAATGCTTATTAAATGCCCATGTTCACACGCATCGCGAATCGTGAAAAATGACGGACACGTCTTAAATCACGTATCGTCTTTTAAAAATCACGTACGTCAAAAAACACGAATCGTGAATTTTTTTGTGACGGTTTCGCTGCGCTCGCTCCCGAAAAATCGCGAAATTAATGTGAACATCAATTCGTTTCTTTTTCGGATCGTGGTAAAACACGATTCCGTATACAAAATGAACGTCCATCCCTCATGACGTATCGTGTTTTATGACGGACGGAATGACGGAAGCCGTGTGAATGAGCCCTTACGTATACGTAACTTTTTTAAATCAAAAATACAATTATACTATAACGTTTTAGTTAAATTGTTTGCAACAAACGAGAAACGGATATTTAAAATTTTTAAATTGACGTCGTTACGTTAAGGTTACAGGTCTAGCAGAGGATTGCTGTAGACTGACCATGTTGCCAACTACATACATACTTTTGAGCAAATTTCAGACATATGCCCATAGTAACAGTAAATATCGTAATTTAATACTGGTTTATCATTTTAAACCTGCTGTGGTACAAAAAAACAAGACCATTTCTCCTCAAGGACAAGTAAATAATATTATTTTCAATATTCATAAGTCAACAGAAACGTTGCGTCAGACAGGATATTAACCTGTCTCTGCAATCCCTCGACACCAGCAAATGGAATTTTACGATACAATAATAAAAATAAATACTTGAATTCCGACTTTAAAGCTACATTTTGTGTTTACTTATTGATATTTATAACATACCATCACACCTGTAATCCCCGAAGGAATAAGGCAGAGGTGTACCTATTAGTAAACCCACATTTCGCCAGTTATTTTTTATTTTAAGAACCGTGTAATAGGAGGCGAGTCTATTGTAATCAACCCGGCACAAATCCAGACTCTGTGACTGCTACTGAGAGATTGCTGATGGAAAAACCCAATAACACTTTGACCGACCCGGGAATCAAACCCATGACGTCATGCTCAGCAGTCGCTATTGTGACCACTCGACCAACAAGACACTTGACATTTATGTTAAGTTTGTTTGAGTTATAATTACTATTGGTTATGGTTTTACTACGAGTACGTTCTATGTAGTATAGTCGGTTATGTTACGTTTGTAAGTATTGCAACGGGATTGGTTCATGGTTTAAAACAATGACTTTCTAGAAGATTACAAATCATTTTCGAAAATATGTATGTAATTGGTAGGTACTGTAGGGTTACCAAGACCTCTTCATGCATTTTTATTTCTATTCCGAGAGAGAGAGAGAGAGGCAACCGTCTAACGCCATCCCTTTCCCACTCTCAGGTCATGGTAACCCCACTGATCTTTTAATTAAAAAAGAAAATAGATCATACTTTTCGCAGTGCAGTGTTCCTAAAGTCGTGCAGGGACAATGGCTGACAATTTGTCTGCTTTATGTTCTTAGTAATAAAGCTGAAAATGGTCAACTACCATCGTCTGTACTCTGTCCCGCTAGACGTATTAAAAAGACTTATCTTTTGTGCAGGGTGATGACGCAAATGCGTGACTTGGGAGTGGTGGCGTTCTTCGGCCCCGACGGTACGTGCCACACGGAAGCCAAGCTCGCAGCCGCGTGGAACCTGCCACTGATATCACATGTAAGTACTATGATGGTCCCACTTTTGCTTTTGCCTGACGGACTACTTGCACAGTTCCAAGATCTTAGTTAAATAGAAGAAAGGAGATAATTTATTAATAAATAAACAAGAAATAGAAGTACATTACTTATCAGCGTTGCTGTAATCAGAGATATAATGTATCTATTTTGCTGGGGAGTTTGTTCCGCAACTTCTTCTTCCCAGCTTAGGAAGTGGCGAAGGACGGGCGTTTTGGGGGACTCTCTTGTGTAATTGACGTTCAAAAAGTGCTGATCTTCAGCCTATTTTCAATAAATGAGTTTTGATTTTTATATAGTCCACCAACATTACGTAAGTAACGTTTTAAGCAGCATGCAATAAGAGGCCCGCCTTACAAATCCAGATTCGAGGCTAATACTGAGAAATTCCTAAAGGAAAGAAACAAAACTCTTTGCCTAGCTCGAACTCAGGACCCCACGTCCATCAGTCGCGCTTGAAAGCGCAAAACTAATAAGGTATTAACAATATCCAATACAACCAAACATCATGATCGACAAATACTTATCGAAAATTTGGCTTAAAATCATATCCGTCAATGGCATGCAATATATACATATATTGCTCGGTGCTTTGAGCATCATTTTGCAGTTGGATACATAATGACGCAGCGAATGCTGTAATAATCACGAGTCCAACGCAATCATACGCAACCGGAGAACGGAGTAATTTAGGTTAATTAGGAATTCCCAAATGTGGCTTTGGGATAATAATAACATGTTGGCATAGATCAATTAAAAAAAAAACAGTGATATAAAATTTTATAGGATTTTTTGGAACCCAACCAAAAGTTTGAATTTAAACAAACAAACAGACAAAGATTTAAATCGTTAGATTTCTCCCCCCTGCACACGGTAGATATCGCGCGAAAATTTTCAATACTGAGAAGGTTGAGGTCATCCGTATTGTCTAAACGAAACCGTAACGCGACCATCTTTTGAGGCTTTAGGATGAATCTAACGATTTAAATCATTGAGAATAAATTACATAACATAACATCACGCCTGTAATCCCTGAAGGGTTAGGCAGAAGTGTACTTAATAGTACACTCACATTTCGCCAGTTGTCATCAACCGGGCACAAAACTAGACTCCGAGGCTGCTACTGAGAAATTCTTGATGGATAAACCCAATAACACTTTGCTCGACCTGGGAATTGAACCCTGGACTTCATGCTCAGCAGTCACGCTTTCAACCACTTGACGAAAGAGGCAGTAATTATTACTAATGTACAATAATATCAACTTAAAACAGTAATTTTGCCACACATTTCAAACAATGCTTAACAAACTAAAAATAGGCCAAGTACATAATTAAGCTGTAACTCTTACATTTGATGAAGAATATCCCATTACAATGTGAAGGAGTTTGTTTACGCTAAGCGGCACGTAACCTTTTCCTAAGATGTTTACGACGTAGGCTTTTGCTACGAAATGTCGCTACGACGTAGGCCTATGCTACGTAAACTGGCTACGGCGTAGGCATACGTCATGTCATATTATTATTATGCAGCTGTTATTGTTAGGAAAAGTCCGTGATGGTAGATAATTAGTAGAGAACATATTATCCAGTTTTCACTAACAGAACCTGACACCACATCCTTCATTTCACCATCACTTGCTTCGGTGACGAAAAACATCGTGAGGAAACCAGCATTCCTGAGAGAAATTTCTGGACGGCATGTAAAACCTCTGGCACCAGGTTAGGCACTAGTTAGGCCACACGATGAAGAAGAAGATAAGAGACCTAAAACTAATGAATAAATAAAATAGTAATTTTAGATTTTCAACGTCCATGGAGTTTCTTGCCCATTCTTCTCCATAGAGATCTACGCTTTGGAATGGGCAACTACAGTTAACTTAACAAGTATAATGGAAACTATTCCCATACATTCTTGACAGAACTATTTATAACAAAATTAACTATCCGAGTGGGGTAAAAAGGTCGTGTCACATCGTAAGCGGAGCGATAATAAAAGAGGAGGCAAAATTTCAAATACTAGACTTCAGTACTTATTCATCCAATGATGTGAAAGAATTCAATTCTAACACGAAAGTCCATAATGATACGAGCAAAGGAACACTGTGTAAGCATTGTAATCCTCCATTATTTTTAAATAAACCCTGCTATACAGATTAGGGATCATTTCACTCCGGGCTTTTACAGACCCAGTAAGCAATGAATATCATGTAAAAGAATAGAAAACTCAGTAGATTAGTTCGAGGAAAACCATGACATTCGACTCCATTGATAGTTAGTCATTTAATTTTGAAACACTTTACAAAAAGAAAAAGTATATTTCGAAGCGTTTTGTAGCTAACTATGTGACGTGCACTTTACAATCTCTCTTTATCCAAATGATATCACAATATTTCTTAGAAAGGCTTTCAAGAAACACGATTAACAAATTAAATTCAATAATTAAGTGAATAGGATCATTCTTATTTTAAATTATGGATTTAATGAAATGGGAATGGGTTAAAACGAATTCACTTAAACGGGACTAAACTTTTTATGGTAAATAAAGATATTTGAAAATTGAAAAATTGACTTAAACGGGAAAACTTTCTACGGTAACGGATTTCGGTTGAATACAATTCTGCACCCTGACAGACGTTGTCCTAAATTGAATACATTTTATGAGCACCTTATTTTTAAGAAATTGGCAGTAAACAAAAACAAATATCACAATACAATAATACATGGTACATTTCTGCAACGTCAGAAACCAGATGAACGGTTTCATTTAGTCGTTTTTCATAAAGAAGAACCGAAAAGAAACTCCATGGATAGTCTTTATAAAATGTTTAAATGTTTATCATATCACATTGAAAATAGATATAAGAAGCTAGTGTAGGCCTAACAACAAGTTGGTTCTTAACAAAAACAAACGTATAATATAAGAGGAAAAGAAAGGTCAAAATGTATAAACTTGATAATTAACGGTTTATCTTTGACAGAAATGTGCTGGTGCCCACGGGTCCGAGAAGGGCTCAGGCCTCGGAGCCACCTTCGCGAGGACCCTACCACCGGCATACAAAGCCAGCAAGTCAGTTGTGGCGCTACTGAAGGCGTTCGGATGGACCAAATTCGCTATTGTGGCCGGAGATGAGTTGACGGCTGCTGCTCAACAAATGGACGCTATAAAGGTATGTTTTTCTTAATATAGATGGCATATCTCTTTTATCGCCTTCTAAGATAACACAAACGTTTTACGAAATTATTCATCGAAAAAGTCTGCTCAAAATAAGTAATCTTTTATATTGTGATTGCTTCATAAGTAGGAATCACTTTATGCGAATTTGACACGTGAAAAGTTATGTTTGAATTGGTATAAGCTTGTTTCAAGGTCAACCCAGGCGGCTTCTGTCAATGATGTATGTGGTATTATTATGATTTCCAGTGTGAAAGCACAATAAGAAAAAAGAAAACATACCAAGTTTATTTTAATTTAACAAATTGCCTGAAGTCGAACTTTGACAAGCAATCACAGAACATCTTAACCTTCCCGCAAGTGGGAGTGTGTTTATTTTTTAACCTTCTCTTAAAGGGTTTAAGGCTAAATTGGAACGCATCGAGATCAAGATCGTGACCTAATTCCATGTGTTTGTGCGACGTTCAAAGGCTTAAGGCTCTTTTAAGTTAAATTAAGTTTTCTTTACTAAACGAACTTGGAAAAAACATACACTATCAGACCGGGGACTGTAAAAGATAGTGTATAAATGGCTTGTGACATGGCGTGGTTTTTCTTAGTATTGTAACTTTTTGTAGAGGCTTCAACTTTCATCCTAACCAAAGCGATTCGTCGCGCAAATACCGTCACAATCATTGCTCAAAGCAGTGATAGCCTAGTGGTGTGACCGTTGGACTGCCAAGTCATAGGTCTCGAGTTCGAACCCAGGACACGCACCTCTGATTTTTCAGAATCATGTGCGTATTGAATAATTATCACTTGCTTCGGTGAAGGAAAACATCGTGAGGAAACCAGCATACCTGAGAGATATTTCTCGACGGTATGTAAAGCCAAGTCAGAGGCCCACGGGCGGCATAAAAACTCTGACACCAGGTTAGTCACTAACCACACGATAAAGAAAGAATTGCTCAAATCGTTCAATTGTTCAGGACCTCATGATCAGCAGTCGCGCTAGTAACCATTAAATCAATGAGGCAGCCAAAGTCGAGGCAGTAAAAGTATTTAAAAATGGTTTATGTGCTTAATTTGTAATACTTGGTTATACTATCAGACAGTATGCGTTTAGTACATCCTTATTCAAGTCTAACAGACAATCTAGATTAACCTTCACGTGGAAGCTTTGATTAGAGTTTCTGTAATAGGTAATACCATCTGCAAGTATTTGTCTTGCCAGTAATGTATTACATTACTTAATCCCATCGGAAGCAAGACGAAGCAAGATTTACACGTGGCAGCGTAGGAAATAGTAAAATTTTACAATTGGCAGTGTTCTGTT
The DNA here is from genome assembly GCA_964057025.1 of Standfussiana lucernea. NCBI lineage: Eukaryota > Metazoa > Arthropoda > Insecta > Lepidoptera > Noctuidae > Standfussiana > Standfussiana lucernea. The sequence continues at coordinate 14,383,890 of OZ059797.1, forward strand.
TTCTGGCTCACGGAGTAAATACAAAGTTCTGGCTATTGCCGATTTATGAACGACCATAAACCTATTTCTGGAGCTATCAGAACAAGGCAAACACGGTGTTTATTTTTCTTAGTGTTTTTTCTCGGGAGACCACTGAAAACCAGCGCTGTGCTGTGGGCCCCCAGTACTGCCTCATGATGAGTGGTACCCTGCTTGTCGCAGTCACGACGTGCAAACTGTCAATTTTTTTGTTCGGTCCTGATGTTTATAAAATATTTGTTATGCTTTGTTTGTTTTTTTTTTGGTTTTTTATTTATTATGCACGTCATGTCCCTGCGACAAATAAATATTATTGTAATCGATAAATATTTTTTTATTTCTTTCTTATAGAATACTAGCGACCCGCCAATGTAGATACTAACGTTTTCTCTGCTATAATATGCATGTATTATACATATAAACCTTCCTCTTGAATCACTCTATCTATTAAAAAAAACCGCATCAAAATCCGTGGCGTAGTTTTAAAGATCTAAGAGCATACATAGGGACAGAGAGCGGGAAGCCATTTTGTTTTATACTATGTAGTGATAGTGATAACTTCGCCTAGTCCCTTTAGTCATGCTTGAGTAGACACTGTGGGTATTTTTCAACCTGCCCGTCTGTTAGTCTGCTCATACTCTAATTTATTTCACTTGTTCCCAGGAGCTGGCCCAGTCCAACGGTATGGTGATAACCGCTGAGCATCGCTTCGCTGACTACATACCTCGCCACATTTCCGACATGGAGCGGATTGTTGATCAGACTTATTACAAAACTAGAGGTCAGTAGTCAATTATTTAAATATAGGTAAAGCGATAGAGTTTTTGATGAAGCAGTTCGATTGAAGAAGTATAATGCTTCCATCATACATTAACTATGTAAGCTACAGCTCAGAAATGAAGGCATTTGTAACAGAAACCAAAAACACAGTAGATATTTAAACTCGAACATATTTATTTCCTTTTCCAGAATAATTGAAAAAAAAAACACAAATATCTTGCTTGATAAGCTTTAAATTCCAAATTACACCAATTTACTGTTACTGTAGACGTGTACACTGGTCGGCGTCTCGAACAAGAAGGCCGGCTGTCAGTTTTCTAGAATCGAAAAGTGACAGCGAATGTCATGATGAACGAATAATCGACTGAGTGACATACGAGTAGTAGTCGATTAAACAACTAGGGTTACCAGATGCAAGCTAACTAGATGCATAGATTTTTGCAGTTATTGATTGAAATTTTAGTTTATGTGTACCTGTACACTGAAGTTTAATAACCAGTGTCACGTAATACCGTGATAATTCAGATTATAAACCACCTGTGTGCCAAATTTCATGCGCTAAGCACTCACCCCTGAATCTATGACCAAATGTATGAACGTGGACGAAGCAAAAGGAGTATTAAAGTTTGCATTGTGTAGTTTGTGCCGTATATACTGAGTTTCTAAACAATGGTTAAAAAAATCTTGGCAGACCTTTAATAATAATACCTAAATATTTTGTTACGGAGCTAACTAACATAGAGCTAAGACTCTGAGAATGATATAGAAGTAAGTACATATTTTACACGGGTTTCATTTCTATGAATAGAAGCACTGTAATACCAGTTTATCATATTTATCGTTTCAATATTATCAGCCCGTCTCACTCAACAACTGTATATCTCTCCGTATTACGACGAATATTCACTTAGGAAATTCGCATATTGCAAATACTCTGTAACAATACCTAAGTGTTGTAATGTTAGTTGCGGTATTTCGTGTGCTTTATTAGCTTCACCTGTAACTAACTATGTAAAAACATCTTAGAAGTTAAATATGACCCAATTCACAGTTTTCAATTGAGTTGAAAATTTGCATACATGTTGGATGACAATGCATGATTAGCTAAGTGACGTGATTCAAAATCCAAAATGGCGGATTCCTAAAAATGGCGGTCTAGTTGTTTTTTTATGCATTCACATGATCCCCCTCTCCCTTTCACATTATCTCAGATACATTAGTGTCTCCAATGTGCGCTTATTATAGCATAGTCCTCTGTGAGTTGCCCAAGATTATGTCTGGACCTTAAAATAGACTATGACCACTGAGTTTGTTTCGGCTGTTCTTCTCAGAGTAGTCACAAAACACTGGCGCCGGCACTGACGAAAAGTATGGCGCTCTATAACTCTTATTTGGCTTTTAATAAACAAAATCTTAAAAAATCCTGTTGCTTGTCAAATCACCCTTTTTTAAAACAGAAATTTTATATTCGATTTAACAAACATTTATAGAATAACATACTTTCGCAGATCATACTCCAGATTACTTCAAAATTTTAAATTGAAATTTCAAGTTCATGCTCTTGATGGAAAATTCTGGAAATTCGTTTCAAAGGTCAGTAAAAATTAAATTTAATGGAACTGTCGAACGAATGATAAATGCTGTTTGATTTGTAAATTGAAATAAGTTATTTAAATTATTGTGAGTGGCATAATAAATGGTGAAATCTTTTGCCAATAACGCAAGGCAACATGCATATAGAAGGAAAATACAGAGGATCAATTTTGCACGCTTACCAAAGGTAGACATTACTGCCTACCCAATTAACACAATTGTTACTAAACAATTGTGTGAATTGGGCAGGCAATAATGTCTGAAATTCAGTTTAGAAAACGCGCTGATGACTACATCAGCACGTCTTGTAAACTAAATTTTCTTGGTAGGTATGTAAGTGTTTCATACTGGCTCGCTGGAACAGCTTTAAATGTTTACCTTGTTCTATAATGATACCATTACGGTCTGAGTGGCATTCGCTTTTCGTTACAGCTTTTATGTGTTTGAAAGATTTCTTCTTTGTATTAGTCTAGGGACAGACTAATTGCAGGATGGCCGAATGTGGGGAAGACAGTATTGAGTGAGTGAGAACGAGAATGCGTGAGAGAGAAAGAGGAACTAGTAAGATGGCGGAGTGTAAGATTTGCCGTTAATACGTAAAGACGGTTGTAAAATAGAAATAAAATATTTTAAGCTATTTAAAGTGTTTTGATTTCCCACATACTTGTACATGAAATAAGGTTTTCGTTAGCTTCTCAGTCAATTCAATACATTTTCCCATCAACGTTGTCGCTTATAGAATGAAACACCTGCACTTTTCAAGGCTCTTTCTAAAAAAACCGGCCAAGTGGAAGTCGCTCAGAATTTTCCTCCTAAGAGTAGAAAATTGAAAAAATTTAGGTTTGTGTTTGAATAAGATTTGGTATTTAGTTTTTGAGATATTGGACTTTTTCGTCAAACTGCAGCAGTAACTTTGCTTTTCATTAACATACAATAGAAAACGAATTTAGTTTTGCTGTTGAGTGTAAATTTACATATGAATGAGCGTTAAAAATATTGTTATTATATTTTTTGGTGCTACGGAACCTTGTGTGTGCGAGTACGACTCGTACTTGGCTGGTTTTTTTATCACCTTTTTTGTGACCCCTCTATAACAACAAATAATTATTATTGCATTGAATTCAAGTGCAAGGCCAGTGATACACGAGCGAGCCATATTTATTTACTGGTCAAAGGTAAACGTAATTGAAAGATATGAGGACAATGTTTTTCGGCTCGAGGTGCGTTTGCATTTCATTGATGATTTATTGGCGAATAGCACGTGGTTGTGTGTCTTCGTTTCGTCGTTTTTTCAGGTCTGTGCTTTGGATAGGTAGTTACGGTACAGGTCTGAGCATAGTTTTTTAGAGTACCTACCTATATTGCGTAATACTCGCAAGCGGCGTGCATGTGTGACAGATGTATGAACGTGAACTAGGCGAAAGGAGTATGTAAGGACCGTAGCAGGTGGCGTTCTGCGGTTTTTGCCTACCCCCACGTATGTGGGTTTGTATGTACCATAGAGAATATAACCACTAGAGAGCTTATAGGCCGATTTCTTCTAAGTACACGACTCACTACCGCGGGCCGGAGAATGAGGAAGAACGTGCGCCTGCAATTGGTCAGTTCAAGGTCAACTTGCATAGGTATGCATATCGTTAGGGCTGATCTAGGCGTTAGAGGAAAAAAGTTGATATCGATAAAATGGATTTTAACATTAAGAAAAATACTCAATTAAAATCGTATAAAATTATCCTGCGCAGATTGGTCTCGGTCGGTGACAGAAAAATATTTTTTCAAATCAGTCCAGCCATCTTCAAGTAATCCGGCAACATAAATACAAAAAAATCTGACGAACATATAACCTCCTCCTTTTTTAAAGTCGATTAAAAGTAGATTTTTCATTAAATTAAATTTATAATTGTCGATATCAACTTTGGATATTAAAGGTTTTTACGATAAACATACAAAGGGAAAGAGAGGGATAAAAGAATTAGAATTGTCTAATGAAAGAACGAGAAGTTTCCAAAAGACATGAATGCGGAAATCAAACGTGTGGTCTTTCACCCAGCCACCATTTTAACGAGACCTCTGCGGTCGCTCATAATCTGATTAAATCAAAAATATTTTTCTTACTGTTTACTTACCGGTGAAAAGTTATGCCATACTTTTTGTAACTAGATGTTTTGGAATGTTTCCCAAACCACATCACCGCGCATGAAGGCATTTTGATGCGTTATAATTGCATAAAAATTAAAAAAAAATGCAATAATTTAGCGTGCACACAGATCTAATATTTGGTCACAACTAAAATGGTTACTAGTACAGTAGCCTATACATAGACGAAAAAACACTAATAGTTTTCGAGAATCGGGGCACTGTATGCGCAGTCAAATGGTTATAATTATAGTCTTTGGTATCCACCTAAAGCCGACGACGACCTATAGACGACGACTTCATGCAAAACCGAGTTTCAAAGAGGACACATACGTATCCGCTACACACGTTCACACATGCCTGCACTGTTTGATTGTACGCGCGAAACTTTACATGCATAACCTATCGTCTTTGACATAAAGCCGTTTATACAACGTAGTTTACTAGCGTGCAAGGTTATCCGGTTGGCTGGGTCACGTTTTAATGAAACGCTACAATTTCTACGCGTTTGTTTACTCGAGCCCGCGGCGATTTGGAAAATGGCGGAACAATTAAAAACTAATAAGTAGATAAGGGCTGCTGCACAGTTGTTTAGGTCGGCACAGTCGTTCGGCAATACTAATTGTATAAAGATATTGGTTTGGGAAATGCCGCTCGATTTAGATTGAATTGTTACGGGTCGATTCAAACTTGATTCTGTGAGGACAGATTCTGAATTATTTTCCATATGAATACCGAATATCAGATGCCCTAACGAGCGCGCGGTATAAATGTAACGTAAATAAGTAATTTTTTTAGTCGAAAGTACTATTATTTTATAGGATTTTGGTACAATTATTTGCAACAAGCACAATCAGTATCTTACATAGAATAAACTCTTAAAATATTGAAAATTTCATATGTGAAACGAGCATTTTTAATTTTAAAATCGCTCGTATTTACGTTACCTTAACTTTGCACACTCGTGCTAGCGCTTCCGTATTAATTACGTCAGGTTGGTTAATTACATACATGTTGTTCATAAAATACTGCTGATGTAATTTTACCGACCCATAGCATAGCTAAGTATCTAATGTTTGCATCCGTTATTTTTATGTGGCGTTCACTTTGTTAGAAAGCAATTTTGTTATGTTAAAAAAGCTAGAAGAATAATATCGGAAACCTTGTAGGAATCTTTTCATGTCTTAGAAAATTCTTGATAGACATAAACACTAAAACAACAGAAATATTTTTATGTATTACACTGCTCTCAAAAGTGCGGAACTTGCATGTGTTAAAACCGAAACACCGGCCAAGTACGAGTTGGAATCGCACACCGAGGGTTCTGTACTAACTTGTAGGTATTTTGTTGTTAAACTACATATTTACGGTTTTCGATTCAATTCTTTTTTCCTTACCTACTTCTTGTGCTGTAAGACATTGCTTCTTGCCAAATTTCATGATTCTAGGTCAACGGGAAGTACCTTACAGATTTTAATTCCCTTATGAAATTGCAAAAAATGCGACATATACGGTCAAATCTTTCCGTCTTTTTCACAACTGAAAGAGACCTAGCGAGATGATATACATTTTGCGTTCTGATAAAAAGGGTCTTGACAGACAGACACACATATGGACAGACAACAAAGTGATTCTTTGAGGGTTCCTTTTTCCTTTTGAAGCACGGAACCCTAAAAATCGAAGATATGTGAGCAACTCGCACTAGGCCCGCGTGGTGGATGAAGTCCCCTTCGCTCTCATAGAGAGGAGACCTGGGTCTGACCTGTGGGAACATTGTGGGCTGATTAGTTTTTGTATATTTTTGTTCTTTTAATAAAAAATGAAGAGTACTACTTGTCGTCATCATTGTGATTTTTTTTTTTTGTTCTGGACCATACCTAACCGGAACCTCCTATTGACGAATATATTGGACGTCAAAGTACTAACTACTTCACATTTTTTTAATACTCTGTTTTTATTATAATTTTAGTCTAAATGCCTCCATAAATAAAATAAAAAAACGTTTTAATGGCAGTAACTTAAGAGCTCACAATTATATAACGGAAATATTTTCAATTATTTCATGCAAAGAATAATTTGAATAGTAAATTGAATTGGTGATAGAATTGGTAAATTATAGGTACATTTATTATAATTAAATATTAGATTATGCCAGGGGCTTCGCCTTCGCGAGAAGTTCGATAGTTGACCCACGTGATCGTCCTACCGAGATGCATATGTGCTATTCCAAACTATAATATATGTCTGCGCCAAATTTCATCCAGATCCGCTCAGCCGTTCTGGCGTGATTGAGTAACAAACATCCATGAAATTTAAAAAAAACAAACGCTTGTTTCTAACACACACGTCCCCCCTTGTCCCGGTTCGACCCACATATTGACGAGGTCATTGCCCCTTGTCTTTTTCTCACTTCGCTCTTTCAATTGACGTAACTTCGAGTACATGAATACCGTAAAATGTTATCAATTCATCAAAATGTTATCGTAAAGTGTTAGGAATTCAATACGGTTCTCAATAATTTATTGCATTTCACAATGTGTACCTTCTCGGGCACAGCAAAGAAAAAGCAGAGAAGAATTTATTTATTATTTATTTATTTAAAACACATACCACTATCATCACAGGGTTAGGTACCTAACACAATAGTGTAGTTATAGTTATTAGCTTACTAAGATTAGACTTACAATTATATTATCTCAACAACCAAGAGTAATTTTACAAAATGCGACCCATGTGTATTCACTCAGAAAAAAATTGAAGCAGTCAATCTGTTGTGACACCATATAAAAAAGGATCTAGGTTTAAAAGGATGTAGTGCGTAATAGTACTGTGCTACTTTGACTGACATTTCAAGGTTTTATTTTAATGCAGTGCGCATCTTCGTTACATTTCCACGAAATGCAGTCCCCGAATGGCTAAGCACTGTTGTACCTGATAGTACACTCACTTTACTCCAGTTATGTTTAAGTGCCATGTAATAGGAGATAAGTCTATTGCCATCAACCTGGCACAGATCTAGACTCCATGGCTGCTAATAAGAAAATGCTGACTACTCACTCATAATACTTTGCCTGACCCGGGAGTCGTACCCAGGATCTACGACCAACACCACGAGGCACCTTTTCTACTAACATGCAACCTTTTCTTCATCTTCATATCAGACGAAAGCCGTCCATTATTGGCCTAACATAGTTACACCACTGTTTTACCCTTTATATTTTGATAATAGATATGATTTTACGTATGTTCGTTTATACAGACCTTGTTAACTATTTCTAACTGAGTATAAAAATAGGTGAGCAAATGCAAGGAGTTTCCACCGAGATTAGATTGCAAGCAGTACAGTGAAGTAGCACTTTGCAGTGCTAAGTAGTTCATTGAATTGGCCCCGCGTATGTGAGACCCACTTTTACCAGGAATGCATAAGAAAGCAGAAGGCTTGCGGCGTACGTAAAGTGTTGAGTAAGTGAGAGGAGGACGTGCAAGGGAAATTAGATTCTAAGTTCGTAGTTTGGAGGTTGTTCTTTAAATTTTATTATTGTTGTGAGCGTGTTGTGACTGCAGTGCAAAGCGCTGCCTTCCGTCTCTTTATTGTTCTCTCTCTTTAGCTACTTGAGTCTAAGCTTTTAGATAGGAGTCCAATTCATCATCACGTCTGTTTAAAAGTACTTTTATTACTTCTTTTTTAAAAGGGATGGTAAACAAACCGTTAGCCAATCAGATGAAGAAAATTGTTTCTAGTTTGTTACTTATATACAGGGTGGAAGGGAACACTGCCACTAAAACGGTTACCACGCATTCAGTACATCAATTTGGACCCCCCCTGTATACAATTTTTTAAGAAAAAAAAACAGCTTTTTCCTACAAAAAAGTGCAATACCTACACGTCAAAATGTATGGAGCAGGTGATTTTTTTTTTAATAACTTTCCGACAAAAACTTTCTATGTTGCGGGTTTTATTGTAGTCGGGGCGGCAAGCCGAGGAAGCTCGGCTCCCTAGCAAATGTAGCTTAAATGTTTTTAGAATGATCGTACCTATCAATCCTGCTTAGTCACAGAATTTGAGACATTTTCCTTTTATTTCAACACTACTTTTGAAAGCTCTTACGCTTAGAAAAATATAGGAAGAACAAACAAAACCAAACAAACATTACGCCTGTAATCCCCGATGGCTTAGGCAGCGGTGTACCCTAATAGTACACCCACATTTCATAGAGGAAGACATTTCTGAATTAAATCGATTTTCATTTATTTTCACTAACCAACCTACTTCTTTCATTATAAACAAATCGAATCCCTCAAAGATTTTCTTAACGTGCAAAAGATACTCGGAATTTAAAAAGCGTTTAGGAAAAAAATACTTTATGTAACGTAACATACATTATTACATAGAACATAGGTACCTACTTGATATAAATTACAAGTACCTACACTCGACGTTGGTAAGTAATTGCTCAATTTTGAAGTTATCTGTTGTTGTAAAGATTCCTCGCAGTCTAATTTGCTGTTGGTGTTGCGTATTTTACGTGTTTCCTCTCAAGTGTAATTGGTATAAACGTAAACATCTTTATATTTTGAGATTTCCTCGTATTCAAATTTAAGATAAGGATAACAATATTTTGTTTGGACTTTATTATTCGTGTTTGTGTTTGTTTCGATGTTTCTAATATATTCTCTTAAATAAGAAACACCAGAATCAATGCAAAAATGTCATCACTAACGAATTCGTACCAAATACCAGACTCTAGAGTCTAGATTGTACTACTGTTTTCTATTGTAAAATATTTTCCTTTTTAAATAAGATTTATTTCTGTAAGTACGGACGTTTTAATTTAATTTGGTAGGCACCCACAGGCATACCTACAATTTTGGCAGGCCAAGGGATTATCCCTAATTAAGACATCTGTACTAAATACTTATTTAAACTAAATCTGTCACTATTCAAATTATTTAAATTACCTTACAAGGCATGTTATTGAATTCGCAACGTTCGGCGTAAGGCTGAAAGTTTAAATTTTACTTCACACTTAATGTCCCATTTCTTCCATCGTAAAACCTCACACATATATTTTTGACCACAGTGTACGTGTTCCTGGGCGAGCACATAGCCCTGGTGGACTTCGTGAAGGTGCTGCAGCGTCGAGGACTTCTCACTGAGGGGGAGTATGCCGTGGTGGCGGTGGATGACGAGATCTACGACCCCAGTACCGCTGCCATCACTCATGCGGGTGAGTTCGTTATTTTGTGACTGAACTTGCTTCTTACCTCACGTATACAAGGTGTAAACGGACCCTTCACGAAGCCAAATGGTAGACCATACTTGGAAACCTTCTAGTTACGGAGTAATTGGTTTCAAGTTTTTCAGGAGTTTTTTTTTTTAAATATACTTTTTTAATGTGATAACTTTACTTTAAATATCTCCTCGACCTCCGTACTATTAAATGCATCAGCACAATGTTTCGATTACGTTACATTGAGTCCTACCTTAAAACGTGATTTTTCACCCCGAAAAAAATCGTTTCCCAGCAATAATTTTTGCGTGAGTTACTTACTTAGTCTGGTGTACAGAATACTTTGTTGACGGCATCCTGAAGGGTCCGTTTACACATTGTATGCTAATTACGCTCTTAACTTTAATATTGCGATGAAGAATATGTCACTATAGTTCGATTATGGCAGTATAGACGTGGCCACTAAAAATGTGAGATTTCTGTTGCAAGTATCGATGCTTACGTCACAAACTAACCTGTAACTTGTAACAGAAGTTGACCTAGGTTATGGGAAACAGATATGAGGTAAGCTTACCTCAACTTTACGGCATAGCTGACTTGTCAAGTTCGATCACCACCGCTTGAATCTAAAATAGCTCAATTTATGGCTCAATTTGGTTTACCCAAGATTTTAACAACGAAATCTGATACTTTGATAACGACTAAATTGGTTTTGCTCAACTAATACTAATTAACCAGCATTTTCCTGCTAATTTGCTCCCATTTCTGGAAATTTTATAGTATCAAAAAACCTGTAAAACTCTCCAGCTTATTTTTTATTTATGTACTATGGAAGACTTACAACTAAAAAAAAAACAGAATAAAAACAGTAAGTGAAACTGACAACCAATTACAAGTCTTCACTAATAAAAAAAAAGACTGGTAAAGATGGTGTAAAAAACAAATATCTGCCCACACTAAAAAAAACAGGACTGAGAACAAAAACAAACGCTTAAACTAGAACATATATCTATATTGGCACTAATACATCTACTGAGGTTATATTTGAACATACATTCACATACTTAAATATTTTTATCAACTATCCAAACTATATATATAATATATACCAGGCCAGAAAGTATTGCGATAAATAGTTTTTATATATGGGAGACTGGCCAGTTAGAATCTTTTTCGAAAATATGATTACTTGTAATTAAAAATATGTGTGTTCCATTTTCAAAATTTCCCTCCACATTTTTTGCGAGCCAATTCAAAGTATCGTGTCTTACTGAAAAATGGATCTGCGCCGGGAACATTTTAGAGCTATGATTACGATTTCAAGTGTCGCCTGAAACCGCATGAATCGTTCGATAGACTTCAAATGGCATTTATGGATGAAGGCCCCTCCAAGGCAACCGTGTATCGTTGGTATAACGAATTTAGGCGCGGTCGACCAACCTTGGGGGATGAAGAAAGAAACGGTCGCCCTTTGACGGCTATTACGGAAGAAAACGTGCTAGCAGTGAAAAATTTAATCCAAGATAATAGGCGAATTACATATATCAGGAGATTCAGCACATATTAAAGATTGGATCGGGAAGCGTTCACGACATTCTACATGGGCATCTTCGCGTGAGGAGGATAGTATCGCGCTGGGTGCCGCACTACCTCACCGACGCTCAGAAGCAGGCCCGGGTGGAATGGTGCCGTGATATGCTGAACAAATTTGAAGCAGGCTCGTCTCGGCGTGTTTACGACATCGTAACAGGTGATGAGTCCTGGATTTATCAATACGATCCAGAAACCAAGCGCCAGTCGACAGTTTGGGTGTTTTAAAATGAACCAACGCCTACCAAAGTGAAGCGATCTCGAAGCGGGGGGAAGATTTTGATCGCCAGCTTTTTTAATTTGACTGGCCACTTGGCCTCAATTACCTTACGAGATCAAAGAAGCATCAACGCCGAATGGTATACTTCCAAATGTTTACCAGAAGTTTTTTTCTGTTGTGAGCAACAAGCGACCAAACACAGGGCTCCGCGGACTACTGCTCCACCACGACAATGCGCCTGCACACACCGCGCTCAAAACGAGGGACTTCCTGGACAGTACACCAGTCAAACTCCTGGATCACCCTCCTTACAGCCCTGATCTAGCACCGTGTGACTTCTTTTTATTTCCAAAAATAAAAAATCAGCTCAAGGGGACACAATTTTCGTCGCCGGAAGATGCGCTGGCTGCGTTCGAGCAGGCTGTAAACGAGGTGTCTGCGGCGGACTGGAAAAAGTGTTTTGAAAACTGGTTCAGACGCATGAATCTTTGTATAGAGGCTGGTGGAGAGTACTTTGAAAAGATTTGATATAAATATATGTACCTGTAGAACAATTTTGTTTAGTGTCTCAAAACTTTCTGAGTGTCCCACGTATATTATATCGATCATCTACAGATACTTACTCTAATACTTATTAACTATCGATCCACTGGTCAAATTCTGAAAGCCAACACACTTTTACTATATTATCACCCGACGTTTATACGATTTGGCCCAACATCGATAATTTATACAATAATTAAGCTGAACATAAATGCTTCATACTCAAAAGCATTCCAGAATAAATTCTCTAAATAATGATTAGAACCACAACAAATCCATGGCTTCGATTCCCAAGTTGAGCAAAGTGTTATTAGGTTTACCCATCTAGATTTTCTCAATAAGAACCAGGGAGTCTGGATTGCCCGGTTGATGGTAATAGGCATGCCCCCTATTACATGGGACTTGAACATAACTGGCGAAATATGGGTGTACTATTAATTAGATTACAGGCGTAAAGTTATTTAGCGGTAACACAGTCGGGCACAAAAGTAACTTTGATTTTTAACAGACTTCAAAAAAAGGAGGAGGTTCTCAATTCGGTTGTGTTTTTTTTTTGTTTGTTACCTCATATCTTCGTTCCGAATCGATTTGAAAAATTCTTCTTTTATCTGAATAGATCTAATTCCCGATTGGTCCCATAGAAATTACATCGAAATCGGTTCAACAGTTTGGTTTTGAAATCAAAATAGCTGGAAAAAATAGGTCATCCAAGTAAAAGAAATTGCGAAATTGATACTTGACAAGGATTTGTGTGTGATGCGATAACTAAAAAGCGTAAAATAAAAACTTTTTTGCAAAAAAAAACCGACTTCCAAAAAAACACTACTTTTTTTTGCAAAAAAAATTTTTTTTTTTACTATTTATCGACGATTAGAAGTAGGCCTTTAGTAGTAGGCGTTAAACCTTAAACATAAGTAAATATGATACAATCAGGTTCAAGGTTTACTTTAACTTAATATTTTCTAACTTATAATTCCTTTGTCATCAGAACATCTCGGCCAGAACAGCAGCAATGATGTCTTAGCATTCCGAGCCGTACTCAAGTTGACGCCATCGTTCCCCACCAACCCGCATTATGAGTAAGTATCTCATTAAACGGTTTTTTTTTATTAAAAGTGAGGGTAGGATGCCCGACGATGAAATATTGACTTCATAGAAATAATTTTTTGAAAGTGTAAAATGTAATTTGTGTATGAAAGTTTGCATACTTTCGAGCAGTGACGGCCCCGACTTATCGTCACCACTGCTTGCTTGCTTGCACTGCTTGCTGCTGGAAGAAGATTGCGAGGAGCAAAATGTGAAGAATTCGAAGAAATGTGACATTCACCATCCCGCACTTTGAGGAGGTCCTCGTGCAAAGAGGCCAGCCGAGCCGAGCCGTAGGAACATTATGACTGATATGTATGCTTTTGAGGCATCAAATGTATTATATACAAGAAATCAGTCAAATTGCTCTGCAAATTCTCGTTCCAAATCTGACATACCTACATTGTCTTGGACAGAATTCCAATCTCAAACAGCTGCTCAGAGATTGGAATTCTTCTCAAAAAATTTCTACTTGAAATTTCAAAAGTTTTGAACACAATTTCTAAAATTATCTACGCACTGAGAATTGTACTCGGGAAGCAATGTCCAGTATCTCGAGAGTCGCATTTTCTGTCGCTACACCAACCATGCAGTATTTTAAGTGTACAGTCATTTTAATGGGAAAATATTTGCCCAGTCAGTAAGGTTGGCAGCGAGGTCAACACTGGGCTCTTAGAAGTTCTTGATGAATGGCGATTTCAACCTAATAATTTAATGAAGATAAAACGCCACTGCGCGCTTTCAGATTTAGGCTTTAGGCGCTGAAATCTGAACGTTGTAAATTCAACAGCAGGCCCAATGTCCCTTACGGCATTTCAAATTTCCACCGTCGTCATGCATCAATAAGCTGGGTGTCCGAAGGGATTTCCCATCAAAAAACATTAGGAACTTCAATACAAACTTTCATTCCCTATTCAAACAAAGTGGGTGGAGAATTTTCCAAAAACCTTCCTTAGCTACCTACGCTATACATATAATTGTAAGGAACACTTGTGCGTAATTTCAAGTTTTTAGAACCAGTAATTGCGATGCATTGTCTGCTATTGCAACCACCATTAAGAATGTGCAACTAATATCAATTCTATTTCCGCGTAAAGTGCCTTTTAATGGCCTAATTAAATGGTTTAACTTTTACATTGAAGTGAAGATTTTCATCTATATTCAAAATTTTACACAAACTGAAAAAAAACACTTAATTTCTTGACAAGTTAAAAATTTGTTAGTTTATTTATTTATTTTGAATAATAATTATGTGGGATTTATATATTATGCTGAATTCGTATATTTTATGATAGTGTAGTAGGTATTCGGTTAGATAGGAGGTATTAACTTTGTAATTATTCTTTTTATGTGATAATGTTGTGATATTTAGAAGATTATGAATTTAACAAAACACCAATAAACATGATGTTCACTGAAACATGCGAATAACACCTTTAAATTCAAAACGATAAAAAAGTGAATTTGTCGAAAAATTACAGTTAGGAGGTATTTATTGGCACTTCGCCGTCGATGATTTCTTTAGCCGAGACAGCCTCATATAAATGTAAACAAATGCGAATCACGTTTACCTTTCAACACAAAACATTACGTTAAATCCCAGCGGATTGCTTGCTTAGGCTTACAAAATAATGGATTTTCAAATGAAGATTGAAACAAATTTCGTCAACGAAATAACAATTTATTTATGTATCTGCGGTTGAAGAGTATTGTTGGGCCTAGCGCGACCGCTCAGAGTAAAGATCTAAGTTAAATTATTTATTTGAGGTAAGTGTGGTACAAAAGATGGCACGGGAAAAGATGGTACGGACAAATTGCGGACACGGCTGCGGATACTGTTCTTTGACAGGTAATGTACTTATGTAACTGTCAGTGTCCGGTCCGCAGCTGGTCCATAGCTGTGCTTTTTGTGAACAGTTGGACTGAACCTTAAACGTAACTTAAATTCGAACAATTTTAAAATTGATAATAGAAGGAAAGAAAGAAGAATAAAGAAATATTTTTCGCAGGGAAATGACGTGCATACAAAATTCATGATGACAAAAAAAAACCATAAACATACAGCGGATAACAAATACACACATAAAAAAAAAGTCTAAGCAACAAGGATATATTTGCAAATATTGAATGATTTTTTATGTTTTTTCGTTGGTGTCATACATCAATAGTAGCGTTATTTAATAATAATATAACTGTGACGCTTTAATAAGAAGCCTTTAAGTGAAAAAAATGAAATGAGGCGAATATTTAAAATTCAAGTTTTTGGGAATTAAGAAAATAAATGAGGCCTAGCTAAGAATTAAATTAGAAAAAACATTTCTAGAAGCTTTTTAATATTCAGTTGGACCTCCTTAGGCAGTAACGACGGCTCTACATCGGTGTGATATACCGAATATAAGGTGTTCGATTATCACCTATGGTGTAAGTCTCTATTCACTGGAAATATTTGTAAAAAGTTATTCAGATAACTTACAATTTTGGTGAAGATTCCTTAAAGATCTTCCCCCAAGCAAATCCCACGTATGCTCAATGGGATTGAGATTAGCGTGTTAGCGTCTAATATCGTGATATTGTTTTCGCTTAACAAATTTTTATGATTTTTTATTTTTGATGTGTGTGTTAATAAACACAACAGGGTGGAACAAAAAAGTTGACAGTTTGCACGTCGTGAGAGCGACAAGCAGGTTACTGTACTCAGCATGATGCTGTGCTATGGGGGGCCACAGCACAGCGCTGGTTTGCAGTGATCACACCAGAAAAACGTGCATAATACTCGTGTCGCACATATGTACATTATATTATTTACACAGTTATAAGGCTCAGACATCTGCGGACGCTACTTATTGGTGCTTAAATTAAGCTAAAAATGCTATAGGACAGCTGTTGTACTTTCAATTCAAAACTCGTTCGAAGTTACGTTGAAAACTAACGGTAAAAAATAACTAAAGCTTGGAAAACGAATTGCTTTTGACATTGAAAAGTGAAGGTTTTGCCCGAACACGTTGACTTTTATAAACCTGTGTGATGTTTCTATTTTCGTTTGGCTCTAACGAATGTCCAAACGTGATTTCTCTCCGAAAATAGAATGCTCGTTAGTCTTTGCACAAAATAATGTTAAAAGTACATTTATGTTGCTCAAACAACGTCTTATTTTCATTCTATGAAACTTCATAGTATTAATAAAACATTTCTCAACATCTGCGTAAAAAGTACAACGAATCTCGTAACCACAGCGGAATAGTTAAAATAATAATAGCGGAGGTTTGTGGTCACAGATAACCTCAATTAGATTCCACAAAGAAGGCAACTTATGCGCCCCGCACATCTATGACTTAGCACAAATATAACTCGATGCTCGTATCTATCTCTTCAGTGTTGACCAGGAGTTAGACCCGTGATGACGCTGGCAATTTAAAGAATTTTTTATGATAGTTTGATTGTTACGGTTTCCTTAAAAAAATAAAGACTAACTATGCTGTTAAATGACGAGGACAATTATCCAGGACCTTGAATAAAAAAAAGATGGGATAATATTCAACTGTTAAATAAAATTATGAAAATCAACCATAGAATTTTTTAGAAAGAGTTCAACTATATTGGCTGAGGTAGTGACTCTCGTTGATGTCTTTCCCTTTCACTCATTAGGTACTATTTTATTGCTGTCTTTTTCTCACAAAAGTAATAGTGTTGTGAGCAATACATCCTCGCTTATCGAGAAATAAAATTTGATACTATCGATATAACCCTAATGAGTATTTTAGCCTCTCTGCGCCTTCTAATACGTGGTCTCTTCTCGAGCTAGGGAGTGAAATAGGTATTAAGTTTTAATTAAAAGGCTTTGCCAAAAGTTGTTACAAGTAGCAGTTTGGCAAAATTAACTGGGATATAAAACACATAACGTTACGGTTATTGTAGAATTGAGATCATATATGATGGTTAGAAAAACACTTAACCATCTCTTCCAGCAAAAACTTTACCCAACAATTCAGCTTTTATTTTTTTGTTGACCTTCTAATGGAAAGTCACTAACCTTTATAGATGACCCACACTAAAAGGTGCATCCACACCGAAGTTAATTTTTGTAAAGCAACATTTCGCAACATTAAGTAACTCTGTTCTCCATTGTTGTAGACGCTGCTCCACAATAAATAATTTTCGATGTGGATGCATCTTAATAAAAAAATTGAAATGTCCTCCGTGTTTGTGATTTAACAGTACTATTACCTTTCTAGGCTAGAACACAGAAATAGTACGTAATCGTAATAGCTGAATACGGATTTTAACGAAGGAATTAATCTTTATGACAAAGAGTCAACATAATCCGTCATAAACTATATTTATTTCTGTAATTTGCTTTTAAAAAAAACACTTTAACACGTCACATCATGTTATGTTTTAAAACGAGATGAGGCCGGTGTTTCGTATCTGACTACTCTGAGAAGAAACAGACGAAACAAACTCAGAGGTCAAAGTCTCTTTTAAAGTTCAGACATTGATCAAGTCATATGAGGACCACGCAGATTAGTGTCCGAGATGGTCTTTTAAAGAAATTGTCACCACCAGTTATACAACCTCCATACTAAAAGCTTCTTGAAAACCGAGGACACAAGAGTCAAGAGACGTTAAAAGCTACAGCTTTCGACGTCCTGGTTTACATACGTTATAAACAGGTGAGGCAAAGACTGCCGATAAAGTGGTCTATTATTATTAATAGCCACAGTTTCAGCAATAAGATGTTGATGGAGTGGGTTCATTGAACTGGTTTCCTAGTTTTCTAGTAGATCCAACGCGGTCTGTTTGAATATCGGTAAAGTTGATATTGGTATTCAGCTGCATCCGGTTAGACTGGAAGCCGACCCCAACATAGTTGGGAAATGGCTAGGTAGATAATGAATTCTACACTCTGTATTAACATTACACACACTGGTTATTTGTTAAAATGTACGGGAATGTAGTCCAGTCTGGATGCACTATTTGTGAATATGTGAGCAGTGTGATTTAGAAAAGTTATACTTTTGCCACATTCTGTTCGAATTTCTTCGAAATGTTTTGAATTCGAGGTTCAGCATGAAACTTTAACTAAAAACAAATAATATTTTATTAACTTAGACTGATCTTTACGAGCTATACATAATATGCATAGTTAATCTTAAAACAACACAGAACTTCACAGAAAGGGTGAAAATATATCTTGCCAGTGCATTATAACAACTCTATATTTAAATGGAATAAAAATAGAAAAGTTTTATACCATAATAGCACAAAACAGTATGCCATTATACTCCCAACTTTGACTCAAAAGGCTACGAGTTCCTACTGTTACGTTCGTAGCACGCGTAGTTGCTACGTTAGCTACGCCGTAGCAAAAGCGTAGCAGGGTCACGTTTATGCAATATTATTGTTCCATGCGTTTCGGATTTGTTTTCTTTTAGGTAAAAAACTAGTCTTTTAAAAAGTTTTTTTTTTATAATATAGCATCACGCCTGTAATCCCGGAAGGGTTAGGCAGAGGTGTACCTAATAGTATCTACACCCACATTTCGCCAGCTATCTTAAAGTCCCATATAACAGGGGGCGAGCCTATTGTCATCAACCGGGATTGGTTTCTGTACATACTAAGAAAGTTTTATCGAATAGGTACCGACTAAAACAGTTTGTGATTTAAATAGTTTTTTCGGTGAATGATGAATGTGAATGAATTAATCGTAGTTCTTTACTTTGAACAACTCATGTTGTTTCAGCAATTGTATTATGAGTTGAGAAAATAGTATAGTTACCTGATTAGCTAAGAAGTATAAGTTGATAAAATGTTTAATCAATACTGTCAAACTCTACGCGCCCCTATTTCTTCAATCTCGTCTCAAAGACTGATTCTTATTAGAACAACGATATTAAAATTACCCCCTTCAAGACGGACACAAGAAGCTATTAAAGTATCTCTATCAATATCCGGGATCATACTATTATTATTTCTATGTAAACAAGTTTCTTTATAACCAGGTGAATGAACTCTATGAATCAGTTCCATACCTGGTTGTGGTTTATTGAGGCCGACTTTTTTTTTTAAACAAATTGTTTATTTCTCTTTTCGGCCTGTCTCACTGCAGTTTGGCTTTTTTCTATTTTTTTTTTCTTCCGGCCAGTCAGGAATGAGTTCAAGAACCTGGATTACTTCTGGCAATGTGAACATTATAATGTCATCAAAATAGACGAAGGGGATCAAATATTTATAGTATTTTAATATATATTTATAGTATTTTAATATATACTTTAATTTGTAGTATTTTGTATATCCTTGTCGTTTAGTTTAGTAGTTGATTAAAGTTATTTTCAGATAACACACCTACCGCTATTTGTCTCTGCATCACCCAAATGTTGACTGGTAGAAAATGCCTATGGTATTAAGTCCACCGTCGTGCTTGAAGTGTTAAATAAATACTTAAAATCTTACTTCTTCTTCTTTATCGTGTGGTTAGTGCTTAACCTTGTGTGAGAGTTTTAAGCCGCTCGTGAGCCTCTAACTTGGCTTTACATTCCGTCGAGAAATATCTCTCAGGCATGCTGGTTTCCTCACGATGTTTACCTAAGCAAGTGATAATTATACGCACATGAATCCAAAAAACCAGAGGTCCGCGTCTTGGGTTCGAACTCGAGACCTATGACTTGGCAGACCGACGGTCACACCACTGCTATCACAGATCGATAAAAAAAATCGTAACATAAAATCTTACTTAAAAATTTACCACCAAATTTACCAATTGACCAAAGCGTTTAACGCGTAAATTACGCAAAAATCGTGCCTATAAACTTGAAAACAAACTCTTCTATTTTAGTTAGGTTAATAAATAATAACCAGTTTATTTAAATAACAAAAACAAAGGTGAATGAACTGAATGACCTAGTTCCACATTGAGTGAGTTCATCTGTGTTTGACATGCTATGCGGAGGATTAGATACTAGAATTTGTTCAGAACAAGCTTCGGCTTTATTGGTTTGCATGGGAGAACTTTTGTTCAGCTCATTCGGGATAATGCATCTAAATTGAAAATTAAAATTGTTCGCTTGCAAAATATTGGCAACATTGACTAACTTTAATTTGAATGTTGGTCCAGTGTTTGCAAGCGCTACTGCTGTGCATGAGGACCGGGGTTCGAATTCTAGGTCGGGAAAAGAGTTGTTGAGTTTTTCCATTAGGAATTTCTCAGTAATACGTTTGACGACCCGAATGGCGCAGCGGTAGTGAGGCTGCCTTACGTTCATAGGGTTCCGGGTTCGAGTCCCGGTAGGAGCAAGTGTTTATGTGATGAGCATAGACATTTGTTACCGAGTCATGGATGTTTATATGTATAATAAGTATGTATTTACAAACAAAAAGTATCTATGTAGTATATCAACTATCTGGTGTCCACGACACAAGCCTCGTTGCTTAGTGTGGCACTAGATGGCGCTGTGTGTAATGTCCAGCGATTTTTATTTATTTAGTAATAGTTTGTGCACGGTTGATGGCAATGGGCTCGCCCCGTATTACATGAGACTTAAACATAACTACTGAAACATTGGTGAAAACATAGTTGGTGTACTGTGAGGTAATTCTGCCTAACTTTTCAGAATACAGGCGTAATTTAATATTTTCATATATAATTTGATTTTCCTTAAGGTAATGACTTTTCATGAAATAGTTATTCAATGGGGTTGTATGAACTTTGAGGGTTGTATTGATGATTTTAATGATTATAATTCTGTAACTAAATACCTATTACAGCCGCGAATCATATTTTGTTCAATGTACAGCCTGGCAATGACCGGCAAATTGCAAAAAACGTAAGAAAATTTGAATTTCGTGTTCTACCCTGGCGCTTCCACCTTAATTTGAAAACCATTCTTTGCCACAGTTAAGTAGCTGTGTTCCGTTTGTAAGGTATGAGTCAGTGGACATTTTAGTTTATTATCTGGGAAGGCATGCTGCTCTATGGCATTGATATTGCAGAAGCGATGAGGAACGCAAGCATTTCGATGCATACACACAAAGACTTAAAACGACATTCACTTAGTTTCTATAGCCGAACAGACCGGGTAGGGGCATGATGTCACATAGACTATGGAATAATCCGATTGAGGTTCTAAGAATAGAATTATTGAGCCTTAAATCAAAAGCTGGAATGTCGCAAGGGAGATGAGCGTGCAGTTAGATATTGGACTTTTGGCAGTGAGCTGAACGTTGCAAATCCAAACACCGCGCTCAATAGGGGACAGTTTTTGGACGGCGTTTGGATTTTTCAACGTTCAGCTCACTGCCGAACGGTAATTCAAAACCGGTAACGGTAACGGTAATATACATCGACGGGATACAAACTAGCTGGTATAAAGAAACAGCCGTAAAATGTAGCAGTGTATAATAAGCTACATATGCTAGTAATCATACTGACTGGCTAATTTAACTGAAACATTAGCAATTCTCGTTAATTAATTTCCAAAATAAACTAAGCACGTTATATTAAATGAATGGACCTCCCAGACATTACAATCATTTTTGATGTACACTTGCGTAAAAGTTGTTCCATAATTTTGGCCAAGTGGTTACTTGGAAGTTTCATATGCATTTATTTTCAACCGTATGAATTGTGGGATTTGGACGTTTCATCCTAACTTTTTCGTTTATCATACAACACGACCGCGAAGTAGTTATAAAATTCGGGCAGGCCGTGGCTTTTTACCGGTACTGGTAATAATAACAATGCATGTTTTTCCCACAGGATGCTGTGTCAAATGATACGCGAGATGTCGGCGGCGCCTCCTTTTTGCGTGCCGAACTACCACAAGATCTTCGAAGACACATCGGTAAGTTAACTGAGATCCTTGTTTTTGTGAATAGGTACGTATAAAAACTCCTTCATCACTCACTGACTAAGTCAGCAACGTTCATCGCAAACCTTTGGACCGAGAAGGCTGAATTTTACACAGAGGTTGTATTTACGATGTTAGGCGCGGGTGGATGGTTTTGCCGCTATCATTAGGAAAAGATGCGCCTCCTTACTCGCTCGCGTTCGTGGCAGTACCAACACTACACTGGGTATTTTTACTGATCTGTGGGAGTCCCTCATGCTGCAAAGGTGGGTACGGCTTCATATCGTAATTTAATATTGTTGCCAATACTAACATTAGTTTTTAAGTACATTATTACTAACAAAATATGGACCTGGTATGAAACAAATGTTTATTATTATTATAACGTTTTATCGAGAACATGGGGTAGGGAATTCACGCTCGGATGAACAATAAGTGGGAAAATAATATCCCTTAGACACATTTAATTTAAATAACACTTGAAGAAAACCCCAGATTTGGATTGACTTTCTGTAAACTTTGCATTAAGCTATAGGTATAGCTCAATGCATGCATTTATGCTTTTATGTAGGTACGTAAAACCTACCCTGCGAGAGTCGAAGCTACACCCAAACAGAAGAATCAAATTCCGTGGCTCGGCCCGATTTGATTCAAGGGCAGACTCACAAGTGTGAGTTTTAAATTAACGTAAATTCGTATGTAAAAAGCCAAGTTAATTAGTGAGAGTTATCCTGTTATGCTAAACCCGCCGGGAATATTACTTTGTCCCGTCTGTTAACTTAAGCGTTAAATGAGTCGTGTAGATTATAAGATATGCTTAGTTATTCCGTAACGGCTTGACGGAACCTTGACTTCAAAACTAGTTGAGCAGTATAATGCCCTAAAATAGTGATTAATGTTCAAAACCCTATGACAAAACGGTGGCAGTCGAATTTGTGCATTTTGTTTATCTCACGCCTTTAGACTAGCTGTCACAACATAAAAAAGACTAAGCCAGTTTATTTCATTATAAATTAGTCCCTTTTTTGTAAATATTTAGTTTGAATAATTCTGTAGATTTACATTATTGTGTCTACTACAAATAAAAAAATCCTTTGCAAAATAAACATCACGTCAATAAGGCTGACCATAAATAAGACTGATGAGCTCATTTTTTTCTAAGACGATAAAATATAATGTCTTTCTTCCTTTCTATCTACTAAACAAAGACGACGTTTTTCTTGAAATCATATTTTATCAGCCAAAAAATCTGTTTTTTTTTTCTTTATCACCTACACACATAACATATGCTTAAAAGCCTATCCAACTAACACCCATTCATTCTGAAAGCGCATCATACCAGGAATTCAGTTACCCACATATATTATCGCACTGAAACATCCCTGCAGATGTTTCTCTGTTCACCCCGACCATAGGGTAATACTTTGTAACACACCGACTACATGGCGACTAGATACGGACGTAAGTGTCCTAAGTCTGACCTATTTACCAGGTCTTTGACCTGACCTATGGTAGGCGGGACTGGGGGTATCAATAGCCTTGAAGACTTTCAAGTGTTCACCCGATACTTCGTTTATTCGTCGAGGAAACTTTATATTTTTGTTCTAAGCCTTATTTATTTGTATTGTTCTATGAGTATTTGTATGTCGATAGGTAAAGGATTTGGTGATAAATTTTTATACCCTACCTCTTGCCTGCTTTTATCTTCGCTTAGATCGGAAATCATCACCCGGGAATTTACTCACCGACCGAGGTAAAAAGTAATTGACATTCGAGCGAGCTGTCGTGAAAGCATAACACAATTATTCCGAAATACAATTACGAACACAACACCGTTGTATTAGTGGTTGCGCTTTTGGTTGATTTACGAAATTAAAATGAATGATGATGCATTTGATATTAGAATGATACACCAACATTTTGACAGTTCAGCAACATTCTCAGCGTTACTTTAGTTTCTTTTTAGGGTTCCGTTGCCAAATGGCAAAATCGGAACCCTTACCTATAGATTCGATCGGTCCGTCTGTCTGTCCGTATGTCACAAATATTTTACTCCGAGAGTATCGGCACCATACAGTTGGAATTTGCCTTCTATGAACCGCTACACAAATATGATCTGAAAGCACAAAAAAAATATAGGCGGCCTTCCATATATGTAAAAGAGGGTTGAAAAAAAATTCTCTACGTATATAGCTGTAAAAAAATTATATCGAAGTTCCTGAAATACTTTTTTCTTTAGTCAATGGTTGAGATATTTGCTTCTGAAGTCGTAAAAACCGTGTCCCCCATCTAATTTCTAAAGTAAGAGGAGGAACGTTCTGAAAAAAATTTGCTTTGTAGAACGTTAAAAAAGTTTCAACGAAAGTTGGTATGAATAAGATTTGATATTTGGTTTTTGATGTATGGGACTTTTTCATCAAACTGCAGCAGTAACTTTGGTCTTAATTAACATAATATGAAAAACAAACATAGTTTTGCTGTTAAGTGTTAATTTACTTAAATGAATGAGCGTTAAAAATATTGATACTATATTGTTTGGTGCTACGGAACCCTGTGTGTACGACTACGAGTACGACTCGCATTTGGCTATTTTTTTTTTCCAATAGCCTTTAGAATTTATGATTGAAAGTATTTGCCCGCAAAATTATGCACATGCAGGAAAAGCAATTACACTCAAATATAGGTTTGGGTGTATGGCAAACACCCAAACCTATGTCTGTATGCTGAGTGGTGCTGAGTATGCATCACTCAGCTTGAGTATAGACTCTCTTCAAAATAACCATCATATTTGTATACCTACATTATTGGCAAATAAATTATTTCTGATTTCTGCATCCTGCATTCAGGCTAGGATCTTTTTTCGCGGAATTAAAAAAAATATTTTGCAAAGCATTTTGGTGACATGGATTTCGGCAAAGTAACGCCTGATTCTATAACTTTCATCCTTAAGGTATAAGTTACTTCCTCAAAGTCGGTTCATTTCATTTAATTGTTATTAATACAAGCTACATTTCTCAGAAAAACTTCGACGCAAACACAAAGCTAAGATTGTGAAGCACAACTAAAATCCTTTTAACACTTCCAATAAGGATCAATTTACTCGTAATCGGAATCTTTAAGTCGAGCTTATATCGGGAGTTCAGAGCGTTGTCAGTTAAAGTTAAAGTAGGTTACCAGGTACAGTCAGGGTTCAATTCTTACGTCAAGGAATTTATAGGTAATTCCAGGAAGTATTATAAAACAAATAATATAAGCACATTTGATGCTAAAACCACGTTGCGAAGAATCCGGTGTTAATGAAATCGGTTGACTTCTATTCATAACTGATTTATTAAACTTGCTATTTTTATTTACCAAAGCAAGGCGTTGTTTCAACATACACATTTTTGTTTGTTGAAACTACTAATATATTTCCTTGCCTCTATTAGTAATCTGTAAAGGCTTTTTAAAAGTTTTCAATAAAATCAATAACAAAAGCAAAGATATAAACTTTGGAAAATAAAATTACGATTAATTGTCATGATACCGCACTTCAACCGCTTTATGAGTTTAGCAGTTAAAATAGCTCAGGTTTATTCCGACGCAATACAGCACAATTATATGTACCTATAAAAACAAAACTGGTAGTTTTCACAATGTAAATGAAGCTCTGTTTTCAGACTTCACAGTTACTCGTAAACTAATCGGTTAGTGGAACAGGGTTTAGGTGCATAAATTGTTGTTTGTTATTTTGTTTCTATTGAAATACGTAACATTGTGCCACATGGGACAGAACAGGAAATAATTTATTCTTAAACATAAAATGTCCTTAAACCGAAACAAAGTTGCTTGGCTTGGCTAATTAAGTCAATCTACTAAAGACTTTCACAACACATAATGGTTTTTTCGTGGCAAATTACAGAAAAAATTGAACATTTCTCCAGATTGATGGTCACAACATAATTTGCTTTTTTACACCACTTTGAAACTTTTAGCCATTTAAGTTTTCATTACTTTTTGAAGGAACTCGTGGCTAAATAATAACACCCGCTCCGATCAATCTGCAGGTTAAGCCGCGTTTGCTTAGGTTAGTCAGTGGATAGGTGACCACCCATTACAGACCGAGTGTCCTTCGTGCCTCGGAAAGCACGTTAAGCCGTTGGTCCCAGCTGACATTTGTAGATCTTTGGCAGTCGTTACAGTAGTCATTGGCCCGAAAGCCTACACCAGTCTTACCAAGGGGTATCGTATTACCCAGTAGTAACTGGGTTGTGGAGGTCAGATAGGCAGTCGCTCCATGTAAAATACTGGTATTCAGCTGCATCCAGTTAGACTGGAAGCCGACCCTTCTTTATTTTTCATCACTTTCACGCATTTCATCTCATTTTCTTCTTTATAAAGCCATATCAAGGCAACGTCTACAAGTGTTTTATTGTGTTGTCTGAAGTGTTTTTACAACTACATGAGATAAACTGTGTAAAGTTACCTGAGAAAACTAATATTAAAAATAAAAAGATTTGTTTGTAGGTGATAATCTCCAAAACTACAGATCCATTTCCGAAAATCCATTCACCAATGGCAACCTACATTATTACCGAGTGTCGTAGGCTATATCGAAAGCGTTCCCGTGGGATAATTTCCAACCATAACGCAAGCGAAGCCGCGGGCAAAAGCTAGTAGAGGCATGAAGACATCAAGTCAATGATAATCAAGTTGGTGTAATTCCACAGCGCTATCTAGTGAGTGTCACCTTTCAGTTTACTCAAAGGCCTGATGAAATAAAGAAAGACAGACCCAATGTCACTTGTAGGTACGAGAAGTACCTACCTACAAGTGACATTGGGTCTGTCTTTGTATTTTTTCAGCCGAGTTCACGAGTATTTAGATTAGTCTCGTCGACTCTTCGGGTGTCAGTAAAAGTCAATGACACCATCAAAAAAGGACTATTGCGTCAGACTAAATTAAATTGCATTTGTTTATGTCCCCGTCGGTAATCATTTGGTGTTTGTAAGTCAAATATTGTCTAGTTAAGAGGGTTACACACTTCTTCAGCTACTTGTTTAATTCGTCTCATTTGATTTCGTAAAAGCTCGCAATAATACCTACTAAAAAGGCTTGCGTTTAACCGCAACTCGTCTGAACTCGCTAACACCGTTACTTTCTTGCATATTTTTAGTGTACAAAAATGAACTCTGTGCGTAAACCGGTTATATATGTTTATAAAATGCTGATTAACCCTACCATACATACGTGTTAACCTACACACCCACAATACAGGACAAATTCCTAGTGTGGGGTAACGTTAATATTTTAATCTAGAGTTCTTTCACCTAACCCTAAAAACTTACTTGATTAAAATTCCTGTACTGTACTTTTAGGTACCTGCACATAACCGCTTGGTAACGAACTACACGCTCAAGTGACACAGCAGTGACAGCGGAGAAAACAAATGAAAGAAATAGCTTAGAGCGTGCCACTAGTCACCGCTACGCGTTGTTACTCACTCGAAAGAAACAAGGCTTGTATGAAATCTGTTGATACCTAACACACGTCACCGACCGATCGCGTGGACGAGCGGCGCTCACCGCCCCTCCGCGCGGTGCACCGCCCGTACTAACAAACTACAACTATGCTCCACCTCCTGCAGCCACTGTCCTTTGCACTGCCACCAACGGCGCGGTGAAAGTAGCGAAGTTCTAGGTTAACAAGATATAAAAAAAATGTTGTAACAGCGACACGAAGAAGAAGACCGCCCATACACTTACTTCGCCGCCTCCGCTAGAACGCGCGGACGAGCGGTGTCGTGTGTGAATCGCCTTTCACGCCGTGTCGCTTGCCGCATGTTGCGTCGCCTGAGTTCATTCGTTTGGCTCGTGCCCACCGGCAAAACTCCGTTCGGTATCGAACTTATCTGTTTTTTTTTTCCACCGAGCGGCTTTTTGCCTTTACCGTTTTTGGTACCTTACGTAAAAAGGCTCGACGTTACCTACCTTTTTTCTAAAACAAATTATTCAAATTTCAGTTCTTCGTATCTGTCATTTGAATATTTAAAAGGGGCAGGACTAATAGAGGGTACGCATTGAATAGATTATTATTATCATAATTTGTACGACATTTTATTTTAGATAATAATTTGTTTATTTATTTTAAGTTGGCTGCTTGTTTTATCGTTGAGTGAAAAGGTGTAAAACATCAGAAGTAGATAGTTAATTAGATCGTACAATCTTTTCAAAGTTATTTACCCTAACTACCTTATTTGGACTAAATATGACCGTACTTTTAAAAGACTTGTCACTGCCTGCAACTCAACATTCTAACAAACAGCAATAGGCTGTTAATGAAAATAATAAACAAACGTAATACAGTTCATTTATTTTCAAGAAGTACGAGTAGACAGAGCTGTAACCTATTTTTCGCCAGATTTAGATTTAGATAAACATTGTAATTATATTGCAAAAATGTGAGAAAATTAAAAACACTTTTCAATGAAAGGGAAGGTAGAAAACATCATCATCATGATCTGCTTAGCCTTTTTCCAACTGTTACTATGTTTGGGGTCTGCTTCCAGTCTAACCGGATGCAGCTGAATACCATATAAAGGGAACCCCCCCTTTCGTGAAAACATCGTGAGGAAACCAGCATGCCTGAGAGATATTTCTCGACGGCATGTAAAGTCAAGTCAGAAGCCCATGAGCGGCATAAAAACTCTGACACCAGGTTAGGCACTAACCACACGATAAAGAAAAACAAAAGGGTAATAAAGCCAAGTTGTATTGGTAATATAAAGCCGCGAAGTTGTGTAAAAGTAATTAGTCTTCGCCGCTAATTAATACAAGTTAAAAATTGATTTCCTTTTCAGTAACACTCTTTATGTAATTAAAACAAAAGGTATACATTTAAAACACACGTAGTAAAATGTATGTAATTGTATCAGTCGAGTTTGTTACCACCGGAATTTTCCGCGTAACATATTAAGCTAGGCAGACACACAGTTCTATTGTAGTAAGTATTAAGTTAATTGAGATTCAAACAATGGTTCGCTCAAAACAATGTAGTCGGTGGGTGTTGCATTCGTAGTTAGTGAATGTTAATGAGAGGAAAGGAGAGAAAGGGATACCATGTTTTAACGTGGACTAGTCTGAATATTATGAACCAGCGGATACCCGGCGTGTGCTACTACGCTATAGTGCATGATGCATTGTTTTAGTAGTTTAAAACCATTTTCGCATTATTATTGCCTTTCTAATGAAACCAGTTTTGGGTATATCGATTGGATGGATTCAAAGTCTATAACGGACATAGGTAGAAACAATTTTTGTGTTTTATATACATATATAGACTAGCGACCCGCGCAACTTCGTCTGCGTAACATTTTTGATTGATGCTCTGCTCTTATTGGTCGCAGCGTGATGTTATATAGTCTTCCTCAATAAATGGGCTATCCAACACTAAAATAATTTTTCAATTCGAACCAGTGAACCAGTAGTTCTTGAGATTAGCGCGCTCAACCAAACAAACAAACAAACCCTTCTGCTTTATAATATTAGTATAGATGAGGCAGAAGGTAACCTTGCTAGCCTTGTGCTTGCAAGTATGATTGCTGATGCTCGGTCCTGGGTACGATTCCGAAGTCGTGCGAAATGTTATCGCGTTCTGTCGTTTACATTATTATGACATTAGTCTGCATAATTTTATTAAAGACACTTTTATTTCAATTAAATTCTTACAACTTGGTTGGTCTAGTGGTCAACATAACTAGCGAAATGTTCGAGTGCATCTCTGCTCACCCCTCATTAAACCAGACGTAACTTCTCGTTCACAAAAATATTCACTTCATCTTTCCCGTTTACATTCACGTCTGGAACATGCAAACAAGCTCTCCAACTTTAAAGGCATATATGTTAAATTAAGCTACAAACAAATGGAGCATCAAAGTGGAGGACGGACGTGACGTAACTTGAAAAACGAAGTGCAACTCAAATTGAGTTGCGGCAGGTCAGGTCCACGCCTCCGGCCTTGTCTAACTCTTCGTTGTATGGAACACGCTTACACGCCTCTGGGATGTCAAGGAGCGACATCCCTTTGCTTATAACCGTTTGTTCAAGTCTGTTACGTTTTAGTGAGATGTTTTGCTTACAGTCACGACCAACAATATACAGGATGAATTTTTCAAGTGGACGTGGATGACGATGTCTTGCCACTAAAATCCTCAACCACTTGAAATATTCACTCTGTATACGTATAAATGTATTATGTGCTTTTATGTGTACTCATTGCTTGGATGAAAATTAAATTAGTTGACGAAACTTTACAGGCTAAGGGTGCTTGCTTAAAGATACAGGTATCCAGTACGTACAAGTCGGAATGGATTTGTATCGATCATCCTGTGCCTTTTGTATGTCGGCGGATAAAAACAGATCCTGGTACCTGGTGATACAGGTCCTGTGTTCGTTTCCCAGGTCGGCCAAAGTGATATTGGGATTTCCCATCTAGAATTTATCTGTAGCAGCCACGGATAGAATCTGGATTTGTGCCCGGTTATAACATGGTGCTTATAACATGGGACTTAAAAACATAACTGGCGAAATGTGGGTGCACTATAAGTTACACCTCTGCCTAACCTTTCGGGGATTCCACGCGTGATGTTATTTATATTGTATGCATGTAAAAACTGATATAAAGATACAGCTTTTCATATTCAGCAACACCCTGTATGGTAAAACAAAGAAAAACATTTAGAAATCGGAATCACCAACCTAATAAATCAAGATTTTGAATTGAGAATTGATTTTAACCGATTTCAAAAAAGGAGGAGGTTCTCAATTCGTTTGTATTTTTTTTTTGTGTTTGTTACCTCATATATTCGTCATTCATTAACCGATTTGAAAAATTCTTCTTTTATCTAAAAGGATATACTTCCCGATTGGTCCCACAGAAATTTTATCAAAATCGGTTCAGGAGTTTGGTTTTTAAATCAAAATATCTGGTAAAAAATATATTCTCCAGGTAAAAAAAATTGCGAAATTGATACTTGGCAAGGTTTTGTGTGTGGATACGATAACTAAAAAGGGTAAAATAAAAACTTTTTTGCAAAAAAATAAACGACTTCCAAAAAAAAATTTGAAAATGACTTTACTTTCGGTGACTACTGTTTGTTTCATTGACTTTTTGCCACCGACTTTTTACCATTTTTTTGTGTTTTCTTGGAAGTCGGTTATTTTTTGTATAACCAAAGCGTAAGTATTGATGTCTCGATAGAATAGGTAAAAATACTGGAAACTAGAACGAAGTGTAACTAGTCGTAAAATTGAGTTGTCGCAGGTCAGGTCGACATGCCACTGGAATATCAAGGAGTAACAACCCTTCTTTGGAAGTCATCTGTTAACTATCTGTCACATTTTACTGGAACTATACATAAATTAAAACTTTCTTAAAGACAATGTAAAAGTACTATCTACGTACATACATAACCTGAAGCACCACATCCCATAAACCACGGACATCACACTACACCACACACTTCTTCACACACACTACACCACACCACATACCTCATCACACATCACACGAAAACACCTGCCTCACTACAATCCACATATAAGACCTCACTACACACTACACCACACCACACCATACACTATACACACCACTCCACAACATAAATAGTATAATAATTTTAACTTTACTTACTTACAATATTATATTTTTTTTATTTTTTGTTAGTTTATTACAAATACAAATTGTACCCACATCGTGTTATAATAAGAGTACTCCAAACGTCACAGTACACTATTTTTTTAACTCACAGTTAGTATAAGATGATATGGAAGCGCGGAGTCTCCTAATACAGGCACTGTTTTGCCGAAAAGGAGGCTCCAAACACGTTTTAATATAATGATTAAGAAGCTAATTGTGAATTTAAACTATTTTGTATTTGTATTTTTGTATCTGATCTAAAATAGCACGTTTTGCTCAAAGGACATTTCATCTTGTCTCAAAATTATTACGGTTGATTTCAGCAACATTTGGTAAAATATTTTGAATGTCGATTCTCATACTATTGAAAATTGGAGTAGAGTTATTTAGTAAGAATTTGTATCACTAGGTTTTAATGGTTAAATCAGGGAAAATTGCTTATTGTCT
Organism: Standfussiana lucernea; assembly: GCA_964057025.1. NCBI lineage: Eukaryota > Metazoa > Arthropoda > Insecta > Lepidoptera > Noctuidae > Standfussiana > Standfussiana lucernea. The sequence goes on from OZ059797.1 coordinate 14,416,052, forward strand.
ATATACCGACCTAAATTTCCCGTAAAATCAAATCAATAGATTTAGTATGAAATGGTTGAAATACGCTAAATTAGCTTGGTCTTTACATTCCCTAGAAATTGACTTCATAGTTTTCACCCGGTTTATTCTGGTCCTAGGAAGCTTGGTTTCGAGAACCAACATTGTGGTTTGGTACAGAGGAGATACGGCCATTTTCACAAAACCACGGGAAACAAGGAAGCAATCAAAACTCCAAGAACGATGCAAAATTCTCAATTAACAGAGGATTCGTAAAGGTAGGACAAAACCCTTGGGTACATAATATAGCAGGTACTGGAAAATTGTGTCAAACTCTCTGCCTATACCCATGGGTAAAAGTCGTGATTATTTTATGATGCAAATACTTAGTTCGGTGAGCTCTATTCAATAACTTCCTGGTTTTTTTTTATAGTATTACAACCAAAATAATAAATATACTGTAATAAAAGGCTTGATTGCAGTAAGAAAAGTCCCCTAAAATATCGTCAGTAAATATTAATAATACCTTACTTTATTCGATTAAATTCGTTACGGTACACTATACAGCATGTGTCAAAAAGGTGTGGTCATATTTGAGGGTGCGGCCGTATACACCATCATGTGGTATTGTAAGTAGGTAGATTCCAGAACTCGCAGCCTTCGTCAAAACGTGAATAACAGAACACGCAAAAAACGCTTTTATAAAGTAAAATAAACAAGTATTATTTTGTTAAGGCCGGCAAATATAAAACTAGGGCGTCAATCCTTCTAACGTACGTATGCAAATAGAAAACCTTGCCACTAGGAACATAGGTTAAGCCGTGAGGTAGGTCGGGACTCGAGAACCCGCTCGTATGCCGCGTACAAACATGTGTGTGTGTATCTCAAGTTACTACTTAGATTACTTTGGCATTGATTTATAGTTCAACCAGGTCTGACGAAGTTTCATACAAACTTTCAACCCCTATTTTAACCCTTTAGGGGATGAATTTCAAAAAACCCTTTCTTAGCGCACACTTATGTTATTTAAGAAACGTTTGTGCAAAATTTCATGCTTCTAAACCCAGCGGTTTCAGCTGTGCGTTGATCGATAAGTCAGTGAATCAGTCAGCTAGTCAGTTTTTTACTTTATAAAATTATATAGATAGATAATTGTAATACATGAACAATTCATCACAGAATTACATGTTTTTTCTTAGAAGGGGCTGGTAGAAGAGTTTGTGGCTAAATAATAACAACCGCTCGGGTCGATCTTCAGGTTTAACCCCACGTGTCTAGGTTGGTCCGTGGATGGGTGACCACCCATTATATAACGAGTTTCTTCCGTGCGTCGGAAAGCACGTCAAGCCGTTGGTCCCGGCCGTCAATTGTAGTTCTGTGACAGTCGTTACAAACTAATCAGTGGCTCGAAAGTTTGACAACCGCTCTTATCAAGAGGTATCGTAATACCCAGTACTAACTGGGTTGTGGTGGTCAGATAGACAGACGCTCCATGTAAAATACTGGTATTCAGCTGCATCCGGTTAGACTGGAAGCCAACCCCAACATAGTTCACATTACAGACATAGTTATTTCATGGCATAGGAAAGAGGACCGTGGCCCAAAATCTTATTCAATTATTAATTAATTTACTTCATTTATAAGACAAACACCGTTACCTAAAAGCAAAGAAAACAAGACCAAAATAAATGAAGTCTCTTCCAACAACTCTTTGAAACCAAAAATAGATATACTCGACTGTCATTTCTTGAATTTATGGCCTGAAACAGAACAAAAGCAATTTAAAATAACAACACGATAAGTAGGACAGTCGGGTATACCCGCCGTATAGCCGGGGTCACACGGTAACAAGCTCTGAGACAGTTATACTGCTTATTCAGCTTGATAACCGTTTGTCATACAAAGTAGTCCTGCATTGGATAAACTATATTTAGAAGTTGGTATTTTATAGGTCAACTTCAACTTTCAATTGGTACCTTTTGAGAGAAAATGGCTACAATGAAAGGTAAAATTCTGAGGAATAAAGATTTTTTGACAGTTTAGCAGAACTATACAGAACCCACATTTTGCCAGGGCTGGGCTCAACAGTAGCTCTGGCGATCACTAGAAAAACACACACACAGAGATAAAATCTATTTCAGATAAAATAAAAAGCTTTAAATTAATCAAAAACTGCAAACAACGCACATGCCAGATACTAATTATTCCTTTTGCGTATAATTCTCTTTCAAATGCAATTTGAATAAGACTTGTGTTAAGTTATATCAAATAACTGAAAATTATGACTAAATTATAATATACAAACAAATAATGAAGGGTTTGGTGAAATACTATGAAACCGTAAATTACAAGGAAGGCCACATATTCGTGGAGCTGGTTGGTTTATTAAAATGTGCAGATGAAAATCTGACATGTTTTCGAAGTCATATTCTCTGTTGATTTACCTTGGCTGCAACCATTTAACCTTTTCAACTTAGTTTTCAGTTAAGTTGGAAGTGTTGATGAGGAGTTAGCTGAAGCTTAAAGTGAATAGTCAGTCTTGGAACGGTTGAGTTCAGAGTTCCACTCGTCAGTTCGCACCTTTGGATTATTGTGTTTTGGTGATGATGGCTTCTTTTATGGAACATCCAAGAGTAAATTTTGATGGAAAACCTAAATATCCTACTACTGTTTTCATTATTGACTATTTTCATTAAACCTAGATTCGAAGTGCTGAAAATCATGGAGATAGGCTTTTGCCCAGCAATAGGATGACACAGGCTAACAGTAACTTATCTTTCAACAGGTACCCATAGAAGCAGCCCACCTGTACGATGCAGTTACATTGTGGGCGCGGGCAGCGACCGCGGCGATGCGCTCCGGGCTACCGCCAACAGATGGCGCCACGCTCATGAAACTCCTGCGCCCCACCACCTACAGATCTGTGCAGGGATTTGACGTGAGTTACCACTTATTTTACATTCTGGGACATTCTAGGCCTTTCTGTTCAACATCAGGTTACGAGGGGGTTCGTAATTATTGAGGCTCGAGAAAGTTCACTGAATTATAATTAAGCATGACATTCAGTAATGGACCAGTAGAGATATTCAATAATAAGTGACTGGTACCCGAAATAGGCATAAAATATCTGCGTTACGGGTCACTCTAGCTCCCCCAAGACTTACCAACTATTCAAAATAACAATACTAGTTATAACGGTGACTTACGCGTTGTTATTCGTAGGTTCGAAACTAGACGGAAATGTATTTGATTTCCTCTCCGTTGAAGGTAGAAGACAGTGGGTGACTTCTGCTCTAAACGGAGGGGAAAAACATCGTGGTGGAATTATCATAGTTCCATAACCATGAGTAATTATTTACTCATGGTTATGGTATATGAGTAATTATTTACTCATGGTTTGCGAAGAGACATTAAATTATTTCAACTATATCTGGAGAACAGGTATTCTTAGTACAGATACCAGTCCCTCACAAACATACCTTAATTTTAAGCTGTATATTTATATATACAGCTTAAAATGTTTTTTTCGTTCCCTTCACATTTTAAATAGCTTAAAATTAAAAGCTTTAAACAGCTTAAAACAGCTTAGCTATTTCTACTTACTACTATTATATATATAATATTATATATATAATGTAATGCGAAAATTTGGATGGACGGATAGATAGGTATTTGTTACTCAATCACGCTAGAACGGCTGAACCTATCTGGATGAAATTTGGTACAGAGATAGATTATAGTCTGGAATAGCACATAGGCTACTTTTTTGATTATCTCTCATACACTTCAACATTTCTTTGCGAACGAAGTCGCGGGCAACAGCTACTATATAATAATTTTGAAAAAGACCCTTGTGTATTTCTTCAACTCAACTTTAACTTTAGCATAAAACAAATTCAAAACATTACTAAGTTTTATAAAGTTTTATCTTTATTCCCCCAAAAGGGTAACTTGAATGGATAACCCTTATCAATGTAAAAGCTTTGTTTTTCTTTATCTTTTAGACTGTGGCACTATTATGAACTCGCTTAGGAGTTTTACTTGCTTTTCGGTCTAGAAAGTTAGTGTGAAGTAATGATTCTAGAACAAATCGAGAGTATTTTGAAATTGTTTTAGTTGTTTATGTTCTTGATTGCTGTCAAAAGAATTTAAAGTAAAAACTTTCTCTAGTATAGTAAAAACTTCAAACTACGCTTGACAAGCCATTTACAAGAACAGTGATTAGGTTATAGATTTTACCCAAATGGGATATTAATGTAATAAGTTTATTTTCAATACAATTCCTCGAAAACTGGCTCTTATCGCAATACGGTTAGGTTCAATAAACTATGGATTTCACCCTCGTGGTTTTCTTCTTAAATTCCCGCACTATAGTGCGGAAATAAAAATTCCACAGCCAGGTGGTGAGGCGGCTCGCCCCACACGAATTTTTATTTCTCATTTTTTTTCTATTGCATTGAATCAATTTGGACTTTGAACAAATTTGGACTAAAACTTAAAACCAAAAAACTAAAAGTGTATTGAAAAACGTCGTTTGATACACGTGGGCATTTGTTACTGCAGTTCTCGGCTCCATAAAAAATTTTCCCCACTTAAATCAAAATGTACTATTTTCAAATTCCGAGCGACTATGTAACAAAATAAACGTTTTCCACAACTTGGGAATGGAAACTTTAGAAATGCTACCGTGGAACTGACTGCGTGTGTGTGTTGTTGGAACTCGTTCAACAGTCAACAGGGCACATTGTAATATGCGTACATAATCTTTTTTTTCTGCTCCAAACAAGAGTGTAGAGTTACTCAATTCTTCGGTTTCTTCTTTTTAACCGCCTTAAAAAAAAGTCAACTTCTCAATTCGGTTGTATTAAATTTTTTCTTTTTTTGTGTTTGTTACCTCATATCTTCGTCATTTATGAACCGATTTGAAAAATTCTTTTTTTGTCTGAAAGGATATACTTTCCGATTGGTCCCATAGAAATGTTATTAAAATCGGTTAACCATCTGGTTTGTTTTATTATGGTTTTTAAATCAAAATAGCTGGAAAAAATATGTCATCCGAGTAAAAGAAACAGCGAAATTGATACTTGACATGGATTTGTGTGTGATACGATAACTAAAATGTGTGAAATAAAAACTTTTTTGCAAAAAAATAACCGACTTCCAAAAACAAACACAAAAAAAATGGTAAAAAGTCGGTGGCAAAAATGTCAATGAAACAAACAATAGTCACCGACTTCCGAAAGTAAAGTTATTTTCCACTTTATATTGTGTTTTTTTTTTTTAAAGTCGGTTATTTTTTAAATGAAATTATGATGAATGAGGTCGCGTTGCGTTGTAAGGACTAAAAATAGCTTACGTACTTCATTTTCGTAAACGTCACCATTATACGGAGCAATCCATTATGTTTTTGTATTTAGATGAGGTTGTTCTAGCTTGTTTACACAAAATTTAGGTAGATGTAATTATAAATTTTACTTGGTCGTAAGTATTACTTTTTTAATTTCCTGGCTATGCGAGTGCTACGGCGTAGACGATTGTCACTGCTACGCAGCTACGAGCAAATGTGGTAAACCGCTACGTCGCGTCGCCGTCGGTCGTCGCAACCAAGTTGCTACGAGTTGATTTATTGATTAAATCAATCGCTTTGTTTCACTTTTATTAGAATATTAAAGGCTATTTTAGGATTTAACAAAATTGTATATTATTAAAGTGAAAACACTTATCGAAGCGGAGTCGGCTTGAGCCAGTCAAAAAAACAATCTTGTCCTTGTAATAAAAGCGAATAGTTCGTCGCGATATCGAGTTGCGATCGAGATGAAAGACACCTCTTTCGATAAATGTGGTCACTCACTAGGTACGCCAATAACCTTGTTTTTAATGAAAAAATGCAGGGTCAAAGAACTTGTATTTATAGAGTGAAAAAATCAGAAAATGCTACGATATTTTTTTCCAATATTGCGCAACATTGTTTTGCTTGGATTAAAAGAATCTCAATACGTATATTTTCTTCATGTTTTAAGGAAAATTTCATACTCGACACTATTCTGCAAAAGGCTGTTTTGATCGAAATAGACATTCTGCTTAAAAATAATCTTTTGTTTATTTGCTTGATGTGTGATGTGTGATGAATATCAATGTTGATGGATGGAGAGGGAGAGGAAGACCAAGGAAACGATGGATGGATTGTGTGAAGAATGGTATGAAAGAAAAAGGAGCAAGTGGTAGCTTGGCGGTTAACAGAGGAAAATGGAAGATAAAAACGTGTTGGGCCGACCTCAAGTAACATGGGACAAGCGCAGGAAGATGATGATGATAAAAAATACTCCACTTTCTTACGTTATCGTTCAAATCGACCTAATAAAAACTTACATTCTTTCATTCACTAAACCGCTGAATATAGAAGCATGAATTTTTCACAAGACATCTTTTTATAATGTGATGTTAGCCGTAAGGATAGATTTATTTGAAAATTCCGCCATTAAATAGGGGATGAAGTTTTTTCTCATTCCTCATTTTTGGCGATAAACATTCCATAGAACACCCGGCTTGTCTACAAATTGATAACATACAAATTGAATTAAATTTATTATCTTTATCTTTGACGCAGGAGATATGAACTGCTCCCACGTATGAACATAAACGTAAGTTATTGTTAGGAATTGAATGTTTACGTGACCTTTGGAGGAGAAAAATATGGTGTTATTTCAATTGGCAATTTTTTTCCAAGGACTATTTATTTGAGTTCAAATCGGGTCGTTCCTTTTATCTATGGCTGAGTGGTTGTCATTCTATAACTAGCTTTCCAATATTACGCCCAAAAAAGGAATTGTCTACCGTATCGTACAGTACTAACTGGGATGTGGAGGTCAGGTGGGCAGTCGCTCCACGTCAAATACTGGTGGACCCCAACATAGTTGGGAAAAGGCTAGCTAGAAGTGTGATTAATCTACCATTTTATTATACGTGACAATATTCTCTTGAGAAAATTTACGGAAAGACAAAACAACAGCGAGTGTGGAAGAAGCGAAATAATAGAAGATACGCGCCAGGGATGTGGACAATGCACAAGTGTGTGCGCAAAGACAGGTGCAGCACACCATCTTCCTTCACTCTCATACTCCGATGGGGCGACAATCCGACATGACCGGAGAGAGCTCAGGCGCAGGACCAACGGCTTAACGTGCTTTCCGAGGCACGGGGGTATCAAACCGCCGATGCATACCGCCAACTTCCAAACTTCGGACTGTTACTGAGAAATTCCTAATGGAAAAACGTATAAAGCGCGAGCCGCCAGAGACGCGAAGAAAAGCTAGTGAAAGAAAAAAAGAACAAACAATTATATGGCACATGCCGCAATTGCACACTATGGATAACAAAAATAAAAAAAAGCCGCTCTAACCATCCCAACTTCTGGTGACAATGCTAAATATTATTAATTTATCAAGTACATGAAAAATGGCTGTTTCGCCAAAGTAGACGTTAGTCCGTATCTTGGGAATCAGAGTTGTAAATATTCTCATGTATATCCAAAAACTCGTATACGGTGATTTTTAACTTCGCAAATGCATACCAAACGTGCTGTCCGCCCTGACCTATGTGAAGAATATAAACTAAATACATAACATGAATACCTAATGAACATGCTTTTGTTATATTTTCAAGATTCCAAATTAATTCTACCCTTTTCGAATGTGTAAATATTGTAGCTCTTAGTAATTTGTTCGTATCGTCTACTCTTAGGGATTAAAAACATTTGGGACCGTGCCTCCCCGCCGACGGCTATCCACGAGGCCCTAAACATCGTTAATGGTATTAATGTCTTAATTATTTAAGCTATACACCCAGCAGGAACAATTTATTCGTTGAGTAATAGTCAGCCTCATAAACGAAACAGTTTTGTATTAATATGCTTTTAGTGTTAAATGATCTGGTAAATATGGTAATAAAAAAAATTGCCTTGAAATTTTGCATGCTATGTTTTATCTTAGCTAAACATGTTTGACCCATTCTATTTTTTTTAACACCATTGTATACCATGTTTTATGCAAATAAATTATTTTATGTTATGTTAATTATAATATAAGGCTATACAGGGTGGGAGGTACACCAACGCACAACGGAAAATCAGCTGTTACCTACGAAAGTGTAAACCTACAGTATTTCACTTTTGTAGGTAACGTACAATTGCTATGCGTGCTGTAAGGTACTTTTGATGCTTAAATGTCGTATGCGACGGATGATTATGTTAACTCTGCAAGTAATTTTACCTAACTACACTAAAAATAAACATGATTTTGATAACCAAATTCAATTTTGCCATGCTCATTAGCAGTTACCATTAATGTACATTACTCAACGTCCTAACAAGCAGAACTAATTTTCCTCTCCAACCCTTATCTGGCATATTATCATGCAACACACGCGGCTTTAAATCTCTGGACCAAAAGGTTGTGTTTTTGGCACACGTACGATTTAAGAAAATGTGTGCACACCCTATTAGGACTTAGTCCTTCCATAATTAGCTAACCCGCGATCTCTTTTTACACATACGATACAACTTTTTACACATCACTTCTGTAATCTCCGATGGGTTAAGCAGAGGAAAATTATAGTACACCCGCATTTCGCCAGTTTCGCAGAACTACGCTCCGTTCTGCGAAAATATACCGGTTTTCAGTTGGGAATTTTGGACCCAAGCTAAGGTCAAAAGCGATATCAAAAATATTTTATAGTCCGGGGCAAACACAGTCACAAAAAATGTTGGTGAATTTGCGAAAATCTAGCCCTCGTTTCTATTCAATTTATATCATGTTGTAATTTCGCTTGTATTTACAACCAGAATAGGGCGCTTTGGAAACAATATATATTCCTTTATAACCGCCATCTTACTTTATGTTACTAAATGTCTGCTGGCAAGGAAAAGGATAATTGTATAGAAAACATACAAGCTTGTTTTTCCGTTTTCGGTAGGTTTTTTGTAAAAAAACATTTGTAAGATGAAGTGGAAACCTGTTCCACAACAATGAAATAAAATTTGAAATTGCGTTTTCAGTTTTCGTGGCTATAAGATATTGACGATTTTTTTTTCAGAATGGCAGCTTGCCACCTTGTGGAAAGGTCTTGAAGGTTTTTGTCGAAAAGAATATTTTCCTCTACGTTAGAGGTGTATTACGAGAATCCATCTAAATCCGTTTGATCAGACTTCAGAGGTAACACGGGTGGTCTTATCTCCATGCAAACGCTCTCGCTTGTTTTCTTTTTGGTTTATGACTTTAAAGCAATGATTTTTTACAGTAAAATAAATATCAACCTCTTCTATGTCCCTATGTTTTCCTTTATGATGAGACATAATCTTTAAAAACACTAGAACCCTTACAATATGCTCAAATCCGCTGTTAACAGAGGCCTAGTGTACAAAGGACTTCAACCAAAATGGGCTAACCGTGAACAACCCTATTGGGAAAGAAGGAATTCATAAATAATTTAGTAATAATATTTACTGAACATTGGTCCCTATTCGGGAGTGTCAATATAAATAATATTAAAAACGAATAAAAAAGATTTTTAATTGATTTGTATTTGTATGGTGACAGTGGCGTTGAGTTAGGGTTGCCTAAAGAATAAAAACACAAAAAAAATAATATCGATATTTTTGATGTTTCGATTCGAGAGCTTCGAAAAAATCAAATGTTTTCCTGGAAGACCAAGCTTTGCTCTGGCCGTTGGAGGGTTCATCACCAGCATCACCATCATCATCTTAACCTTACATGAATAAAAAGATATACTTTACGTAGAACAACATTTTTTTTTGAGATGGTAAAATCATCCATTTATTTCTCCCGCTCTAGGGTGGAGCGGAAGGGCGTGTCAGACTTTGATTGACTAACACTGTTCAAAGAGAAGACTTACCGCCATGATTATAGCATGCCCACGTAGAACAAACGTTGAAAGTCGTTTAGCCTATATCGGGGAAAAATAGTAAGAATCGTTCGTAATTGGTAATTCGCCTTCGTTCGTTTGGGTTTTGTTCGTCGTGGTAGCGGGTATTATTAACACGTGCTTTTCTTGAAGATTCTTATTGGAATGCGGCGTGGTCCATAACCAAAAGAATTACGCAAAACAAAACAGCACAACACGATGGAATCGATTTCAAATCAAGTGTTCGACTGACAGTGCAGAGAACTGGCAACACTGACCCAGACCCGATTGTCAAATTGTCAATGTCAAAATGTCATTCGCTTATCGCTTTGCGTTTGCGCTCTTTTTCGTATCGTATTATGAATATTATTTCGACTTTAGCTATTTTTGACGACTTGTGCTGTTCAAAATGGATTCTGATGATTTTCTAAACGACGACCCCGGCTCACTATCGGACTCAGTACCCGCTTCAAACGTTAATCCTAGCATTTCTCCGAATAATGAACCCGCTTTACATGGACTTATTTATATTATTTAACCAATTTGATACAAAACTTCTTATATATATGTTTTCTTCCTACTTTAAGCCACTCAATAAAATCAATAATAGTGCAATATATTTATGTTCATGTTCAAGCCCAATCGCCATACAAAGTGGTTGATGTCCTTTGACTAAGGACTATTAATGAAAAAAGAAAAGTATAAGGACATAGTAGATACTTCTTATTCAGTTTATGAAATATCTTTTATATTGGTCCAACATTGGAGGAGGAAATAGTAAGGAGCCAAATCTCGAATTGTGACTTTTTACTCGTACTGCAGATCCGACTGAATAGCCTAACTATTCAGTCGGATCTGCAGTTGTCCTTGTCGCACGCATGTCGAAATCGCGATCGAAGAGCGACAACAACAGTTTCTCATTTCCTCTTAAAGCCGGGATACATAATTATTACAAACACAGGGACACAGGGGAACAGGGTTTTCCAATAAGAGGTGTTATTTTGATATTCAAAAAAAATGCCATTTTTTAATATAAATGATCGGATGTTTATATCATTTTAAAGAGGAAGGTATGCCGTTAATAGTGGAAAATAACACCAGGCAAATGATTTTCATGAAATTTTCCATAACCAAATCGCAAAGTGGCTGCCCTATGTCCTCGACAGCCTCACGAATTCCATCTTTGAGGTCTTGAATCGACGCTGGGCTGTTGACGTAGACCTTCTCTTTCACGTGGCCCCAAAGGAAGAAGTCGCAAGGTGTTAAATCACAAGATCTCGGTGGCCAATTGTGATCACCTCTTCGAGAGATAAAACGGTCGGGAAACTTTTCCCATAAAAGATCAATGGTTTCGTGGCTTGTGTGGCACGTAGCGCCGTCTTGTTGAAAGTAAACGTTGTCCAGATCAATACCATAAAATTCCGGCCATAAAAAATCATTAATCATCTCTCGATAGCGCAATCCATTCACCGTAACTGTTGCTCCAGCCTCATTTTCGAAAAAGTAAGGTCCAATGACTCCGCTGGACCATAAACCGCACCAAACAGTCACACGTTAAGGATAGAGAGGCTTTTCAACAATAACTCTTGGGTTTTCCGAGCCCCAGATGCGACAATTTTGCTTGTTGACGAAGCCACCGAGGTGGAAATGGGCCTCATCACTCAAGATGATTTTTCGATGGAATTCCGGATCATTTTCATGCATTTCAACGACCCAATCAGCAAAGACACGACGTTGTTGATGATCGGCCGGCTTGAGTTCTTGTGTTAACTGAGCTTTATAAGCCTTAAGACCCAAATCTTTATGCAAAATACGGTGTAATGACGTTTGTGGAATGCCTAATTCCAAAGAACGACGAGGAATGGACAAACCTGGGTTTTCTTCAACACTTTCGGCTACAGCAGCAATATTCTCGGCTGTTCTTGAGCGACGTGCACGGGTTTTATTCTTCACATCACTAAGTTGTCCCAACAGCTCGAATTTTTCCACCAATTTCTGTATTACGGTCCGACAAGGTGCTTCACGACGACCTAAAAATGTTCGAGTTTTACGAAACGTCTCTGCCAAATTTTCACCTTTTTAATAGTGAATTTTAATTATTTCAATGCGTTGTTGAAGCGTGTATCGTTCCATTTTTATTAATGGTGTAGTTTCTACTTGTCAAATATCACAAAATTACAGCTTCAAAAGTGTCATCTACCGAAATAGCGGGCTATTCAAAATAACACCTCTTATTGGAAAACCCTTTATTTAGGTTTCTTTTTCACAGATTGACACACTATACCATTGATCATTGAGCTACTTCAAAACTTGCTTGATAACATGATCAAAATATAAAGAGGAGGCTTAGGACACCTCTTTATATTTTGAACAGAGGTGGGAGGAGGTCAAAATGAAACAGATTTTTTTTTTCTTATAGTGCTCAATACATATTATTTGATACCTTCATTGTTTGTCTGAGTTTCGTTGTGAATTTTACCAATTTGATTCTGAATAAAGGCTAACTACAAGTAAAAGTAGTAGTTAAAGTTTATAAAGATGGATGAATGGATGGATGTTTGTTACTCTTCCACGCAAAGCTACTGAACGGATTTGGCACACAGATAGTTTATTAACCAGATTAACTTATGGATACTTTTTAATCTGGTAGTACGATCCCGCGGGACAGTTACCGAACTCCACGCGGGTGAAGCCTCGAGCATAAAATAGTGCTTCAAGCGAAGGACCCATAACGTCAACACTGCTGGTACACAACCTTCTGGCTGTTGGAGGAGCACGGATGTCACGAGCTGGTATCTCATCGTCGCAATATTTAGATTTACATGTATTTTTAGTCCTTCTAAAAAGGTCCCCTCTACTAACCACCTCCCTGCTCTAGTGGTCGCAAGACCGATGACTGGGCATGAGGTCCTGGGTTCCCAGATCGAACAAAGTGTTGTTGAGTTTGTCCATCATGAATTTCTCGGTGGCAGCCTCTGATGACAATATCTCGTCCCTATCACATGGGGCTAAAAAAAAAAGAGGCGAAGTGTGGGTGTACTATTAGGTACACCTCTGCCAAACCCTTCGGGGATTGCAGGCGCGATATTATGTTATGTACAATTAGGTATGCGCGTTACAAAGTATTTTTGTAGTCTCCTTTGTGAACTCGGGCAATGAAAACAAGGTTATTTTACTTTTTGTCGCAAAAATTTTAACATCGTAGTACTTATTATCCTTTGTTTGAGAATGAAAGATTTACTTTTAAAACTACATAGGTACTTACTCATCATATAATATTTAGACAAGAAAAATATTCTATTCTAAAATTTTACTGTATAGACAGACAAGGAGTTATTTTTTTTTTTTTTTTGAAAACTCAATGAGCACCTGAAAACTACGCCTGAAAGTTTTGCCGCAATATGCCAGAGCAAAGTTTTTGAGTGTGGTTGATGAATGAGTGAAGTTGATGGACAGTGGTTCTGTGCTAAAGTTCAATGCTGTTGTCTTATTTTTGTACTAGGTGTGGCTGCTATTTTTTATAAAATAAAATAAGGGAAGTTAAGCAAGCCAGGCTTCATACAAAAAATTCCAAGCCTTTCATATTTTGGCAGCACATATTGTAGGGTTCCCTAACAGTTTAACCTAATTATGAGTAATAACTTTTGTTTTGACAGTTGACACAGAGAGTGCAAAGTCAGCACAAATTGTGCAGTGGAACCTGAATGAACTAAGCCGGATGTGACGCACTCCGCTAACAGCCCGTTCACACGGCTTCTGTCATTGACGATCCGTTATAAAACACGATACGTCATGACGGATGGACGTACACACTACACATTGCATACGGAATCGTTTTTTTTTTGTCGGATCGTGATAGATCCGACAAAAAAAAAACGAATTAGTGTTAACATTAGTTCCGTGATTTTTCAGTAGCGAACGCATCGGCGAATCCGTCTCAAAAAAAAACACGATCCGTGTTTTTAAACGTACCTAATTTTTAAAAGACGTTACGTGATTTAAGACTTCTCCGTCATTTTTCAAGATTAGTGATGCATGTGAACGCGGGCATTTAAAAAGCATTGCCGCCGTCAAAAAAAATACGGATCGTGAAAAATGACGATACGTCAAAAAAAACGATACGTCGTCGTGTGAACGGGCTGTTACAAAGCTCTTAGGGACCTTACTCTAGAGCTCATTCGCTAAGGACCTCTGTTTCTGACCTTCGCCTGTGACCTTCATAAAGTCCAAGTAACTGCGTAGTGCTCTCAAATTGTACGCGTTTGGGGAAGAGTAAGTTACTCTACGTTTGTATTTATGTTTCTAAAGATGACAAAGGACTGCACCTACTGCTCAATCGTTACACGTGGAATTCTCATTTAAGAAGCTGGCAGACTCGTCTCAAGTTGTTGTTAGTTTTCTCTCTCTTTACTTTATTTTATGTATTATATGTATGCATTTATGTTTGTATTGTTATATTTTATGGATACATGTTTCCTTGACATTTTCTGTGATGCTGCTCCTACTACAATAAATAAATAATTCTGAAAAGCGTGAGTGTTTTGAAGCGGTTAGGTATTTAATGCTATATTTGCTTACCCCCGTATCTTTAAACAAGTCAAAGTGTTTACTTGAGTAAATGTCATTTTTTAAGATAAGATTTTTATTATGTAGTTTAGTAATTGGTTGAAATTAGAACTGTAAAAAGTTAGAATTCTTAGCTTTGCTTTGCTTTGACGGTTCTTACTTCGTTTAAATTCTTGTCTATTGCGTAAAAAAATTTGCAAGTAATTGCTTAAGCTAAAGTAATTACTTTAACTTGACTATAGATACGGGTGAAAGTGTTAGCTAAGTTTAACTTAAAATTGTGCCCATCTTATTACGTGTTTAAACATTCATTGTGTTTAAGCAAGTAGTACTTGGGTATGCATACTCTAAGCTCGAGTTTATTATTCATTTATTCATTCATTCATCTCAAAGAAGTCCATTGTGTTAATAACAATATAACTTTCGATGCTGATCGGGTGCGATTAGTAAGCGCCCACAACTAGCTTGACTTAGCTAACTTCTGTAAATATCGCACGACTGTAAAACGAGAACATATCAAAGCAGGATTGTAACGTTTATAGGTCTCGGCTTAAAATGAAGGAATTCAGTAGAAATTTATAGGTTTAGGGGTTGGGTTCCATATTTACAATATTGAAGTTTGCAGGTAGGTAGGTACTGAATAAAAGCGCGTTGTTATTTTAAGCTCGAACAATTGCCGCGTTTTAATTCATTTTCATTCGCGGTCGCAAATATTTAACTCGAGTTGGTCGCAAACATTGAAGATAAAACTGGATAAGGTCGGATGTACCAATACAGAGATTTTGTACATCTCACCTTATGCTTCTGAGCATAAGGTAAGACGTTCAAGTACAGAGAGTGTATCTATACGACCTTATGCTTCCGATTTCAAATTCCTTTTCCCGACATTGTTTTCATAATTATTGTCACTTAAATTTTTTCTCCAAGGAATAGAGGTTTAGGTATATTCCGAAAATACATCATTGAACTCTTAATTTTGTTATTGAATTTCTTTGATCACGCAAAATAGGATAAGTGTTAAAAATATTCTCATAAACCTTTTGTTCCCGAGTGCAGGGCAAAGCCTTCTTTTTGTATTACTATTTTATTCTGGAACCGAAAAGGTTACCCGTATAGGGGTTTTAATAAAGTTAATTTTTAAAAACCCTAGATTAAAAATTCTGGAATATAGGAATAGTGAATGGTTTGAGTAGAGGCGACGCTGACTTGCTGCAGTTCATATTCCAAGTTTATCGAATCTAACTCGTCTCGCCATCTCCCTTTGGGCCTATATGTGTATATACATTTTTATTCATATAAGAAACTTTGTTTTATTCCCCAGGTGAACATGGACAGCGCGGGCGACGCCGAGGGTAACTTCACAGTCATCGGGCTGGTCGCCGACTCTGGAGTTCCAGGGGGTTGGAGCGCCCGACCCGTTGCCACCTTCCGATACGTCAATTCTTCGGATTTTCTACCAGTTAGTACAGTAACCTTCAATGTTTTTAGGAATTAACCAAAATCTTGAATCAACCTAGCTGCCTAGCTTTTTTTTAATTATTTTAGAGTTGGGTTGAGTTGGGTAAGTATTTTACATGGAGTGACTGCCATCTGACATTTAGATACTGTTCAACACGATCCCGTTTGCTAACACTGGTTGTCAGACTTACGGGCTTTTCTAACTGTAACGAGTTAAGGTCAAGCCTCACAAATTTTTATGTGGTGCATTAATTTCCTTTTAAGCAGTCACTAGTAAATTAGCCTCTGCTCAGATATGACTAGAAGGGAATGAAATAATTATTGTGATGAGAGAATTATGATATAGGTACACTTATTAATTTATCATTATCAAAACTGACCACTACCTGCGACCTTTATATCCTGAATAGATTAATATACTTATCATAACATAATCTCCAAAGGGTTAGGCAGCAGTGTACTTATTAGTACACCCACATTTCACCAGTTATGTTTAATTCCCCTGTAATAGATGTAATAGGGGGCGAGCTTATTGCCATCAACCGGGCACCAAACCAGACTCCGTGGCTGCTACTGACAAATTTCTCATAAAAAAAAAACCACTTGCCCGACCCGGGAATCGGGCCCAGAAGTTCATGCTCAGCAGTCGCGCTTACCACCCCTCGATCAATGAGTCCTAACATCCTTAGAAGAGTCGATTTTGTAAGTCGGTAACTGCAACACTGAGCGGTCCCAGTGCGCTACTCTGAAATGCAAATTTTTAATGGTCGTGCTGACATCACTTCAGCTGAAGCAATTTGCCTTGTAATTCGTAGTTAGAACACTTTGCATTCATCAAATCGTTAGAGATCACAGTAATTAACTATATTGAATCATTCCCGTTGTGTCGATTTCGTCGTCGACTCGTGAGTTTTCTTTTTTCATACAATTTTGGACGAATGACCTTGACTTTCAGGATTTTTTTCTCCCGGCTGCACGTCCCCGAGGGAAAATTGCCAACTTCCAAACTAAATAAATTATTATTAGTTTTAGATGAATATAGATCACCAGAATCATACTTATGGCAAATTAAATGTTCTTCAATTAAATTAAAGTTCCCTATACGCGATCAATTTCAACAAGTTTGTTGAAATGGATTTCGATAGCTTTCCTTACCTCGTATGATACTCTCTAAGTCACCTACGCACTTATCGGTCTGTATCGAGAACTAATTAGCAACTTTGGCAGCTGATGTTAAGTACATACTTGTCAAGTTCAAGTTCTGAGAGCAGAGCTTAATATTGACCTTAAAAGTTGTGAAATTAATATTGAGATGAAGTTTCTCGATAGATCATATTTATTTCTGCAAATTGGTTAAAAAAAAAACACTTTTACACGTCACATCATGTTATGTTTTAAAGCTAGATGACGCGGTGTTTCTTATCTGACTACTCTGAGAAGAAACAGCCGAAATAAATTCAGACCTCATTGTCCTTTTTAAAGTCCAGACATTGGTCAAATCATATGACGACCATGCAGATAAGGTACTTAGATAGGTCCTTTGCTGATTATATTGATATATTTAGAAAAATTACCTTTTTCATATATATATATATTATATACATATATAGGAGTCGTGCTCCATTGTTACTGTATCACTGCTTACCACCTACTCCCTACAATGTCATCAATAATGTTCTGACATGTCCGCTTTGTGCTCGGAGTTTTTCGGCCAAAGTTGGATACACTAGCCACTTGAGAGCACATAAAAAAGCAGCACACCAAAGCTCTCAACAACCACACTAGAAAGCCATCGAATGCAGTCGCTGTGACCATCAGATAAGATAGTAATTAAATGTAAGCTTGGACTCATACTTTTGTTGAGTCGAAAATCATTGATAGAATAGCAACATAAGCTTTCGCCTTATTTAATTAAATTTTCATACTGCAAGGTCAAAGTGTTACTACCAAGAATGTGCAGTCGATTGTACTTTTAACGTTTTAACTTGCCAACTTCTAAAAATATATTTCTGGTTTTCTAAATATGTTCCTTTCAACCCAGAATTTGTTAACAATAACTATTCACTCGGAAAAGGCCAATAGCCAACCCAAATATAGATAATGCTTTACTGACAAACTCAATATTTTCGCTTTGGTCGCTTTCAATGATATTCATGACTATTTCTGGATCAAAGTAACTGAATGGCCAAAGAAGCTGGACATATGTTTACTGGACCAAAATAAACTACTAAACTAATGAAAGTAGTAGATACAAGTGTTTCTTTAAAAATTCAGCATTTCTCATCATAATTTAGATTTCCCTGCTCTTTTTATGCCAATATCTGACAATAATTGTGAAAATAAATTTTAAATTACAACCAACTTGGATGCAATTATTTTGAAATGAAAATCAGATTTCGAATACGTACTCGTATTAGGCGTTGCGTTTAGGCTTCTGTGCAGTTTAGTTCGCTTATCTTAAGTTTATTTTCACACTCATCTTAAGCCATAAAAGATATACTTAAATGTTGTAGCTACAATAATATAACTTAAATCCAAGAGATTTAAGACTAATAGAGCGGACATTGGGAATATTTTCATACAAAAATGATCCCGAACATTATATTTTGACACACGAATGCAGGTGGCATTCGTGTGACAAGTGGGCATGTGACACTAGACAGCACGATTCGTTACCAAGTTGTAACAAGTTTGATTGTAATTGCTTAAATGTCTTTTTTTGGATAAACTACAGACAAAAATATCATTACATCCAGAGATAAACAGTACTTCTTACTCTTAAAACTTTATTGTGAAAATTCCATTAAACAGAAGATTATTTAGCAGCCTCCCATCAAATGAAAGTTTACAAGTCATTTTGGCACAAATCCTGAGCCGCTTGTTTTCTTTTCACGACTACATCCGTATCGGTATCATGTTTTGAAAATAAATAACCTTTAATCGACTATTAGGAAAATAAAAAACACTGTTGGTAAACTTTTACTATGTTGATGATACATAATCCCTAACGAAAACATAATTTTAATGATCTGCAAAAATAGAACGAGGCTCATCAACAAATTGTTATTGTAGTAAACAAAAACCCAAACCAATTTGTATGAATAAATAAAGTATGTTAATTAGAAATTTCCACTATTCATTATTATTTTCATCGTTTATACTGAAAGAAAAATATAACCCAAAGCCTGTTATGCGTCCATTTATTACGTGCCTAACGGACGTAACTTATTCATTAAGGTTTAACTTTATAACTTAAATTACCTTATCTATTTTCGGTTGTGGAAGACCTCAACATAGCTATTAATCCTAATTACTTAAACTTAACTTTGTTCACAGGAACTAGTAGGAGCAAACAACATAGCCTGGATCGGAGGAAGTCCACCAGTCGCCGAACCAGAGTGTGGCTTCGACGGCATCAAGTGCTCCTTACCTCACGATCCTGGGGTCTTATCTGCAGCGGCTGCAGTTGCTGCAGCGGCCATCTTGGCTGCAGCATTACTGGTCCGTCACTACAGATATGAGCAGAAGTTGGCGTCGGTGTTGTGGAGAATCGAAGCCAAGGATTTGACCTTTATCTCGGCGTATAACGCGCAGAGTATTGATAAGGTAGTGTGCGAAGTGAGTTTTGGCATTGTACTATTAATATACTTGTAGTTTTTCTTCTCCACCTTTAGAAGAGGAAAGGTGATGACGTCACAAAAAACTTGGCCACGAGCTCCAAAGGCTGCGGAGAAAACAAATAAGAGATTTAATAATAATAAAAGACTTTGAGCATGCCACGATCGGCTGAGGTCGTGCAGTAAACTGTGAGATACATTCAAAATCAGAATCAAATCATAAGTCATTTATTCAAACTAGGTTGAAGATCAGTATTTTTTTAACGTCAATTACGCAAGACAGTCTCCCAAAATACCCGCCTTTTACCCTATTGGTTGTTCAAAAAACATGTCATTTGGAAAACATCACAATGTGTGGTCGATGCTCAGTTAGATATCCTACCCACTACTCTGTTCTTTTAGTATAGAATTAATTTAATGGAACCGTTTGTTGCCCCTGCCACAGACATTCCGATAGTTACATATCAGGTCAAGGCTGGCCTACTAATGGAATCCCAATTTAGCTGTAGGTACGCCCGCCATAAGTAACTTACCGGTATCCGTCCAATCGGATATATTATCACATCAGAAACCAAATACTGTACAAAATGTTACGGCGTAAATAACATATTTTTGTGATAGGTAAATGGAAGCCACATAAAAGAAAATGTAAATTGTTTCCATAAACTACGCAATTTTCTTATTAGGTACTTAAAGCTTCTGCGCCAGACAACTTCGTTTAGTAAATAAAATTCAAGAATTAAATGTTGTTATAAAAGGAAATAATTTAAGTTACTAGCTTTCCTTTGCATACGATTAACGTAGATATGTGCTATATTATGTTATTTCACAAAATTTTAATGTTAGTCTAGACTTGTAAACTGCAAGACTTAAAGTATTATGCACATAAAATTGTCCATATTTTGTATAGTGCTGCAGAATAAATATTGTGCTTCGTCAAACATCGGAAACAATGTTATTACACATTACAAAAATGATTGACCTATAAAACACAAGCGATTTCATCTTTAACATAAATTAATCAATGTCAGTTTCATTTCCAATATACATATGTATATGTCGGAGAAAGCGATAACTTTTAAACATCAAGTTGCTGATTTGACCATTGTAGTAGGGGTAAACGCCGTGACGTCAGATGTTGTTTTAATGGCGGCACGTGGACAGAGTCGTTTTGTAGAGTGGGGATTGTGCAGAGATCACTTTTGCTCGGAACTCCAACCAAGTCACTCCTTCAGAACGAAACTGTCGGTTTGCCCATTTTGTGGAGATTATTTGTTAGTGTTATTTAATGTAAATTTGTGTTAAATAATAAACTGTGATTTTTGTGTACCGAAACCGAAACTATTATTTTAACATTTCATCATGAACCCGGTACCACCGAACCCTAATGACAACGGCGCTATCGCTCAGCCATCGCTTACGCCGTCATCAGAAGTGGGATCTGGACTCGATTCCCACTGGCGTGCTATGTTCGAGATGCAGCAGAAGAACATGATGCAGCTGATCGAAGCCATCAGGACACCAACAGTGGCACCTCAGATCATGCTGCCAGAAATTAATCCGGAGCTACCAGATACCGATCCACGTGCTTGGTGCGATACTATCGATATTTGCCTCGACGAACGTCCACTGGAGGGTGCATCGCTTATTATAGCTCTGGCGAGTGCAAGTCTGAAGCGGAAGTTCGATCGCATTACCGGTGATGGCGCCACTGATGCAAAGCGTTTAAAGCCACAAACTTCCACTATGTTCACGTGCCATAAGTGCGGAAAACCGGGACACAAAGCGGTGAACTGTCGTTCGAAGTTTACGCAGCCTGCTGGAGCTAACGCCCAGAAAACTACACCGGCGGCGACTTCATCGGGTTCCAGCAAAAGAATAACGTGTTTCCGTTGTGGAGAAGCCGGACAGATCTCTACGAACTGCCAACGCGGCAGTGCGGGTGGCGCGTCATCGTCGGCGGGCAGCGCTGCCAACGCAACGGCGGAGCGACGCGTCGATAGCTGCGAAATAGCAGGTGTTTGCGGGCAATTGGAACAATCCGGTGAGTCGTTTTCATTTTGTTTTGATTCCGGCGCCGAGTGTTCTCTCGTTAAACAAAGTGTAGCTTATAAATTCTCGGGCAAACGTTCACTTTCAACCGTGCAAGTAATTGGTATCGGTAATAATTCGAATGTTTTTAGCACTGAACAAATTCTTAGCGATGTTGTGGTCGACAACAACGAACTGTCAATTTTATTTTACGTACTACCCGACGATTGTATGAAATACGATGTTATGATCGGACGCGATATTTTGACACTTGGCTATACGGTACATTTAACTGAATCTACCCTACGTATTTCGAAAGTCACAAATGTAGGTTGTTGCGATTTACCTCCCGTAATTGATCTTTACAATGTTGATTCTGATATTTCAAACGAAAACAAGGACCGGTTGACGTCCCTTTTGAATGAGTATTCGAATGCTTTTATCAATGGGTTATAATGACCATGATGAAACCGGAATTGACCTAACAGAAGCGAGAGAACACGCGGTGGACGGTATTAAGAAGAGTGCGGCTTATGAAAAAGCCCGTTTTGACAAAAATAAGGCCAAGTAGTTAATTTCAGTGTTGGTGATTTGGTATTAATCAAAAATGAAAAAAAAAAGAAACCAAACTAAACCCAAATTTAAAGGTCCTTTCAAAATTTTAGAGTTGCTTGAAAACGATCGCTATGTTTTAAAATCACTGACAGGAAATAGAACCTACAAGTACGCTCACGATCGTATACGAAAGATGCCTCTAAGTAGTGTTCCTAATGAGTTAAACGTAGAGGACGGTGATGAAAGTACCTCCACCGAGTAGTAGACACATACCATGGCTATTTGGTCGCACCGTACGCACTAGTCTGTAGTCGTAACTGCAGCTCACTTGTGAGCTGTTCAGGGGGCGATGGGCAGCTGGTGGTACGGCGGGGACCTGGGTCTCAATGGAGACTATTGTTGTTTTGGTCTTGTACTGACCTGGGAGTCGCAGACTCTATGTGATGTGTGTGGTCGTATCACATGAGGTGATGACGATATGGGTGGCATAAGTGTCACTAGCTGCTGCGGCAGCTGGGCCATGAGCGTTGTATGTGATCGAAGTTGATTTAGTTGCTGAGTAAATATGATTGAGACTTAGAGGAACCTTTTGTTTGACAACTGTTATTTTCAATTATGCTTTTCCATAAAGATGTGGTCAGGTTGACCGAGCCTGTACTGTTGCTCCAAATTTGACTGTTTGGTTACAGGTACTCACGAGGACGTGTAACTTGTCAGGCTGGCCGTGTCGGAGAAAGCGATAACTTTTAAACATCAAGTTGCTGATTTGACCATTGTAGTAGGGGTAAACGCCGTGACGTCAGATGTTGTTTTAATGGCGGCACGTGGACAGAGTCGTTTTGTAGAGTGGGGATTGTGCAGAGATCACTTTTGCTCGGAACTCCAACCAAGTCACTCCTTCAGAACGAAACTGTCGGTTTGCCCATTTTGTGGAGATTATTTGTTAGTGTTATTTAATGTAAATTTGTGTTAAATAATAAACTGTGATTTTTGTGTACCGAAACCGAAACTATTATTTTAACATTTCATCATGAACCCGGTACCACCGAACCCTAATGACAACGGCGCTATCGCTCAGCCATCGCTTACGCCGTCATATATATGTTTCGTCACGCTCAATATTTCTCCTGTGCTACTGTAATAGCATATCAAGAGGTATCGTATTACCCAGTACTAACTGGGTTGTGGCGGTCAGACTGGCAGCCACTCCATGTAAAATACTGGTATCCAGCTGCATCCGGTTAGACTGGAAGCCGACCTCAACACAGTTGGGAAAAGCCTAGGCAGATGATGATGATGCTACTGTAATAACTTGTTGAATCATAGGGTTAGGTTGCATCTTAAGTAGATTTTATATTCAGTACAACATTTTAGGCAAGACAGAGAATTAAATAACTAACATCGTAAAACAATTAGAATATTGTCGTTTACATTGGTACACTATAAGGATTTTCTGTAATCTAGTGGTATTCTAGAATCTATTTGAGACAGGGTAACTCTGCACTACACTTCTCATAGTTGCAGTTTCTACAAAGGCGACTTAAATCCATTGGCTTAAGATTGTTATTTCAATGGACTATGTAACAGCTTGGATAGCTTTGCTTTGTTAAGTAACGACCTGACTAAAAGTCATTTGCGAATGTGAATTATTACATTTAACCACATTACATTAACAGAGAGCATTCACAAACGAAGCAAGTATTTAATAAGAAAATATTCGCAATATTTTAATATGGCGTTCTTTTCAGGACATTCTTGTTATATTATTATTTATTTAAATAAAGCAAAGCAATACCAGAGCAATCAAGCATTGACGCAATTTCAATAAAGCGTGACAAGCTAGTTATATGCCGTGTTAGAGCAGTAGAAAGGTCAAACTTTTTACTATAACATGACATAATTTTATCTAACTTCGACTTTTTGTGATATTCTCAAATGTTACTTATAAAATCTTGCTAAAACACTAACAGAAAAGAAAATAGTTTTTTTTTTTTAAATTAAAAACCAGAATGCCCGAAATAGACACTGTTCTGGCTATTCTAAATATTCGAATAGAAACGGTATAATTCTTACACAAAAGAGCTTAAGAATGTTTTCTTCAGGCAAACCGGGCTTAAAAAAATAGGGCCTAAAGAAACCCTTTACGGGTTTCTTTAGGGGTTTTTTGCGGGTATTTGGAAAATAGAAACCCTTTACTGGTTTCTGTAGGCCCTATTTTGAACAAAAGAATCTTTAGTACATATTCATGATATCAAGATTGATGAAAAATTCCATCAATTTAGTGATAGGAATACTTACAATTGACCTTCACGATTTTTAGAACGTATTCAGTCTCTTTATTACTTTACTTTCTGCGACTTTTGAATATTTGCTTCGTTTTTATGAGTGTTTGATATTTAATCTTGCCTGCTGTACTCCACAAAACTCACAACCCAAAAAAGGCATAAATCTCATCATTATGAACAATTTCCAGTATGGAACCAACCCTGAAATTGCGGGTAAAAAATAGCTGCTCTATATGTATATTTATGTTTACAGATGTCGACAACAGTTACACCTTGTATGAATACGATTTTCAATTATAAAAGCGGATATACGGGTTAGTCCCTGAGTACCCCGGTCCCTGAGGCACCCGTACCGGAGGACCCCGAATTTGATAAATATTATTACATTTCTTTCTTTTGTTTTTTTCTATTGTTTTCAACTTGTACGGTCGACATAAAAAGTGCTTCAATGTATGTGTTTGAAATACATAAGAAGAAAGTAATTTATTGGAAAGAAGATTGGAATTTTCGGGGCACTTTTAATTTCAAAAGCGTTCTTCAATGAAAGTATGTACATTATATGAAGCAATCGCGGGGCTTTTCTTTCCATATAATATCTTTTTTTTAATAAGCTGCACAAAGTAAAAAAAGAAAAAACAAATATTTTGCTTAAGTTGAACATCTAAGCGAAGTCATTTGCAACATCAAAACGTAAAAATAGTGACGTCCCATCAAATCTAAGCCATTTGCGGTAAGACTCCTCCTATCTTTGGAAGCCCAAGAGTTCTTTGATTCTAAGTCAGCCTCTTTTTCGATTCGTAACGTGTTTCATGTTACTAAATAATCATGTTATTAAATGAATTATTACCTGCTGTTATTAAAAATGTAAAGTATGAACGTAACGTTTTTTTTTGGAGAGAGGAACGTCCTAAAAATACGAGCCGTGTCCAGGAGTACCGCTTTCTTAATCAAGCCCTTGATCCAGCTGTCTAACGAGAGCCTTCTCAGGTATTGGTCGAGGCTCTTGGCAATTAAGCCATTGGCAAGGATCACTGAGTTCACATCCCACCCATGTCGACAACCTCGCGAGCCAAATCAAGATATTTAACTATTGCTTATCTATCTTGGCTTTCACGAGGTTCTCGTCATGCGGGACTGTTCAGTTATGTCAACAGCCACTGCGCGGCTCTGATCAATCCATCACCACTATATCAGGCTTATTAGCTACAATAGTCCTGTCAGTGATGATGGATTGATCCCAGTACAGTGTTAAATTGCCATTTTCAAGAATTGGGTCGGGCACCTATGGTGCGGCACTTCTGTTTTGCGTATTTTTTAAATTATGTTAATATTGGAACATGTCAATGTTCCATGTAGGGTAGTCATTTTGATTTTCGGTATTGAAAATGCAACTATCGTGATAATAATTAAAACCTGTGATTGCTCTACAAGACTCTATATTGTATTCTCTAATTATAATATTTACCTTGACCAAGTAAGACGTAATAAAATTTTATTTAACATTTCATCTGCTGACGGTACTTTAAAGCTAAACTGACTTTTGATTGACTTTCTCAAGATAAAAATAAATCGGGGTACTCCGGTACGGGTGCCTCGGGGATCGGGGTACTCAGGGACTAACCCGGATATACATAGTCTCAGCATTCGTTGTGGTTCTCTTTTGTTTTATTGCCTGTACCCAATAAATAAAAAAGACATTCGTTTGAACAACTATGTATGTTAGCAATAGTAGTAATGTCCTCTTTTATCAGAATTCGGTACACAGATGTTGGTAGCTAATTCTACAAAGGGTTATTGGTTCAACAAATACGCTTGAAAGACAAAACATTTATTTTATTGGCAGGCTGTATTTAGCCTGCCGAATAAAAGAAACGTTTTGGGCGAAAAGCTATATGGAAAATAAAAGCGCCTTTATTAGGTATTAAAATTTATTTATTTATTTATTACAAACACTGCTGACATTACAGGAAAAACCTAATGCGGCAGCGTGATCCTCAATTAAACTATCTTATACAAAAAAATTACATGCTCCATCTCTTTTCCATACTTATGTCACATTACAGTAATACAGCTGTAAGAGGTAGTGGTACAGGCCTAGATCTCCTTGAATAAGTATACGCTTCGGCAATCATCGCCTATCTTCGAAAATACGAACGCATGATGATGTTAGCTGTTACAACTATGCAATTTTCAAACCATAGTAAGCACTACAATGTAGGCAACATTGTACTGCTTACCATGGTTTGAAAATTAAATGTAGATTGTCAAAATAAACTAATAATAAATAACTTTTGTGACATTTGACGAGGTGCAATGGAAGGAAAGTACTAATATGAGATTTTTTTGCCCATGCGGGGCAATGTTCATTTTATTTCGGAAACACGAAGATTACCGAAGCGCATATATTTTCTGGTCTAATTGTACCTAGTTACTTTCACCGTTTGGTGTTGCAGAGTTGGCTTATTTATACAGGCTGTTGTTTTGCATCCTCGTCAAATTCAAGGAGGTTACTATGCTCTAGGTAACTATTCTCGACCCGAATCAATAATAAAATAGGTTCATAGTTTGTAGGGTTTTTTTTCTTAGTATCGGAAATCGGTAAGTGTACACCACCCGTATTAAAACGCGGCCCGTCTAATACTAACCCTATAACCGCGCTTTCGCACACCAAACAAAAGAAGATGTTAATTCGATAAACGGGTAATTCTTCTCTTTTGAGAAGGTCTTCATTCTGAAATAGTGTCAAATTTAAATACCTAAAAAATCTGGGTTTATTATTGACCAGTTACCGTAATTTTAATTGAGTATTTACGTCTTTTATGACAACCTCCTGAATTTTGACGAGGATGCAAAACTACATCTTGTATTTATATTATTTCCCTTTTAACTTCCACCTTTCTTCATGCAGACCTCAATGCAGCATGACATGGAGACCCGACGCGCTCACACAACGATAGCCATGTACAGAGGCAACATAGTCGCGATCAAACGTCTCCAGAAGAAGAGCATCGATGTCACGCGGGCCATCAAGAAGGAACTGAAACAGGTAGAGTATTAATCAATAAGCTTTATGCTGAATTTTCGTCTGTTTTAGAACATGATTCCACAAGTTATCGGACAATTTGACCAGGTCCACTATGCTATCTTTCAAGAAGATATGCTATCTTTCATCATACACACATACTTACAAAAACTCATGTACAGTCACGAGCACCAATATGTAAACACTTATCAACTTTTATAATTGATTTTCTCCTACTGTTCTGATTAAAAGTTCATGTTGTTACGAACATAGCATTTTGGAACTCTTGTTTTTATGAAATAGATCCTATCTCCAAGTTACAATCGTTATTTCTCGCAAAAATTGCTTTTAAACTTAGGAAAGTGTATACATATTGGTGCTCGTGACTGTACATGAACACACATGCACAAGCACATGCACACGTACACACACACTACCTTCACCATGAAAGTAATTATTTTTAATCGTTAATCGTTTTGTTCTTGTGTTACTTCTTACTTTTATATCTTTCAATTTGCTAACCAACCTTTATTATTGGTACATAACAATGATAATTGTAAAATGACTTCCTGGTGACCTGTAATACAGGTGTTCCACTACCTACCACAGGCACCAGTGATTCACAGTTCTATGTAAATAATTACTTGTTTATGCCATTAAATAAATAAATTATTTTATTTGTTTAATTCATTTTTTTTATATAAAGCTTTTATCCTTTTATATGGTTGGCCGGTTTCGGAGTTAGGCGTGTACGTGGCACATAGTGATATGTGATTTTTTTATATTAAGATAATGTTTTTTAAGTTATATTATTCTTTCACTATCTCTCAATAATTGATCTCCTACAAGACAGTGTAAGATTGAGCCGGAAACATACCACGGCAAAATTCATTGCAGTGAAAATTCGCGTGTCCCGGTGTTTGCCGCTACGCATTAGTACATTTGTGTTAGTCGCTAGACGCTTCGCCGCGCTATTCGCACCGCGCGAGTTGTCGTGGTCAGTGTGTAAGAGCCTGTGTTTAACGATGCTCGAAACTCAACGATATTCAAATATGGAACAGCATTGGCACGACATTATTTGCCAAGTAAGATAACGCGAATTTTGTGTGATTGCAATTATTGAAGAATGAAATGTTTCCATGCAATTTTTTTTCATAATTTACTTTTTCATACTCACCCAAAATCGGCATTCCTATAGACGATATGTGGACGGCAACATTGCCCATATACATGAGTGGGCAACAATATAGTCTGGCCTTGAGCCACATTTCGACAACATTTTATTCTGTAGGATTTTAGACACGACAGTAAAAGTTTTCCAGTTTTAGCTGCAGATACCACTGGATTAACTGGTCCATTAATCCTTGATTAATGAAACGTGAACTGATTTCGGCGTGTTATCAATCATTTCGTCTTTCTCTAAACTATTGTGGAAGTTTCAAGGTTATGATATTTTTATGGAAAAATGTTTTCCTTTAAACCGCTTGGGTAAACAAGGTCAAATAGATTTTCTTAGCGAAACCAAAGATATGTGATAGGTGGGCTAAATATTCAATTCAACGTGGTATAAATGCGAAGGTAACTCTGCAGGTAGACCATGACGTGGGTTATGATATAGGATAATTTTTATCCCAATAATACCTATGTGACTGCTTCTTCTTTCTTTATCTTGTGGTTAGTGCCTAACCTGGTGTCAGGAGTTTTTATGCCGCCCATGGGCCTCTGACTTGGCTTTACATACCGTCGAGAAATATCTCTCAGGTATGCTGGTTTCCTCACGATGTTTTCCTTCACCGAAGCAAGTGATAATTATTCAATACGCACATGATTCCGAAAAGTCAGAGGTGCGTGTCCTGGGTTCGAACTCGAGACCTATGACTTGGCAGTCCAACGGTCACACGACTAGGCGATCACTGCTTATGTGACTGCTGAGGTGACGAGTAATAGAGAAGTATGGAAGGAGAAGACATGCTGCGTGAGCCCGAAATAAATTGGAATAAGAGCAAAGAAATGATGATGATAAGTACTGACGTTTCCATGGGAAACGTCCCAATGATGGAAGTTTCCAACACCCGAAGGCTGGATGGTTACAACCTAGGAAATACATTATCTACATTTCAAGTAACGTCTGAGTAGACGATGAAGTTTTGGCGGTGTTTATTTATGCTGGCCTTGTATTTTGGGAGCGGCGTTGTTTGTTAGCGGAGTTAGTGGTTCCTTCATGAATAACTACGAGTAGCTAGTTGTAGTATAGTTATGCTCGAATGTGAAAAAGGATTGTTGAGCAGCAAACTTAATTGGGAGATGCCTATGTCTAGAGGTAGAACCGAGGTATTATGGTAAACACAGAAAGAAAAATTGTTTTACTCTCCACAAATAAGTAGCACATTATATGTTTTAACTAGCGACCCGCCCCGGCTTCGCACGGGTGCAATGTTTATACTAATGTTTTCTCTACTATAATATGCTTGCATTATACATATGTATAAAGCTTCCTCTTAATCACTCTATCTATTAAAAAAACCGCATCAAAATCCGTTGCGTAGTTTTAAAGATCTAAGCTTACATAGGGACAGACAGATAGACAGTGGGGAACGACTTTGTTTTGTACTATGTAATGATAGTGAAGTCACGGTTGGCGTTAGGGCCGGGCGGAGCGATTGGCTGCTGCGCTACGTGACACGGGTTCGATCCCCGCACGGAACAAATATTTTTATGCCCTACACGTAGTTGTTCCGTGTCTGGTTGTTTGTGAATGTGAGTTTAAATGTTTGTAAACACACCCACCATACAGGAGAAAATTGTGGGACAACGTTTAAAAAAACAAATATAAAAATCCCTAATTCAAAGTTCGAAACCTAAAAAATATTTTACCATGTTATTATGTAAGTTCCTATATTCTGGCAAATAAATCAATTTAATTTCATTCATTTCAAAAACCTATTCGGCAAATAAAAAATAAAAAAGTAACTGGCTATACTTTTTTCTTGTTGTTTAGCTGTTATACTTAAATGTAACGTATAATAAATAGACAATAAGACTTGTCTATGAATATTTCTGCATAAAAGAATATTTAACATTATTTTCCTCACATCTCAAACGATTTCTTAAACTTTAATCGCAACTTTTGTCAGTCGCCTCAGATATAACATTTCATTTTATGTAGGCAATTGCCCTGAGGTTCAGTAATGGCTTACCAGCAATCTTTTCTCATATCTTTGATAGGTAGTAATAGTTCGTCCTTTATTTGCAAGTAAGGCATACTATCACATTTTATGGAGACACTAAATTTTACGCACATGGTAGTAAAATATATGTAAGTCGGAACCTTGAATCTGTTCCAGTCATGTAATAATACCTTCTGTAGTAGAATCGGTTTAAGCTCGAAAAACAAGTGAATGTGAACTTGTACCAAAAACTCGCAAACGTAAATGATACATTATTATTTCACGCGTATCATAATACAGGACCAGTGTATTATGTATGATATGCGTGCGTATGTTTAGCGGCAGTTAGTACGGGTAGTGATAAATATCGTTTACAGTTGTAAGTTTTTGGTACAAGTTCATGTTCGCTTGTTTTTTTACAGGAGATCTAAACAAAGTAACGTCCAATCCGAGATAACCCGATGATAAGAAATCAAATATTTGTATACCTACAGGGTGGAAGTAACACCGACACACGAACGCTTACGTAAAACGGGGTGAATAGAATCGCAGGGGTGAATCGAGACAAAATCAAAATCAAAGCATTTATTTCAAGTAGGCCAATTACAGGCACTTTTGAATTGTCGAAACAAAGACAGCAATAAAAAATGAAGCTACAGTCCCAGGCACAAGACATAATAACTAAGAAAGTACTGTAGTTGCCCATTCCAAAGCGTAGATCTCTATGGAGAAGAATAGGCAAGAAACTCCATGGACACTCTTTTAAATCATAATGTTTTTACAAAAAATCTTGGATACATCATTCTTGTAGAGATGGTACATTATGTGAGAACGATGTAGCAAGACGTGCACGTTAAAAGTGTCCACAGTACAAAAAAAACTTTGATAGGGATTTTAATGTAGGATAATATGGTGTGTTGCCAACAAGGCTTCTAAATAATTAAATATAATGAAGCCAATAAGATAGAGTCCTTGTTGGTAACATACCATATTGATTCCACGTAAAGTTCCTTTCAAAGTTTTGTCTCGATTCACCCCTGCGATTCTATTCACCTCGTTTGACCCCGTACCACGTATTCCGTAAGACATCGTTCTGAATACTTTGGGGGAAGGGCGGGGATTAATCAGACGTTCCATAAATTTTGACAGTGTAGGTCACTTTTGTAGGAAACAGCTGTTTTTTTTAAACTACTGATGAAAAATTTCCACGGAATGATGTGCTTACTAAATACGTGGTAATCGTTTGTGCTACTATATCAGATTCGCCAGCATGGCGGTCCGGAATTATCCTTCTGATTGACACTTTAGTATAAAGTATCCTATGTGGATGTGCTGACCTAATTCATAATCTACAGGTATGCCAAATCACCTCTGACAAACAGACAAACCGACAGCTGGATTTAAAATTAGTTCGTGTGGATTATCCGCTTATTTTGTACGTTATTTTGGACTGTTTAATCAAGAATTAAATTGTCTTAACTTTGTAATTAGAAATGTCAAAATTGTGATTAAATGATTTTCTTCGTCCTCAAATGTCTGTGTCTCATTAAAAATAACATAAATTAATTAACTGTAAGTATTTTTCCTGTTGTTACTTTCACAGGTATTTTTTTATTTATTTTAATTACCATTTGGTGAGATAAATTGAGACTGACCCCAGATGTTCTAACGAATCTAAAATTAGGCCCCTACCGGCTCCTACACAAGAAAGTTTCCGATATACTATCCCAATAAGAGTAATGCTCGTTTCACAAACACTATGCGACTCCTGTTGGAATTTCATTACTCGACCCAGCGACAAGAGTTGAAATTCCAACAACGCAATAATATAGGGATTCGTTTTGGTATCGGCTAGTCTAAACTGTAAAGTGTACTCAAGCCTGATGGGTAAGTTATTGTTAGTGGATGACCTAACTCTTGAATATAAATTCCTACCGAAGTCAAAGTTTATTCATAGATTTCATGGTTTGCGTTGTTTGTGGCGTGAACTAGACAAAAGGTTTGGAAATTTGGAATCGACTAGTGGCACCTTAGTCACGAAGTCTTCTAATGACTTCTGGGTGGTAAATATGACGTCTTACTTTAATATCACTCGAGTGTGGGAAAGAGACGGAGCTATGGACGATGTCTAGCGCCATCTCTTTCCCAGTCTAGAATAAGATTTAAACAGTACTGCTTTCAGACGTCATAGTTAGCCACCTGAATGTGCGTTATGTGAATCGAAAATTTGAAAATGAGGGGAGCAGATGTGGTCCACTATCACGGTCTGAGTTTACGTGTCATGGATTCAAAGCCGAGTTTTGCTTTGTGTACCTACCTAATTTATTTCAGCTCTTCAGTTCTCAAAATGGTGTAGGATAATATTTTGCAGAAAAAAAAGAGATAGCATAGAACAAAAAAAAAAAGACATGGGCGATCTTGGTCCACTCCATCTTCCAGAGGAAATGCCTGTTATCAAACAATGTGAAAGTTATATGCTAATTATACATAGTTAAGAGAGAGATTATACATAGATCAACGAGACAGCAAGCTAGTTTTGCTAGTTACTCATCTAGTGATTACGAAGTGCGGCCTTGGACTGGAAGTTAGCATTGATGTTTTAGATTAAATGGCTCATAAGCGTTGATTCCAATCATGCCGGGTGGTGGCATGGACTAAGATAATTACATAATTATGTGTCAAATATCTAGAAGCTGAGGTCGACCTTGGTCTAAAAATGGGACAATCACCTCAGTCTCATCGTTAGGGAGCGTGGGATTGAGGTAGATCGTAAGTAAACCTCTAATCAAACCCTCCGTTTTATGATAATGACAGTTGATTTCGTTTGTTTTGTATTGGCTGGACCTTTGTTACCATGCGAATACCATCGGTAGCAAAAGTTGCGCAACATTGTTACAGTAAAAACATGACGCCAGCCAGATGGCATAGAATTAGGTGTTTCTAACACACAAAACCTTTTTGCATCTACTATACTGGACCTCACTGTGCATATTCTTCCTGACTCATATTGATCTTTAATGTGCCTTAACCTATATTTTAAACTCTATATTAACCCCATAACATTATAGCTCTATTATTTGGTCGAGTGGTCGCAAGCGCGACTGCTGAGCATGATGTCCTGGGTTTAATTCCCAGATCGGGCAAATTGTGCGCCCGGTTGATGGCAATAGGCTTGCCCGCTATTACATGGGACTTAAATATAACTGGCGAAATATGGGTGTACTATTAGGTACACCTCTGCATAACCCTTCGGTGATTAAAGGCGTGATGTAATGATATATTCTAAAATTATAGCTATAAAACACTGATAAATATTTTTCTTTACCAGATACGCGAGCTTCGCCACGAAAACCTCACAGCCTTCGTAGGAGTCTGCGTAGAGAGTGGCTCAGCTTGCATAGTGTCCGCCTACTGCTCCCGAGGGTCGCTTGCCAGGGTCCTCGCTGATCGCGACTTGCATCTCGATGACATGTTCGTGGCAAGCCTCGTAGCCGATCTTCTCCGAGGACTGACGTACTTACACGATTCGGCCCTGATCTCCCATGGGAACCTGACTTCGAGCAACTGTCTTGTGGATAGCCGATGGGTCCTGCAGATTGCTGATTATGGCCTTCATAATTTGAAATGTGAGTGTTTTCTATTCCAGTTTTCCTTAATTTTAACAGGTAGACGTGGGTGGAAATTGGTCTTTAAATGTCATGTTGTTGTTGAGGAGTTGTCGCACCACGTGCTTGTATTCCCAGCTTAATTACCGGAATTTTCGAAAAGTGGGCGTTTTGGTGTCTCTTTACGTATTAGTAACTAAGACGGGGAACTCGGACTAGGTGCGTTAATTCTTAGTATAATTTCAACAAAAGACTTATTTGTGAGTAAAAGTGATTTAAGTAATCTTGAGTTTATGGACTACATGTAACTTTGAAAAAAAAAATTGTTAATTATGTCCTCATTTGATGTATCCAGAAATGAATACAAAACTAGCGTTCTGAATTGACGAGCATAC
This sequence comes from Standfussiana lucernea, assembly GCA_964057025.1. Lineage (NCBI taxonomy): Eukaryota > Metazoa > Arthropoda > Insecta > Lepidoptera > Noctuidae > Standfussiana > Standfussiana lucernea. The sequence goes on from OZ059797.1 coordinate 14,450,668, forward strand.
GATTCAAATCAATAAACAGTTTAATATCGTGACGAATTAGGCTACTGGGTCAGTTAAAATAGTATTTTTTTACACCTATCAGAAATGCAGAATATTTAATGATTTCGATGTTCAATGAACGAGTTTTCATGCTACACGTATTTCCACCAGGTTTTAAAGTCTGATAGGTTTACTGAGCCTTGATTCGCCAACAAAGGTTTTGTGCTAGCTGATTTTAAATACAGTAATTGCCGTTTTTATTTTCGGCAAAGCCGGTAAAAGCTTTGTCACACATACGCTCAACGCTCCATGCGTTGGTTGTGTGTGTGTCAAGCTTTTTGTGTCAAAACATTCAACGTACAAAACTGAACTGTCTGTACAAACATTTAACCTGAGGGTGATCATGTAATTACGATAATATACCTATAATGTAACGCACGGTTGGCAATGGACTGCTGCGCTGCGCGTCGAGGGATATGTATCCCTACATTAGGATTTTTTCCTGTATCGTAGTTGCGTTTACAACATTTAATCTCACATATACCTACAGCCAGACATGAGGAGCTCGTGGCTAAATAATAACAGCCGCTCGGGTCGATTGTCAGGTTAAGCCGCGCTTGCCTGGGTTGGTCCATGGATGGGTGACATACCGAGTTTCCTCCTTGCCTCGGAAAGCACGTTAAACCGTTGGTCCCGGCTGTTAATTGTACATCTTTGACAGTCGTTACAGGTAGTCAGTGGCCCGAAAGTCTGACAACCAGTCTTACCCGGGGGTATCGTATTACCCGGTATTAACTGGGTTGTGGAGGTCAGATAGGCTGCCGCTCTATTTAAAATTATTCAGCTGCATTCGGTTAGAATGGAAGCCGACCCCAACATAGTTGGGAAAAGGCTAGGCAGATGATGATACCTACAGCCAGACCCTTACCATACAATATGTCGTCCGTGTTAGAATCGAACCCGCGACACGCAGCGAAGCAGCCAATCGCTATCGCTATCGGTAAGCATAGCGTGGAGGCGAGAAAGTGAAGTGTGACAAACAACAATGTTAACAAATATTAACATTATTCTTTCTCACACTTCACTCAAGAATTTTTTATATTTAGTCATAAAACATCACTAACACGGGACGAGTGACTTGTATAAGAGTTTATTTCTCACATACGCAAGTTAAAATATGATAAAGATCATTGAACTTTTACCTATTACATGGCCAACAAAATGGCGTCTAAAATCTGTCACAAACAGCCCTACATCATGTACCATCTCCAATAAGTAACTGAAAACACTGAGTTAATCACTGCTCCTACAAATACACGGCACAATATGGATACAATATACCCATTAGAATGATTTACACAAAACAATTAGGTATGTCGCAAGAGGCACTTTAACTAATTGCCCGAAATCTCGAGCCATGTTGTCACACTAACTCAATTGTAGATATAAGGACCTTTGGCAAAGGTAACCTTGAACAACATACCCAGGAGACAATTGGAAAGCGGTACAATTTTTCTGGTAAATACTTACAGGCACGTCATCATGCCCTTGTTTTTACGTGTGGAAATCCTCAATGGATGTCTTTCGCCGTGGGGCCGGCATCCCCTAAGTTAAGTACTTAAGAAAGTCAAGTAGCTAAGTCTATGTTGAGGTCGGCATCCACAGTTCCAGTATTTTACTTGGAGCAACTGCCTATCTGACCTGCATAACACTGCAGGCGAAAAAGTTGCGTAGTAAAACGTTCTTAGTAAATGACATGAAGCCTTAGTTTTACTCGTATAAACGACAGAAATCGCACACACACAGTTACACTAAAGAGGTTTAAAAGACTTATAGAGCGGACATTGGGAATATTTTCATAAAAAATTTTGATCCCGAACATTTTCGATTTTGACACACGAATGCTACTTGACAAGCGGGTGTATGACATTAGACAGAACGATTTGTTACTAAGTAGTAACAAGTATTGGATTACGATTTTCTTTGTCTTGTCCAGTCTATCGTTCGTTAATATTTGAATATCTTTGGTTTAAACCACCAAGATCTATCTAAATTTCACATAATTATGTACCTAGATAAAAGACAAGTCGTATGAGGTGCTTGTGACATTCAACCATAGGGTAGTAAAGAAATTTGGATGTTGACTACCGCCTAACTGCCAGTGCTGTAGTTAAGTACATACCTAAATAGAACTTATTGGTCTGGTAACCACGGCCGAACCACTGAAGGTGACCGCCATTTCATCGATGTGATCAAATGTAATTTATTATAGGTGCTATTTCAATTTGAAAATTCCAGGTAGAAAATCCAGGTTTGGAATCACGTGCTGAATGTTTGAAATCCTGGAATTATTGTAGAGGGAGTAATTCCTGTAAATGTGCACCAGTAGTCTCTACCTAGAATTTAACCGTAGGTATTGGTTACTGTGTACCGCAAAACGGGGTTAATAAGCACACGAGGGTAAGTCGGAACAGAATTTTAAACAAGATTTCAAAATTGAAGTCAACATACATTAAATTAACGTGAAAATCCGTTTCACATTTTTGTCTTGTTTCATCTTCAATTCCTGCTAAGTACGTCAAAGGTCTAAGCAGAAATTCTAATATTTTTTCCTTCACCAGATGGCTGTTCCGACGCTGAAGATGCCTTACGGATGGAGCGTCGCATGCTATGGAGGGCACCAGAACTCTTGAGGGACCCCAACCCTCCCCCCAGAGGCTCACAAAAGGGAGACGTGTACTCCTTCGGCATCATTCTGTACGAGATCCTTGGGAGGAACGGGCCTTGGGGAGATACTAACCTTACTAATGCTGGTAAGTGATTATCTTTGGTAGGTTCCTATTTATTTTGAGACTTCAGTCCTATCAAAGATGTGCTTGTTGTGTGACACGAACTATACGCCCAAGCGAGACAAAGATGAGTGCTATACGCGACTACGCGCGACTGTGAGAACCGCGCGCGGTTTGCTTGGAGCCTCAGGTTATGACCGGGGCGTAAACACTTTATCATGTCTGTGGCACAACAATTTTTTTTTTAATTATACAAGACTATGTAATAGTTTAAATAAGCCCAGCTTTAAAAGCGAATAACCGCACAGTTCTTAGAATACAATAAATGCAGTCAAAATGGTGGTTATAAACATTTCCTCGAATGAATAACTTTGTTTCAACGAATGCTGGATCACCGCTAATTCCTAGTATTATTAATTCCTAGTATTTGCCTTCTAGCATTTAATTTCAAACGCCAGAGATTCGTAGTTTGAACTTATCTGGAAGGTGACCACTCAGCGACTAAATACTAGGAATTAACGGTGCTCCAGCAGTGGTTCGAATTATCTGTTTTCGTTCATATTTTATCCTCAATAAATTTATTTGGATTTTTTGATTCGAGGCTAACGAACGATCACTAAAATATAAAACAACTAATGCCCGTTTTCACAACACTAAACAACTCCCAAAAAAATGCTTAATAAATACTAGGTATTTCACTGTTGGAATTTCAACCTTCGATGGTCTGCCGAGCGTTGAAAACAGTGAGCTTTCATTTTGCCAAATTCGTTTGGGTATCGCCTAGACTATAATGGGCATAAGACCGCCGATATAACACGAGCACAAGCCCTAATTTTCATCGCTGCCGATATTCACAAATGAACACGGAATTTAAATTGAGCCATCACCAGTTTACTCCATACGTAGTATTTACTTGATAATTCTTTTACGAGATTTCTTGCGGATGCCTTAAAGTTTGATATAAACAACGCGCGTCTTCGACAGTTTCTGCGAAGAAAACAATTAAAAGAAGTTGTCTATGGTGAAAACGCCAGGGTAGTGAAATTCAATTTCTCTTACGATTTTTGCTATTTGCAAGTCAGTGTCAGGTTGTAAGTTAATTAAAATATTATGATTGTCACGGGCTACCCTATCACTTCCTCTTAAAGCATACCACGAGCTTTGATTATATAATGTCTAGATAGAGCGTCGCCCTACAATCGTATCAAAGAAAACGAGTCAACATTTTCAAGTATGTGTGCGTGCAGGCGTCGTTTTACACTATGCGTCTATGTCTTTGTGTGCGTAAATAATGATACCAGCTACTACAATTCTCCCATAAATCACATAAAAAAATAGACTTATTAAATAAGATAAGTTTTAGGTGTATGACACGATCTGCACTGATTGGCGGGCAAGCACTTGTGAACCAATAGTTGGTTGACACTTTTTGACACGTTTGCGCGCACTTGACGCTCCATCTAGACATTATATAATCAAAGACCACAAGTTACCGCTACGCGTACATGACTTGTAGAGCGAGACGGCGACAGTGCTCGTACGGTCGCGATAGAAACAAGTGACGTCCGCGCTTATCGCGTTGCTAGTCGTATCAAGTGAGATCATGAACGGGGCGTATAAAGCTACCACAGCTGGAGCACTGGCCTCTTTACTATTACAGGTGGGCCGTAATCTACCACGCGAGTGCAGTGGCAGCTGTGGTTTTAAATCACGTCAGTATAGCACGACCACTTTAAGTGAGCAGTTGAAGGTGGCGCTGCTTGTCAAGCAAAAATGCATCGATATGTCAGACTTGTACATTTATTTTAGTTCTGTGTTTTCCCGCCTACGCATATAAGTTGGTTGAAGTGTATTTCATGTTTCCACGTTCCACTAAGTTGTAAGCACAGAGCTCGTTTTGAGCAGCTACAGTGTGGCCTGTAATTAGAGACGGTTAAATTTGAAATAGGCTATGGCAAACTAGGTACATTTGATACTCCGGACTGACTCATTTTGGAGCAAAAACTGGCGCCCTGTTCTCGGAACAATATTCCAATTAGTAAAGCTAGCAATATTCCTGGAAACAGCACAAATTTACGCCTGGTGCGAATTACATAGAACATAGAAGCAAACCTTTAAAAATATATCAATAGTAGGTATAAATAGAAATAAAACTCACCTAACTTAGAGATAATGTGCGGGAAAAATACATATTTTCTCAATAATTGTTTCTCCAGTTGCCAGTGTAATCTAATCACACACTCATTAAACATTTAGCTTTATTTCTGGGATGACTACACAGCGTACAGCCCTTTCACAGTTATTTTATACAAGCTTTTGCCCGCGGTTTCGCCCGCGTGAAATTCGTTGATTGTCGTATCTTCGGGATAAAAAGTATCCTATGTTAACACATATCCAGATTATAAAGTATCCGTGTCCTAAATTTCAACCAAATCCCGTCTGTAGTTTTTGCGTGAAATCGTAACAAACATCCATCTGTCCATTCCTCCTCTCAAAATTTTGCTTCACTTTAAAAACCGCATTAACTGACAAAGTCTGTCAGAATCACAATATAAGTCGTCGTTACAACAAAGTTATTGTTAGGTCACAATGTCAATGGTAAAATAATAGGACTGTATGAACATCTGCGATGGAATTTGATTTTGTCGTAAACAATATCTTATCATTTATCATACTTTTTATCTCCAACAGAGATCATAGGCCGAGTGAGGCATCCAATAGGAGGGGTGCTCTTCAGGCCACCGCTTGGAGGGCTAGTAGCCCGACCGGCTGTACTGGCTGTCCTAAACGCGTGCTGGAGCGAGCGGTCTGACCGCAGGCCGGACTTAAGACTGGTCAGGTTAAGGCTCAAGGATATGCATGCTGGCATGTAAGTATTTCTCTTTTGTCTTTTGTTTCCTTGTTTTCACTTGTCTCAGAATGGGTCGGGGTTCAGAATGATATACCTACTGAGTATGTGGTATGTGAAGCGCTCGCCTAGCCTTGGTGTTCCTCGCGTGGCCATACACTCCCGCACTCGCCCTGTTTCGGAGTAGCACCTTCAGGGCAACCATTAGGTCTAAATAAGATTTGACAGGAAGTGGGCGTTTAATTGTTGCCCGTAGGCTTTGGGGAACGTATTATTTTCCGATTTTGATCCGTTGAAAATAGCTGATCTTTAGAACTCTAAGAATGGTTATAAAAAGAGTCATAAAAAAGCAAAAGAACACTGGGCAATAATTCTTGCGAATACAATCGCAAGAATCCCGTTCAAAGTTAAAGTTTGTCTTTGGTTTATTAAAGACTAGTGCAAAAGTACAGAGATTTCTATGTTTTGCCGGCGAACAAATATCAAATAAGTACAATATTACAATCAAGTAAGAGAATTCATATTTAAATTGGACGACAAAAGTTATCAACGCTAAATTATATAGGTACTAGAACCAACTTAGTCGAATATAGGTAATTCAAATTCTAGTGAAATCCGTGCCGAAAACAAATTCAAATTCATTTATTTTGTCAACATAAGTAAAAAGTAGGTGCCAAAATATATAAAATTCAGAAACTATCTATGTTCCGCCGAGAAGCATACAAAATGTTTCTCAAATTAGGTACTTAAATGAAATTAAATTACATAAAAAATATCAATAATAATTTGGTTCAGTAAATAATTAAAATCATCAAATAACAAGGACGGAATATTTTGTTCAGTTTTTAATATGCTAAAATTTTTATAAAACAGACACGAACAAGCGATATAAATGTCTCGGCTCGACGGTATTAATGTAAATATATTACTAGTCTTGTCTAAAGCAATCCATTTAGTCATTTTGAAGAAATTTAGGCTGGCAACTATAGTAACCTATATAAAATACCACTATCCGTTGAGGATTTGAATCGAACTTATAATGAACTAGCTTTTGCCCGCGACTTCGTACGCGTGGTACTTAGAATAAAAAAAAGATCATTTCCTGTGGTAAAATGTAACCTACATTTTAAGTTAGGCATCTAGCAGTAAAGCGGTGAAAACTACGTTCAAATCTATCCAGCAGTTTTTGCGTGATGCGCGTTCAAACATACAGACATAAAGACATACAGACAGATAGACAGACAAAAATTCTAAAAACTGTTGTTTTGGCTTCTGTTGCTCTAATAAAGCCCCTCATTTATTAATTTTTTCAATATCTTCATTGGCCTGTTACAATTTTATTATATTATGTATGTATATAGATGTGTTTCTCTTGATAGGAATAAGAAACGATATAAATTGGTTGATCCATCCAGTAGCTTCTAAAGCTATCAAGATTTGATCATGAAAAAACGTAATTTGGGTGAAATTGGGTTCGATATTCGCTGAGTGACGGACCGAATCCGGGTAGTGGGTACAATGATATTCGTACCCTTTTTATACAATCGCTTATCTTGTCGACAATTTAGTATCCAGAATTTGACAAAATTTTCGTTTCTTGTTAATCCTCAGTTGAGTATTCATAGTTTATGCCCCGAAGACACAAAAACATTGTAATAAAATACGATAATTTGTTACCGAAATCCTATTTTATTTAATCTGCGACTAATTTGATCAGGCGTTTAGATAATGGCGGAAAGACTGTTTCAATCTCACTACATACTTTTATTTGTTCAGGAAAACGAACATATTCGACAACATGCTAGCAATGATGGAGAAGTACGCTTCAAACCTGGAAGCCGTCGTCGCAGCCAGGACTGAGCAGCTGCTACAGGAGAAGAGAAGGACTGATGACCTGCTGAACAGAATGCTGCCGAGGTAAGAGTTATCCTACGGCCTTCTTGAAACGTGAAGCTTGAATTTCCGAAAGAGTGTTAAGGTTAACATGTAGTAATGTAAGTATGAAGAAGAATATGTGAGAGTGAATGTGTGTGTGTGTGTGTGTGTGTGTATGTGTGTGTGAGTTTAAATAAATAAATATCTAAGTAATGTGGTAATCTTGGTATGGATCTCGTAACTGCTTAGTCACCCGAAAACAGGTTGGTTCTTGACTTGCACATTCATACATACAGATGTAGTACATTTTAATATACATAAGTGGGTAATCTTTGTTATTGCGGCCGAGGTGGAATACACACACGAGCTGCAGGCAAAGTGTTATGGAGCCGAGAACTGCAGTAACAAATGCCCACGTATATCAAACGACGGTTTTCAATACACTTTCGAAGAAATAATTTAATAATAGAACTAAAAGTATTTTTGTCATTTTTTACGCGCTTTGCTTTCGCCAGGTTGAATGAGAGGAAAAGGTATGAAGCCGCTAACCAGCCTAATATGAAAGATCTAAAATTCAATTTAGTTTTAATTTAGATCACAAATAAATTTTAATTTGTTGATAAAAGCAAGTTTGAAGTTATTGTATAAATAATAATGTTTATTTATTATAAGTATTCTGTTCATAAACACCATTTACATTTTCATTAAATATGAAGGCCTTAAAAACATGCGCCACTTTGCTGTGAAAAAAAAAGCATTCACCGCCGACTAACCGCCGATTAGAGGGAATTAAGCAGTTGTTTAATGTTATATGTGGCAAAATCATTCATTACACGATTAGGTTCAACATTCATTAATACATTGCATGTTGAACCTAAGCATAGTGCGATAAGAGCCAGTTTTCGAGAAAGTGTATTGATAATATATTTATGCCTCATGTGCTGAAAAGGGTGCTGACCGTCACAAACCCAGCCCAACCCAAATAAATATTCCAATACAACTCACCGACTCAGGAACATAGATGAAAGATCCCAGGATCGCTCAGGTATCATATTTGCGTCTAGTGGTACACTGTGGCTAACTAATCATCATGCCTAACTCTGGTGAAGCTTCTTTTTATTTCATTCCACGTCCACACGTTCACTGACATAATTACAGGAAGGAACCAATGAACGTAGAACAGGGAATGAACCTAGAAAGAAAGGAAAATTGCCGAAATCCGACTTCGTTGTATCGATTCATTCACTAATAAATTCATTCATCACTTTTGTTGATTTTTTTTGACGTTTCACTTCTCGAACATGATCGCGAATGAGAGATAAAAATGAACAAAAGCGAAGCATTTAAATTAACTGCATTAGGTGCTTTTTTTCATAAATTATCACATCATTTTTCGCCTCAATAATTTTGTTTAAATAAACACGCTTCGATTAACTTCAAAACTATTTTTGTCATAGAAATATTTCAAACAACATTGTACGCAGCGATGTGCAACATTTCTGAAAGTTTCATAGACTCGAAATGGCTGACATTTCAGCTATGTCAGATCACAACTTGCAACTATTATCTAGATATTTCAGTAAGTTTATCCTGCCGAGAAATAGTTTAACTGGTTACCCTTTAGCTAGAAATATTTTAATATTTTGGACATCTATTTTCATGCTTACATGGGCATGAAAAGGCATGTTCGCAGCGAATTTTAATAAAAGTTAATTCAAAATCGTGTGTGCGAACTTTATGTATCGAAATTTTATATGGATAATAATTTATATGGCAATACGAGAGGTCGTTGACATTAAGACTCAAGGGGAATTCACAAATGATTTATGATGGCCATTCTTCGACAGTTTGACCTCATAATTTAGCTTCGTCCGTTGTTGACTTAGTTGGTAGTGTTACTATTACTTGGAGTTCTTTTGTCGTTAATTTGTGCACAAATAAGTAAGATGTTTATGAAAGTTAGGTACTGCGTTCGCGTACGCTAGGCTTCACGTCAGTGCTATCAAAATCAGTATATTCAGTATAGGCTGGCCTTTTATTTTATTGTAACATACTATGTTAGGCCAACTAAAGGTCAAATTGGTGATGCTGCATGCGGCCTGCGGTACCTACTGATCCGCCTCAGCGCAAGTTTAGAAGATTTATCTACACCCTTTTGCTAACTGTCTCTATAACATTATAGAATATAGACAATCGAGATTTTTTTTTTCGGTTGACCACCTTTTTAGCAAGAAACCCTTTCCGAATTATTACTTTCAAATACTGTTGTCATCATGTTTCTCAAATTACTTATTTTTCCACACCAGGACCGTGGCAGAAGCCTTGAAGCGTGGTGAAAGGGTACAAGCAGAGAGCTTCGACTGCGTCACGATATATTTCAGCGACATCGTCGGATTCACCAAGCTAGCGGCTACTAATACTCCTATGCAGGTAAGCAGTATTAGAGGCTTAGGCCTTAGGATTTGCGTCAAGACAGGAGTGCGCTTCATATCATGCCGTAACCTGTCAGCGGCCGCGGTGATTGTTGGACCGCGCTTGCCGGTCGCACCCACTTTGAAGTAATACGCTTCCTACGCATGTCGCTGTCGCAAGACGCGTGTCGCCTCGTGGCCAGGCGTGGCGGCGAGAAAGGCCACCTCGACTTGTGGAATGTATGAAAAAACAAAGGATAGTCGAATGACTTTGTTTTTTTTTTAAGGACGTTTTAAACCTTGGACATTTCGGCCTCGCTGGTCTAAGCAAGCGGAAGTGCTGAACATGAGGTTCTAGGTTCGAATCCCAGGTCGGGCAAAGTGTTATTGGGGTTTTCCTTCAGGAATTTCTCAGTAGCTGCTATGGAGTGTGGTTTTGTGCCCGGTTAATGGCAATAGGCTCGCCCTCTATTTCATGAGACTAAAAAGTTAACTGGCGAAATATGGGTATTATAATTTATAATAGGTATACCTCTGCCTAACCCTTCGGGAAGGACCAACATTACCATTTTGAACCTTAACGTCATAAAAAATAGATTGAGCGGGTTCCTTTTTTTCGCTCGGATTCTAAATTGTTTAGCCATCTTGTTTCGTTTACGTGACAGGAATATATATAATTAATTTTGCTGTTTTAACTTACTTTTACACTGTTTGGAAAATAAATGGATTGAGGTACTCCGAAGAGTTGAAAATGTTTATTTTACTCCACACGGAAAATACAGAAAAATTAAAAAAATATCGAATTGGATTTATGCCCGGTCTATGACAATAGACAAGCCCAGTTATGTTTAAGGTTACATGGGACTTGAACATGACTGGTAAAATGTGCACCTTAGGTACATCTCTGCCTCAGCCTTCGGGATTATAGTCGTGATAGCGTGTTACATACTTGATTTCTATTAAAATGAGGGTAATCAATATTATATTCTTTCACACTTCCACATAAGAGTCACCAGAATTTCTTCCACACTGACGTTATCTTATTTTGCCCAGTTTTTCTTTTACGCACTGAGTCGAACATTATTAATTTCTATAGCAAGTAATTTCTGAGGCAGGTGTACGCTGTTGCTAAGATACTGGTTAGTCAAGCGTGAGTCGTGACAACTCTCGAGTCGACACTCGGTTGCTTGATCCTTTTTGCTTCGGAGGACTTTGTTTACGCTAGGCGCTGTCTTTTGTTTAGATTGATACCCTTGTCGACAATTGTGGGTGAGACAAGATATTGTTGTCCTTGTCAAACTTGAGTTTAGGTGCTTGATGATTGATTATCTGTACACATAATTATCTGTGGAAAATAATAGATTATGCGTCTTTTACTTTAAAATTTCTGTAACTACGTTGTCACTAAATTGAAGTATATTTTTTAAATTATACACAATAAACAGCTACAACAAATAATAACATATTTATGAGATTAGGTAAGCAGGGTATTATTTAAGAACTCTTAAGATCACGCTTGTTTCTGCGAAGGGTACAGGCACAGGTGTATCTATAGTAACTACGCACCCTCATTTCGCCAGATATGTTTAAGTCTCATGTAACAGAGGGCGATCCTATTTAAAGCACCAACCCGCACTGGGCTCGCGTGGTTGATTACAGCTCATTCCCTTTTACAGAATTGAGGCCTGTGGATCATTACGGGCTGATAACGCCATGCTGTTTATATCTATGTACTTGATACACACATTTGTCCGCTCTATAACACCCTCGCCTGCGGCTCGGGCGTAAATTCCGCCTCGGCTGCAATAATAAAGTTTACCCGCTTGTATCAAAATGTTCTATTTGTGTATGACTGTAATAGTTTTTAAATTCACTTAGAGATGTTATCTTAATCTCATTGGTTAACTGAATCGTTTTTTTTTACAGGTGGTGGAGATTTTGAACGACCTGTACACCTGCTGCGACGCTATCATATCATACTACAACGTTTACAAGGTAAGTTTAGATGTATTCTAGTAGTTTACCTACTTACTATACATGGATGTTTCGTTTCCCCTAGTCACTATTTAGTTGGTAGATGTATCTAGCAACAACTTTAGTTAAGGGATAATAATATATTATATTTTTTTTAAATATTAGTTTTAGTGAACATGTTCAGTTTCTTAGCTCATTGGCTAGTTTAAGCTACATTAACGGGTGCTTGCCAAGTTAATGTAGCGTGTTTATGTGATGAAGAATGAGTGTTGTGATATTATTATTTTTTATTTTTATAATACTACCAGCGTATGCCAGCGGTTTCGCCCGCTTGGAGTTCGATAATTGACCCACGGGATCGTCCTACCGAGATGAAAAGTAGCCTATGTGCTATTCCAAACTATGATCTATTTCTGTGCCAAATTTCATCCAGATCCGTTCAGCCGTTCTGGCGTGATTGAGAAAGAAAGAAAGAAAGAAAAAACCTTTATTGGCACACGCCACAAGTACACAATACAAAAAAGCAAATATAAAATAAAATTTAAAACTAACCAAGAAATATTGTGTGACTCACGGCTGCGCTAAATAGGCCCATTGAGTAACAAACATGCATCCATCCATCCTTTCGCATTTATAATATAAATATAGATAATATATTATGCAAACCATCTGTGTGCAAACCAAATGGATATTGGTCAATAAAAACAACCGCAGCTTTTAATTTCCAACACGGAATTAATCATTAGCTACGTTTTGCATTACAAATAACGTAGGCAATAAATTTTCCAACTTGAGAATGAAAGGACAATAAATTCCCTATATTGTCTAATAGCTACCCATAATTGATTGTCAAAGCAGATTGATCGCCCATAATAGCCCGCGCCGTATATTTGCCGAAATTATTTGCAACCGGGCCATTGTGATTGTTACGAATAGTCAGACTCAAAATCCCGAAAGTCTGACAGCTGCCAGGCTACCAGCTTACCAAAAGATATTGTATTACTCAGTAACTGGATTGTGGAGGTCAGATTAGGCAGTCGATCGATACTGGTATTCAACTGCATCCGGTGAGACTGGCAGTCGGAAAATGCTTGGCAGATGATGATACTGATGGTCCATTGTGATTATTTAATAAATAGAAGTGACTCATCCGATATTTTAGCTATTTCATCGAACTTTTTATTTGATACAGGTGGAGACAATAGGTGACGCATACATGGTGGTTGGTGGTCTGCCAGAGAGGTGTTCCCGTCATGCCGCAGAGGTGGCCTCATTAGCCCTGCATGTGCTGGATGCTGTACCCAAGATCAGGTCCAGGCAGGTGCCAGCCGCTAGACTGCATATTAGGATAGGTAAGTCGTGGTTACTGTCTAAGATTTTTATCTGTCCCATAATAATTTCAGCCGAGAAATGCTTTTGAACATTTTTTTTTAAATTAAATTTCTACTTTTGACCTCAATCTTGTCCTGAGGACAGAAATGAGGTAGACTATGGAACGAACTTACCCAAAAGAAGCCCATTGATACACGACTTAAATAGCTTCGGGTTACATAGACCTCAAGCTTCACTACACCGACCGATTATGTGCCTTTGGCATCCAGCGATTGGTCAACCTTACGGGAGCCCAGCCAGCGATTTGCCTTAAATTACGTCGTCGCCAATCCAGAGCCTTTTGCGCAAGCTAGTTAGTGCAAAGTATGGTAACAGGGCATAAGAAGAATGGCAAAAGAAATTAACGTACACGGCTCAAGAAATGGAAAAATAAGCAAATTAAACTGGCAACAAGTCCAAAGTGTAGGTGTAGATTGGCGAAAAATGACAATGGAAGTTGCATTTTTTTATTCTAATCTCATCTAAGTGCATCTTAACATAAACAATGTATCCTGATTTAGTTTCTAAAAAAAAGAGCTCATAGTGTCCGTCGCAAAAGCAACAGCTGCCTCTTGACGCTTAATATTTACAATCTGACGGATTATAGCATAATAAATAGACTTTACTACAGCATTAAATACGCTACTAGCAATTAATATAACAATTTCCCTTCGGAGATCCGGGACCAGCAATTTAATATTATGTTACCAAGATTGGTACGAGAAAATCTTGTTCAATTATCTACAAACTAACATACAGCTAAGTAAACTTACTAACCATGTAATTTACTCAACTATCACCTGATACTACGTAAATTATATAATGGTATATGTAGTTACCTACTCCGAAGATCAATAACCGCATACCGCAGCTCGCAGCAGCAAGCCGCCCAATCCATGCCAATGTAGTTTACAGCAACTCCATGGAGTCGGCAACGGGCAGCAATGCTCAGTCCAATCATAGAAGCAATATTATCCTTACAATGCGTTTTCAGAAACGTTTTCATAGAGTTACATTCAGGGTGTAAACGGACCCCTCACAAGGTTAGAAGGTTCCCAGGTATGGTCCAGAGCAAAATACGGATCCTTTAAAATGATCACAATGATGAGAAAAAGAAGTACCTCTCGGCTTCGGTCGAAGCGCTAGGATAACGTGCGAAATTCAAATTTTCTTACGTTTTTTGCAATTTATAGGTTAGTGTCAGGCTGTACACTAAACAAAATATGATTCGGGATATTTTGTGTGATTATTTTTTTATTTTGAGCTCGCGATATTTCGACGCTGTTGCAAGCGCCATGATCACGAGATGACTGAAATATCAGGAGCTCAAAATAAACAATAATCACGGAAGGTATATCGTAAGTGATAGAGTAAATTTAGTTATAAACCGTGAAAGTTTAAAACAGTGTTTATATAATTATAATCATTAAAATCATTAATACAACCCTATATGTTCATTTAATCCCATTGAATGACTATTTCATGAAAAAAAAACGTATGAAAATTTGAATTAGGTACGTGGGCTACCCTAGCGCATCCTCCTGGTGTGTTTTACGTCCTTCAGAAACTATTCTGTCTGTCGTAGCGATTGCTTTGCCGTTGCGGTCTGCGATCTGCGGTCTCCTTCGAAATTGTACGTTTTCAATGGAACGACGAACTATCTTGTTAGTCTATTATCGTCTATAAGACAAAGCAGTTATTCAATTATACAACAACAAGTAAAACTAACAATAACTGCTGAGAAGCCCAACATATTATTATTTCCTATCGTCATTAATATGTTTAGGCTGAAAATTATAAGTTTTCTGTTATCTATCAATTTCAAACTTCTCTTCAAAACATCGTTATTACGTGCCCGAGCGTAATAGTTGGTAATATTTCTAAACAATAAGTAACTATAGAATTTTGGGTTCGTTTACATTCTGTTTACTCAACCGAGCAATTCACCCCATGATGGTGAATAACGAACATATTTTGAAAGGGATTTACTCGTTAATTAAATGTTAAAGGTGGCCTGGAAAAATATACTTAATTAACAATTCCAATGCCTTGATAAGCGTGTTGTTCCTTTCAAAGTTTTGTCTACACTCGAAATCGCGTCCTTATTTATACCGGTTTACGCTGTCTTACTAAGCACAAAAGCGGTATTTCAAAAAAAATCGTCTAGTAGATTTTGATGGCATCGAGTAGCTTAAATAAATACGCATCTAATTAACTTAGATAAAAAGTAGTATCTATTTTAAAACAAAAAAAAAACCTAATAAGCAAAAAAACTAATCCGTAAAGTTTTAACCAAAATATATCTACAAAACTTTAATTTTCTCGATACTGGTTTTCTCTGAAATACTGCTTTTGCGTTTAGTACAGCAGTACGGTACTAGACTACTGGGGAGAATATTGATGATGTTGACATCGGTTTAGCTGTCAGAAATCCTATTCTTTTTTATACTAATGTTACAAAGCAGTCAAATTAGTTTGTAAGTTTGTATGTAGGGGTTAATCTTCGGAAAACTAATCCGATTCAGAAAATTCTTTCACTAACGGGATGCTACTTTATCCCCGAGTGCCATAGACTACATTCTAAACGTTCCCGCGCGTTAAGGGTCTATAGTAGGTCAGATGGCTTAGCATGATCCTCCGTTATGCCGAAAATACTGCAGCATTAATTTTGAAATAAATATACGGCAAAGTTGAGGATTAATGCTAGGTCCTATGTTTGACGAAAACACGATTCCATAAAATTTTCTCGATAGAAAAAAATTCCAAAGTTACCTCCAAACCGAACGATAAACCGCTGGTATTCAAAAAATACATAAAATTAGATCATGAAACTTGGCATACTAACTGAACTACCTATAAAGCAGGTCTTATGTTTGTTATTTTTTTTAAATTCCTGTTATTTTCAGCTTAAAAAGAAAATACCTAAACTATCGGCGTCTTGAAGTTGGTTCTCTGCCGCCCGCCACCCGCGCTCAGTCTCGCTTCGGCTTTCGAACGGGAGAGTTGTGCCGCTTGCGCTCAGAACACACATTACGCAACAATACGACGTAAAATTAAAATTTATGTACTTAGGTTTATAGTGTGGCGCAATGGGAAATAACGGTTGGCGTAAAGAAACAGGCAAACATAAATATGATAAACTTAATTAAATAAGTATCTATTCACCTATCTACTATTTATATACAAACATATAGGTAGACAGCATACGACACGTTTGGTGCAGTGGCTAAGCGATTGGCTGCTGCGCTACGAGTCGCAGGTGTTTCTGCATGTGAAGATTTGTGTTTGTAAGTTTCAATCACAAATGCATCGTCCACGATTCAGGAGAAATCCAGTGTGGGGCAACTTTTATAAAAAATAAAAAGATAAAAATTACCTATATAGTTTTGTTTTTGTTTTGACAATATATGTATATTACAACAAAATATAGGTATCTACAGTAAGTAATTGTAATTGTTTTTTATAATGTTGTCCCACTCCAGGATTTCTCCTGAATCGGAGACGGTGCGATTACAAACACAAATCTTCACAACTATCGTTAGGCTATAAAAATATTTCTTCCGTGCGGGAATCGAACCCGCGACCCGCAGTGCAGCAGCCAAGCGCTTAGAAATACCTAATAAAAATATAGGTATGTTCGGAAAGTACCTACCTATCTAACTACAAGAAACAAAACTGTAACTTACTTATCCGACTGTAGTGCTACCTACCACATACATAAAATGTATGAACTTACTGACGTACCTTGGTAGTTTAGCTAAATAATTATAATGTATCTTTCTAGAAGACGTCGATTACACAGTACTGAAAACGATGGTGATAAAGATGATGTTCCGGTAAATTCGTCAGTATCTTCTACCTACCTAAAAATGTAACTGATCTGTTATTCGTACCCACGGCTACATAATTATCAAACTATACATTTCCAGTATAAGCTGATCTCACATTGTATAGGCATTCCGTACAATGAGAGGTCAGAAAAAGCAATAAGTACCTACGCAGTCGCGCACACATCCGCATTTCTTAAAACAGAACGTACTACACGATCAATTATAAACCTTATCCCATCAATCACAGCGTGTATTATACCATGCACCGTACAACTTACCCACACAAAAACATCGGTTGCTATCGTTGTGCTGTGCAAAAGCAATTTATTTTACATATACGCTAGTGATTGACTAAATCGGAAATTTATCGAATCTTACGTTTATTATTGTACAAAAAAAGATTGGGTCCTCAAAATAAAATAAATAATAAACTGCATGTCCAGAAAATATTATAATAAAAATAAACAATATGTAGCTAAAAAAAATATTATTAAGTAAATTAACACAATCAAAAATCCGGTTACGTTGGTTGAAGCTGTCATAGCGTATTGAAATTGAAACAGTAGGTATTGTTGAACCCTGCTATGGTGTTTACTCACTGACCTGTAAAGTGGAAGTATTTGTGCAGCACTTGCCGCTTTGACTGGGGTGGCACATTTTGTCAAATAGTGTACTCTTAAATTCATATATTTTTCCATGACAGATTTGATAAGAAATAATTTATGTCATTATTCAATGGGAACTGCTCAAATTGGTAAAACGTAATATTATCAAAGAGATCTAATCCTATCGATCGATCGATAGCCTACGTTAGTCGATCTGCACAAGCACATCACTAACTTGCTGCATGACGCCACGGCTGCGATGCATCCACTTAATAAAGTATCGTTTTGTGATGTTTACATTGCTTGTCCAGTCACTTAGCGGCAAACTTAGGTAGTGGTTAAGGGGCAATGTATTTGTTGCAAAAATAGTACAGTCGCTGTGATATTTGAAAACAAAAATAACGTAGTAAGAGCAAGAAATATTTTACGATTTGTTGTTTTTCATGATTTTAAAGACAAATATAGTAAAATACTTGTACTAACACATGGTAAGTGATTCCATTTTGACGTTAGTAGGTACATTGAAACTAAATTTGCGATGTACAATTTTATGTTCATATAATGACAAGTTAATATTAAATTATGATTAATAATTTTATTAAGTACTTAGTACTCGTCCGATAATAGTGTAGTTTACTCTAACAAAATCGCTTCGACTTCGTGTGCCCGCGCGCGTCACCGCGAGCTGTGTGCGATCGCGCCGATCGCGATAAAAGAGTGAGGTGGCGCGGTGAAGTGGGGGCCAAATTAGAATTTGAGCTGAGGTTATATAGACTCTTAATTTCCGTACATAACGGGAGCGAAGCCGCGAGCAAAAGCTATTCTGCCATGAATGTTTGGTCGTAGGTACATAAAAACTACTTACTACGATAACGACAACTTTTATAGTATAGTACAAATAATTACGGGTTTTAAATTACCTGGAAATTTAAAACACCGAACTAAATGATTGTTTGTAAAAAAAAAACTAGATTGCGATAGTATTCTACTGGTACAAGTCCACTTGCCTACTCGACCAATGTGAACGAGTCTTAAGTGATAAACTTGACTTTCAGCAAGTCGTGAAGCTAATTTTAGACTAAACAACATAAATTGCGACACATTTGTATCTGACACTTGAGTCGTAATGTTTCGTTTCTATGGTGTCAAAAAGTATAGCCGTACTTGTAACTAATACTAGTAATAAATGTGTGACATTTGGACTTTATTTAGATAAAATTATTTGTTGGGAGCATGCATGAAGTATTATGTCGTAGGTCGCGGCCTTGAGAACTTGGAAAATTTGTGCGTTAAGATAACGGTGTAACACAATCGACACTTTTCTACCACTCCACTCTGTGTGAAAATACCTGCAATGTCGTATTTTAAATTGTACTTAACTTGCAAAACTCCTGTTGGTTTTACCAGATAGTAAACATTTTGTGAGAACATTGTCAAACCATCTAGCCTAGGACCAGCTGTGGACAGCTGGTTAGAATAATAAAATAGAATACAGGCACTCAAAGAGGCCCGCAACCGTACCGAACCGTACCGTACCTGCAAGCCCTTATTTTAATGGCGATACTTAGATACACAAGGCTTCCAATCGTAAACTGGTTAATAACGCGTTAGTAAGAATCGTAGGACCGTGTCTTTGAAAAACTAGTGCTGTCATATTCGAGCTGCTCATTTAAGGTTTGAGTTCGAAACACATAACTTTAGACCAGCGTGATGGATAATGGACTTCAAGGCCCGGTGGCCACCAATACGGAGAAGACCAAGATTCAACCAATCACAGGAAAGACGAGACATGCGATGTGGAGTTTAAACCTGTGGTTGGGCGATTTCTTCTCGACTGTTCTCGACTTTGGTAAAGACCAAGCCTTAAGGTCCATTGTTCTCGTTGCCTGCAAACTGATCAAAATCTCCGTCTCCAGGTATACACAGCGGCCAATGCGCAGCAGGCGTCGTGGGAGTGAAGATGCCAAGGTTCTGCCTCTTTGGAGACACAGTCAACACTGCAGCCAGGATGGAGTCCAGCGGAGAACCGCAGAGGATCCACGTCAGCCATGACACCTACCTGCTGCTCAAACAACATGGAGGATACCATTTCAAGGAGAGGGGGATTGTCAATATCAAGGTGAGGGATATCAGTTTGTTTGGATCTTTGAGTCAAGTTCTTGATAAGGCCTGTATGGAAATTATAAAGACTAATTAGTATTACTTGCTTGACTTTTATAAAAAAAAAATTGAAAAGACTTACCTCTTCGTTTTCGTCGTCAGCATTCTCGAGAGCATTCATCTTTATCTTGTTTCTTCACGAGATATTTGTCAATAATGTTTTGATTTTCTCTATTTGTAGGGCAAGGGAGAAATGAGGACTTGGTGGCTAGTGGGTGAAGACCATGAAAGGAGAAAAAACACCATGAGTAGATACCGTGAGTATATTGTTTTGGTTTCGCAGTAAACATCCCTAGACCAACCCGAGAATAGATTGTTACAATATTCCAGAGGCATCACAAAATTATTCTTAATGATGCGAGCAAATTAAGTATTTATGTTCTCTTCCGTTGAAGATTTCTATAGAAACATAGGAGATTTCCATGTAACTGTGCGAAAAGGATGCAACGCTATATTACCGACTGTTTCTGTTTTCATAGAATTGCGATCGTCTTCGGAAGAGCACTTAAATGTCAGAGTCAGAGTCAATATTTTAACAGGTGAGTTATTAATACTATATCCTACTCTCCAGAACCAGGTCTACTCCGCAACATGAACGAAGAGAGCGAAGACTTATGGGGCCTGAACCGCTCCATCCTCAACATCCGCGACAGGGCCCGCCTCTCCTGTGGGGGGCTCGCGGGCCCCGGGTCTGCCCTCTCCTCCCCTGGGCCTCCAGCCTGCGACTGCTTCATCCCCAACCGAGACCACCACTCAGCCCCTGTAGTCCTGTTCTGCGACGAATGACGTTAACAAAGCTCCCTTCAATATTTCTGGTTGAAAAACGATTGTGATGTAGATGTACTGAATGAGGTGAAGGTTGAAGGTGCAGACACTGTAGAAGATAGTTATAATGATTTTATGCTCGTGTACCAACGTGGGGCGAAGGTGGTTGATGATGGAGTGGCCAGCAGAGCCAGGGAGCTGGCAGCTTTGAGGAGACTGTATAGCGTCGATTATGAGGGTGGTACATGGTTGTAATTGTATGGAACTGTTAGGTTTTTTTTTAAAGTGTTGTGGGTAAGGTAAGTTGAAGTATATCGTCAAATTTTAGCAGTATTTAGAGTTGGTCCAATGGGCAGCGATTTTTTTTTCATTGAGTACCTACTCGTGCTGGCCTGTTTATATTTTTGTTTTAAAGAATGGGTATTTCTTTACTTCTCTTTCAATGGAAGAAGTTTGGGTCTCTTCAAGATAAATCGAATTGTAATTTTAATACTCGCCATTATCAAATTTTAAAGCTTCAAGAATTTTATAATGTTATAATTATTTGATTATTTACTTTTACTTAACTTTAGTAGATAGATATAATAAAAATGTAATGTCAAAGGTAATGTCGTAACTATGGTAATCTACATTCGTAATAATGCTGAAGATTTTTAAAGTAAGATAGATATTGTGACTTTCGCCATTTAAGAAGTTAATGAAAAGAAACCCCATTTTATTATTATATATTATGTCTATGTATTAAATAGAAAATAAGTAATTTCGAATTAAGAACACATAAATTAACTACATAACTAGTAGAGTTGTGACATTATAGGACGACGTTAACAAACGTCTTTCAGCTGCTTCCGATTAGACTGGAAGCTGACCCTAATATACTTGGGATAATGGCTCGGCAGACGACGATGAAGTAGATACTTACAGTGAAAATGACCGAGTAGGTAATCCACACGGCAAGTACTTCAGTACCTTTGCATATGCTACAATCATGCTTCGAAATTATAACAATTTCCATATCACATCTTGTACCTAGCATTAATAGATATGTATAATTTTATGTTTAGTAATACGCGACAGCACCTGTAAGTACTTTATTCACCGTCTCACATACTTAATTGGATGCCATTAAACCCAATAAGTATCCATTATACAATTTATCGTGCGTCTCCGATTTCATAGAACTGCGCAATTCAAGAACGTGTCTTTGCATAATTAAAGATACTTTTAAAATAGGAATTTATCCTTAAGCTCAATGTATTGAAAGCCGGTATTATCGTTCAATACCTTAGTTGGTACTTAAGTTAGTAAACGGGGTGAAAAAACTGTTTTTAAAGCTTTTGTGGAAGGATTTTTGAGGGGCCAGTTTAAAAAATTGGGGTCGATGACTCATTGTGCAAATATTTTGGCAAGTTAGGACACGTGAAGTTTAATTATGTAAAATAGTTAAGAATAATATGGCCATTGATTTAAGTATTAAGAGTTTATTCCATGACATAAGAGGCTAGATTATAATATTTCAAGTTACTATTGACAATGATATAAAATACCTGCGCCATTTTTGCAATAGACCGACTGTTTTTTTTTTAAACATAGTTTTGCCGCTTTTCCTAGCTGAACAATAATGTTAATTTTACTGATCTCATAAGGTGTAGGTATGCCTAAAATTTATAATAATTATCGATAAATAACGTTTCTATTTTGACGAAAAGTCTGTGTAATCGAATAGACGTTAGTTGTTAGAGAATAAAATCTATAAATGTGATAGACACTTAGAGAAAGGTTACATTATATACGAAATTGAGAATGACTGAACGGGTAAGGAATAGATAATTGTATATTATTATCTACGTACTTATATTAATTTTAGTAAGTATCTAAATTATATTGTTTTGATATGAAATGTATTGCAACAATTTTGTAACGTACCTAATAAATGTACCTATGACCATATTGATAAGTAAGTTTTTTGTATTAAGTCTCTGTGTGTTAATGAATGTTTATATTATAGGATGAGTGTTGTGTGATTTTGACCAAATCCCTGCCAATGTTGTTCTTGTATGTTTATCGAAATCGATACACTAACACCCGTATCTATAGTCGAGTTAAAGTAATTACTTGAGCTTAAGTAATTGCTTGTGCAACATTTTTTATGCAATAGACAAGAATTTAAACGAAGTATGAACCGTCAAAGGAGGAAGGTAAAGCTAAGAATTATAACTTTTTACAGTTCTAACTTCAAGCAATTACTAAACTACCTACATAAGTAATAAAAATGGTACTTATCTTAAATAATGAAATTTAAGTAAACACTTTGACTTGTTTATAGATACGGGTGTTAATATTGCATTCTGAAAGTTTTCTACGTCCGTAAATAGCTATCAAACAAAAAAATCAGCAAAAAAAAAAAACGAAAAAATCAGTCGTAATAGCTATCATTTCCCTATTTGATTAATTAATTAATTAATCTTGCCAAAATGAGGAATATGACTCTAGCCACAGAATACGTATTAGTACAATTCAACGGTCAATTGTTGCTTCTGAAGTGCTAGTACTAAAATATTCGTCTCTTAGCGCATCGATGGCAATTCAAATTGTGTCGGCCCAGAATTGAGCCACGCGTTGGCGGCTTCAGTAGCGTCCAAAACCAAAATATTGATTATGAATAAGTAATTTCCTATTGACTGCCCCTCGTCTGGGGCGAGCAGATGGTTATGTCGGACTCCAACCGATTAAAACCCACTGTTCCTACTACTACCATGTGCCGCGGTCCCGGGAGATACAAGTATGTACATTCGCGCGCACCCCCGACTGGCCTATTTGCTGACCAGCTAAAAACCATGATGTTTCTTTAGTCAATGTTGTATTGTATTATATAACGGGCTGGTGTCCGCAACTCCACGTCCAAAGCGCGTACATTAAATACATCGTAAGCTGAATGAAGTACCAACAGACCCAACCCTAAATGGACCGTGGGGAAAAGGGGACCACTTACTGGGACAAAATGTTTTACTAACCATTTAAAATACATGACGGGGTCCTATTTCCCTCTGAGTGGTTATTTTTACAAGTAGCTGAAAGGTTAAAAGGGACAATTTATTGTTCAATCGATGAGCAACGCTTTGCGTAAAATGTTTAAAAAAATAAACAAGGTGGAAGGGACATCGACGCACAAACGGCTACGATGTATTCAGATTTGATTTGTATTCGATGTATTTAGTACTTACATCATTCTGAACCCCCCACACCGAAATTTATATCGGTAATTAAAAAAATATACGTGTCGAATTGAGAACCTCCTCCTTTTTTTTGGCGGTTAAAAAAAACAGCAGTTCCATACATTTTGACCATGTAGCATTGCGCTTTTGTAGGATTCGGCTGTTTAAATGATGTAATACGTGGTAACCATTTGTGCGTCGGCGAAACTTCCACCTTGTATAGAGGAGTAATATTAAAAAAAAACCGGTCAAGTGCGAGTTGGACTCGCGCACCGAGGGTTCCGTACAAACCTGTGGGTATATAACTTTTTTTTATATGACAAAACTAAAAATTTACGGTTTTCGTAATTTTTCCTATATCTGTACTATAAGACGTGACTTCGTACAAAATTTCAAGATTCTAAGTTCACGGGAAGTACCCTGTAGGTTTTGATTCCCGTGCGAGTTTCGAAAATTTGCGGAAATTTGCGGCCTAAGTGGCTGTATCTTTTGATTGCGTTGACTTAGAAGGTTGATTTTTCTACAGCTTCCAGGGACAGTAGAACTAAGTATCATATAGAAATTTCATTTCGTTTGATACCTCCACGCGTTCCTGAGAAAAACGGTCTTGACAGACGGACGGACGGACGGACGGACGGACGGACGGACGGACGGACAACAAAGTGATCTTATAAGGGTTCCGTTTTTTCCTTTTGAGGTACGGAACCCTAAAAACAGATTTAGCGTCAATTAACTTCCCTTTAAAATTTTCAAATAAATTCAGTCTGTAAGTAGGTCAAAATAAATACCTACATAGCTAATTAAAATTGATAATTCAATCAGTGTAGAATCCTTCAGCCACTGCCCCTAACATGTTCAAGCCCGTGAATCTATACATATAATAAAAATTGTAACATGCCGGCCGATGTCTGTACATTGAAGTTATTAAAAATATAATTATATATATGGGGGGTTTTTATTAGAGCAACAGAAGCCAAAACAACAGTTTTTTTTTTAATTTTTGTCTGTTTGTCTTTCTGTCTGTATAGTACGCGCATCACGCAAAAACTACTGCATGGATTTGAACGCAGTTTTACCACCCGACTCTCTGCTGCTACTTATCATAAAATATAGACTACATTTTACCACAGGAAATGATCTTTATTTTTATTCTATGTACCACGCTTACGAAGTCGCGAGCAAAAGCTAGTTGAGAAAATATTTATACCTACTTTTTACATATATAACGCTGTAAATAAGCCATTCACTACATAACTAAGTGATCTACATACCTAATTATAAATACATAAATAAAAAGAAATATCTAATAAGAAATACTTCAATGTTATAAAAATCCTTGCTTCGAGTTATTCAGAGATTTGCCCTTTGTAAAACAACAGTAGAAAATTAACCTAGATAAAGATTAGATAAGTATCCAATAACCTACCCACTACCTACCACTTAAGTGGATAGCGATAAATGTTGTCAAAAACATTTTAAAAGATAGGTTCCCATATTGGGAAATAACTGAAAAAATCTTTTTTTTTTCACAATTTCACTGCCGGTCTGGGAATCGAACTCGAGACCCCACCCACCCTCAGTAGTATCTAATACGTAACAGTAGCGAACACAGACCAACGGAGCAGCCAAGTTCACTGTGTAACACAGCATAATATTCCTATAATGTTCTTTCTGCCAGGAAATAGGCTTCCTCTATGTGAAAAACAGTGGGCCGTAGTCCACCACGCGGGCCCAGTGCCGTAGTTTGATTTGTGACACGTAGCTTATGTGTGTACCTAATTAGTACCGATTTCGATAAATAGCGCCTATTCTTTGTGCGTCAAATGACTGTCCAAGCTTAATACTCTCATTTTTTTAAATAATTACGCATAGATTTATTATACAATTATTAAAATTTACCGAAGACTTGTTGATGAATGCTTTATTTATAAATGAAATCTACATGGAGTAATTATACCTAAATGTACTTAACTGAATATGTATTGCTGTTGACTGTTGATAAAATAAAGAGTTTTTTTTATATAATTACTTTTTTGTTTCCTGCGTAATAAAGGACGTCACTTGAATTAATGCCCAAACAAAGGCACACTGTTGTGACATCAACGCTCGGTTCGGCCGTTGAAATTTTAGCCCGCAATCACACGGGGTGGAAGACACATCGACGAACAAACGAATACCATGAATTCAGTACAACATTCCATTCGATGTCGGATTCCACCCTGTATTTAGGAATAGCGAAAAGTACTCAAAGGAGTCTCGAGCCAGATTTTAATGAACACTAAAACTAAGTACTTACATCATTGGACTTTTGAAAAATCAATATTCCTAGCCAGGGATCGAACCCGTCGAAAACACACACTAATTTATTACCAGAGATCGGAATAGGTAGAGTATATTTGCCTAAACTTCAAGAAAGTAAATAACATATCATAATACTACTCTCCAATTAACAGCTTTATTTCGTAATTTCGGGATTTTCTAAGGAGGTATTATCCACATGTTACTTAATATGTTACCTAAACTTCGTTGAAGGTTAGCCAAATATACTCTAGGATCTCTGATTATTACACATTCGATGGCGTCGCTATTGTGTGTAAAATTCAGTAGTAAGGAAACGAAATAAAGCACAGTATTACTTTTCTGTTTCTTCGTTATATTTTTCTCAACAATATTAAATGCACTGGTTATCACAAAATAATGTAGAACTTGCAACGGCTGGAGAAAGAATGAGAAACGCTCAGCTCAAAACGGCCGCCACCTAAAAACTATTCCCGCACTTTGTTTGCCGCCATAGCTTTACCGCCATTTCTATTTTATTTATTTAAAAGCGTAACTTCCAGAATCAGTCATTTTACCAACACTTTAAATCAATTGATCAACTGATATGAAACTGACACAGATAAAATATAAAACTTTTAATCAATTGAGCAACAAATATTAAACGTAAAACAAATCAAATTTAACATCAGGATAAAATTCTTGGAAATAATGACATAAGTACGGAAAACTGTATAGCCACCTACAGCCTGCACAGCTCTATTGAAGAGATGTTCGGTAGTTAGATTGGTACCTACCCATCTACCTTACAATAAGTAGATACATACACACCGTGAAAAGGACACCATGTCATAAACTTTCACCATGGATTCAGTACAATCATGATTCTAGAACCCTTTCATTGCATTCATTTAAGAAATTCTTGTTCTTTCATACAAAAATGCAACACCAACGCCATTTTATTATCTACACATTTATAAAGTACCTATCCACTGCATTTTTATTTTTAAATAATCGACAGAAACATAAAAATGTATCTCGGTTGGTTGGGTAACACCTAATAGTTTATAATGAATAGAATTACGTAACACATAGGGGCCAAAAATACCGCAAGCCTAAGCCCAAAAGCCCAAATAACACAAGCAGACTGATCAGAAACCCTAACATCATGAAGAGTAGGACCGGACGTTATAGGGGCAAGCTAAGCGTAGACATGAAAGTACCGCCACTAGTTATTAAGGTTTGTGTCGCGATGTCCTTTACACCTCGTATAGGTAGGTATTTAGTAGATATTTACCAAAACAACAAACGTCTCCGAGCCCAGACACACGCAGTATCTAAGGACTTTTATACTAGGTGTAGGTACAGACATTCACGTCAACATTTAATACATTTGACCTGTAAAGGGCGACGAAGTCAGTTCATTATTTACGCTGTTACGCAACGTTTACCTACGTAATCGTATCTATATAGTAGGTAATTAAACTTAGATCCAATCTAAAGATGTGGCTCAAATTATGATAAAATTGGGTTGTGAACGGGTCGGTGCATACCTATTTAAACAGGGCGTGATATAACTACTTATTTTCAAAGTCAAGTCGAATTCATAAAAACGCCGAAGGAAAATCAATTAGCTAGGCAGCATTTACCTTGCTTAGGTAGGTACGTAAACTTACCTACCTACTCTGACTGACTTTATTTTTAGTTGGTTTTCACCACAAGATTTCACGAAAAGCCCACACAAGAAAATGATGTCGAATTATTAATTGCAGGTAGGATTGTACCTACCCTTCAGGAATGACAGGCGTGGTCTTATTTTCTTTTACTAAAAGGGTGAATACTTAATTAACATGCAGATTATGTTTTTGAACGCAGTAACCGAGCTTTCTAATTATGCAGACACGAGACGGGCACAGAATGCCGTAGATCATAGGTTCCCAACCTTTTATGGACTACCATCCTAATCGTCTGCGAAATCTTTCACATTTGCTAACTAAAAAGCTGGAAATTAAAAAAGTAATTAAAAAAACTAAAAAACCCGACTGCGGTAAAAAAACTTAACTTTTTTAAATTTAAAATGTTAGGTTAGGTGTGTTCTTAGCTTTTTAGTGTTTTTTTAACTTAAGTTTTTTACCGCAATCGGGTTTTTTAGTTTTTTTTATTACTTTTTTTTTGTAATAAAGATCGTGGTAGGTACGCATGTAAGTATTAGGCCAGGACTCCACGAAAGCAAAGACGAGACTAGGTAACGATGTGTTGTAGGTAAACCACCAATAGAATTTTGTTATACAATGTGGAGATGACAATATGACTTTAAATGAAAACACTGACAATACTGGTTTATAGAAACATTTGTAAACTATCAAATAAATCCGAACATCGAAATTAAAAAATCATTTTTTTCTAACAAACTAAATAGCTTAAAACTGCAAACAAAATAAAACACCATTTATAAAATTGGTACACTGACCTGCGATAAGAATGGCAACGCAGCTTGGTGTCATTCATGAAAAGCTGTGGCCGACGTGACGCAGCGACGACGTAATGGTTGGCGCCATTATTCTTATTATTATTAATGCTCAATTACTCAAATCAAATCACAGAATATTAACCAAATAGTCGGGCATCATTCACCCGCGAGTTATTCACTAATCAATTTATTATTCACAATCACTTTTCGATCACATAATTATGTCGCCAGTCATTAAATTTTTTTATTTTCAATATGTCCGCCGTGTTTTTTTGTACTTATAAGGTTTGCGTTTGTCACGTTTCAAAACTTTTTGAATAGTTTTGTGATTTACACGAAAATGTCGACCTGCATTACGCAGACTGGACGTCGGATTGCGATCATAATAATTAATAACTCTTTCGTCTGAAATCACATTTGCACGTGGAGGAGCACCATCTACGTGCGGGATCAAGGATTGATTTTCCCGTATCCTCTGGACAGCTTGTACAATAGTGCGCCCGTGGGTCGGACACATACGCGTGTTCCCATACCTCTCACGGTATGTCCGTACAGCTAAAGCGGCATTACCGTGACACTCCCCATAAATTAAAATCATATCGGTGTACTCCGAAGCGGTATAATTGTAACGAGGCATGATTATTTAATAATAAAGCTTGAAACACCAAGTATTAAGCGTCTAATTTCGCGCAGTTTACTTAGCTATTTAACTAAGTACCTATAATACGTTTATGTGTCCTGTCACTATTAAAACAAAGCGTCAAATTTCGCACAACACAACAACAAAGTTACGATAACACTCGCGCGGCGACTTCAAACGGGCGCGGGCGCATCCGAAATTCCAGAGAAAAACAAAACGCGTCACAGGCAGGAAGGAAGTCCGGTGACACACTGACCTCGTAACCTAGACACGTCGACAAGTAAGCAAAGTAGAAACAAGCAAACTTACTTATCTCTTTCGCACATACATATTTTGCGATTGACATGAGTGCGTAACAGGAAAGTAATAACTTTCGCATGCATTTTTTCTTATCTAGCTGTGATGACACGCTTTATGACTCTTATGGCTCTGGCATAAAGTATAATTTGCATTGAGAAAATAAATTTGAAAGAAAAGGCGTAGGTTTTTAAAGTAGCGAGCTGGCAACGTGTGTCATTAACCTGTCGCTTGCTCTCCTGTTTACTATACATCATGTAGAAAATACTTAAAATGAAAAATAATGTCCTGTGGCTAAACTACTGGATATATTCATTTGATTTTTTGTGTGACGGTTGGGAATATCATGACGTATACGAAGTTTCATTTATGATCATATTGTCCTCCCCACATTGTATACACATCTCGACTCCGCTTAGATTTCATGGAAACGGCTGAGCAAAGATGAAAGGAGAGTAGAGATGTCTCATATATTTTTAGGCCAGCCTCCGCACTCATCTGTCAAGCAGGTAGCAGCGCACAGCGGAGATGAGAAGAGACGTATGTGGCTAGCGATAGCGGTGAGCGGCGTGTGGCGCCCTTTTTACCCGTGTGTGGCGAAACCCAATAAGGTTTTAAACTAGGTAATGATTTTAACAAATTGAATTAAATAGCATCCTGATTTGTGTCGCTTATGCTGTCATTAGATTTACTAAGAGCATGTAAGAGCCGGCGATGCGGCCACGCCGTGGGGAGACTTGAAAGAAAATACAGAGTTAATTTTTAACAAAAACATCTATTTATTTATTGTAGAATTACCAAGTAAGCGTCATAACATGAATTATAATAAATACTTGATAAGTATAGTCTACCTACAACATACTTACTAATATTTTACTTTTTTTTAGTACAATAATGAACGGATTTTCTTACGAGACGACAAAATGTAGGTAAATAACGATAAAAAAATATTAAAGGAGATCGGGCCGAAGCGGTCCAAGTGGCGTCGGTGAACTAGGCCTATTGAGAAGGCATATTTTCGCGCCAAAAAGATTGCTCAAGATTGAATTTTAGGCGCCATAAAGATTGCTTTATGGAAAAATAAGTTATTCATCATTTAAAAAGAACTATGGAATGAACGTTTGCAGTAATTAGAAAGAGTCAGTGACTAAGACATGCTTCATTTTAAAGCTTGTTAAAAGAGGGTTATTTTTTTGTTACGGCCATTAGCAAATCCGCGCCAGGAGAAAAAAGTTAAACGCCATAATGTACATATACTGACCACAAAATCTACTAAATCAATGGATACACGGAGCATCGTTGATTCAGACTCACATCATTTTAAAGCTTGTTAGAAGAGGGTTTTTCTTTGTTAAGGACATAAATAAATCGGCGCCGAGAAACAAAAATTATACGCCATAATGTTCAATTACTGACGACAAAATCTTCTAATTCAAGAGATACAAGAGGCTTAAGTGATTATTCATTGGTTTAATGCCCCGTGGGTTGTACGTACAAATATCCTGTAAGAATACTCTCAGGCAGCCCTAAGGTTTTTGCTGTGTCAAGAATTTGGTTAAACGGTTCGCTTACATCACATCAACGAATGCGACCAATTGTGAACATCTGCATACCTGATACTATGAACCATGTTTGCTTTCCCCTTTGAGGATGATAGTCGTGAAGTTTTTCTGTCTCTAGAACTTAGCAAATAGATTGTTTTCAACTCATAATAACCAATACGACCAACTGTGAACTTAGGCAAAGGAAAAATAAAACATGTATGCTTACCCCTTTAAGAATTATGGTTGTGAAGGTTACGCTCATGTTTATCAGTGATGAAGTGACGAATTCTTGATACTAACTTTATTGGTCAATATCATTTGTTTAATCCACCTTGTATTGCTCTTAAATAAAAGGAAGAATTCAATTTACAAATTACCCTTATTTTAACCTTATTTTTTTTAAGCGTATTTCATGAGCTTTGATAATAATTGAAAAGCATGCAACACAACAAGTGATTTGAGTATTCTAGAATCAACAGAGGTTCTTGGACCATAGTCTACAGAAGTTTGCTCTATCTCCTTTGTTCTGTCATGATGGATATTCTTAAAACTACTTTTGTACAATATACTAATTCATTTTTATTTTATACCTTCTCATCTAATGGAATGAATGAGTGATAGATAATACATGGAATGAATGAATGAGAATGGTTTGAATGAAATAATGGAAAACCTACTTTCTTATAAGTTAAAAAAAAATACTGATGATATGAAATGAAGACTGATTGATGACAAATAAATAAAAACTCTTGTTTACATAAGTTGTGTTCTGTGATTATTGAATAGGTATTTTCTAAAGCCTGGTTACTCTTGCAGTTTGTATTTATGCAACACAATACAAAATTTACACCGTCACTTACAGGATATCTTTCAACTTGAGTCACCCGATCTCGCTTGCAACAGCGTCAAAATATGGGGAGCTCACAATAAATAATAACCATAGAAGATATCACATAAGTGACAGTGTAAGTTTAGTTATAAACCGTGAAAGCTTAAAACAGTGTATGATACAAAATGTTGTACAATTTGTATTTCTGCATATTTCGCATTTACGACAATGTGACAAGTTCCAGGAAAAATACCATTCTATGTAGACCAGAGCTAAAGAAAATTTTGCAGAATATTCAAACTACAATGCATAAATCTACAAAATGACTAATAATTCCAAATAAACTAAATGATCATTTCTTTAATCCTCGTATTCTTAGTTCCATTTCTAGGTATGCTTTCATGTTCGGATCTTCAACCATCTTCAGTATCTTCTCACTGAGTTCAGGTCCAGCATCTTGCATCTTGGCTGATAATGCTTCCGCCCAAACAATGAAGACACAGTTTGAGCATCCGGATTGGCAGCAGGCTGTTGGAGGTTCGTCTATGGAGGCCTGGAATTGAAATGAGGTTTTATTTTAGTATGCTCTTTCGTCAAATTTATTGTGTATTCAGCCAGCACAGCTTAGGTAGTTTTTTACCATAATATTGTAGGTCTTAGATATAGGAGAATGAACAAATTAAAGATAAGTTTCTGATAACAGAAAGCAAAAGCCCTGGTTTTTTTTAAAGTTAATAGATGTAATTGTCTCGTAATTACAGGTACCCTTATATCTATGATTGTTTACATCTGTTAATAATTAGTTTCTACATGTCTAAGTCCGCAATACCTACTACATATTAAGAAAAAGGCATAACAAAGTTTAACTTACATCTTTAGCTATTCTCTCCAGCTCCTTCTCTTTCTCATCATCTGAAGCTTGCGACGTAGTCGTACAAGGTCTAACAAAACAGTCCTGATATCTTATTAAAGCTGGGAGTCGTGAAATATTTAATTTCTGAAATCAAGGTAACAATTTCTTTTTGTTATTGGAAGAGGTCAATTAAAGGACTTTACAGAGAATTGAGATACTTACAAACATTATTTTATTTTTTAATTCAAAATATTCGTAGGTAAAAAAGATTTCAGTCCATTTTTTATTGATGTAGAAGTGATTATTCGTTGCGAAATGACATTTAGCTTAGGTTACAATTTTATATTAAGTATTAATAGCTATAGCTGAATATTCTTAGTACTCTTCACACTTATGTATAAATATAGATGAAGAAGAAAGAGAAAATTGTTGTTTTGAAGTCGCATCTTTAATTAATCCGACTATTTCTGATTTGATAGTACAAATTCAACAATAACATTGGGATCGGAAAACAACATTGACACTTGACAGCACAGAGTACATTTTATATACCTTGACAGACGATGACAATCCATAGAGTATAGTAATATAGATTGGGAATAGAAAACCCACTTCGTTTTTTTTCTGCAACCTTCAAACGATATTTGAAGCGCCACCTGGTTTCGTCCGCCTAAACCTATCGTCTGCATGTATAGGTATATACCTAATACATATATACCTCACACACACTTATACACCAGTGTACTGTTTATAGATTTTCTATTTAAACCTAGGGTTATTTGTTCATGCCTACAAAGTACTTTACAAAATGTACACTTGTTATTCATCTGTAGCAAATAATTATTTATTGAAATATGGAAATACAACACGGATTTCTCTAACGGAACAGAACAATATTATGTACATTTGGAAAGTACTAGGCAACCTGGAATGAAATAAAAATCATATTTATTTATGTTTATGTTTATTGAAATATATTTGTGCTGAAAGTAAGTAGGAACAGCTAGTGTATTTAAACGGTTGTTGCGATTCTTCTTCATGTCTTTATCGCAAATAATACTAAATAATAGCGTCTTTTCGCAAGTTAGGCGAACACATGAAACAGAAGAGCAAAGCTCAACTCGCTCACTAATTCACCGAAAACACTTCACAGGGGATGAGTAAACACTCAAATCAACGCAAGTCAACAGCAGAAAACACATAAACTGGACGAAAGATAGTAACTACACAACACGCAAATTGTATGTACTCGCCATTGTGAAAATACAAATTCAAATTTCTTTGACAGTGTTGGCACCGTTGTTGCGAGACCAAAAAATAATTATAGAACAAATAAAAAATCTTTGATCAGGATTATATAATTTTTTTACATTATTAAAATGTTAATGGTTGATACTCATCACTATACATAAAAATAATTTATAGATTTCCATTATTCTAATGATATTTGTTTGTAATTGATTGGTTGATGAAAGAACCATCTATTGTCAATTAAATGTACTAATTATTTTGCGCAGACGATAGCAGATGGCGCTTTTCTAAAAGTTTTTATCGAAATCTGGTCAAGTACGGCAGTGACCTGCCCCTGTGACAATCTTTCTTTTTTGTCATGTGACCAAAGACAGTTCGTTTTTCCATTCAGGATTGAAACATACTGTTTTGGCACACTCCAAGGGTAGCCTTAGACGGTAAATACGGTAAACCATCATCTGCATAGCCTTTTCCCAACTTTATTGGGGTCGGCTTCCAGACTTATTGGATGCAGCCGAATATCAGTATTTTACATGAAGCGACTGCCTATCTGACCTCCACAACCCAGACAGTACTGGGTAATAACTTTAAATAGTCATCGACACGCTAAGAAGAAGAAAACTGGGTAATACGGTACCGGTAAAACGTAATCCTGATTCATTCGTATGTTGCTAACGATTGGAACTGGAACAGATTTATTGTTATTTTCTCGATCTGATTAACTAGTAATTAACTGATTGAATTGATGCTGACGTTGGGAAAACTTCATTAACATTATTATTAGTTTAGTCAATGGAACTAACCGGTATTGTAGAGTAACGCACTTCATCCATAAACAATAGACTACACCGGAAGTCTCTCAGACATTAAGGTTTAGTCTGGCAACACTTGAGAAAATTTTCGTCTGCTAGGTATTGGCATCTCTTTTTATCGTACTGGAAACAACCGAGAGATCATAGTGAGTGAAGTGAGAAAGAAATACTCGAGATGCCAGAGTTGCAAATGTCGCACATCCATTTCGACGAATAAATTAATTTTGAGAGTTCGATGACCGCCCGGAATCGTTTTGTCCGTCATTTTTGATCTATAGATTTTACAAATCGCAAATTTTCGTAAGTAGTTTGTCTTTATTTGGTGCTAATTAGTGCTTGTTACGATTGTGCAATTACAAGTTATTGATTTTGTTTTGTCTCACCAGCATATTTTACTGAAACGTAAGTTATATCCAAGTTTTAATATGAATGTCGAGATAAGACCGCGTATGAAGCTTTATTGGGTAGCAGTGATGAAGCCGCTTAATTTTGTTGTTGTAGGATGTAGGGAGTCGTAACGTGGGGCAAAGCTGCTTTATTTTTAAACAAATTCAATTTAATTCACGGACTTCCTATCCGATAAGTTACTTATTTTCGTTTTTTTGGGCGGTTCCAGTTAAGTATTTCTTTTTACGTGTAGTTTCACGGCAAGCAGGTTTGAATTATTCTTTATCTATGCGTCTCGCGTGAATCCGGTCTGAGTGATAATTTACTGGAAATATATTTTTAGAAAATTGTAAGCATAACTTAATGTAGAGGTTATGGGGGACTATGATTCATACTATTCTATGCGACCCTCGCATGTGACATTCGACTGCAAGTTGCTTTAGTTTCTTATTGATTGATTGCAGTGAATTTTCTAGCATTTTTTCCTGTTGTTAATGACTTAAGCTGAATGCATATAGATAAGAGTGCTAAAGAACACTTTTTTCACAATGACTGTCGGTCTAGTGGATAAGGCATTATTTTATGATGTTATTATTATTCTTTTAACAATTAGTTATCATAGTAGCTAAGGACTGGCAACTCTGTCTGGGACTTCTGTGACCTTTAAAACTCAGTATATCTTGCATGAAGCTCGTTCTGCAGCTATATATTCTGCACCTATCTTATAGAGTATATATATACCTTGCTAATTTAAAATGACTTATCTTGGCCTCATATTGTCCACTGCTGTTCAGCAATCATCAAGCTTTGCTTCAAGTTACCAAGCTAATAAGACAAGTTGATGGTTCATTTGACCTTCAGCAATATAAATATTGATTACTGATCAATCAATCAATTTATTAGTCATATACCACAAATAGATCTGATACCTATTTAATATCATCAATTAGATGGCGCCTAAGATTGATTCAACTAATTGATTTATGAATATGACTTGGTTATTAGCCCAAGATTATGATTTTTTGTATGTTCTCAAAGATTGTTTCAAAATCCATCATCAGTTGTGATATCAAAAAATCTTCAAAAAAAATAATAATTTTGCTCCAATTTATTCAAACCAGCCAGACTTACATTTAAATAAATATTTTAGAGTGCAGTTTCAATATATCATAAGATTGATCAGAAATAGATATCAATAACTAGACTGTTATGGCGGCAAAAACATTGAAATGAGTTATCATGATGTCAATAGGCAGTACCTACAGTCAATTGTGATCTCTAAATGTCACTCATTACTGATAAATATGGCTTGAAGTGGTTTGCATCATACATTATTATCACTTGTCATACTGATCATTAGTGATCACCATAAAATATGAAATATATTGTAATAATTATATACTTATAAAATAGAACTGCCGCTATCATCAGTCATATTTTTGGTCCTGGTTCTAGGAGCATAGTTATAAATTCAAATTGGGCTTTCGGAACATTCCATTTCACTCTCCCATTACACTCACTCTCCTGGTAAATTTCTGGGCAAGAATTGAACCAGCATCTAACATAAAAACCATACTTGCCATTTGATAGATCAAAATTGAAATATAACCCATTAAATTCTCACGATTTGGACTTGATTGATTGGCCGGAGAAGGCACTACACCGGTAAAGTTGGAACAGAATGCAGGAGGCCTTTGCTCAGCAGTGGGGCAGAATAAACTAATAAAAAAAATAGTCTCATTCTAACTTTTCAGTAATCTAGATATTACATAAATAATTAACCAACATACTTTTATTTTTAGCATACCTACCATGTCTGGAGAACCTGAAGTGACCCGCACTCCCGAAGAGGAGGAAGAAGAAGAGATCAAGTCCTCGTACAGGCCTCCTCCAGAAAAGACTATTGATGAGATCCTTGCTGCAGACCAGGAGGATGAGTCTTTGAGGAAGTACAAGGAGGCGCTACTGGGAGAGGCTCAGGCTGGCGCAGTGGTTGTTGGTAAGATATCATAGTTTTTATTATTCTGCGAAGCCTTTTGACAACCATGTCAGGTTGATTCCCTGTCCAACAAAATCTGGCTAAATACCAGCAAATATTTTACAGGGAGCAACTGCTCCATGTAATACAACCTAGGTAGATACTGCATGGATAACAAGAAATCCCTTGGCAAGGCTGGTTATTTGGACTTGCAGAGTTCTAACTACCCTATGTCTCACTGTGTAATGCATGGTCACCCATCCACGGACCAACCTCGGCCATCGTTGCTTATCCTTGGAGACCAATCCATGTAGCTGTTATTATTTACTGACGGTAAGTGATGTTGTAAATGTAGTCATTAAAGGAAACTTGGTCGGATAAAAGCATTTTAAATTACCTAAAACAAATCGAAAATACCTAATATCTTTTTACAAAAATTCTTTGCTGGTGGCATAGTTTATTTTTTTTCTTTAGCGTATCTTGTCCCACTGCTGGGCAAAGGCCGCCCCCATAGCGTTCGATTCTTCTCTCTGTGCGCTTGTTTCCCGTCAATCTCTCACAAACGACTCCAAGTCGTCACGCCAGCGTTTTCTAGGCCTCCCTTGGCGACGACGCCCGTCTTTTGCTACCCACTGCGTGACAACTTTGGCCCATCGGTCCTGATGCATTCTACAGACATGGCCCGCCCAATCCCACTTCAACCCATAAGTCTCAATGCCCACATAGTATGATTACAATTTGAAAATTATGTAGCCTACAGAAAAAAAAAATACGTTTATTTATCTCCACAAATTACATTCTTATCCATTATTAAGTTGACAGCTACTTCGACAAAAAATAAGAAGCTAGTTACCAAATGAAGATAGATGTACATACAACATGATATAATATATAACACGTGTGATGTCTACACAAAGAGCCTCGCTATGAATCTTGTTACGTGCAAAGCAGTCGCCTTATAAAGTCGAGCGATTCATTATCAAGTCTCAAATGAAAGATGACAATCATGCTTTAGATATCTGATAATATTAGTAATATCGTTTATGTATGCAGGAATCTAAAACGTAAATATATAAGCTTATGTAGCTCCTGTTGGTGTGAAATTTGTAAATAGTAATCCATTGTTCTCATAAGACCCCAAGTTAAGCTAAATCTATACTAATATTATAAAGCTGGTGAGTTTGTTTGTTTGGTTGAACGCGCTAATCTCGGGAACTACTGGTTCGAATTGAAAAATTATTTTAGTTTTGGATAGCCCATTTATCGAGGAAGGCTATAGGCTATAAAACATCACGCTGCGACCAATAGGAGCGGAGCATTAATAAAAAATGTTACGCAGACGAAGTTGCGCCGGTCGGCTAGTATAATATACTCGTATGTATGTGTATATTCGGTCCTAAAACTTGGCTTGAAAACTCGCTAACATTCAACATTCGGGCGAGATTCACAATCCGCACTTTTCATTCACAAGAACGCTTGCCCACATTCGTTCATGAATATGAACATTAAACTTATTAAAACGCTAACCTACTTAGTTCTAAGTGCGTTCTGTGAAATCCCAATCTTACACTTTAGTTTTTGTTTAGTTACGTATATTGCGTATACAGTGTCTAATAAAATTAGCTATCTAATCTCCGGAGGCGTGATGGTGAGTTACGTGAAGTTAAAGAGTTTAAAATGTTTATGGTTAGCGTCATTCGATATTGACCACCCATAGCGTCTCCGGAGTTTATTTGATCCTAAATCATCATCTCCCTGCCCTTGTCCCACTCTACTTGGGATCAGCGCAACATGTTTTCTCGACCCTTGGTATTAATAATCGTCATATATCCCACTACCATTTTCGTTTATCTTTTTCTTCCCAAGCTATAGTTCTGTTCAAACGTTATGGCGGCTCGGAAGTTAGCTGCGAGTGACGGTCAGAGCAGGTTTAACGGTTCAAGCTATATTGCGGCTCGGAACATTTAACGTAAAGCTGAGCAGAACACAATTTTAGGTATCAGCGGGGCGCAGAGGACACATCATCTTGACTGTATAATA
The DNA here is from genome assembly GCA_964057025.1 of Standfussiana lucernea. Taxonomy (NCBI): domain Eukaryota; kingdom Metazoa; phylum Arthropoda; class Insecta; order Lepidoptera; family Noctuidae; genus Standfussiana; species Standfussiana lucernea. The sequence continues at coordinate 14,489,868 of OZ059797.1, forward strand.
CGCAGACTGTCACTCGCAGCTAACTTCCGAGCCGCCATAAAGTTTGAACAGACCTATAAAAACCTCTTTCTCCACGCGATTCTTCATTCCTATATAATCTTTATTTATTCTTAAAAACAAGGATAACACTAATTCCCTCCACCTAAGAACATTATCAAGCTTTCTAGAATATGTTATCAATAGCGGTTGATACGCACTACATGATTTATCTAATCATAACGTTGACAAACAATATTATGACGATGATGTCCATTATGCCGTTTTCCTTAGTTGCGCAAGCGACTATTACTAGTAGTTTTTTCCTATTTCCCATGTACATAGGTAGGCCGTAATGTGCCGTAAATAGGCGGCTTTTAGGTAATTTACCTTTAAATAGAATTATAGAACCCTAGAATAGAACGGCTGACATTACCCAAATAAAACAACCAACCCTTCATTTTTGAGCAAAATTATCACCAAGTAGAGGATGAATAACTAACAAGGATATTAAGTACTTACATTTTTGAGTTGACTTGTATTGCAGTCGTATTCGTATATTTTAATTCTTTATTCGGCTCAAAAGTTATGCGCGTTAAATTACGAAAAACAACGTGGACAGAGCAAAAAAGAACCATATTAGTAGCATCTAAAGTTCCTGAGCCTACCTAAATCCCATAGGAAATTAGCAACACGATTTATAGTAAATACCCATGGTACTCTCCAGGCCAGTCCAAGCGTACGGTTTCCTAGATCAGGTCAATGTTTCATTACCAGAATCCATCGATACCGAATGCATCGATATATAGAAAGGTGACTTCACACTACCCATTTTATAGCAAATTCTTTCGGTTCCGTAAACGTTACATGACAATGACATACACTTGTCACAAATGTCAAGGTCTGATGCTTCCACGCATGACGTGACCTTGAAGCGTAGGTCGGCCAAACAACCTGCATTGCACGACACCGTACGCTGAGCTCGTAATCGATAACTTGCATGTTATTGATACGGTTGGTTACGAGACTGAAATCGAATAAGGTTAATTCGATTTTGTCTCGATGAGTTTAATGCCCGTTTTCACAAATGAATGGCACCTTACCGAATGCTTGCTAATACTTAGCAACACTTGAATGACTAAAAATAATCCTAAATGCAACATGTAGGGTTTTTAACGATCCACCCACCGCTAAAAGTTGCATATCCAACAGCGCGCTTTTATTTAGTATAGTAAAAACTAAAATTATTGACTGCCTCTTTTGGTCGTTGTCTTCGGAGTCTAGATTCGTGGCCGGTTGATGGGAATAGGCTCACCCCCATTACATGGGACTTAAACATAACTGGCGAAATGTAGGTGTACTATTAGGTACACCTCTGCCTTACCTTACGGGAATTACAGGCGTGATGTTATGTAAATGTAAAAAGTGTATAAGTAGATAAAATCTTTTTCTGCTGGAGTTATCTGTGACGCCAAAGCGTTAATTATTAAAAAAAAAGAGAATGTAATTACTGAAGTGAGTAGTTCATTTGTCACGGTGTTGCCTTTAAGTAGATTTGGTTAATGGTTTTGTAAAGAAGCGCACAAAAAACGACGCTCATATATAGATGATCATTAGGACAAACAAAATAGTGCTAAAGCTTCTTTAGTTGCGATTCCATAAAAATCTAATTTGTTTAAACATAAAGTATCATAAATACGTATTAAACTTCCTAGTCTTATCACTACAATAATAAGTATCCTAGTAAAAAAAACACAGTAGTGATTGATTCCAGGCGAAAATGATAGTCATGATGTCATCATTTAGGATTCAAAAGACCTCTGATCTCTTTTCTGGTCCTGAGATCCTATCTCATCAAAATGTTGTTCTTACGCGGATATCCACAACCGTTCTACCCATCGCTCTAACTTCCGCCCCGACACACACACACATATATTATCTGAAGCCCTATTATTACCGTCGTTTGCGGCCACATCAATTTCCTTTATAGCCAAGCTATCAGCTGTAGCTAATACTATAGCGTAACGGCAGTGACCTATTTGTGCTGACCTACTTGGTCGAGTGCAATTCTGTAACGTTGCATCCTGTGTAAGAGAACTTGATTTGCGATAACCGTCTTTGAGTCGCGTCCTGTGGGGTTAAGAGGGCAAAGATAATTGGCGGTGAGTGTGTCTACAGTTGCCTTCGTCGGCTGACTATCTGACCGATGAGGTACACGATCACTGACAAATGCTTGCACTAACTGGACAGGTCTACTCAAATCTGTGTGGTTCTTTCTCCAAAAGCCCATCTCAGACACTAATCTGCATGGTCTTGAATTTCTGGACTTTAAAAGAGACAGTGATCTCTGTGTTTGCTTCGGCTGTTTCATCTCAGAGTAGTCAGGATGTCTACTCTCTAAGCACGAAACCCGTAGTTTCGGCCGAAGATACGGGCGTTTCCTACTCCGTATCACTTACGGACATACGATTAGTAAGGGATCCGAACTAAAAACGAATGACAGCACGATTGGACAGTTGTGTAAGCACAACTGTCCAATCGTGTCGGGAGTAGGCTCCCGATGTATTTTCAAAACTCATTAATCCGAAAATAATTGGGCGTAGGGTTTATTTCGAAGTTTCGATCTACTTTCGTACGGGCCCGTATGTGACGTGTAAAAGTGTTATTAGAAACCGATTTACAGAAATAAATATGATTAATTATGACCTGCTATGTTGACTGCCTCGGTGGCCTAGTGGTTGCAAGCGCGACTGCTGAGCAAGAGGCCCTGGGTTCGATTCCCGGGTCGAGCAAAGTGTTATTGGGTTTTTCAAGAAGTCTGTATCTGTACCCGGTTGTTGGCAATAGGCTCGTCGCCCCCTATGATATGAGACTGACATAACTGGCAAAATGTGGGTGTGGTATTAGGTACACCTCTGCCTAACCCTTCGGGGATTACAAGCGTGATGTTATCTTATGTTTACAGTAAGTTGCATCCCAGGTATTAAATCATCGCAAGCATTTTACCAACAATGTTGGGGTCGGCTTCCAGTCTAATCGAATGCAGCCTATTTTATTGCAGTCTATTTTACGAGTATATTATAGAGCGATTGCCTATCTGACCTCCACAACCCTACACTAAGTCAAGCATGAGTAAAAGAACCAATAAAGTCTCCTAACCACCTGAAGAGTATGTTATTATAATGTTTCCTCAACGCGCCTTTTAAAACCGACTGCGGCGTCAAAAGCATTCAAAACTTCGCCTTTCAACAGAACTTTGGTAGTACGAAACCAATTTGATTGTTTGACAGTTCTATACGGCTTCACATAAACTTCCAGGGTTGTTGGAAGTTTTCTATAGAATGCGTAATTTGTTAAAGGTTACGTACCGTATTTGATTGCGCAAAAGGCAGATTTTCCAATTGAAACTCGCTTTGCCACGTATTTCATTTGCATTTTTTCACCATAAGGAGCTGTACTTGTCTTTAAAAAAATTGTCTCGCTCTAGCATTCTCGAAATTCTATATTTTTGTGTCTAAAACTCGTTAGTCTTTTTCAACCTCACTGAGGCCCGGTTTGCACTAAAGCGGAGAGATGCGGGAATCGAAGAATCCTTTCTCTCATCCCCTGTGATTGGTCGAATCTTGAACGTCTATCAGCTCCACGTCAGTCGTCACCGCTTTGGTGGAAGCCAATCCTTACAGCTTGCCTGTTTAATTTATTTTCTCTTTTTGATAAATCGGTGTTTCTCCACTGACGTCGTGAACGATAGCTAGCGAAAACTACAGTCTAAACTAGATCTATTATTATATCATCGCATGAATAAATTTAGAGTAGACCCGTGAGCAATGCAATCTTATATTTTGCGTTTTTCTTCAATATCATAAACAATTTTAACGGCACTCTCCGTTGCTTGCCAGGTGAAAAATATCGTCGCTTAGTAATATAAATCTAGATATTTTAAAGTAGAAAAAAAATCGTTTGGGTCAAAACGAAACTTTTTTGGGTAAATGTCTTTAGGACATTTTAAATTTAGGTTCCATCACGATGTTTTCCTCAATTTTCAGAAAGGAATAGGGCGTAATTTTTTTGTATTAAATTGTTAATTTACCTTGACAGAAAATTGGCGACTTGTTTTCTATTATTAAGTATTTAAATTACCAGTCCTTTGTAAAGTACTTTCCTCCTTTCCAATACTCTCTCACAGCTTTGTAATTTTTGTGGAAGTTTCCGGCCTCTTTCCCTTTCATTAGCTTATAACCCTGGTCGGGAATTAGCCGACCTTTTCAACTAATTAGGCCGCTCTACAAACTTCGTCGCCCTCGTGTTACCCTTCGCATTTAAAATAGGCTTGGCTTACTTTGGCTTAACTGATTCCAAGCCTGCTGTTTAAATGCAGACATAAAAGTCAACTATTATCTAGTAAAATTGGGAGAAAAGCAAGGTAATGAATAACTTATTACTGTCTTTAGAACAACTGCAAAATATGGTTGGACGGAATTAGGAGGTGCATTCGTGCCCTTTGTTTTATATTTTACCGTGCTACTTTAGATCATAGAAATGTCTTAAGGAACCAGAATGACATAATTAATTAACGCACAATACCATAAACTCAAGATCAACTCGTAGCTAACTAATAACAAGGTTAAGGGAGCTTGTTTCGGCTGTTTCTTCTCAGAGTAGTCAGATACGAAACACCGGCCTCATCTCGTTTTAAAAAAGAAGACGTGTAAAAGTGTTTGTAAAAACCTATTTGCAAAATAAACGTCATTTATCATTTAAACGATTTCCAAGGTCGACCCTTGGGTGAGTTATCTTCCTTGACATACCGAGACCCATTGCCTGGGAGAGCACGCTGAGCGGGTCTCGGCTGTCATTTACAGATCTTTGACAATCGTTACGGGTAATCGGATTTTCCGACATGCGACACAGAAGAAGCCGTGGGCATAAGCCAGCGCCGAAGATAGTTTTAACAAATCTGATAAACATATCTTTCTGACCAACAGATCCCAACGACCCTCGCCGGGTGATCGTCAAGAAGCTCGCGTTGTGCGTCACTGGACGCGATGACGTTGAGCTAGACCTTTCCGGGGACCTCACTGATCTTAAAAAACAGGTATGTACTCTTCCACAACATAACATCACACCTGTAATACCCGAAGGGTAAGCAAGAAAGTGTTGGTACACCCGTTGCCAGTTATAAAAAATCCCATGAAATACGGTCAAGTATATGCTACATCGCGGGTATATCCCTCTTGAGGTTGGCATAGAAACGTAGAGATTGGCACAAGAAAAGGGAGGCCCCAGCAGTGGGTGAATTCGGGCTGTAGATGATGATATGCCATCAATTGAGAACAAATCTGACTCCTCAACAACTTTAATTAAAATGACCACGTAGGTTACTTATCCGCAATTGTTTTCAGGCAAAGTTGTCTCCATTTTCTCTCGTGTCGTTATGATATAAACGATAGTGGTTAATTAGGTTAAAAAAACATTGGCTGTTTTAATTAATTAGCGTTGATAAAGTCGCACCGTACCTTAAAACTAAAGTAATTTTGGTAAATACTGAAAATTTAACAATAATAATTATGGTCATGTATGAGCCCAATTAGGCAGCAGAGTCACGATATAACTCCCGAGCTAAATATTTAAGATTTGTTTTATTATGTAAACTAGGTGACCCGCGCAACTTCGCCTGCGTAACATATTAGACTGATGCTGCGCTCCTATTGGTCGCAGCGTGATGTTATATAGCCTATAGCCTTCCTCGATAAATGGGCTATTCAACACTAAAATAATTTTTCAATACGAACCAGTAGTTTCTGAGATTAGCGCGTTCAACCAAACAAACTCCTCAGCTTTATAATATTAGTATAGATGACATTCTTTCTCTTTCAAAAATATTAATCAACCCTCACCTAATGTCGTCCAGTGAACCCAAAATACGCCTTGTATCAATTGAGTTAGCACTGCTTTACACTACGTACCGTCCCAAAGAAGGTGCTTGGATAGTCCAATGCTAGTCTTTTAGCTCATTTGGGTCCCAATGGACCCCACCACAGTAGCTAAGTGATTCTGTTTGTAGACTTGATTTTTAAAATTACAAGTTTATTTGCAGTTTCTCATTATGGATTAATGAAGATATGTTCCAATTTCTGCAAATCGAATCAGAAATATACCGAACTTAAGTATTTCACTTTTGAATTTTGAGTCTTGTTCATATTTCAAAAACATATTTTTTTCATCCCAGTCTAAGTAAAAGTTGATAGTATTAAATAAAGTTAAGTTAAGGCTGTATAGTTACAAATGTGTTAAATGATTAATGAGCTTGTTTTATAAGTCGATTAATCAATAGTTTGACAGTACTGTAGTTATAAGATCATTTTGTATTGAAATTTAGTGAAACAATAAAGTTTATCTATGTTAGAAATGTTTTATGCGAGGGCCTAGCATATTTTTGGCTTGGAAGTCAGTGTTACACTGTTACAAATTCTAAAAATATTATTATTAACAATATTTGTTTTGGGTCCAGTGGGCCCCACCTCAACAGTAACGTATTTTTTAAGCCACCAACCACATTAGTTAAGTGTACCTATTCTGAAACACGTTATTTCATTCTGAACTGCAATGATTAGTTCTAAATTAACACTAACCGACCGAGATGTAAGTAGGTTAGGTTTATATTATCATTTCATTATTATCCTTGTCCCTTCAGGAAATAACAGGAAATAACGTTTTCCTGTGTCCATTAATACAGGCGTATTGTTCATTATATTTTAAAACTGGTGGGATAAAACTATTGACATTGGAAAGAGTCTAAAAGCTAGTTCAAAACCTACTTCCTAACTATTTACAGGCTCTTTTGAATATGATCAAGGAATCAGTTTGTCACTTTCTGACTAACTGATTGCCTGATTAGTAAATGGTTTAATTGAAATTATTTGGTCAACATCGCAATTTCTGTTTGCAATAAATAAATAAGGTTATTTGCTCAGCCAACCTTTAAGACTATAGTGTCCCTTTGCTGGGTCCCAGCCCCCCCCCCCCCTGATATGTGTCGATGGAGGTGAATTGATGGTTCTCGAGATGGTGCTGGTGCTCGCTGGCGACGACGTTTGCGCCAGCGGTATCGGCGGTGATGTGATGGAGGTGGGCGCCTCCCCTCTTCATCCTCAGCAGCGGCGGCGACGGAGGGACCACCGGGCGGCGTGTCCCTGATGAACGGGAGCCACGTCGACCGGTCTCCCATCAGCTCATCCGCTGTTGGCGTTGTCGGCATACTCTGGGAGTGGCCAGCCGCAACTTCAACGGTGCCTAGGCACCGGGTTGTGCGGAGCTCTCGCTGCTGTGAACACACAGGCGCTAGGCACCCATGTATTCATGCTAGTTTCCTCACGATGTTTTCCCTCGCCGTTTAAGGTGTTTTGGTGTAATTGTTTTAGAAACAGTGGGTTTACAAATTCGATAACTATGCAGTTATTTGCATTGTTAGCTTCATCATCATCATTTGCCTAGCCTTTTCCAACTATGTTGGGGTCGGCTTCCAGTCTTACCGGATGCTTCTGAATACGAGTATTTTACATTGTTAGCTTCGTAACATCAAAAATAACATAACATGTTATCAGAAAAGTATTGTCCTGCAGTACATGCCTTTCCCTACGTACTAATAAAACCTAAACAGAGATTATACCCATACTCACCATACAAATATCCCAATTGATACGTAAGGACCATACCTAAAAAAGTTCCTCAAAAATTGCTTTTCTTAAAAATATTGCAAAATAAACCTTAACGACCCAGTTTTTATGATCAATATCCGGGAGCTACAGTTTATAGCGTAATTTGTGGTTTTAATTCGTCTAATATTATATCACACAGTTTTATGTTGAAAGTTATTGATTTTACTCTCTTGCTTTAAGTATGAAGGAAATGTACCGAGATCTATTTTTGAGCATGAGGTCCTGGGTCGATTCCCGGGCCTGGCAAAATGTTATTAGGTTTTACCAAAAGAAATTTCTCAGTAGCACCCGCGTAGTCTGGATTTGTGCCCGGTTGATGGCGATAGGATCGCCCCCTTTTACATGGAACTTAAACATAACTGGCGAAATGTGGGTGTACTATAATCTATACCGCTGCCTAATCCTTCGTAGATTACAGGCGTGTGGTTATGTTTGTATGTATGTGTTGTGTTATATCTCTACAAGTAATACTTGTAGACCACGAGATACCTTAAAAGCTTTATCTAGCAAACACGATTCCGTACTTAGCAGTAAATGCAGTTGTACATTACTTGCGTTTGACAAAATCAAGGCCAAATTAAACAATATCATGTTTCGACATAAACTCATCACGGCTGTGGAGTTACTCTAGCTAATTTACATTTGACCTTATATTTTCTTGGATCATTGTGGCTCTATAAGTAAGCACCTAGTTAGTCATTTGAAAATTATATGTCAATAATAAAATAATATGTAAATGAAGGAAATAATATCATAAAAATAAATAGGTACTTTAAGGGTATGAAGAATAGGGTATAAAGTTTAGGCTGCCCACCAGACAACACCCATATGGTCGGAGTATCCACCCTTTTCTATCCAGGTCTTCGAGGTCAGATTTATGTCCTGTTCCACATTTCCCTAAAAGACCGGGGAAGCATGACACGAAAAACAGGACGCCTATACTTAACAGTTGGTGGAACAGGGCTACCAAGCCGTTGATGGCAAATTCTGTAGTATATCAAGAGTAATAGCATATTTTGCCACAGTAAACATTTACATAGCTACGCTTGCTATTTGTTATAGCAAGATAAGACTTCCTTCCTTCCTCCATGAAGCAAGTGTGCCACTCTTATATACTAGATGATATAGGGGCTTATACATAAATGTCACTCTGAATCTAGTGCGTCAATAGCGGGCGTCTAAACAACGTAACTATAGCCACTACAATACGTAACGGACGGCCATTTGCTACACCGTACACGCTTGCTACCTTGCACATGTGTTGCGATGAAGACATGCTTCATAGGACACGTGCATCTTCAGTCGGTTTTAGCTTCAAGAAAGATTACTGTGCACCAGTTCCACAAGCCCATCAAAGCCCAACAAACGGATAAAGAAAGAATATAAAAACTGTTAATAAGACAAATAAATTTACCTTGCTAGTTTGCACAGTGATTTCGTTGGAACAATATTTAAAAGCTGCTAATCGATCAGATAAGTTGGTGGAGCAGTGTTATAGGTGTCAGATGCTGACCTAACTTATTCCTGACTAGGTTCTGTGCGTGGCTTCGCCCGCGTGATACCCGGCAAAATAGTGAAAGAAGTATTCAAATGAATGCCGTGTTTCCGGAGATTACCCTCCACATAAATACAGTGTCACTAAATTCTTACAATCTCTCTCTCTGTCTTTATTTAGTATAAAAGATACATTTTTCAAGCAGCTACTACCAAAAACTGAATATGTAAGCCCGTCCAATGAGGTTGAAGTAACTTCCATCAAGTTTAGAAAACATATCAGAACACGTGTAAAACACGTCGCGATGGAGTTTCATATTGTATAAACTATTTCGCCTCTCATAATTTACACACGGGCGCCACATATACTCTCCACCATTAGTCGGCATTATATCAAATATTATTATACCAGCAATAGGACAGAAACATACACACCACTCCACATAATTCATATCGTACGAATTATTAACAAACGCTAGACATAGTCGCGTAGACGCCTGCGCTCAGCTAATAACTCTAAATGATTTACGATGCAACGTATCATTTATCTTGTCCGTATGACTGTGCTATGCTTTATACGTAAGGCATGTGACGTCATAATGTCGCGTTGACAATGCTGACGGATTTACGGTTGTAAAAGGGTATAATTTTTAGTTAATTAGTTGTTGATTTGGGTCGTCGTAGCTTCTCTAGTTTGACCATCTATTCGACCTTTGGTTTTGGATATACGCTCCGTGAAAAGTAATGATTTTGCTCCGCTTTTGGTGTAACCGCCACCATACCTTGAAGGGCATGGGCTGGTCTGATGTGATTAGTGGCATCAGATTCCTTACATGATAACAAACGTACGCTTACTCCTTTATAAATAAAAAAAAACAAGTCTATGGCAAGCGACTTCGCGGCTGGCCAAGACGGAGTTGGCGGGATGAGCTGGACTCCTTCGATAAGGAATTAAGGATTGATGCGTTAGACAGAGTAAAGTGGAAGTATAGTTGGGAGAACTTTGACCAATAATAATAACAAAGTCTCCAGAAGTTGAGGAGCTTGTGGTTAAATAATAACTTCAGGTTAAGCCGCGCTTGCCTAAGTTTATCCGTGGATGGTCGACCACCCATTAAATACCGAGTTTCGTCCGTGCCTCGGAAAGCACGTTAAGCCGTTGGTCCCGGCTGTCATTCGTAGATCTTTGGCTGTCGTTAGAGGTAGTCAGTGACCAGTCTTACCAAGGGTTATCGTATTATCCAGTGGTAATTGGATTGTGGAGGTCAGATAGGCAGTCGTTCCATGTAAAATACTGGTATTCAGCTGCATATCCGGTTAGACTGGAAGCCGATCCCAAGATAGTTGGGAATTTGCTAGGCTAAGCAGGCAGTCTCCAGAAGACAGTTCGATCTCGACCCATTGATAAGTCTTCTCAATAGTTCCACGAGTTACCGTTTGGACTATGTACTAAACTAAAAATATCTTAAATACATAATGAACTATGAACAAACTCATACATCACTCCCGCTCTTTACTATTGTGGCGGAGTCGACGTAGCTAAGATCTAGTGACGTAGATAGTCACGTGCATTTGTTGCCAGTGCTGAAAGATACGATTGTCTGTGTTTATCTTCTGTCTAGGTGGTTTGTTATTGCCTGAAATACTATAAAGTTAGTGCTGGGTGGGTATTCCTCGTCTGGGCTGAGGTTAGTAGGCTAGCTGGCTGGTATTTGTCAAGGTTTTGTCTGGCAACCTTAGAGATAAAGTTTAGATGTCTAAAGTTTGTGTTTGTTTGGATGGATTTCGGAACTACACATCCGATATCAAACAAATCTTTCACTGATAAGCTACTGTAAAGCTTCACTATATCCGAATGCCTTAGGATAAATTTCAAACACGCGGACGAAGTCGCCGACAAAAGCTGCCGAGTCTTCGGCACCCAAACGTTTAAATAGGGACACAGCAATGCAACTTGAAATTAAAAATAGTGGTAGTTCGTTCGATTGATGTCTCCTTTTACAAGAAGGTTTCTTTACTATTATCATAGAAACCTTATGTTGTTACTCTTCATTACTTCCTGACTATCTCGTTGGTCTAGTGGCGCGACTGCTGAGCATGAAGTCCTGGGTTCTATTTTCTGGTCAGTCAAACTGTTATTGTGTTTATCCATCAGGGATTTCTCAGTAACAGCCTAGATTTGTCAGGTTGATGGCAATAGAATCGCCCCCTATTACATGGAACTTCAACATAACTGGCGAAATTTGGGTCTACTATTAGGTACATCTCTGCCTAATCCTTCGGGGATTACAGGGGTGATGTTATGTTGATCACTTCCTCTGTACGCAAAACACACGCTTTGGACATGGTTTTGCTGACAACATCCCGATATACAATACAAAACTTCTTCCAAGATTCTAATAGCCATTCCTCATGATATCATGCACCAAAACGCCTGTATCCGAACTGAAAACAAATCACGGGACACCTTTCACTAATCATCCGTATGACAGGTGCATGATGATCGGTGCCCAATAAGTCGCTTAGTCACAATTATCGCTGTACGCCCGACCTGGCTCCCTGCCAATACCCCGGACGTACAGGATGTTTAGATAGAGTACAGTTTTCTAGGTTTATTGCAGGAGCTTTTTCTTGTGAGCCGAATATAGATTTTGTTTGGAAGAATTGGAGCCATGCTTCAAAGGGACTGTTGGATATGTTTCTTCTTAATTTGGACATCAAAAAATGTGCTTATCATTAGAAGCTGAAACGTTTTTAGAGGACCAATTAAGTATTTTCCGCTTAACCTTTTGAACGCCAGAGCCCTCCACGCCAAGTCACAATTTCACCGCATCCAAATTAGACGTGTTATGCCATTCGTGGCGTCGTGAGCACATTTTGATTTGACTTCCATAGGCGTCCGTGGCGGTCCAAAGGTTAAATTAGACCCGATCTTATAGTTGGCCTACTTCGTAACCTTCTAGTAGCTGTTATGTCGAATTTTTGCAATAGAGCTTTTCTTATTGAAGGCTATTTTTATTATTCATAAATTGCTATTGTTTTAGTGACATCAAAGCACATCTTAAAATTAAAATAATCTGGATATTCTTCTGCCTTTTAAGATCGAGGTCGAATTCTCGTCATTGCAATAATTACATGGCAATAGCTTCCCTTCGCTGCAGCTGGTAAAGCTAGTCCACTTCCTATCGTTACTCACAGGACTTCGTTATTTTACACACAAATCTTTTCCTCATATAGAACGGATATTTGTTACTATACTGATAAGAAGTTATTTTTACACTTGTGAAGGTTGTTTAAATATTTGTTTATTGGGTGATACTGGCTACTGAAATTAGCTTAAACCCTCAACGACTGCTCAGTCAAATTAACAGTCAGATTACTTACTAAATCTGCTATCTGCTTGTGGTGAAAATTTTTGATATCTAAGGCGGCGTCCTAATTGGCAACGATCGTACGAGCTAACGATGCGATTTCGTCGCGCGATGACCAACGCGCGATGCCCATCATGCGATGCCGCCGCACCGTACGTGAGTTTCACCCGTCCTATCTGAGTCTATAACCCTTTCCTACCCGAGTTAAACTGATCGTGAGTTTCGACTTAGCAAAATTCTAAGCAAAAATGTAAACAATCTCGACGAACTCGATTCAGCGATACGACACCTCGCCCCCTCTCGTTCCTGTGCTCGCGCGATAACGCGTGATCAAATAGGACACTCAAAAGAGATTTGCAGCTTTGATTGCACGATCAAACGCATCGTACGATCGTTTAAGCATTTCCAATGCTCGCGCGATGATTTGCAAGCTTCAATAAGGACAATCTAAAGAAATGTGTGTTTAAACACACACATTTCTGTAGAATAATAATTAATATCGTCGTGCGACGAAATCGCATCGTTTGCTCGTACGACCGTAGCCAATTAGGACGACGCCTAAGTCAACCGATTAACTTCATGAAGATTTGATAGAACTCTAATACATCATGAAGTCAAAGTCATTAAACAATTTTTATAAACTTTTGTAACCCACTGTATCAACCCGCGCACTTTGATTTATGCCAGCGCCGACTATAGTTCGGTGCACGACCTAAAAACTTCGCGCCGGTGTCGTAGCGGGCTCGTGTCGTTACGCTCGCTTTAATAGCTATTTCACGGTTTACTCTGCTCGAAACAGATGGCTTGTTGTCGGAGGAAATTGTGCAAGTAATCGGTATATTGGTGGAAAGTCAAGTGGACTGCGCGCGCGTGGTGGATTACAGCTCACTGCCTCTCATAGATCTAAGGCCTGTGCCCAGCAGTCGGAAGTTAGGAACATTATGCTTGCTAGGCAACCTTTGGTTTTATCTGTTTTTAGGATGTAGGAGGATATAAAAAGTCCTTCGGTGAGATGCCATTAAGCTCTTAAGCAATTACAACTCTCTGGTTACTCTGTCAATTCGTATGTTTATTGTTGTTTTTGACGACCCGAATGGCGCAGCGGTAGTGAGGCTGCCTTACGTTCATAGGGTTCCGGGTTCGAATCCCGGTAGGAGCAAGTGTTTGTGTGATTAAGCATGGACATTTGTTACCGAGTCATGGATGTTTATATGTATAATAAGTATGTATTTACAAACAAAAAGTATCTATGTAGTATATCAACTATCTAGTGTCCACGACACAAGCCTCGTTGCTTAATGTGGCACTAGATGGCGCTGTGTGTAATGTCTAGCGATATTTATTTTATTTATTTATGTTAAGACAAAATAAAGAGCACGAAACAGCATTCCTAGAAATATCTGTTACTTTTCCAGACCTCAGTGACAGATATCAAGTGAATAGTCATTAATAAAAAAGTGGTAATATTATCAACATATTAACAAGATTGAACTCTAGTCAGCTAGTTTAGAATACTTAATTTGATATGAGGATCACCAACCGTGTAGCAACCATCATGATAATAACAATTTGGATATTTTTATGCCCCATCTTATATACCCCATCTTGTTATTAAATTCTCCTTTTCGAAACACCATCATAGATCCACTCGGTCTATAATATCAGACCACTGTTGAACACCGGATCCCCAAAGTGGCCCCACCTGATGCACACTGAAACATTTTCTAACTAGATTCAATTAACTTTCCAGGTGTTCGTGATAAAGGAAGGTGTACAATACAGGATAAGGATCGACTTCATCGTGCAGCGGGAGATCGTGCACGGACTCAAATACGTGCAGAAGACTTACCGGCTCGGAGTACCAGGTAGAGAGATCTGACATATTACTCTCTGACTCCTGGCTGCTACAATTTTTGTAGCGACAAAAATGATCACTGTTATTTTGACAGAGTAGTCAGCAAGTAGTGGTAGCAATGCAACAGGAACCTTATAATGGCGAAAATAAAGTTCATTTTGATTTTGAAAGTGATGCTAAGTTAGAGGTAAAATATCTATGAAAGATGATTGCGATTTTAGGTCATTATCACTTCTACGGGGTTTTTGATAAATGCGTGAAAGTTTGCCAATTAATGCAGCTGTCTGTAATTGTACTGCAGAACTGGATTAATAGCAGTCAAGTCCTAAGATATGCCAGTAAATCCTAAGTTGCATCGTAAACATAAATAAATTGATAGTAGTAATTTATTCCTTGGAGACATGGACAACATACGCCATAAGAATAAAAACTGTTTATTCAACTGTCGGTAAGCTCTAATATCTCCATTAAATGTTTTATTACTTCTAAACGAATTGGGCTTGTTATTTTTCAAAACAACTAAGGATTTATCGGGTTTGTTTCGGATTTACTAAAACATGTGTTTAACTGGGTTATCATAAGATTAGCCATGAATCAGATTTTTTTTTTTGATTATTTTCGATTGAATGAATACACGATATTTACGCCGTATTCTGGAGAAAAGTACGAACTCCTTAATTTATAAACTTAATCTGTCGCTTTTGAATTGGGGTCCATGCTTGATCTTTGTTCTTGAATTCGGCCCTACGGGTGAATTTCAACATGATTCTGAACGCGATCAGCACATCTGAACCGCGTTCAAGAGCTGTCACTGTCAATATTCCATAGCAATGATAACACTGGCGGTTCTTGAACGCAGATCAAATGTAAAGTATGCCGATCGCGTTTGATTGGTGAAATTCACCCTAAAATCCAATTTATATGTATACGGGGTTACTGGTACCTCGGATTATCATTTTTAAATTGGCTTCAAATTATATAATTTGCGATTTTTTCATAAAAAAAAAAACAAAAAATTGAACTATCTCAAAAACCACTGAATTTCGTTAGAACACTATTGGTGGCTTAATTTTCTGTAATTTAACCCTAATATGACGTCCTACAAAGAATTCGTCGTAACCAGTAACCCTGTATAACTTTACTCACACTTTTACCTCTTGTCTGATTGCACTTTGTATTTTTTCACGCTCCCGTCTCAGTGCCCGGTACGTATCCGATTTTTATTCAAACTGCATAATATGTGATATGACGCCTTGTATATTCAATGTCGTTCGTATTGTATTCAATAACGTGACTCAATGTGATGGAATTTTAATATAGTCTTGTTCCTGATTGATGATTGATTGTATGTTGTGACGTGTGATGGTTATATTATACAATGAACTACGCTAAGGCAATTGTAAGGGAGTCGGCGCACTTAACGACGCGGAATTGTCTTGAATCGCTTAATAAGGGTTATCTGCCTAGCCTTTTTCCCAACTTTACTAGGGTCGGCTTCCAGTCTTACCATGCATCTGGTACCAGTGATTACCAGTATCTTATATGTAGCGACTGCCCCTATCTGACCTCCACAACCCAGTTAGGACTGGGTAATAGTAATCCCGTGGTAAGACTGGTTGTCAGACTTTCGGGCCACTGACTGCCTGTAAAGACTGTTAAAGATCTACAATTGACAGCCGGGACCAACGGTTTAACGTGCTTTCCGAGGTACGGAGGAAACTCGGTATGAAATGATGGTCACCCATCCGCAGACCGACCTTGGCAAGTGCGGCTTAACCTTGAAGAGCGACCCGTGCGGTAGTTATTGTTTAGCCACGAGGTCCTCCAAAAAGAGCTATATAAAACCGAAAAAGACGCCATTTGCCTCATTTCGGTACGGACGACACGATTCGACTCCGCACCAAACTAAATGTGACAGTGAATGTGATACTTGATCAGCTCAAGATGGTTCTGCGTCGTGTGGTTACTCCCATACTCGGATTTTAAAAGCTAGAACAAGCCTGTACTTCTGTAGTCAATAAACTTAAACAATCGTATAGTGTGCTCCTGCAATTTGTTAATCGAAAAGGAATCACAGGTCTTCGTTTATATTTTTTTCTAGAAACTAGGTGTCCAGTGGTGTTGTCTTATATAGTTGCACGATTTGTGATATAAAATAAAATACTGTCCACTGAGCATACGGCTATAGCCTCTACCTAGTCACGGCCTCTATCAGAACATTTTAAACTATCTAAAAAGTTTGATACGATAAATTCAATCTGCTGCAAAATAAAAGAAATAGGTCACCTTGGCAATTAACCGACACAGCGATACCTAATATTACCACACCTTTAGCCGTGGTCTAGAAAATCGATATCCTTATGAATTATTCTTCAGCCTCACAAGCTCACAAGCTCACAAGTTCGACATTTCGTAGGAAACTGCAGCACAGTACAGTGCAGTCACCACAATGATAGTCGTTTACGTTATCACTATTGTGATACCGATAGTGAGGAGCAGGAGTCGGGAGTATGGCATAGCAACTCGTATTGTGATCATTCAACTCGAGGAGCCTCCAAGCATTACATATTATTATTAATAAATCAGTGTTGTAATGTATTTCGGTGTATTTTCTTTTATTTTCATGTTAGTATTGATTTCGAATGCGTGGTTTTGTATTTGAACACTAGCAAGAAATTTAAATTGATGCAATTGTAACCTAGCATTTTTTGCTTGCTTTTGAACATAGAATCTTTATGAATTACTTGAGTTTACGATAGATCATCTGATTTTTATTGTTATTGTGTCTACATTCGTAATCTCCTGTTTTTACAAAGCTAACGTTACTGGTTCTTACTCTGGTTTCTACGTCACGTTCTCAAAATACTTTTCATTATTTCATTGACAACACAACAGCAATTTGCTATAAGATTTAAAATAATAAACGATTTCCGAAACCAGTATAATCTACACAAATATTGTATAACATGTTTAAAACGTCTCTTTCTCATTTACAGTTGACAAAATGACCCACATGGTCGGCTCTTACCCGCCAAAAACCGAGATCCAGTCGTACACGACGCCGCCCGAAGATGCGCCCTCGGGCATTGTCGCCAGAGGTTCGTACTCCGTCAACAGCCTCTTTACCGACGACGATAAAAACGTACATCTTCAATGGGAATGGTGCTTCGACATCAAGAAAGATTGGAAGGACTAAGCTTGGCTGTTTCATTTTTATGAAAAGACCGACTGGGTTGGGCTCTGTTCTTAGATTACTCTGTGCCATACGTATCGGTTAACCTCGCTCTGGCATTGTCTGTGGTGAATGATACATCATCAGTATAGTTTTTATACATGTAAAAGGCATTGCGACTATTCCAATTCTAAATCTAGTGTAGCGTTCGATTTTATTCTGTTGGGTGCTCCTAAATCCAATATGGCGGATCAAATTCGGCGGGAAAACTAGTGTAGTGACTAACCAAAATGCCTTTATCGATAAAATAAGCTTTTATTTCACTCAAATGCCAAGAGCTTTAAAAATAAAAAGAAATTGGATGATATTACAAAACGCACAGTCATAGTTTATGCAGTGGTCTCCACGAGCCTGATCCAGTTGCAAGTGTCGATAATGGTGGCTGACTGAGAAAACCTATTGACAAATTAGTGTAAACGCTTCGTCAAACAGAAAACAGGAACGCGATAGAAAGTTCGAGAGAATTTCATTAAGAAATTTATAAAAATCTTAATGTGATAATGAGTAGTTGGTGTAGATATCTCACACTAATATTTTAATATTAAATTGCGATGTTATCACGACTTATAGAAGTATATTTTCATACTTTTTCATACAAATAAATTGAATGTACAAATATATCGCATCTTAGACATGAACTTTTATAAATATACTGAAAAGGGTCTGATTGCTAAGAACGCAAATGAAATAAAAAAAACTTTTTAAAAGACCTTTTTGAATCGTAGTCCTAAAACTTTTTGACGAAGCCGAGTCATTAGTAATACCTACCTTTACATAACAAAATATATAATTATGTGATTGTATAATCGTGATGATTTTATTTCCTAATTTATGTACTTTTTCAGACAGATTTGTGCTAAAGTTAGCTAACCAGTGATAATAGAAAACTTAATGACACCTTGATAATAATAAAAAAATCAGCTTTACATATACCTTTGTAACGTAAAAAAAATAATAGAATTTTTTAAAATCTGTTATATAATTCGGTCACACACTGGTTTACCACGGTGAAACACCACTAAGATGAAAAACAGAAAATAAAAAAATCTAGACAACTATCGTGAAAAATATGAATTGCTTCATAAAACAACATCTTTTTCGGACAGTTAATTTTTTTCACGAATAATAAGCTAGTTTTTTTTTATTATTGTAAGAATCTAAAACACGTTTTCCGCGGTAAACCAGTGTTGCCAGTTAAAATACAGTGTTCGTATTTATAAGGTGAATAAAAAAAATGCAATGTATTTCCATAATTTTTCATATACTTATTACAAATTAAAAGATGTAGCAATATTATTATTTAGATTGTAATTAGCTTATTATTTTAGTGATGGTCAATGCAATTCTTGGTAACTGGCGAGTACCATGTAAAGTAGGTCAGTTCACTGTCAACCTTCGTCGGCACTGTATGCTTACACCGGCATTCCTCAGAGCATTTTCGGGCCAAGCTAACGATTTTGATGTCTTTAGTTTCCGTAGTTTATAAATACCGATAACTATAGATATTAAGACTCTATTCTGATTGAATAAAATTGATATTTGCGCAGTATTATTGATGTTTAACTAAATTTGGTAATATGGACATGAGTGTCTATGTCCTGGTAATATTCTTGCAAAGGGTTGCAAGAAAATAATAATACTGCTCAGTGTTGCTATTAATTTGGTGTTAAAAAGGTCCGATTCCAAAATGTATCAATGTATACTTTTATTTTAATTTTAAATAAAATTAAAAATATTATCTATGATGTATTTTATTTTATTTACAACTACAGATTGTGCTGTTTGACATGGTATTATAATTTTTGTTTTTAAAACAGACTAATCAGAATAGGGTTGCCAAACTTTAAAATAGTTATTGTCTCAATTTATCTTTTATACATTTCTTTTAATATAACCTTTGATAAAAATAAAGGCACAGTTCTATAGAAAATCATCATGTAAGTACCAAAATATAGTATTATAAAAAATATATAAGAGTATAAGTGCACCAATTCAAAGAAGAATCTATTTTTAATATATCACATATTGCTTCCTATTGTTATATGAGCAGTGCCAGTGAAACCGTGGCAATAATATATTAAAAGAAAAGTATTATGTATGTTCCCCTAATAGAGTAAACTAGGCGTTAAGGAGTTTCAAATAAAGTACATTTTAATAACTAAAAATCTGTCTGATATAGATTTGTTCCCTACATTGAAGTAAAGTATTCCTGATTGAAAAGATCCGACAAGAAAATGCTTTTAACCGGATTAAAATGGCTTGCGAAGCGGTCTTATTAATTCAATCTATACTGCCAACTATCATTAATGAATGTCGCGAAATTAGTACGAGCGTTAGTATTTACAATAATATTGATAGGGCTTGTCGCATAATGTGACTTCGGTGTATGTAGTGATTGCTGCATGGATCTTATGGCGCTTGTATGACGTTGCCAGGAGGGCGCTGTTATCAAACATTTGTGCAATAACTTTGTGGAATGTATTAAAATTAAAGATGGCGGCGTTCGTTCCAATTTTGTCCACGCGTCAAAAGATCCTTGTACATCTATGTCGGTTGACCCGATTGCTACGGCCAGGAACGGGCGAGAGAGCTGTTAACGGCATTTAAATATCGAGCAAAGATATAGCTTAAGCGAGAAAATATAGAGGGTGCTTCAGTATTAACGCTGGGTGCTCTTCCCCTAAAATTAAGGCTTACCTTTTATAAATTTTCTAGAAATAATTATACCCCTTTTTTGAATATACCTAAATACTTTACATTTAATTTTGCAGTAGATAGACCCAATATTTTGATGTATATTCCTGGAAACTAAATAGATTTTAACCAAATATTGGGTCTTTAAATTGAACCTACATCAGTTTGTGGTATAATTTTTTATCGAATTAATTTGTTACATTGAATAATAATTTTATTTCAATAGATGTGTAAAGGTTAATGAAATGTAATAGTTTAGCCAAAAATAAAGCTTATTTATTCAATTATTGTTTTATTATTCTGTACTTGCAATGCCCGTTAGGTACCTAATACACAGTCTTTTCTTACATCTAGGAATATAACACTCATTGTTTTCGTCTCTATATAGCATTTATGATAATTTCTCTGAAACTAGTTGGCATAATGGTCTGGTCGGCGCTAGACAGTCTAGCGCCATCTCTTACCCACTCTCGGAACAGTACTAAACATGCCTGCACTGACAGATCATGGTAACCCCCTGAGTTGTCTGCCTAACGAAGGGTTACCATAGACTACCATAGATACCATAGACACAGTATTTCATTAACTTCAAGTAATTATGTAATAAAACTACATTAATTTATTCTCTTGCATTTTTTAATCACAATATTCTGGATACAAGTGTCAGTCTTAGCAAGGGGTACTTTATTACCCTGTAGTAACTGGTTTGTGGAGGTCAGATAGGTAATAGCTCTCAATCTGGTTGTGACTGGAAGCCGACCCCAACATACTTGGGAATAGACCCCAACATATTTGGCAGATGTCGCCGGGGGTAAACCTGGTTTACCGTGGAACAAGGCCGATAGAGGTATTCTGAAGCAGGGTGCGACTTCGGAGCCTCATCACAAACCATGGCCCTTCTGCACTGCTTTTAGTGCAACCCATCTGCACCTGTCCGCCACTACCAACGCCGTCGCTGAAGGAGAATTCGCCGTGGTTGAAGTTAATTTGACAAATAACTATGGGAATCATCGACACGAAAGTAGATGTAGAAGATTACTTAGCACCAGGGATGTAATCGAGACCAAGCGGAGATGGAGACCAAGGTTCAGAACTTGATTTCCACGGAACTGCAAGTAAGCAGCTTTTCCGCGAATTTGTCTGTATAGACTTAAATCGAAAGTTATGGAGAAAAGTAAAGAAAAAAGTTTAAATTTCAAGACATATTTTACATTGAAAACAGTTTTGCGGATTTATCACGTTTTCGGCGATTTCTTAGTTCAACTGAATAGGTCACTTGGTATGTACTGAATCTGGCTGTGGCGATGACAGGGGAGCAAAATTCACAACACCACTCCACATTTCTATGAGTCTTCGCTGGGGCCGATTTTTTTAATGAAACCCGTTCATTAAAAACTTGCGGTGGCACAGATACCCAACAAGCGGGCTAAGCACAAAATAGTATCTACCTACATTTTGATACAAGTGGAAAAACTTTGTTATTGCAGCCTCTCGGCTGCAATAACAAATGCCCTCGTGTATCCAACGTTTTTCAATACTTTCGAAGAAATAAAATAATGGAACGAAAAGTATTTTTGTCATGAATTATCTATTAGGAAACTATGATTTAATTAAATTCATTGGAGCACCAACGTTCACACAAGTACCTAAATTAAGCTGACCTGAGCAGACGTGGTCCTCTACAGTTATTTTACGTCTGGAAGCAGCAATCCAATAGTAACGTTAGTTATGCAATAATAAAGATCATTTTAACTTGGACAGACTTGTCAGTGACTGCAACCTTAAAGCTACGAAAATCTAATTTTGACAGTAATGCAAAGCTACAGGTAGGTAATATAGGTAACTAGGCTAAAAACTGTAGGTACCTACCTATTCATGTAATGAAGGTGAGGAGTTTGTTTTTTTTTGTTTGAACGCGCTGCTCTCTGGAACTACCAGTTGCGTTTGAACATAACAATATTACGCCGAGCGCAAAGAAAAAAAATCGGAAAGAACGCTTTACTGAACCCGAAGTAATATCGTGGGCGGGCGATGCGACGCGGTGGTTCGAAGGCCGAGGGCGAGTAAAACCGCGGGGCACAGCTAGTAAAAAAATAAATAACCGTTCGATATCGGAGGCGCGTTGTGTGCACTTGCCTCTGTCTTCACAATAAAATAGAAAGTTACGATCCCAATATCTCATCTAAGTTAACATCATACACTCGACTGTAGGGCAGCTGCGTGTGTGATAGGACTCCTCTCCTTAGAGCCACCACCACGGCGAGATCTGTCTTCGCAGAGGGACAAAAGGCAGTCAGGCGAGTAGGCACGTAGGCTACGTTCAGCAGTTTCAGAGGCATTGCTAGGGCCATGCAACCGTGTTCTGAAATTAAAAGAAATAACATGAATAATAAGGATGAATTTGATAGTGCATTCATGGATAATATTCGAGTTGTGCCTCATTCCATTCGCAATGCCTAGTGCGCCTGTGCGAGTTGGCTTCGGCCCCTGACTTCCAAAGGCCCGGGACTCCAAAATCCCGCAATATCTTAAGATATTATGTAACAATCCTTTAGACCGAGTCTCGGTCAAGGAAGCCAATGTCAACCTAGACTAGCTAAGCCCCTACGTAAGAAATTTTATAGTACACAAGCTTGTAACTACGCAGACACAGGTAATAACCCTCTTCATTTACTCTAATAGTCCGATGGGAGTAATTTGATGGCAATCCGACATAACCGCGAAAAGATCATGCGCAGGATTAAATCTTGCTTGACTAGGGGCTGAAACATAATCAACCACCAAACTTCGGGCTGCTACTGAAGTAGAAAAAATTCCTAATGAGAAACACGATATTACTTTTCCCTCCATGGAAAACCCGACTTTCGATCATGATAACAACGAAGCATTCTTTTTTTTTTCTTCAGCCATTACCGCTGTCTGTTCTGCACATCAAAGATAAACAAAAAAGGTAGTCAATTAGCAATTTAGTAAATCACTATTACTGCACATGACATGATTAATACGTGACAAAGGCACCTGTCAAATATGTACGTAGCTCTAGGTAATTACGATAACCTTCGCCTCATTATTCAGGAGTAGGTAAGTAAGGCAGTGCTAGGTGTGATGAACTGTCTTTCCCTTAGCAAAAGAAAGACTTTGTGGCGTTGACCGCCGACTTATCGGAGAAAGACTCTTACCGTCTATATTTATATGATAAACAGCATAGCCACAGGTGTTGTCATGTGCGTCGAGTGATACGCGCGTGCTCGACTTGTTTTCTTCGCGCGTACCTCGTGGCCAAGAGGTAGGTAAAAGTTATCGAGCGCCTAAAAGTGATGTAGGTAGGTAAAGGGAGCCCAGATGGGTTTTACAGCAAGCATATTCACTATGAAAACTTGATATCTGAGCAGGTAGGATGTGATGAAAGAACCCTATTAAAGTACACTACGCGAGGTCGACAAACGGAATCTCGATTAACGCTTGTACGGCAAAACTGCACTGCGAATCACCATAATTGGAATGCACGCTTGTGCGACAAACTGAAGCTAGACATCACGCTAGATACTATAATTATTTGCAAAGTTTTCAGGTTTCAAAAAGTGCCAAAAACTACAACGGACCTTTCAATAATTTTGATCTTCATCTGCTGAGATGAAACTAGGTGGGGGGAGCATGAACTAAACGACTCAAACAGACAAAACTTCTCGAAGATATTGCGTGTATTGTGTTACAAGCGATGAAAAAATTAGCACAACGAAAAATAAAAACAATCATCATCTGCCTAGCCTTTTCCCAATGTTGGGGTCGGCTTCCAGTATAACCGAAAAAAAAAACAATAATAGGTATTTATTCAAAAGCTTACCCGGTATTTTCCTCCTAATATGCACATTTTCAATCATGTAGACTCCACTCCTGCCCAGCACGTTGGAGACCGTTCTGCTGGCGAATTCTCTGGTCTGCTCTGACTCGAAGGTCGGTGTGTCGGTAGCTACGCCAACCACGTGAGTCAGGTTCGCTGCTATCCACTCTGCTAGCTCGTAGCTTAATCCTGGAAAATGAATTGAAGATTATGAAAAGCCTCATTGATATATCCTTCTGTTTTCATGAGGTTCCTCTTCTCAAGCGTCGAATTGCAGCTTAGAATATTGGACCATTTGGGACTTAGGTCTCCTCCAGAAGGAGGGTGCAATAAACCACCACGTGACGCCAGCCCAGTACAGGACTACCTACGGGATGGCGGTTGTCACATGTCTTCGATTTTTTGGTTCAGCTCATACAAATAGGTAATTTCTATTCATGACGCACCTAACTTGACACGCTGTATTGTAGATAGGTAAGAAATTAATTATCTTGATTAAAAAAACGACCATCAATCATAATAATTAAATGATTAAGAGTGATTTCGAATCATAATTTAACTGAATAGGTTATTAAAAGACGATGGGTACTAGGATACGTATCGTAGATACAGGTAAAAGAAAGGATGGCCCTGTGAACCTCCATGCCCTTCAATGTCGCCTGTGGGCCATCTTATGACGTGTTTTAGCCGTAGCTGTTCTACATCTAGCGTGAGATCTTCTGCTTAGTTAGATGTTTTAAATTTACTGACCGACAACGCATAGTTTTAACCGCTGGGGCTAAAAACATGAAATTTTGTAAGTGTTTTCTGATTTCCAAGACAAAGTGTTGTTTATCCATGCTTCTATCCTTTTCTGTCGCTGAGAACCGTCATTTGCTTGGGCGAATAACAGAGCGTGCTGCCGAGCGCATCGTGGATGCTGCCGCGTGCAATGATAATGCAATCCCGCTCTGTTATTCGATCTAGCAAATAACGTTTCAACCCTAAAGGTACAAAGTTAACTATTAAGGAAGGATTTCATCCCAAAGGGGTTAAATAGGACATGAAAGTTTGTATGTAAGTCCGCCATTGGAAATCCAATCGTTCAAACGTAAAACTTCTATTATGTTCTATCAAAATAATAACAACCGCACAGGTTACCGCAGGGCTTAGCAGCGCTCGCCAAGGTTGGTCCATGGTACATCCCGAGTTTCCTCTGTGTCTCGGAAAGCACGTTAAGTCGTTGGTCTCGGCTGTCAATTGTAGATCTTCCCCAGTCGTTACAGGTAGTCATTGGGTCAAAAGTCAACCAGTCTTACCAAGGGCTGTCGTATTACCCAGGACATACTTGATTGTGGAGGTCAGATATGCAGTCGCTCCATGTAAAATACTGGTACCTACTCGGATGCAACTGGTTATCTACCCAGGTGGGTATATTGGCATACCACTATAATCCTTCGAAATACGCCACCAGATGTGAGGTGACTAAACTCCCAAAGTCACAATCTATCGGTCAAGGAAAAGTAGTGCAAATAAATAAAAGCAACGATTATCGTTCAAAGCGGTTCGATCGAGATAGAGCGTCAAAATGGGAAGTTCATTAGAAATAGTAAATGAATCATGGGTAATCAGTGACTCAGATCCAAATCAATTGACTAGCTAGATCATGTGTCTGTGTTTTGAGTCAAACTTGGAAACAAAAAGCGGTGAAATCGAACAGTGTTGCAATGCTCGGCCGGTCCCACTGCGCAGTTGCAGTCGTCTTGCTTATCGAATAGATTGACGCTACTGAACGCGCTAGACTCTTAGCCTAATTCGGGGCTGATTCAATTTAGATTGCTATCGGCAATTCGGCACGTTATGGTGAAGAAGACGTTTCAATTCTAAACGAGAATAGACTTGAAGACAAAAGCCAAGCCGAGGACAATCCAACTAGTGTTGTTTTGACTATTGAATAACAACGAAGAAGTTTGTTTGAAGAAAAAACAAAAGCCAATGGCTATGAGTAAACAAGCAAGCCAAAGCGTAGATAAAAGGAACAATGGTTATAAAAAAGAATTTAGAAACGTAATATAACATCCCGGCTGTAATATCCTAGGGGTTAGGCAGAGGTAAACCCACATTTATTGCCATCAACCGAGCACAATTCTAGATTCCATGGCTGCTACTGAGAAATTCCTGATGAAAAAACTCAACACCACTTTACCCGACCTGGGAATGAAACCCAGGACTTCATTCTCTGCAGTAGCGCTTGCGGCCGCTAGACCATAGAGGTTGGAAAGAAATTAAGTATTTAAAAACTCTTTTCAAATTGGCGAAATGTGGACGTACCTACTATTAGGTACACCTCTGCTTAACTCTTCGGGGATTACAGCCGTGATGTTATCTTATGTGTCTCTTTTCAAATTGGGCAGATAACACTTTTGTCTAATCAAAACCTGTCACTTGTCTGGTAGATAACGCCATTGCGATAAATTGCTATTGTAAGTACTTCTAATTAGACAAATGTATTAGGTGTCGATGTTTCTAATGATAAGCCCTACACTAAAGCATATTATCCACCTGGCTGCCTATTTTGTCTATGAATACGTCACTCGTTTAGTTATCTAAATACCGCAAGCGATACTATAATAATAATAACGATACCCTTTAAAGGTACCTATTGGGTTTTTCATTCAGAACGGTGACTATGGTTTGTTTCATTGACTTTTTTGGCACCGACTTCCGAAAGTAATGTTATTTTCCACATTTTTTGTGTTTTTTGGAAGTCGGTTTTTTTTTGCAAAAAAGTTTTTATTTTACCCTTTTTAGTTATAGTATCACACACAAATCCTTGTCAAGTATCAATTTCGCAATTTCTTTTACTTGGATGACATTTTTTCCAGCTATTTTGATTTCAAAACCAAACTGCTGAACCGATTTTGATTAAATTTCTATGGGACCAATCGGGAAGTAGATCCATTCAGATAAAAGAAGAATTTTTCAAATCGGTTCACAAATGACGGAGATATGAGGTAACAAACACGAAAAAAAAAAACATACAACCGAATTGAGAACCTCCTCCTTTTTTTGAAGTCGGTTAAAAAAGAAACAGTAACCTGAAGACAAGAATGATGCTTCATTTTCTCGCAAGTAACTTGAATTATTTTCATGTTACATAATGGTCCCAATGGTCACAAGACGATAACGTCAGGTACTACTGGTTACCTTTAAGTTAATACCAGCGAGTTTAAAAAAAAAACATGAAATGACCAAAAAGCTTTTCAAGGGTTCCCATTACTGTAAGCAAATTTTGTTATGGGACCGGCTGGCTGTTCTGCTCTACATTTTGTTATTTATGTGAACAAGGAGCAGCTGCTTTGTTTCTCAGAGTAAAAGTTTGCTTATTTGTCAAGTATGATGACCCTTACGAGGCTTAGGGTAAACAAAAAGTAAGCCTGTAGTGTGCGATGTTTAATACACAATCTACAAAAATGATTTACTCAGGAGGATTTTTGTCATGTGGTGCAGGACTGCAGACCGCCTAAATCTGAGGCAGTACAAACTACAAATAAATTCCGACTCACCAGGTACCTTACAAAGACAGGTTACCACGTTGATCTGCTGGTTATCCTCCTCCGTCCATCCGAACTTGAAGAGCAACAGCGTGGGTTCTTTCGGGTCCTGCTTCAGAGCTGCCCATTGTAACGCGACGTCGAGAGTTAAGACTACTGCTGGATTGATCGTTGTCAGTGAGCTTACGTCCACTATTGCCACTAGAACCAAAAAATAATAACTAGCAGTAAGTAAATAAGGGAAACTCACACACGCAGCAGAACCTATGCAATGCAGTATTGTTTTTGCTTCATGAATGTCCACCGCCCTGGAGCGGGCGAAAGGGTCTGTCAATACTCTTAATGACTTAAATTAAAAATTGTTTTTAAACTACCTTTTGCCGTACATACATTCAGATCCAGTTTAACTGGCTTGCTGGCCGCTCGCTGTTCCATTCTGAAGTCCAATGAACTTATTTATTCTGAAACTGTTATGCAAAAAGAAAATCTGACATGCGAGGCGGAGTGCAAAAATTTCGTGCTCGCTTCGCTCACTCTTCTCTTAAAGTCTTCATGGTTCTAATTTTTTGCCAAAGTCGACAAAATCATTTTAATAACGCCTATATAAAGTCCTAAATAAAGTCTTACAAATCGGTTGAGAGCTGTTAAAATTTGCGAGCTCGCTGCGCCCGCTCCTGAATTCTAAAGTCTGTTGATTATTCTGAAAATCGAACATATACGAGGCGGGTGCAAAAAAAGAGCTCGCTGCTCTCGCTTTCTTTAGTTTCTTATTGTAAAATTCATCTTTCAACTACTACCACTCCACGAAGATTTTTCCCTTTTTTTTTGTGTTTCGACGTCACTTTGCCGATTTTAGGGCGGCCGTGACCACAACCTATTTTGAGGGCTGTATCCGCACCTGCCCAGTTACCCAAACATCTTTGACTGTATGATTCAAAAATCGCATATCGTTTCGTAAAAGGCAAATAACGGGCAGTCAACAGGAGGTTTAATTTTTTGGAGTGTTCAGTAGAATACTGACTTGGTGACTCGAGTGCACAATGTTCCATGCTGATGAGGACAGGTGCTACACTAGTAGACGTACTTACATCGAGTCAATAAATACTCGGCGGGTACGACAGCCGGGTGCATAGATCCTGTGCTTCCTGAGTGCTCCAGGTGTATTGCAGTGCCCAGGTTCGGTGCTCCGCAGTTGATACACACCTTCCTAAAAACACCAGAACCGGTATTTAGAAAATGTAAAATCCTTGTTCCACGCGCGCCTCAAAGAGATGTCAGCATAGGGAAGGGGCCCGCAAGGGCCGATGCCTGCCGGGTGCTGCGGGTTGTTCGAAAGAGATACCGCGGCCCCGGCACACAAAGGGCGATGAAGGAACATGGGTGGGTTTTAGTCAGTAAAAGTCTGACACTCCCTCCCGCTCAGCCCAAAAACAAAAAAAAAAGGCTAGCGTAAATTATGCCTTTTTTGGTGTTTATGCACCTAAAGGATTTGTTAGAAGTATGGACAGCACTGTATTCAATATGTCAAGCGTGGTAATTAATTCATTATTGTCGCGTTCACGAATCGATACTGGAATTCATTTTGATTGATACATAGAGCGAAACATTTTGAACACATAAAGGAGACTTGAGAAGTGAATGAAGGCTTAAGAAGCACTATGTCTGTTTGTGGCTCTAAGAGCAGGTGAAGAAAAGATGGATGAATTTTGTAAACATGATAATTGCTAGAAAAGGGTCGGATTAAGACTAGTCTAACCGGATGCAGCTAAGTACCTGTATTTTACATGGAGTGTCTGCCCATCTGACCTCCACAAACCAGTTTGTACTTAGTAATACGATACTTGGTAAAACTGGTCGTCAGACTTTCGGACCAGTGACTGTCAAAGTTCAACAAATGGCAGCCGGGAGCAACGGCGTAACGTGCTTTCTGATGCACGGAGGAAACTCGGTATGTAATGGGTGGTCACCCATTCACAACCCTTGCAGGCTACTTATCATTGAAGATCAAGCTGTACGTTTGTTATTATCTAGCCACAAGTTTAATTGGCTAGGAAAGGGGTTACTACTGTAATAAAGGCTTATAAAAAGAATGAAAAGGGTTGGGCACTGACATGTTCGTGAGTAAAATTATTATTCATGGTACCACTTACCAATGCTTCTCCATGGCACCATAATACATTGACAAGGCTCTCCAAGTCGTAGGTTTCGCCATATCGATCACCTCTATGTGATCGAAATCTTCTTTACAATAGAAGAAATGAGACATTTGAGTAATCAACGTTGCGAAGAAAATGTGTTTGTTCATTATTTAATTGATTCGGTTATCTTACAAAATGTTTGTGATTTCGTTTAATTTTGTCTTGTATAGTTGGTGAAGCGTAGCTTTGAATGTGTTTTTCCTCTTGAACCTTATAGTCAGAAAAGAACATTTGTTTTTTGTGTCTTCTTTTAATTAAACTATTTTATTTAGCGACGTGGTTTCTTGAAGTTTTTTTTTTGTATGGGTTAAATGTCGTCTATACTTTCAATACCTGATAATTTGTTGATAAAGTGTTATCACAGTTCTAGGTTTTGATCATTCACTGATTAATTCTTATTTATTTCTTAAACCATTTTCTAATGAAGACTAATCGAAAATGGCGGTGCGCGTCAAGATCATTCTTATTTGTATCAACAGATCACCCGTACGTTGTTTTGTTTGCGTGTTTGTTTAGAGATCGAACAAAGGGTTCTTTGATAGATTTGAAAAGAATAGAATGTTTTATTTGCAAATAATTTAGGTATTACAAATCATAATTAATTTGCAAATGCGTGCTTTCCTCGGAAAGCGGCGTTGGTCCAGGCTGTCATTTTGTAGATCTATGTCAGTCGTTACGGATAGTAAGTGGTCTGAAAGTCTGACAACCATGCTTACCAGGGGATATCGTATTACCTAGTATTAAACTAAACTAACTGGGTTGTAGAGGCAGTCGCTCAATATAAAATACTGGTATTCAGCTGTATCCGGTTAGACTGGAAACTGACCTCAACATGATCGGGAAAAGGCTAGGCAGGTGATGATGGTAGAACACCACTTGTATGTACTTTTACTTGGAAAGTATTCCGAACTTAATGGATCTTTAACAGGCTGTTTAAAAACTTAGGATAGTCTTCCTAGTGTACCCACACTAGGAAGACTATCCTAAGTTTTTGACTTCGAGGAGCCTGTGCTAACTGGGGGGGGGGTCACACAAAAATCTCAGACTTTTTTCAGGTTTTCACTTATGTATGTAACTATATCTCTTAAAGTAAGCACATTTTGTGTCTTAGGAATACTTTCCAGCTGCTTCACTTTTTCCGACATGTCGACTGGATTACTAGTTATATTATAAAAAAACACTACAGTTGGGTTACAGTGGTTAGTTGAAAACTCCGTGTTACGAACGGCCGTTTGATGTCAGTTTAGTTAGTTTTATTTTATATAATTTGTTCTTAAATTTACTTTTTTTAAATCCTGTTTTTATTGTCAAGTTACCACTTTGTT
The DNA here is from genome assembly GCA_964057025.1 of Standfussiana lucernea. Taxonomy (NCBI): domain Eukaryota; kingdom Metazoa; phylum Arthropoda; class Insecta; order Lepidoptera; family Noctuidae; genus Standfussiana; species Standfussiana lucernea. The sequence continues at coordinate 14,521,105 of OZ059797.1, forward strand.
TTGTCAAGTGCGAGACTAATAAATACTTTTTCTTTCTTTCTTTCTTTCTATGTATGTCATCGTTTGCTATTGCTTTTTCTAGCAAAATGAATTGTGTATTCGAAAACAGTTGAATACGCGTTCGGCTAGTTTTCTAAACACGTACTGTCACGAGCAATGAAATGTAAATGTCGCAGACAAAACTGTTAATCAGTCAATACTACTTTTGACCGGGTAAAACTATTTTCACAATAACCAACATTTACTTGGAATCTTATTACGTTGATAGGTTTTTTTTTGTGACCCACTGATAAAATTTAATGTTGTAGTAGGTAATTCTAGGTTAATAGGTTCAACTATAACTGACGCGTTCTGAAATAACATATTTTTTCTACAAGGGTTTTGACTGACCCCAGTCAAAAGTAGTATTGACCGATTAGCAGTGTTTACTGTGAGTATTGTGTAACTGTGGCCTTTGTTTTTTCACGAAAAGCTAAATGTATATGTTACTGTAAAAGACGGTATATTGGTAAATCTTAGTATTTACTAACAAACTCAAACTCAAAGCATTTACTTCAATTAGACCATTACAGGCACTTAAGAATGGTAAAACACAAAAAAAAAAAACGAAGCTACAGTCCCAGTCACAGGGCATAATAACTTGTGAAAGTACTGTAGTTCTCATTCCACGAGTTTGGGACATGCTAGGTTAAATTGAATGGTGGTAATAAAAGAATGACTATAATTATCTAAAATATCTTGCGACTAATAATGACATACATTAATTACGTATTACGTTTTACGTCGTTTCAGCCCATGGCTTAATTGCCAAGAGCCTCGACCAATACCTGAGGAGGCTCTCGTTAGGCGGCTGGATCAAGGGCTTGATTCAGAAAGCGGTACTCCTGGACACGGCTTGTATTGTTAGGAGGTGCCTCTCTCTGGAGCCCTGACCGCCGGTAGCTTGGACCCTGCTCCCGATACCGGTGGGCTACTATTATTTTTTTTTTATATTTTTAAATGTTTTTTTTTTTTATTTTGAATTTTATATAGGAATATTTAAAAATGTAATTAGTAAGTAAGAAAAATAAATAAAGGAAATTAACATACAGTAATACTAAACTAAGCGGTTTTTTATGAATGGCAGCTCGCAACCTAGGAGGTTGTCGACTGCTTAACCAGTCTATCCTGTGGATGCCTTGAGTGTAAGGCTTCCAGCCAGGGCAAAAAACTTAAAAATGTAAGCGACTACACGCTAAGGGCACCCTTTAAGGGGTACGGGCCTCGGCATAGGGCATCGCTGGAGGAGGGCAGCAAAGGGACAGGCTGGATCTGAGTGGCTAAACTAAGCGGCCAAATGAGTTAGCTTAGAACCATGACCAATCATGTGTGAGTTCAGATGGTGGCAGTAACTAAGCTATGGCACCCCGACCAATTGAGTTAGGTTAGGTTAGAACTGTGACAAAAGCGCGGTAGCCGAGCGAGCGGATTGAGTTTACCTCGGCAGGATTGGTAAATCTTAGGTTTTGCCTTGTACTATTATGTATTCTGTAGTTTTACTGGAAAATCTTAGGATTTACCATCTTTCGGGTTTTTACAGTAACATATTAATTTCATTGCTCGTGATTGTACACTAATCTCACTAGATAACATAGCAAAAACACGTTCTGCACCAAATCAACAAATCTAATGGAAAATCATCATGCTTAGGACTGCGTCATTGATAACGCCATAGATTAAAGGCATGATTTCTATTATTTAGAGATAGCTAAATCCCAAGCCTCCAACTACGGTCACGGCTTAGGTTCGTGTCAAAAGTTAAGCTTTGTCTAATCTATTCTAAAGTCGTTATTATTTTGATAATTCTAACTAATTAATGTATTATTAATGTGAAAATTTGTTTGCTTGTTTGGCGTGCTTTCACGCCTTAACGACTATAGATGATCCAGGGTTGAACCACACACACCTCACTCCCTCCCGAGGGGAGGCCCGCAGGTCAAGCGGGCCGGCACTAGTCCGGGGCAGCGGAAGTAGCATTAGTTCCCGTTGCCCCCCGACGCAAGTGTGCGAGGGAACACCGGTGTGGTTTTAGTCAGTACGAGTCTGACAGACCCCTCCGCTCTCCCCAGGGCGGAGGATATCCATTGAGTATTTCCACATCGAGGAAAAAAAGGGGTTGAACTTCATTTCGGAATCACATTTTCTGTAGTGACTGTACTGTCGATCACATCGTCGATGCTGCCGCGTGCGATAGCATTCCCGTCAGACTGATGACACCTAATCTGTAAAAATCGCTCCGCGAAAACTTTAGTAAAATCTTTACAGAATAGTGCAACAGATTTCAATGTTTCGTGCACAGGTAAACCTGAGTTAGGAAATAGAATCCTTTTTATGCCGGTAGTGCGTTCTTGTTGTATCATTACCGACAACCATGCGGGCGAAGCCGCGGCAAAACTAGTCACATCATAATTTACAGCTCTAGGTTTTAATCGAGGAACTAACAGCGGGTTTATCATAGTTTAGCTATCTTTATTAAGTTTATTATCGGTGAAAAATAGTTGTTAAATCTTTTATTGTACTTACTTATGATTTACGACGAATCGTCAGATTTAGATGTGCGAATTAGAAAATATGGTGTGTTTTTTCACAATATACAGGCTGATTGGTAATTGGATGCAGTCCTTGGAATGAGTGATACTAGAATAATTTGCAACAAATTTGACCCCAACATTTACTACGGGTCCAATCTGAGTTTGAAAATTTCCCTCCTCTCTACCAAAAATTGATATTGATCCAGAAATGCGTAATAACCAGTACAGTAAAAATATTACATTGTCTGGAACAACTGTTGTTATCATCCATAATGCGTTCTTGAAGTGCAATTTGCACGTTAAGTGTCATACATTTATCTTGAGTAAACGGCCTTAAAAAGCAAGGGTAGTTTCAATTTAACTGATAAAAAAGTAGAGTAAAAATAAGACTGATAAAGTTTCTAGTTAGTAAAAATGTTAAAGATAAGTGCAACAAAGAGTATGATAAGTTATTTCCTATTTGTAAAATTATACCCATAGATAAAAAAGTAGATTATTTGGTAGGCCTGGAATATTATTATAACGAAGAATATAAAGTTAATGTTAAAAACAAATACAATACACGTAGGGTTAGAGAGAACAAACTGGTTCAACCACAGATAACAAATTATTATGGTAAGAGAACATCTAAGTATTTGGTACCGAAAGGATTTATTAAGAGAAAAAGTAAAAATTAGTACAGGATCACTTAAGACAAAATTAAAAAATGTTATACTGGATTGCAAACAGAATTAAATACATTGTATTAGATTAAACGAGAACAATTTAATAATGATAAGTAAAAGATAATAGAATGTACTTTATTGTACACCAAAATTGTTACACAACTGTTTTATAATATTGCTAACTCTATGGTTACATTGGTGATTTCGTCGCTAATAGCGATGTCTTCCAGACAACCTTTGGATGGACTGTACGAACTTAAAATGAAAATGTGAAAGTAGTCAGTATATAAGAGCGCCTCTCGCCATCAAACGTAAAAGTTTGGCGAGTTTAGAATTAAGTAACACCTCTGTATGAATTTAATTAAATAAATAAATAAATAAAAAAAAACCTCACATCTTTATGACGCTGTTAAACCAAAAGTTTGAGTTCTTTTTTGATAAATTGTTTTCCGAAAGATAATTTGTTTATCTGAAAAAAGCCATGTCAATGCTCTGAGCGATGCAGATTTGTCACAATTTTCAATATTTGGTCGAGAGGAAGAAAATTTCCAAAAAAACTGAAAACTTCGATTACTCCGAAACCACTCGGATTGGACCCCTAGTCATCGGGTCAAATTTGTTGTAAATTTGCATTTCAAGGACAGCACCCAATTACTAATCATCCTGTATAATACCGAAGAGTAGGAACTTATCACCAAGTGGTGATAGTGGCAACAAAAACACATAGGTTAAGCTAAACCCTAATAAATAATTTAGGTATATACATAGATAACAAGAAATCGTTACCAAAGACAAAATTTAAAACCAACCAAATAGGTAGTAATAACTAATGACCAAAGTTTTTTTAAAACTATATATTATTGCGTTTGGACGCAACTCACCGGTTGTGAAGCGATGATGCGTTAACTGAAAATAAAGAAACGCTTTAGGCATAATACGTAATAGATACCTGCTTATTAATAACCAAAAGGGAAACTCAAGCAAGCAGAGTTGGTGCATAGGAAGATTGGGAGCAGAAACCGTTGACTTTGAGAAGCGTGGTTAGGCCCTCAAGATGAATTGACTTAGTGAAAGTTGTAAGAATTCGCTGGATGCGAGCAGCGGTAGACAGCACAGGTCACTTTGTGGCAACCTGTGGTCCTCCATAGGATATTAGGTTGGTTTATGTCAAGCTATAAATGACTTTCTCCTAATGAAATTTACGCAAGCCATGGTACAGTCATTGCCCTTCAGCCCGCTTCTGCAGACCACATATTTTTCGTCCCACTCATTGAAATTAATGATCCTTATTAAGAAACGAAGTCACACTGCATTACAAGTGCGGTATTTTAAATGTTAGCGATGAAACAGATTTTATAATTGCGGTTTCTAGAAAGTTCTCATTATTTCCAGAAAATGCGATAGCAAGACCTCCTGCGCACATTGATATCAAGCAAATAATAAACAAACATTTAATGTTTATAGCAGACAGTAAAAATAAAGAAATATAAATTTCGGTACGTATATATTACCAAAAATATCTAATCTGGAGTGGTAAATAGTGGTAATAAATTAACAATTGCTAATCATGAACGGTTTTATAGTTTTATTTGTGAAATAAAGAACAAAGAGGTTTGTTGGACTAGGAAGATTGGTATACCTATCCATTTTTATATTCTTATGTTGCTTTGCATTAAAAAGGCAGCTACCAATGTTTATTATATTTCATAGTACAAATAAAAGCATTAACAAATATAAAACTGTAAATAAAAAAACAGGAAAACGTAGGTGGAAAACTAAAATGACTCAGAAAAGTACCTAAACAAAAAATAACAGTCTTGGATTAATCCAATGTTATTAGGATAATTATTAATATAATCCAAATTATTACTTAATTGTAACTTTTGAATTTAAACTATGGGAAATTCTCAAGGATGAAGTACTCCGCTTGGGGAGAACGCAGACAGTGATGACTCTTAAACGCAATTTTAGATTTGTGTTTTAGTTGAATATTACATTAATCTGCTCGAGTTTTTAATGGGTGTAAAAATACCCTCAACGAAGCCGAAATACACTTGTTTACCTCATTATTGCGATAATTTTGTTGTTCTGGACCATATCTGGGAACCGTCTAGTTACGGAGATATTTGGGGTCAAACTTCTAACTTCTTCACAAGTTTTTTTTTTTTGTTGTAAATACCGTAATATTTAATGGTATTACTTTACTTTGAATAGCTGCATGACCTCTGTACTATTCAATATTCAAAGCATCCATCAGCACAATGTTTTGAGTGCGTAACAGTGATCCCTACCGTAAAACGTGATATTTCACCCCAAAAAAAGTCGTTTCCCAGCAATAATTTTTGCGTAGAGTTAGCTACTTAATTTGATGTACAGAATACTTGGTTGACGGCTTCGTGAAGGGTCCGTTTACACCTTGTAGGTATGTTAAAAATATTAGAATCTTGCTGCTATTTGGAAATACACGGAATAAGGAAAGGCCAAAAGTTGTGACTAAGTAAAAATAGTCAGTGATTTAGGTTCTTTTTTTTGCTTTAAAGTATTATGTAAAGAGCCGATAAATTACACAAGCTTATCGTAATTCGTCAATTATTAATATTTTGTTATATTAAATCTTATTAAATCCCTCAGATATAATAATCAATCAGACATTTTAATTAGGTTAATCATGGCATTTACACGTCATTATGAAACACAACAATACTGACGGTAGGTACTACCACGTCACTGACGGTCGACCACTTTTCAACCGTATTCCTCAGGGCTTAAGGGTGAAAAGTGGTCGACCGCCAGTGAGTGCGGTATTTATACCTATAATATGAGGAAAACATATCGTACCGTATGTAGTATCCAATCAGGTACCTACTACAGGTACCCTAGGTGACTGAAGGTGAACGCTAATGTATGTATATGTAACCAATGCAAGGTATCAACATAGCCTTACCTCGAGCAGTTCAGGATTTTTTTTATGAAACTCCATATTGCTATGCACGTTTATAAAACCATCGTAACGGCATAGCTTTGACTCGGAACTAGCTTATACCTTTTGATTTAGGGGGGAACCCATCAAAAGGGGGAGATAAGTTCGGAGAGTGTGGCATTTTCAACTCACTAAAACACACCATGAAAAGCCTAACCAACCCTTCGGTTCGGTCTGATCCGGAACCCCCTCTGTGCATGTGTGTGTGAGATAAGTAAATACCTGGCAGTCAGCGAACTTACGGCGCAGGGCGTCCATGTTCGCTCAATTACGTAGAGTCGGCGACGACTTCAAGCTGTAAGATGTAGCCTCGGAGGTGCTGAGCCGCTCCAGGAGGTCCGTCAATGAAGAAACGGGCCCGTCCAAAGCTAGTCCCTGTTATTTTCGAATTCATGACTTTTGTTTAAAATTTTACAATAATGATACAGTTTGGCTTCTATTTTAATAAAAATCAGTTTTATTTTAAACATAAAATCATCACGCCTGGTTATCCCCGAAGGATTCAGCAGAGGTGTACTTATATTTTGATTTTATTGTCCTAATTTAATATTTATTTATTTGTACTGCCACTTCAAAAAATTGGTCCCTATATTGCGTGCTATAATAATTTATTTACCATACTGGCACGTACTAAAACAATGGAATTTTATACGAGGGTAGTATAAAATTCAATTGTTTTGCTCAATGAACATTTGTATACAAATCTAAATTACCTTTGTGATTTTTATACGTATTACCGAAGAGGTGGAATGATTTAACGTGTGAATGATATATTCTCATAACCCATGATAATAACACAAGTAGGCAGGGTCATGGGAGTTCAGAGTGGGCAGGCTGCCCCCACACCAAGTGACCAAAGAGAAGACGGTGGCGGCGGCCCAGTGGTCAATGCTGCCGTGCAGACTTGCACAGCGAGGCTCAAGGGAGACCTCTTTGCAGTCTCCCTATGGACGTGGCTTATCAGGCGTTGCACAGAGGGGGCTCCAGACAGGTCTTTAAACAGTAAATGGTGAATCATTTCATGTGCAGATTGTGACCACCGGGGTGACATTTCCCGGTCTTATCCTCAAAGATCGCCTTTTCAAGGTTTCCACCGAAAACAAAAGGCTGCAGTCTCTTCGCCAATATGAATTTATATTGCTTTCTTACTGCTGATTCATAAGTATCATAAAATAAAATTGCCTAATAAAAAAGATTATTTCTGGTAAAATATGACATGGGATTTTTTATTCAGAGATACATATGTAGGTATTTTTATCATGTACAAGGATAAATATTACATATACAACTAATGACTCATTTTAATTTTTTCGTAATGTACAAACATGACAAAAATAGACTATCGGCGTTAAATAATGCTGATAAAGTCACTTTTTATCATGTTTTTGCATATAAGAGCTTTTAGGGATATTAATTAGGTGTCTAAAATTAGGTGTAGGCTAAAATTGAATTAGTCATGCACACAAGATGGCACTGATATTGGTTTAATCATATTTCTATTAATATCTCCGATAACCACCAGAACTGGCTTTTGTCTTAAAAAATGCGATATTTTCGTTGAGGTGGGTTTCATATTAATATTTTGATACCAATATAGACACTGGTACTTAAAAGATAGACGCCTTTTACTGATACGTAGATACCTACATGATAATAACCATAAAAATATGAGGACCATTGACCGTTTGATTGATATTATTATTGAAAAGAAGCTTCAAATTGGATACTGAAAATAGTAATATTAAAAAAGTCAAAATGGGTCATCCACAATCACACTGTACACTACCCGTGTAAAAAAAAATGTGGGTCACAAAAAGATCACAAATGTAGATAGATAATAGATTTTGGAATTCAATTGTAAAAAAAGGAAAATGTATTGTCTAAATATGTTCGAAGTAACATTACATCGAAGAAACAAGACTTCGATGCAAAGTTATCGATATTAAGAAACGGCGAACAAAAAAGGCGTCGTTAAAACATAACGTCGCTTTACCAAGGCATCGATGTATAGTCATCGATGTAAACATTTTCGCAGAATAGTGTTTCGAACTGACATAGGGAACCCGATAGAAAGACCCAGTGATGAAAATAGATAGGAACTCTGAGATGACGACAAAGAGTGATTTTGGTACTTAGATGTAAAAGAAAAAATTGTCCAGGGAATTGGGATAGGAGGAAAATAATGATCGTTAAACAATTGTAATGAAAACCTGCAGGATTTTGTGAAAACATTTATTATTTTTTCAATATTTACCATAACGTAATTATATATGAAAAATGATAAAAATGAAACGATTCGCCATTGAACTTAGCCGATTGGCGATAATCTTTTAAACAATAAATCTACACGTTTCATACGGTGTGTAGCTGATATACTTATCTTGATCATTCATTTTACTGTAGAGTTGAACAGTAGATAGTACATAAAAATGCTTTGATAATGGTCTGGGAGAAAAAAATAAAAAATTAAATGGGATATACATATATAGGAACTGCAGGCAAGTTTTGATAAAATACAATTTTGTGAAGGAAAAAAAAGTTACCAACATAGCTTACAGAGTAAGCAAGCTGAAATGGTAGTGGCTAGCCGTGTATTGAAGGACCGGTGGCCGATGGAGCAAACGCATCCAGGGGGGTAGTCCACGTATCGGCAAGCTTATTATGGGATACCCTCAGTTTGACGATTAAAAAGGTGGCGGAATGCGGAAAATGGAGGACAGGGTGTTGTTACCCAGCTTGGAAGAGGCCTACGACCAGCAGTAGACTGCGATAGGCTGAGTTCATATGTAAAGCAACCGAGGGGTCGTAGTCTACTTAGCTGGGCTCAAACCTCCACGACGCGCTTCACAATACCAAGGATAGGCACATATGGCGAAACAACGTCAAGCAGAAGATTACTTCACGTTGGGGGAATCACTACCCTGAATTGAGCAACAGATTGAGCAGGACGGTTGTCTAGTCGTCTGGAACTGATGACTCTGACTCAAAGGCTGACTGGAATAGGGCTGCCAAACGAGCGTGCGACTTTTGGATCTTCTTAATCCAAAAGTTGTGTTGCCCGTCCAGTCCTGGAGATTTCAAAATAGGCAACGGACGGACTGAACGAGCTACGTGTTGGGGGCTGATTGTGATAGCCCCATTTCTAATAATCGATCGCTCGCTCGATCGAGATCCCGAGTCCATTCATCCTCTGTGTAACTGATAGGCACGGACCAGATGCTGCATCAGATCGAACAGATGGCGTCATCATCCGGTAGACGTGTGTCTGACACCTTAGTCCGGTCGCTGCTCTATAAACCCACAAACCTGCTAAAACGGTTTGCCCATGCATACACTTTCTGTTTCAGGAAGTCGACGTGTATAGTCGACCTATATTATTAATACGATTTGTTTTAATTATAATTAAAACTCCGTGTGCGTGTACGTAACCATGCGTAATGTAGAAACCTTCTTTCTAACATATTTTGATCCTCAAGAAGTAAAAAAAAAACGATGATAAACCAAATCAGGACTTTAAATAATAAATATAATTTATATGTAAGAAAATTGAATAAAGGATAAATAACATCCGTGCAATTTCCTCAATAAATAAATTTACGGCTTACTAATCAGATTCAAATAAACAGATAATATTGATGACAAAGAGATAACACGCCTACAAAAGACGGTGGAAATAGTTAAATATTATCAGTAGATCACTAGCGTGCAAAAATGGTGTTTAAATTTACACTTTTCGTCGCGTTAGCGGTTTCCGCTATATCAGCTAGGAAGGCTCCCAATGCCGATCATGCTCGAAGTCTCATTGAGGCGGATCCGGCGTTGCGGATGTCAACAAACATTGAAGAGGATTCGCAATTAGATGCGGTAAGTGTCAGTAATTAAGAGTAGACAGTTAAACCAACTGGGGTATTTAAGTAAATAGTTGTGTGTCAGACTGCTATATTGTGCATTGGAAGTGTATTAAAAATTAGTCCAAGACTAACTACTACTATTAGAGATATTTGAGCCTAATTTCATAAAACTCAAATTAATTACAGCCCGTTCACACGAGGACGATCCGTTTTTTTGACGTATCGTCTTTTTTCCCGATCCTTAATTTTTTTTTGACGGCGGCAATGCTTTTGAAATGCCCGTGTTCACACGCATCACGAATCGTGAAAAATTACGGACACGTCTTAAATCGTTTTTCAAAAACCACGTACGTCAAAAAACACGAATCGTGATTTTTTTGTGATGGATGCGCTGATGCACTCGCTCCCGAATAATCACAAAACTAATGTGAACATTTATTCGTTTTTTTTGCCGGATCGTGATAAATCACGATTCCGTATGCAATGTGAACGTCCATCCGTCATGACGTATCGTGTTTTATGACGGATCGTCAATGACAGAAACAGTGTGAATGAGCCCTTACAGTTTCGTAATTTTGTGCGACATACCCCTTCAAGCTGAATTTGGACATCACCCTTTGATTTTTTTGGCTTTTTACTACGTCATTGTGGCAAGTTTACATATGACAATAGAGGTATATCCCATGACCACCAGACCAACGTTATTTTATAAAATCTGAAACTTTTCTGTGGACCTTACCATATAATTAAAAAGTACTTTGCTATAGGTAAAACAATTGGATATTATGGAAAGTCGGTCGTGGTGGCTTTGGCAGATATGAGATAACAAATATAAAACATAGTACCAAATATCTGCTAGGTTACGTCATACTATAAAGCGTGATTTTTTTAATATAACATAAGAGTTGGCTTTGGAGCTTGCTGACAAGGAATGCAATCAATGAGCCTCTTTGCAAGTTGCTAGCTATTGAATTATCGCATATTAGGCCTAAAATACTTTTTTTTTGCAGCCCGGCCTAGTGGCCAAATACGGCTACCCTATCGAAGTCCACAATGTGGTGACCTCTGATGGCTATATTCTGGAGGCCCACAGGATCCCCCACGGCAAATACCAGAACAATGACCCCACTGTCAAGAGACCAGTCGTCTTTATGATGCACGGAATCTTGTCTTCTTCCGCTGATTTCATCGTCTTAGGACCTGGCAATGCTCTTGGTGAGTTTCACTCAAAAACTTGAATACTTTTTAATGCATTTGTGTCGGAGTATACTATTTTGTTTACACTAGCGCAAGTCAGTGGTTCCCTTGTCTACAACCAAAAGAGATTTTCCATAAGCAACATATTTTGCTCAAACTTTACTTACCTACCTTCCTATTTCTTAAAATGATGTTTTTTTTTCACAGCTTACCTGTTAGTTGAGGCCGGTTACGACGTATGGCTGGGCAACGCCCGTGGCAACTACTACTCCCGCAAACACACCTCTCTCAACCCTGATAGTAGTCTCTTACAGAACTTCTGGAGGTTCAGCTGGGACGAGATCGGTAACCACGACCTCCCTGCATTCATCGACTACATCCTCGAGAACACAGGACAAAAGAAGCTCCACTACGTCGGTCACTCTCAGGGTGGAACTACTTTCTTGGTTCTCAATTCTTTGAGACCAGAGTACAATGAGAAGTTCCTTTCCTTCCATGGCTTGGCTCCCGCTTCGTTCTTCACACACAACGAAGTCCCTATGTTCAAGACTTTGGCGCCTCTTGAAAGTACCATTGAGGTTAGTATCTCTTCTCGTTTAAATGGATAATTCGTCATCATCATCAAGACATCATTAAGACCAAAAAGAGAAATTAATGGTCACATGAAAATTTTGGAATGATCATTGTAATCAATGTACTGTATTGACTGTTTCTTACTATTGTGTTACTGTTCATATTTTATTAATGTTATTTTCTCCCTTCGTGCTTATCCAAAACTTTTTCCGTGATAAGTTATGTCTGATCGTTTAGTAACCTTATTCAGCTTTTTTCTCACAATACCGCCCCTTGAGCGAAATCTGATCTATTTATGCCGCTCCTACGGTCATTGAACATAGTCAATAAGCTTGCCAAACGGTGGAGTGATCGCAGCGAATTCATTAAACAATATGATTCAAGTGTGATGTCAGACAAAACTGAAACATGATCAGTTTTTGACGGATTTACAGATTTTAGAGATTTTCCGAATGTGACGTAGTTTTGGTATTCTGGATTTATAATACTGCGGTATATAGCCGGTTTCTCATGTTGTGTTTCCTCAACAGTCCGCTGCCTTCGCTATGGGACAAGGTGAAATCTTTGGCAAAAATCGTTTCGTGAACTGGTTTAAAGACAACTTTTGCTCTGGAATCCTGGCTAACACTCTCTCTGCTCTCTGCGGAACCGATATCTTAGCCGGCCTTACAGACAGAGAGTATTACAATGCTGTGAGTATTTTTTATTTCAGTTATATTACGGGACAAAATCATCATCGTTATTCACCTGCCCATATCCCAATTTATTTGGGGTTGGTGCAGCATGTCACCCCCTTTCTAGTCATATCGTCATTCACGCCGTACATTCACCCGTTTTTTGTTACAGAAATTTTAAGCCATGTCAAAAAAACTCAATGCTAAATGTCACAATAGTAACTGTAGCGGGGAAACTTGAGCTTCAAATTCACAGTTCATATATAGCAGTTCACTTCTGAAATTAAAAGCTAAACTAATTTGAAAAAAGAGTTTCAGTTTTGTGTCAGTAATAAATATTGTGAGTTCAAAGACAACTCTCCAAAAACGTGTAAGTCTATGAATTTACATAAGTACTCATACATTTTTCTCTTCTTCTAGACGATGGTTCCTTTGTTCCTTGCCCACTCACCTGCCGGTGCCTCCGTCCGCCAAGTGGCCCACTACGGCCAGACCATCCGCTATAATGCCTTCCGTCGGTACAACCACAACACCCGTGTTCAGAACTTGGCTGCCTACGGTAGACTCCGCCCTCCAGCATACGACCTGAAGAAGGTCACCGCACCAGCATACTTGCACTACGGCCAGGCTGACAATGAAGTCCACTTCCGGGACCTACTTCTTCTTGCTGACGCCTTACCTAACGTACAAGGTGTTTACAAAGCTGAAAGGGACTCTTTCAATCATTTTGATTTCATCTGGGCTTATGATGCTAAGGAGCAGATTTACAAAAATCTGATTCCTTTGTTGAAGGAAACTGATAGTCGGCAATGATTCGGATGATTATTGTATATAGTGTAAATATGATTGTAATATAAGAATTTCGATGCTTAAGTATTGTTTTATTTGTAAGCCTTTTTCCGAAACATGACGAATAACTTTTAGTTTACTCGCGAATACATTGGTGTTCGATGCGTTTTAGTGATATCCAAGTTTGTTAATCCTTTGTTTTTTTAGTTTTAACTGTAAGATTAAAGTTTTAAAAATTATAATCTGAGTTGTCTAATTAACTATTTTCCTTATGCCAGATCATCTTGAAAGCATGTGTATGTTCTACTGTTCAACCCCACAAAAAATGAATTAACAAGATATGAATATCCGCTACTCACCTTATGTAACGTGTTCCAAAAATTATCGCCAATCGGCTAAATTCAATGGCGAATCGATAATTTCCTTTAATCATTTTTCAATTACGTTATAGTAAATTAAATCAATCTAAATGCTTTGACGTGTATCTTTATTAGTATACATTCACTAAACTTTGTAACAATTTTTTTCCTCCTATTCCAATTTAGGGACCTCGCACACTACGTGTCATCATGACTGGCTCGGTATCTTGAACAAAACTGGTCGGACGCCTGGGTGTGCGACCAAGCTTCTTCAGCCAAAAGTCATGGTCGTGGCCGTATAGTGCGTGAAGTCCCTTATTTGAATTTGGACCTGTGGCGCTACCATGACGTCTTAATGGAGGAATGTTTTAGTATTATTCCAGTGTGGGAAAGAGATAGAGCTATCCAGGATGTCTAGCGCCATCTCTTTCCCACATTACCCCTGAATGCCTTTTTCTTTTAGATCTACCAAAACTGAAATTCATACGACTTGTATTTAAGCAATGTTGAAGGTATTTGTGTAAATAAAGATTTTCGTTATTTATCTTTGTTAGTCATCATTTCAGATTTCCTACCTATCTCCATCACTCCCTTGACTATATGAACGGATGAACGGGCCCAATTGACTCAGTCAAACTTTTTCAATACACTTCCTCGAAAACTGGCTCTTATCGCACTACGATTAGGTTCAACATGCTATGGATTTCACCCTCGTGGTTTTCTTCTTATATTCCCGCACTACAGTGTGGAAATAAAAATTCCACAACCAGGTCATTTTTATTTTTCATTATTTTTTCTATTCCATTGAATTAATTTGGACTTTGAACAAATTTGGACTTTGAACAAAGGACTAAAAACCAAAAAAACTAAAAGTGGGCATTTGTTACTGCAGTTCTCGGCTCCATAACACCCTCGCCTGCGGCTCGTGTGTGTATTTCGCCTCGGCCGCAATAACAAACTTTCCCCACTTACATATATCAAAATGTACTATTGTTTAGTGCCTCTCCTTTCATAGCTTTCCTATAGGTAGTCAAACTTATTCATACTTTACACTAGGGTTGTTGCTGATGCAGGTTTTTTACTGTATCAGCGGATGCTGATTTTTTTAGATCAATATCAGCAGATGCTGATATGAATAAATTACTTAAAATAAATTTATCTACTATAAAAATTTTAGTAAATGTGAAATACGATTTTGAATAAAAGATGTCACACAATAACTCACTAGTGACCAACGAATTTATGTTGACTAAACAAACGGTTGAGGGAAAAAGTGACAGCTTTTTTTTTTGTATAACTGTCTCCGCTTTCAACGAACTCGTCACGACTTGAATGTCAGCATTAAAAATCAGCATCGATTGTGGCGGATGCTGGTGCTGATATAAAATACAATACACTACCTTTGATAATATCCTATTGCCAGCATTTTTAGGGTTCCGTTGTCAAATGGCAAAAATGTAAAGCTTTTAGATTCATCCTGTCCGTCTCTATGTCACAGCCATTTACTCTTCTTTGACTCTTTTGGTACACACACAGTTGAAACAGGTATCTTTTATGAACCGCTACACAAAAGTGATGTGTAATTACGAATTAAAAAATAGAGTGGGCCCGCCATATAACTGTGAGGGGTGTCTATCGATAGCTCTTAAAAATTATATCGAAGTTCCTCAATTTTTTTTTTTTAAGTCAAGTGTTGATGAGATATTACTGTACATACAACTATCACATTAGTTGTATTCGTAAGTAACCCCTTTGGTAAGACTGGTTTTCCTTTTTTCTCTTTATTATTATCAATTTAAGACTTCCTAGGCCCCAGAAAGTGGATACGACAATCTCCAGTCTGGTAACATTTTCAGAAAACATCTTTTTTGAAACGGGAACGAAATGATTTTGACACTATAGACTGCGCAAGATTTGGAAGTATGAAGTATCTAAACAACCTGGTATTTCTGTGACATTCAAATCCGTTCTGTTTTAAAAGCTTTAGAGTAGTAGATACTGCAATAGGTAAGTCTGCCTCACATACGCCTTATCCTTCGGGAATTACGGAAAATGGTATGTTAAGTTATAGAAAGAACACCAGTCACCACCGGAAATGAAGGGCCTGCGTGTGGGTGTAACGGACAAATACCTGCGAGTGAGTAACACCTAAGCCCAAACCGATAGCGCAAATAATCTTACCTCAAAAAGATTGAGCGTTATTTTATTTTAATTATTTGATGAATGCATGTCATGCATGTTTTGTTTTAAATAGTTTGATTTTTTGTAGGTTTATTTATTTCAATGACTTTCATGTTCATAAATATTCATAACTCTAGAATTATCTTATCAATACTTTATTTTTTGAAATAAAATAGAATGTTTAATAGATATTTTGCTGTTATTTCACTAATTTTAATAAGCATGCATTGTTTACTTATAGCTTTATTTTTACATTTGGTGAAAATTTTCTATTTGAGCAAACGTGGTTGTTTTATACGTACTTATTCCAATATTTTTTCTAACTATAAAAACAGATGGATATATCAATCTAACAAATCAAATATAATAATTAATCTATCTAATATATTTTGATCCCGTTCAAGTTTCCCCTAAGAAAAAAAAACCTCAAAGTCAAAGATAAAACACGACAAAATCAACCAATAATTTTATTATTATTACCCGTACCTAGACAAAAAGTTTTCACGGCTAGTTAATCTATAGATAACATTATGATAAGACACCTACAAAAGACGGTGGAAACAGTTAAATATTATCAGTAGATCACTAGCGTGCAAAAATGGTGCTTAAATTTACACTTTTCGTCGCGTTAGCGGTTTCCGCTATATCAGCTAGGAAGGCTCCCAATGCCGATCATGCTCGAAGCCTCATTGAGGCGGATCCGGCGTTGCGGATGTCAACAGACATTGAAGAGGATTCGCAATTAGATGCGGTGAGTGTCACTAATTAAAATTGGATAGGCAGTTAAAAAATACAAGGTGTGAACAAACCTTTCACAAAGCCGTCAAACCATGCATTCTGCACATCAAACTAAGTAACTTTACGCAAAAATTATTACTTTCTTTTTTGGGTTTATACGTTTTACGGTAGGACTCAATGTAAAGCGCCCAAAACGTGCTGATGGATGCATTGAATAGTGCGTGGGTTATGGAGGTATTTAAAGTGAAGTTATAACATTAAAAGCTTGTATTTAAAAAAAAAAAAAACTTGTGAAAACGTTGGAACGTTGACTCCCAATATATCTCCGTAACTAGAACGTTCGCAAGTATGGTCTAGAATAAAAAAATGATCGCAATGAGGCGACGGGGAGAACAAGTGCCTTCGGTTTCGTTAAGGGTATATTTTTACACCCACTAAAGGGAATTTTTCGAAGATTTGTTTTGGGCCAGAAAAAAAAATGCTTAAGGGTTTTTTGGACAAACAGTTTTGTCAGAGTGCTTAATTGTAGAAAGGAAGTGTATTAAAAATTAGTCCTCATTTTGATGACTAATTTATAAAGACCCAAATTAATAACAGTTTCAACATTTTGTATGAATGACAAGGTTTATAAATTTTTAAGTTCAAATTGGTCATCACCCTTTGATTTTTCTGAGCCGTTTGCCCTAACGCCACTATGTAAAGCTTACATACGACCACTACAATTCATAAATTGAATATTAATAATTCGACAAAATTAGTTGCTTATTCGTTAAGACAGAAACACTAAGTTTTGTTTAAAACGTTCCTACTTATTGCGTAATAAGTAAATTATCTACCAAGACTTTCAAAGTCATTGCAAGTGTGCGGCGCAATTACAAGTACAACTAAGTTCGCTTAAAAACCTTTTTGCAGTGTACATTATTGTTTTTTCCTATTTTGTACAATTAAAACACTAGATCTTTGTGTCCGAATATTCCAAAATTCACTGGTGAATTTTACGTTGCTTGCTCAAGCAAGCGGAACATTCACCAGTGAATTTGTGGTGAATTTTGCAGTCGCAGTAGGTCTAAAGCATATTTTTCTTTGCAGCCCGGCCTAGTCGCCAAATACGGCTACCCTATCGAAGTCCACAATGTGGTGACCTCTGATGGTTACATCCTGGAGGCCCACAGGATCCCCCACGGCAAAGACCAGAACAATGACCCCACTGTCAAGAGACCCGTCGTCTTCGTGATGCACGGACTCTTGTCTTCTTCCGCTGACTTTATCGTCTTAGGCCCTGGCAATGGTCTAGGTGAGTTTTCTATTAACAACCCTATTAATTTCATAATTATTGTTCAATATGCGCTAGAAGTGCACATCATATTTGATGAAGAACAAAAAAGACCCGAAGCAACTTGTTAGGACTTCGTCTGCAGAAGCGATTGCGTTTCCCTGATGCTAATATTTGCAACCCTGGGATTCCGAATGACGAGAAAAAGGAATAAACACTAACCTGGGCAGGCAGGGATCGGAGCTACACTCGGGACTTCTTGGCCGGCCGGCGTAACGAGTGTCCAATATTAGGTTTTTCCTTGATTCCACTTCACAGGATGGTTACAAACACTAAACAGTCAATCAGCTTCTAGCGAAGGGTTTTTTATGTATTTTTACAACATTTTATTAGCGGAGACGCGCGGGAAGTCGTCGACCACGCTTCGCGGGGTTTTCAAGGGGGTTGTTCTCACTGTCACCGCAGTGAGGCGCTAGCGTTGCACGTTGCGCGCCAGTGTGGCGCCAATTTTGAATTTGGAGGGGAACGAATTGGATAGGATTGTAATGAAGGATTGGCTTGATGTTTATCCATTTCCCCCCACTCGAAATCGACCAGGATTTCGCAAGTTAAAGGACTGCCAGAGATCCACTAGCAGTGCTCGAGAAATATAAAAATTAGAACTTAAAAAGCATAATTACATATAAGTGTTTAGTTTTATATAAGTGTCTTAAATAATTGAATTGAACAATACTGATCAATACACAATATTGTTCGAGAAATATAATAATAGAGTAACTAATTAATAGGAAGCGGACAGACCTTAACTACTGGTCTGCGCATAGTTTTACCGTTTGCAGTTCGAAGAGTCACAACTCTGACTATGTTATCTGATCCCGGATGGATCTGTTCTATACGAGCTAATTTCCATAGTAAAGGTGGAAGCTTAGCCTCATCGATGCGTCCCCCCACTCGCAATAAACCATCCTCGTCCAAGAAAGGAGACAGCTTTTGAATTGACTTATCGCACTGTTCTTGATTTTTCACTTGACTGACGTGAGACAACTTATAATGGTCTTGAGTAAACTTGACTAGAATTTTCATGGATTTATCGAGTTCAGAACTACTAAGGGCGGAGAAATTTCTATTGGAAGAAACAACCTTTGCATTTGATTTGAAACGGAAACACCACGCCAAAGTTCGTTGAATCTTTGTCAGAGAAGAAAGTCTAGAAGTTAACGTCAGAAGCGGATTATCAGACTCGGTAACGTGCAAGCAGCTGGGAACGGAAGGTTTTAATTCCGGCAGTTCTGCATTTACGAGCAGCGTACGTTTGCAAGGCCATTTATTAGGCGACATTTTTAACCAAGAAGGTCCACTCCACCAGAGTGGGTGATCCTTTAATTCTGAGCAGAGAGTACCGCGACTACAACAGTCGGCCGGGTTATCTTCAGTGGACACATGAAACCAAAATTCGGGACTAATTAAATCGGTTGCTTGCACGACTCTATTTGCTACGTACATTTTTAGCAAATGAGGTGCTGTGTTTAGCCAAGAAAGAGTGGTGGTACTGTCCGAGTAGGCTTTCATAGAATTTATGTGAATTTTATCCTTGAGTAAGTTGTACATGTGTGACATAACTTGCGCTAGAAGTACAGCTGCACTTAGCTCAAGTCTGTTTATTGTTGTCGGTTTTAATGGAGCCACTCGAGATTTACCTATCAACAGGTTAGTGACCGTGGTGACTTCATCTACCACAACACAAAGATAGACACAACAGCCATACCCTTTCAGTGAACCATCACAAAACCCTACCAAGTGCACTTCGGCAGGACTAGAAGGCATAATCAGTCTCGGTAGTGAAATATGCTGTAAATCAGATAAGTTGGCTGCTATTAAATGCCACACTTTAGCTAAATGTGATGGGATAGTTTCGTCCCAACCTAAGTTTAAGCGCCACATCTCTTGCAGAAGTGACTTCGCAGAAAACACTACCGGGCTGATCCAACCGAGCGGGTCGAAAATGCGGGCCACTATAGAGAGGATAGATCTCTTAGTAAATTTAACGTCAAACGAGTCTGAGAACTTGTAGGAGAAATTGTCGCAAGATGGATTCCACCGTATCCCTAATATCTTGACAAACTCATTTCCAACATCATCGAAGGATTTGGAAGTCTGAAGATGGTCAGGAGGAACATCAGACAAAAGACTTGGAGTATTTGTACTCCACTTACGAAGTTCGAAATGACCCTTTGACAATAACGAGGTAACATCCTCTTTTAATTGTTTTGCTTCATCAAGAGTTGAGCATCCCGTAGTGATGTCATCCATGAAGGTGTCTTCACAAAGGACTTGAGCGGCGCGACTTGAGTATTCAGACCCGTGGTCCTCAGCAAGTTGACGCAGAGTGCGAATAGCTAAGTATGGGGAGCTGCTGACACCATAAGTCACGGTATTAAGCTCATACTCATTCAAAATCTCGTTAGGCTCATCACGCCAC
Organism: Standfussiana lucernea; assembly: GCA_964057025.1. Taxonomy (NCBI): domain Eukaryota; kingdom Metazoa; phylum Arthropoda; class Insecta; order Lepidoptera; family Noctuidae; genus Standfussiana; species Standfussiana lucernea. Next base: position 14,541,434 of record OZ059797.1, read on the forward strand.
AAAACGTGTTGATAGCACCTGTCCTCAGGACGTATCAATATTTGGCGGTACATTTTGCAAATGTCCGCAGTGAAGACAATTTCATGAAGTCGGAATTTCGTAACTAAATCGACAATGTCAATTTGAAGTTTCGGTCCAACATGAACTACATCATTCAGAGAATAATTATTTGTAGTCCGACTGCTAGCGTCGAAGACTACCCGAAGTCGTGTCGTAGAACTGTCTGGACGCACGACGCAGTGATGTGGAATTATGTAACGATCAGTAGTCGAAGAATCTGCAGGCTGCATATGTCCTAGCTCTTCGTACTGGTGCATAAATTCCTTATAATCAGCTTTCAGCTCGGCCTGATTATTAAGACGCTTTTCTAAGCTGAGAAAGCGATTAAAAGCTTGGCGAGACGAATCGCCTAAAGAAGGTGCATCCTCCCTTAACATAATAGGTACCACGTATCGACCTTCTCGTGTACGGTAAGTACCCTTTTTATACATTTGTTCACAGATTTCGTCTTGAACACCGGAAATTTTACATTTCGGTGGTTCTTCAGAATCCCAGAACCGTTGAACGATATCTTCGAGCGTGCAAGAGGACGCGAGGAGTGACGTAACGGATTTACCGGGAAGATTGTTAGGTGGTGTGTTATGAAAATATTGACCACTTATCACCCAGCCGAATACACTAGACAAGGCGCAAGGTAATCCGGGACCGGGAGTGAAACGCGAGCCAGTGTATATTTGATCAAAACACTCGACACCTAACAGTAGATCGATCGGACCGGATTTATCGAAGTCGCGGTCGGCGAGATCAAGATGCTTGTAATGATCCTTGACGTGCAACGGTAACGTCGACGAAGGCATCATGGAAGTAATTTTAGGTAAAACTACTAAAGATAAGTCGAACTTAGGCGACTCACTAGAATGAGGTATAATCGAAGCGAAAGTATAACCTTTTATGTCACAAACATTACTCTGTCCGAGACCGCTAACGTTCAAGTTACATTTTCTTATACGTAAACCTAGGCGGCGCACGCATGCACTGGTCATAAAAGAATCCATCGAACCGCTGTCAATAACGGCGCGTGCACACTGGAGCGAACCGTCCGCGTGACGTACTCGCACCACCGCCGAGCCAAGTATCTTCGTAGTACTACAATTTGGACTCGAAGTTTGTGACGTCATAGAGGTAAGTGTGCTGGTACCTTTAGCGGTACTTTCGTTATTTTCGCTTGTCTTAGCAGAAGAAGTTAATAAACCTTTATTTTCTCCGTGTAATAACGTGTTATGTTTCGCGTTACAAACAAAACATGTGGTTTTAGATTTACAATTATTGCTATCGTGACCGGGCCTTAAGCAATTGGCACACAAGTTCAATTTCTGAACGAAATGTTGACGCTGTTCAAGTGTCATTGAATGTAACTTGCTGCATCGGTAAATAGTATGAGTTTCATTACAACATATGCAAGCTAATGAGCCCGATGCATTATTATTATTTTGATTCGTAGATACTACAAATGATGATGACCTTTGCTGACCTTTATTTCGAGATGGTTTATTGTTATTAGAAGAGTTTGATGGAGTAGTCGAAACCGAGACAGGTTGACTAACTTCCAGAATCTTTATATAATTTTGTAAATAAACAATTAGGTCATTGAACTTAGGAATTTCGTGAGTATTTTGTAACTCGAACCGTTTTCTAGTTTCAAGGTCAAGTGATCGCGATGCGATGTGAAACAAAAGAAATTCACTTAGATCATCAATTTGTAACGCACGTAACGCATTGACGCTTTCATATAACGCATTGGTCAGTTCGGATAAACTTTCAAGTGACGGCTTATTTACAGGCGTTAATTTAAATATTTTTTCTAAATAAGTATTGGCTAATATGCGCTTATTGTCATATCGATCCAATAAAAGATTAAAAACTACGGAATAATTTGACGCGGTTATGGGTACGCCCTTGGCCAAGGTCAGTGCACACCCAGACAAAGACGACAACAAATAATGAAACCTTTCCGTATCCGAAAGTGAACTATTGCCATGAATAAGCGGGATGTAACTATCCTTGAAGGTCTGCCAATTTTCTATTCTACCATCAAAACGCGGAATCTGCAATTTCGGTAATTTTACTTGAACGTTATGTGCGGGCGGCGCGGCGGCCGCGTGTGCGGGGGGCGCCGGCGACGACGTCGCGAGCAAAGATTCGGCAACTTCAATGGACGCATAATACAAATCATCAAATGACAACATCGCACCTAAATCTATTTCTGACTTGGGTTTTAACTTTAACTGTAATCTATTTACATTGTCGCTAGACTCCATGAAAGCAGCTCTAATCTGATCAATCTTCTTGTACCTAGCCTTGAAAGTGGATAGCTTAGAACTATCTTGCAGAACAACTTTAGACAAATCGTAGATAATCTGCATACACTTGAAATCATATTCCCGTCTTCTAAGGGACGCCTGTAATTCAGCTTCATCAGACATATTGACTTGCGTATTCACGATATACGAGGTAAAAAGTAGGTAGGTCTGTGGGTAACTATCCGAACTGCAAGCGGAATAAACTTATTAGGTGTACCTACTTTGTTAAGTAATTTACTTACAAGTTATGAATTTAAATATGTAGGTTTAAATACCGGTTACAATTTAGACACTTACAATAGGTTCAAGTTATCACTTTTATTCGTAACAGAATGTAGGTAAGTACCTACGTAATTTCTCGAGCACAACTATTTGACCATGAAACATTCCAATTAGCTTTATACCAACATCAGTTATTGCAAGAAACAGTTATACAAGAAATAGGTACCTATTGAATTTGAGGTTTAAATTCAAACTTTAAAACGAATAGTTTTACTGAATTTAGACAATAATGATTACTTGAGGGTAAGCACAGTCGTGATCCGCTGGCCAGCGGCGAGTTGCGGGAATCCGACTGGTTAAGTACCTACTCTTTTGCGTTTTATAGAAAAGTATGAAATTACGTATTTAGGTAGATAATTAACTCGTTATTCTTACTTGTTACTTATTAGATTGATAAGAATACACGATATTACAACGCAATATAATTATTGTAATAATAATTAAACGAGATTTTATGATTTTTATGAGAAAATGTGAGGTTAGAGTACGTTCCTCACAGGAGGCACCAAAATTAAATGTTAGGACTTCGTCTGCAGAAGCGATTGCGTTTCCCTGATGCTAATATTTGCAACCCTGGGATTCCGAATGACGAGAAAAAGGAATAAACACTAACCTGGGCAGGCAGGGATCGGAGCTACACTCGGGACTTTTTGGCCGGCCGGCGTAACGAGTGTCCAATATTAGGTTTTTCCTTGATTCCACTTCACAGGATGGTTACAAACACTAAACAGTCAATCAGCTTCTAGCGAAGGGTTTTTTATGTATTTTTACAACATTTTATTAGCGGAGACGCGCGGGAAGTCGTCGACCACGCTTCGCGGGGTTTTCAAGGGGGTTGTTCTCACTGTCACCGCAGTGAGGCGCTAGCGTTGCACGTTGCGCGCCAGTGTGGCGCCAATTTTGAATTTGGAGGGGAACGAATTGGATAGGATTGTAATGAAGGATTGGCTTGATGTTTATCCACAACTACTAGGTACACATAATTTCGGCTCATCCCGGTAGAAAAACTTCGTTCGGCATAATTTTTTTTGGTTTATATTTGAGCATGCTATTTTGTTTTCTCTAGCCCAAGTTATGCTACATGGATTATTGTTGATATTTTCTATATTTTCTTAAAACGATGTCTCTTTTCACAGCTTACCTACTGGCTGAGGCCGGTTATGACGTATGGCTAGGCAACGCCCGCGGCAACTACTACTCCCGCAAACACACCTCTCTCAACCCTGACAGTGGCCTCTTACAAAACTTCTGGAGGTTCAGCTGGGACGAGATCGGCAACCACGACCTCCCTGCCTTCATCGACTACATCCTCGAGAACACAGGACAAGAGAAGCTCCACTACGTCGGTCACTCTCAAGGTGGAACAACTTTCTTGGTTCTCAATTCTTTGAGACCAGAGTACAATGAGAAGTTCCTTTCCTTCCACGGCTTGGCTCCCGCTTCGTTCTTCACGTACAACGAGGTCCCTATGTTCAAGTCTTTGGCTCCTCTTGAAAGTACCATTGAGGTTAGTATCTCATTGCGTTTTGATCATGAGCCTACCTAGTCCCACTGCAGGCCAAAGTCCTACAATTTTTTGACTGATTATTAGCAAATTAGCAAAACTTAAGAAAGGTGTTGGAAAAGTGTACTATTTTATTATATAACCGTCTCGCTATACCCGTCATTGATAAAAAACAGCTAGCATTGATTGTAAATAGTAAAACGTAGAGCACATTAGTAGACTATCACTGAAGATATAATTGGAAATAATAGTTTGAATATCAACTGCGTAGGCAATAACTAGGTTAGGTTTTGCAACTGAAGACTCATACGACCTTATTCAGCATACAGCTTGTAAGACGAAACTCTGATCCATTTATGCCACTCCTTCGGCCATAGCCAATAAGCTTAGCAAACGGTGGAGTAAGTGATTGCAGCAAGTTTATTGAACAGTGTGATTCAAATGTGATGTCAGACGAAACAGAGACATAACCAGCTTGTGACGCAGGAGTGCGACAATTCAAACATTTGCCGGACCGACAGATTTTAGACATGTTCCAAATGTGACGTACATAGTTTTGGGATTTGAAATATCACGGAACTAAGCAGGTTTCTCACATCATTGTTTCTTCCACAGACTGCTGCCTTCGCCATGGGTCAAGGTGAAATCTTCGGCCAAAATGATTTCGTGAACTGGTTCAAAGACAACTTTTGCTCTGAAAACCCAGCTAAAGCTCTCGCTGCTCTCTGCGGAACCGATATCCTATCCGGCCTTACAGACAGAGAGTCTTACAATACTGTGAGTATCTTTAATTTCAGTAATATTATCATAACCGATATTCTTCTGCCCATATCCCATTTTTTTGTGGTCGAAGCAGCACGTTACCCCCTTTCTAGTCATATCATCTTTCACACAGTGCATTTGAGTCGCATTTTAGTTATGTTAAAAAGTCTCAATGCAGCTAGCATTTAGATTTTTTCACTAGCTGTCAAAATAGCTTGAGTTTCACTGCCACAGTTAACCTATACCAGTATTATTCTAGAAATATCTTTCTCAAATTGAAACCCAAGCTACTTCGTCACAAAACGTCACTAAAAAATTCAATCTTTAAGCCACTCTCCAAAAACTTGTAAGTCTATAAATTTACATTCTCGTATATTTTTCTCTTCTTTCAGACCATGATTCCTCTGTTCCTTGCCCACGCACCTGCCGGGGCCTCCGTCCGCCAAGTGGCCCACTACGGCCAGACCATCCGCTATAATGCCTTCCGTCGGTACAACCACAACTCCATTCAGAACTTGGCTATCTACGGTAGACTCAACCCTCCAGCATACGACTTGAAGAAGGTCACCGCGCCAGCATATTTGCACTACGGCCAGGCTGACAATGAAGTCCACTTCCTGGACCTACTTCTTCTTGCTGACGCATTACCTAACGTACAAGGTGTTTACAAAGCTGAAAGGGAATCTTTCAATCATTACGATTTCATCTGGGCTAACGACGCCAGGGATCAGATTTATTTAAGAAATCTGATTCCTTTGATGAAGGAAATTGACAGTCGGCATTGATTCGGATGATTATTGTATATAGTGTAAATATGATTGTAATACAAGGATTCCGATGCTTAAGTATTGTTTTATTTATGAGCCTTTTTCCTAACCATGACGAATAACATTTAGTTTATTGTATAGGACAAAGACAGGGATTGGGGTTCGCTGCGTTTTAGTGATAATCAAGTTTCTTTATTACGTTGTATTCTTTAGTTTCAACTGTAAGATTAAAGTATTAACAAAAGTAATCTGAGTTATCAAATTACCTATTTCCCTTCTGCCAGATCATCATGAAAGCATTTTTATGTAAATACTATCTACTGTTCAACCCTACAATAAAATAAATATTCGAGATAATAATATCAGCTTCACACCTTATGAAACGTGTGGGTTTATTGTTTAAAAGATTATCGCCAATCGGCTAAGTTCAATGGCGTATCGATAATTTTTTATCATTTTTCAATTACGTTATAGTAAATATTTAAAAATTAAAAATGCTTCGACAAAGGCGTCCATATATATTTTTTTGTAAATTACATCATAAATTCGCTATAATCAGGAACTTTTTTTTTAACATCGTCATTTTCCTATCCTAATTTAGGGACTTATCACCATGACTAGACCGGTATCTTGAACAAAACTACTCGGACGCCCAGTTGTGCGACCAAACTTTCTTCCTGGTCGAAGCTTCTGAGGCCAAAAGTCGTGGTCGTGGCCGTGTAGTGCGCGAAGTCCCTTATTTGCATTCGGCATTGGACGCCTTTATCTTCTAGATCTACCAACATCTCTGTCTCCAAAGTCACTGGTCAAAAACTAGTTGTGAGCCAGGGGACCTATCTGTGAGACATCATATCTGTATGTTGTATTTTAAGACACACAGACATGTAACAATGTTGTCACTGTTCTAACATTTTAGATTTCTAGATTTAGATTTACCCGGCGAGAATCGTTCTTTCACGGAAAATCTTAACACCGCGATTTAGAAATTGGCGTCAAATGAACAACGCCATCTGTCGAGCATGAAGTTAAACTGCTAAAATTTAATGCATGGAAAGCGATCGAACAAACAATATAGGCTATGAAGATTTTGAAAGCAGCGCCATCTAAAGTACCTTTTGCTATCATGACTTTTTGAAAAACCCGATTCACTTCATCTTTATTAATTAGTACCAGTTTGATTCAATCGATGTCGTTGCATGTATCTTAAGTAATAATGATGATTGTTTTTTGAACACTTTGAATTCATATATCTTTTGATTAAGAGCACGGATTGCAATGAAATAAAAACTAATACCTTTCTAAGTTACGCAAAAACCACATTGGTTTTGTAATTTTCACGTGATACAAAATATATATATACAAACAAACATAGCCGAAGACTCACAGACTGCAGACAAACACACAAAAATTCTAAAAATAGTAGAAATGGGTTCTGTTTGTTATCCTTTTAACACCCCTACTATTTTTTTTCTAAATATTTTCAATGTACAGTAACGCCACGTCTACAGATTTATTATATGTATAGATTATATTTTGTCACATACGTTTGTTTTGTTTGTTTTGTGTTTTGTTATATTTTGTCGTTTTGTGATTGTATTTTGTATTTTGTCACTGGGTGGGAATAGTAACGGGAAGATTGTGACTTTTTAGAATTTTTTAGATTTTGTACTACTAACTTAGATTATAAGCAAATTGTTACTAACACTTATATGGATTCTGTCCGAAATAAATGGTTTATTATTATTATTTGTCTGTTAGTCGTCATCTCAGATTTCCTATCTATCTCCATCACTCTTTTGACTCGTTTTCGTATAAGTAGTACCTTATCTGTTATTTAAACTACTTTTCCTGTGTTTATTTTTAATTTTCCTATTTGTAGCATTTTGAGGGTTCTGTTGCAAAATGGCGAAAACAGAACTCTTATAGAATCGCACCTAATAGTACGCGTGTTTCCTGGATATCTCAAGGGCTTTCGACATAGTAGCTTATGATGTGCTATGGAAGAAAGTTAAGAATACTATTTTACCAAAAGAGCTGTGTGTTGTTTTTGAGTATTGGTATGAAAATCAGATTAACTATGTTAAATGGGCAGCGGAATTTTCGGATGCATACGGTTTGAAGTGTGGAGTAAGACAGGGAGGAATAACTTCTCCGAAACCTTTCAACATATATGTGGATGAGTTGATACGTGGCCTCATCAGCTTGCATGTCGGCTGCTCCATTGACGGTATCTTTGTCAACAATTTGAATTATGCGGATGACATGGTGCTGTTGGCGCCATCTGTCAGCGCACTTAGGAAATTGTGTGAAACTTGCGCTTTGACCCATGGCTTACGATACAATGAAACCAAGATTGAATTTTATGTGGTTTTCAAAAGGCAATCTTGGGCCCGACTCTATACGCCCTGTAATGTTGAATGGTGTTACTCTTAACTGAGTTAGTCAGTTGAAATATTGGGGTCACTTGGTGAGTGCTGATCTTAAGGATGACGCGTAGGGCGTTGATGGTTAGGGCTAATATGTTGTTCAGAAGATTTGCATCTTGTTCAAAACACGTCAAAATAACGCTATTTAAGGCATATCGTCAAAATTTCTATGGCAGTCAGTATCTTAAGGACAACTTATTTGCAAACAAAACCCAAAACCTTGCGCGTCTAATATAACAATGCCTTCAGAATGCTATTGCGGCTCCCATGTTTCTGCAGCGCTGCTATGTTTCTGCATTTATTTAGCAAAAGAGAAGTTGAAAAATCTGCATTTATTAAGTAAAAGAGGCGACAGACACCATTATAATAGTAGAACCAGGGACCATCTAGTTCAGCCAGGTTTCAGGCTAGCTAAAGTAGACTCATCTTTCATGGGGTACTGTTTAAAATGTTACAATAAAATTCCTCCCGGCATTCTACAACTGAATGAGACGAAATTTAAATCTTGTATAAAACGCACACTATGTAGGCAAGCATACTATAAGTTGGGAGATTACATTGATGATAAAAATGCTTGGCTCAATGCTGGTCCTGCTCCACAACCATAGGGGCAAACTTATAATTGCATAGCACATGTGTGAGTACTATGTACGATAAAGCTACCATTTACATCTTTTACTGACTCGCATTTTCCCTGGTGGCTGAGAGAATGTCATGCTCACTAAAATGTCTCGCTGATGGTGGCGCGTGTGTCGGGTCGTTTAGTTCCTTTCAAAATGGTTGAGTTGAATGATGGCTGATCCATGCGTCATGTTCGTGAACGGGCGCTGTCAGTAGGGACTGGTCATCTCGCAGCTGCCATGGATTATTGTATTTTTGAATTTTTGATTTTATCTTTTTACTCTGGACGCTCTTACTCGCACGTCTTTCTACATCGTTCTCACATGTATGTATAATCTCGACATGAATGATGTAACCAAGATTTTGTAAAGACATATTGATTTAAAAGAGTGTCCATGGAGTTTCTTGCCCATTCTTCTCCATAGGATCTACGCTTTCGAATGGGCAACTACAGTACTTTCACAAGTTATTATGCCCTGTGACAGGGACTGTAGCTTAGTTTATTTTTTGTTTTGACATTCAAAAGTGCCTGTAATGATCTAATTGAAATAAATGCTTTGAGTTTGAGTTTGCAAGCTCTTACATAAACATAGCATACACGATAAACTTGACTGCCCTATTCTAAGTCATCGCATTAAGGTGCTGACTAAAACAAAATAACAGAATGTATGTAATGATCAATGTATTATAGAAGTGAATCACCAAATTTCTTGCCAGTTACATAGTTCTTACGAACTTTTTCACTAACCTTCTTTTTCGAAATAAATTAATTGCATTTTTTATGATTAAAAGTAAGAAGGAGAAACGTATGCAGGGAAATTGGTTTTTATCCTTTAAACTGTGTATGTTTCTGTACCTATTGTTATCAAAATACGAAAATGAAGTAAGTACTCAATGAAAACACCTAATTATCGTATTTTATGAAAACACTTCAGACAGATTTGGCTATCGATGATATTAATAAAAATGCGATTAAACCAATATCGTATAGTGCCATCTTGTGTGTATGACTAATTTAATTAAGCTCTTATTAGCAAAAACGATAAAAACGCACTTTAGCGGCAGTGGAGAGACTGTAGCCATACCTATATATTTTGTTTTCCGAGGGAAATGCGACCGATCTTTGAGGATACGACTGGGAGGTGCGGGTTTTCTGTCCCACTAAAACTACAGGACTAACAAATGTTTGGAAGTATGAATTATCTACATCCTATACGTGCGTCATTAATTTATTCAGGACATCATGGTTTTTCTGTGACATTCAATTCCTTTCACTGTTTAAAACTAGTAGATACTGTAATAGCCAAGTGTGTCTCACTTACGCCTTATCCTTCGGGAATTGCAGGACTGATGTTATGTTAAGTTATAGGTAGGTACCATTAGAAAGACGTTCATTTGATTAACATTCGCGTGAACATTCCTGTAAACACAATAGATTTATTGTTACGACCCGCATGTTGTGGCTGTCAATGGTTTAAGGAAATGCATACATTTTCATAAATATTCATAACTCTATAATTATCTCGTTAATACTTTACAAATCGCACTTGTTTTTTTTATAAAACACTGTATTTAATAGATATTTTACTGTTCTAAAAACTAATTTTAGTGAGCATGGATTGTTTAAAGATGAGCTCGTGGCTAAATAATACAATCTTTATGTTAAGCCGCGCTTGCCTAGGTTGGTCTGTGGATGGGTGACCACCCATTACATACCGAGTTTTCTCCGTGCCTCGGAAAGCACGTTAAGCCGTTGGTCCCGGATGTCCTTTGTAGATCTTTGACAGTCGTTACAGATAGTCAGTGGCCCGAAAGTCTGACAAGCAGTCTTACCAAGGGGTATCGTATTACCCAGAACTAACTGGGTTGTAGAGGTCAGATAGGCAGTCGCTCCATATAATACTACTGGTACTCAGCTGCATCCTGTTGGACTGGAAGCCGACACCAATATAGTTGGGACAAGGCTAGGCAGATGATTATGATGTATTGTTTAAAGCTCTATTTTTATATTTTGCGCAATATTTTATTTAACCAAAGTTTTATACGTATACTAAAATTAGTTCTAACTACAAAAAAAACATCCACGTCAATATTTTTTAACACATTTTTGTCCATCTCAAGTTTCCCCGAAGAAGGAAAAAAATCATCAAAGTCAAAAACAAATCAGAATCACCCAATAATAATAAGAACACCCGTGCAATTTCCTAAACAATAAAAATCACGGCTGGATAATCTGTAGATAATATTGATGACGAAGCGATAAGACGCATACAAAAGACGGTGAAAACAGTTAAATACTGTCAGTAGATCACTAGCGTGAAAAAATGGTGCTTAAATTCACACTTTTCGTCGCGTTAGCGGTTTCCGCTATAGCAGCTAGGAAGGCTCCCAATGCCGATCATGCTAGAAGCGTCATTGAGGCCGATCCGGCGTTGCGGATCTCAACAGACATTGAAGAGGATTCGCAATTAGATGCGGTAAGTGTCTGAAATTAAAATTGACAAGACAATAAATTATAGGGGATTTTTCGAAAATTGTTTTCTGGCTGAAAAAAATATACTTCTTATTCTTCTTCTTGTGCAAATACTTTTGTGTTAGAATTTTAAATTTTAAGAAGGAAGTGTATTAAAGACTCAAATTAATTACAGTATCTACATTTTGTACTAAAAACATAGTTTGGGAAACGTAACAAGTTGAAATTGGTCATCACCCTTTGATTTTCCTGAGCCGTTTGCTCTAACACCGTTGTGTAGAGCTTTCAGATGACAAGTGAAATACTGCAATTGACCCTTAGTGCTCATTTACGGAGACGCGGCGCGTTGAGCGGTGGACGCGCTTACACAAATACAAAATTTTTCTATCAGTTTGAAAAATTGAAATCATTTGTTACGGTAGACTATGTTATAATTTCTTCTTCTTTTTATATTCTTTACTTAAAAATATAGAATAAAGAATAAAAATAAGAGAATACAAAACAATAAAACAAAATAAATTCGCGAAATAAATGCTTGTAAGGTCGAACAAGCTAATTAGTATGCAGTTAAAAACTATTTGCGCAATAACTTTTTAAGCGTGTGTTTGTATGCTTAAAAAGTTATTGCGTAAATAATAAAAATTATTGATGTTGGCAGTGTAATTGAAAGATGCTAATTTTTAACTGCATACCAATTAGCTTGTTCGCCTGTATCTTATTTCTTATTAAATACTATCAAAAACCGGGAATCAGAAAATCAGGATTTCGTATTAGAATAAAATAAAAATTCACAGTGTATTTTCAGCCACATCAGGCCTAAATTACCTTTTTCATTGCAGCCCGGCCTAGTCGCCAAGTACGGCTACCCTATCGAAGTCCACAACGTGGTAACCTCTGATGGTTACATCCTGGAGGCCCACAGGATCCCCCACGGCAAAGACCAGAACAATGACCCCACTGTCAAGAGACCCGTCGTCTTCGTGATGCACGGACTCTTGTCTTCTTCCGCTGACTTCATCGTTTTAGGCCCTGGCAATGGTCTAGGTGAGTTTTGTGTTCATCAATTTCATCATTATTCACGATAGATACCCTAGAAGTGCCCATCATTTATTTGTTTCGGCATTATTTGTAGAAGACCCAAAGCATCTACTAAGTACACATATTTGGCTTTTATTCGGCTCGTTCCGGTGGATAAACTTCGTTCGGCATCTACCATTGCTGAATCATGTTCAGGTCAACATGACACATTGCCAACTAAACGGAAAGTTTCAGTCTATGGACAGAGACAACTACACCCAGAACACTTAGAAAAGCTTATTTCTATCCAGTTAAAAGTATTTTTTGAACAACGAAACGCTTTGGTAGTGATTGTAACTTGTCTGAGCCCTGGTTCAACAGCCTACATAACACGTCTACGTATGCAACGTTACAAGTATGAGACCATTTTGTTCTGTATTATTTTTAGGGGCCCTTTGCAATAGATATTCTACATCATCAATCGAAAATTGCCATTAAGACGTACGGCATTTCATACAAATTTTCAAGTCCTTATTTTTCGATATGACTGAACCTATTTTAATGAAACTTAATACCCATAAGCAGGATACTTAGGTCTAAAAAATTAGTAGAAAACATTTTCGCAAAATTGTGTTACAGTTAAATTAGACCGATTTTAAATTTTCAATAAAAACAAATTTCCAATTATATATTAAAAAAAAAACATTTCGAAAATGTTTTTTACTAACTTTTTAGACCTAAATATCCTGCTTATGTGTGTGAACTTTCATTAAAATCGGTCCAGTCGTTTTGAAAAATAAAGACTTGATAATTTGTATGAAATGCCGTACGGCGTACACGCTCTTAAGCATGATTTTTCAAAGCAGCTAAATCTAAACAGATAGTAAGTACAAAAAACATTATTCCCCTTTTGGATAAAAAAAATGATGACACTATCAAAATTATTACATACACGTACATAAATAAATAAAAAAACACGTATCATTATGATGACAATCGCGATCAGACAGGATTGGTAAGCGGCTTAAGTATGCAATTGATTTTAATTATTAATTGGTTATTATTCTTTATTGCCGCTATCGCTTTTCTTACAAACCGCTTTAAAAAATGAAGGAAAGAGGCCGCGTGGTATGATAACAAAATGAAAAAAAACAAAATTGATGAAATTTTTCGTCGGTTATAAAAAAATCGGAGGGGTTCAGAATAGTGTACTGAGTATGTGGTTTCCGTTTTCGCGTCGGTGCACTTTCCACCCCGTGTAGATCACGAAAAAAAAAATTAAAAAAACCGCAGTAGATGACTCATTCAATCGACCATATTTTATCTACTTCACCAATCAGACTGACCCAAACAAACATTCACCGGAGACGACAAACATGTTGACAATTAATCAATATGAAATTATCAAGATAATAATCAGTATAATTATTTCAAATAATAATCGGTTAATATCAGACTAATAATACTATCATCGTCTTTACGTGTTGATTGAGATCGATCAACGCATGGGCGGTAGACATATTGGCAAGATCCATCTGGCATAGTCCATATTTTTTGGTTTGTGTCTAAGCATGCTATTTTGTTTACACCAGCGCAAGTTAGTGGTTCCCTTGTCTATAAACAACAGATGCTTTCCTTATGCTACATGCTTTATTGTTGATATTTTCCATTTCTTCAAACGATGTCTCTTTTTACAGCTTACCTGCTGGCTGAGGCCGGTTATGACGTATGGCTGGGCAACGCCCGCGGTAACTACTACTCCCGCAAACACACCTCTCTCAACCCTGACAGTGGTCTCTTACAAAACTTCTGGAGGTTCAGCTGGGACGAGATCGGCAACCACGACCTCCCTGCCTTCATCGACTACATCCTCGAGAACACAGGACAAGAGAAGCTCCACTACGTCGGTCACTCTCAGGGTGGAACTACTTTCTTGGTTCTCAATTCTTTGAGACCAGAGTACAATGAGAAGTTCCTTTCCTTCCACGGCTTGGCTCCCGCTTCGTTCTTCACGTACAACGAGGTCCCTATGTTCAAGTCTTTGGCGCCTCTTGAAAGCGTCATTGAGGTTAGTATCTCATCTCGTTTTGGTGGATTTTTTAACAGAACTAATTACAATTATTTGACTATAATTAATCAGTCGGTAGGCGTTGGAAAATGTAGAATTAAATCACCTAACCATCGCTGTACCCGTCATTGGCAGAATGTCTTATTAATTGACTGGCATAGATTGCAAATTGTAAAACGTAAAGCAAATTAGCAGATTATCACTGGAGATAATTGTATGTTACTTTGAATATCAACTACGTAGACAATAAGTAGGTAAGGTTTTTACACTTCAAGAGTCACGTTGACTTCGATTAAAATCAATTAACAATCATTACTGATAATAAATGGCGAATAAACCAGGATGTTTGAAAAAAAACTCAAGATGTTTAATATGCACGTGTCATTAAAGAGACATAATGATGCTCACATATAATTTTGGTGCTTAATGGAATAATCGTTGTTATCAATTTGCAATAGACATTTGTTACTTCCATAGGCTAAAATATGTACTATTTTAATAATGTTATTTGCCCTTCGTGCTTATCCAAAACTTTTTTTGTCATAAGTTTCTCATTCAGCTCCTTTAGACGAAATCCTATCCATACATGCCGCTCCAACGGTCGTTGGCCATAGCCAATAAGCTTGACAAGCAGTGGAGTAATCAAAGCGAGTTTATTGAAGAATATGATTGACATGTGAAGTCAGACAAAACAGAAACATAATGTTTTTGACGTGGTAGGGTAAAAATTAAAATATCGACCGATTTTAGACATTTTTCAAATGTGACGTAGTTTTGTGATTTGAAATATCACGGGACATAGCAGGTTTCTCACATAATTGTTTTTTCCACAGTCTGCTGCCTTTGCCATGGGTCAAGGTGAAATCTTCGGCCAAAATGATTTCGTGGAGTGGTTCAAAGACAACTTCTGCTCTGGAACCCCAGCTGACGCTCTCGCTGCTCTCTGCGGAGTCGATATCTTAGCCGGCCTTACAGAGAGAGAGTTTTACAATGCTGTGAGTATCTTTAATTGCAGTTATATTGTGGGATATCATCATCATCGTTATTTCATGAACTTATGCCAATTTATTAGGGGTTTGAGCAACATGTCACCCACTTTCTAGCCATATCATCTTTCAGTACAATCACCGTTTCTTTGTAACATTATGCTTATACAGATATTTGAGTCGCATTTTAGTTTTAAACCATATCAAAAAATCACAATGGTAGCTGTCAAATTAGTCACTGAAGCATGTAAACATAAGTTTCCGCGTCTCATTTCAGTTATACCAGTAAATAAAAATAACTTTATTTTAGACCTTGATCGATATGATGTTAGTAATACACCCTACTTATAAGCTATGCTATGCTATTAATTCATATATCTGCTGCACCCGGGTACCTGACGCACCGAATGCGCCATAATGGTGCAGCATGGCTTCTCACTGAGTACCTTCAGAATGTTATTGGCGCTCCCACGCACTCTGCGCATCATGGAATCAATACATTTACGCAATATGGTATTGAAAGCGTCAGTACGTGCTTCTTCAAACATTCCTGATGCTCTACAGTAACGTAGAAGCCCCAACAACATTCTGAAAGTATTGTTGTACTGAACTCTGAGGGCGTTGTATGTATGCTCTCTGCGTATATCGAACCCAAAGAGAGCACTTATACAATGATTGGCAAACACACACACACTACACGTACGCTACGTGTACACTTCTAGAAATATTTTGCTCAAATTGAAAGCTAAGCTAATTTGAATTACAGCGTCAGTTGTGTGTCAGTAATCCAAATTCTAAAAGACTCTCCAAAAACTTGTAAGTATATGAATTTAGATCCTCATACATTTTTTTCTTCTTCTAGACCATGGTTCCTCTGTTCCTTGCCCACGCACCTGCAGGGGCCTCCGTCCGCCAAGTGGCCCACTACGGCCAGACCATCCGTTACGACGCCTTCCGTCGGTACAACCACAACACGCCCGTTCAGAACTTGGCTGCTTACGGTAGACTCAGCCCTCCAGCATACGACTTGAAGAAGGTCACTGCGCCAGCATTCTTGCACTACGGCCAGGCTGACAATGAAGTCCACTTCCTGGACCTACTTCTTCTTGCTGACGCCTTACCTAACGTGCAAGGTGTTTACAAAGCCGAAAGGGACTCTTTCAATCATTACGATTTCATCTGGGCTAGCGACGCTAGGGATCAGATTTATTTAAGCAATCTGATTCCTTTGATGAAGGAAACTGATAGTCGGCAGTGATTTGGATGATTATTGTATATAGTGTAAATATGATTGTGTTATAAGGATTCCGATGCTTAAGTATTGTTTTATTTGTAAGCCCGTTTCCGAACCATTATTTTAAGATTATTATAACCTGTAGGTTAAAGACGTCACTGATACATTTGTGTTTACTGCGTTTAAGTGATATCCAAGTTTCCTTATTTTGTTGTGTTTTTTAGTTTCAACTTTAAGATTAAATTATAAACAATATTAATTTGAGTTGTCTATTTTTATTATTGTCGAAGTACTTTATTTGCAGTAGTTGTCCATCTATATTTTTTTATTAAAATTTATCGATATCTATGCAATGAAAAGTTGGTATTAGCAAAATTTTTACAGATTTAGATTAGCCAGCGACAAAGCCAGATTGAAATAATAATCCGTCTAGAATTGTTGAAGCTTTGGGACTCGGGGACTCCCCTCCAAAAATAAGAGGGAGTTATCCATTACGCAGGTTCAGTGTAGGGGCCCTAGCACGAACGCCAGACGTAAACCTAATATAAATTCGAAAGCTTTTTTGTTGAATATGTAACTAATGTCTGCTAAAAGCAAAATTAGTATTATTAATAGAAATTATACTAGAATTTTCGTCACTTATAAGACTCGCCCTTGAGCTAGGCCATTGACATAATTTTCGGCATGCGATATTATCAATTTGAAAAGCATGGTAGTCGTATACACGCCGATCTTTAAGTCTCGTTATTTTTGCCGATATGTTTTGCTGAGGACATTCTTCAATATACGGACATTATTAACACGTGTATTGTGTAGAAGCCTTATCTTTGCCAAAAATCATGAAACCGCTCCTTTGTATACTAATTATCACTACATGAATCATTCGGCGTAATAAACAAAAATGGTGACATTACATCAGTTTTTGCAATCAGGATTTCCGATTAGAATCGGTTTTATAATCTATACTGTAATGCGTTAGTATTAATTCGACATTCTTTTAGGCTGAGTCGTACTACTAGGTTATAAGAACCAGGAAGACGGTCTTTTTGATCATTAAAGCTCTGAACAAAGTAAAGCGAATCCCGCGCGGTTTAGGTACAGGACGAAATGTGTCAAGTAAAACGTATGGAGGTGTTTAAACTGGGGAGCTGGACAAATAGCCGCGTGATTTTTTAAATTGGGAAGTGAGACAAAAAGGTGCTGCGCGTAGATTCCGATTAGACCTTAGCATTTACATAATAAGATCCCATTTTCGCACTTTGGATAAGTATTTCTGTTATCAAAGTGTATCTCCCTAAGAAAAATCCTGTATCGAAAGTTTAACACAGCGTTGTACTTTTGAAACACTGGAAAGCAAGTGTGCTTCTTTGAATAAATCTGATTTCCGTCAAAAGTTTTCGCCAAATGAGAGAAAAAAAAAACAAATAAAATGCTTACATATCTTTATTACAATTATAATGTAAATACAAGAAAATGCTACGTTTTAAATTGATAAACAGAGTTATTTACAACGAGTAAATAAGGTAATTTGATAGTAGACCAATATGCAAATATAATAAAATATTAAATTGAGGTATAAGTCCGAAGTGACGGAATTCTGCATACTCCTATATAAGAGTTTGGTCAAACTGGATACGGACAGATTACAAAGCGGCTGCTGACACCAGCAACTTTTTTGATAGAACGTATTAGAACTAGAGCTGTAAGAGTCCGTTGTTCGAAGATTTTTAAATATCGAAGTCAAATATGTATGGACAATTGTGATTGGTGTGTCTTGAACAGAATATGCATTTTGAATAAAAAAATCAGTAATAAACTTACAGCAGTGACATCGTGATCTTAAGCCAATTTTGCTAAAAACAAAATTACCAAGATACATAATAATTAATCGCTAAATAACTAACAAATAAATTAGTAGATGAGCCTACACTTATTCAATTTTGGAAGGTCTACAGTTACTTTAAAAACAATGAGGTTTCATTAAAAAAAAATCCGTTAAAATCAGCATTCAAAAAATCCTCCATTCATTTTGAACAAGGAGATACAGATGAAAGTGTAATTTTGATTCGTGACCGACCAAAAACTGAATTTTTCATTAACACGTTAATTCATCCTAAAGGACTATATTGCACTAGTCATAAAATTAGGTACGAAACACTTAAACTAGTCGTTGGTTTCGAAAACATACAATAGAAGCACTAATTAGTACAAACCTGAAGGCATATCAGTTACTTTATGAATCCCGAATTTGTTTGAATTCGATCCAATTGGGGAAAGAGTTCTTTTCAAGTCTGCATGACTGTGGGTGCCAGTGACTACAAGACTAGTCATACTGGCAGGAGCGTCTCTTAGCATATGAGGCCCAGAGTAAAAACCAGCGTTGCTAGGACCCCGTTTCACCAGAAAAGTGGAGCTATTGAAGCCAGTTGGGTCGATACTAGCGTTCATCTTAGGCTGGGTCTTGTAAAATTTCTGGGAGTCTATTTTGTGAACATCGTCCTTAAGACTGGATTTCCTGTCGTAGCGATGGATGTCGGTAAGCTTGCTGTTTGATTTTGTGACAGGGATCAAAGGGCTCTCATTTCCTCCATCACTGCTGGTCCTAGAACAGGACCTTTGTCTCCTCTCATACGGCCAGATCTGCTTTCTGGGTTCAGTGAGCATCACAATATCCACCATTGAGTTTAGACCTTCATCGATCCTGTCTAAACTTTTAGTTAATTTCTTAGACTCAATCAAGTTTACAATTTCATCAACACGACTGCATTTAGAATTGGATCTTTGCAAAGCAGACATTGAACCAATTATGGGAGTGTGCGTTTCTGCGTAAAACAAACTGTCGATATACTCCCGTTGGCGGGATCCCTTCTCTGAAGTTTGGAAGGACTCACTTCGTTTAATAGACGTCCTCCTACTTTCTTCCCTAGAACGTGTTCTAGATCGCTTAGTTCTACCTTCTTCTTTATTTCTATCTGTAATAGAGTTGAATACAGCCCGACATTCGTGAAAATCGAAGCTAGAACCAGAGGGTTTCTTGCTAACTGGCTTAGTATATTTTGAGGCGCTTAGTAAAGAATCAGATCCTTCGTCACTTGAATAGAAGTTATCATCGTAAAGGTCAGGAGGTTTGTAAAGCAATCCTTGGTCTGCTACTGGTGGGACAAATAAGTGTAATAGGCTATTAGCCTTTCTAGGTGGGTGGGGGACTATTTTGCTTGGAATTATTTCAGACTCTTGGTCCTCTTCAACACTATCGTCCGGGAAATCTTCTTTTCCTTTGATCTGTATGCTATGTCTAGTGCTAGTAATAGAATCTTCTTTTTCGTCTCTATGCTTTTTGCATTCTAGAGCGTTGATTGGAACGTTAATTTCTGATGTTTGATTACATCTGGATGATCTATCATCTATAAAATCTTTAGCATACTGCTCCGATTCAGCATGATTGACTATGTTTCTTAATTCTTGAATAACTTCATCTATTGTAGTTTCATCTTCTTCGTCTGAGGATTTTTTATCATTCTTCTTGCATTCTAGTTTTTTGTGCAACGTACGTTTGTTACGCATTAGGTCGAATGTTTCGTTTTTGACGTTGAAAACTTCGTAGACCATGGACTCTCTTTGAGGATCACCTTCAGGACTTAGAGATCTCTCTGAGGAACTGATACCTTCGTCTTCTGGTGGTGAAGATTCGTCTGAAAAAGGAACAAAATAACATGGTCAGGGCGACTAATAAATAATAAAAGAACGAAGACTTTTTAAACGAATATCAATCTTGATTGAACAAGTTCGAATTTGACGTGCTCAATAGTAGTGTTCAAATTACCTCTATTTTTATGAACAGAGTTTTTCTTCTTCATGGCAAATGATTTCTTTCTGTTGGAGTTGCCATGTTCAGACCGTAGTGAGGATACCTCCTCTTGGAGCTCGCAACACTTTTCCTTCAAACATTTCTCTAAAGACAGCAGGATCCCTTTTTCTTCTTGAAGAATCTGTAAGTGTAGATAAAGAAATACATTAGAATAAAAAGAATACCGCTGAGTTTTTGTTTAAACTAACCTTTACTTTAATCGAAAAGGTTTGGCCGTGATAAGATACTAAAATCACCTAGAAAGATGCCAAGAAGATTACTCATCAAAAAAAAAAAAAATCGGAAACATAATAGTACAAATTCTCTATGTCATGCAAGTCACAAGAAGAATATTCCGTTCTAGCGTATTTTCTCTAGTCATGGGAAACACGTCGTTGCACGAATATTTATTTTTCTAGTACCTCTCCAATTACTGAAGTTTGATCATCAATTCTTTATATTTTTCCTGGCATATTGAGCTTACCTTTACTCTCTTCTCAAGCAAATCCAGCTTGTGCCTCATATCGTCCTTCTCCCTCTGCGCTTCGTTCGCCTTCTCGCTCAGCGTGTCGATGTCTATCAGCTGCTTCTCGTAGTCTTCTATCTCTCTTGTCACTTGGTCGTTCACACTCGGCAGCTTGGCTACCATCTGGCAAGAATATAATGAATCTTTAGTTACAGAAGACATTTGGATCAATAAAGAAGGTATCAGATATTCTTTTTGATTACTTTTCCATATAGAACTAATATTGAATCGTCTCTGCTTTCTGGTTTTAATTATTTGGAAACGAAGTATCTAAATCTCATCAGACAAAGGATTCAGTTAAAGATAAACAGTCATTGCCCTGCATAAACTGATCTTCTTCTAAAGAAAAAAAGAAAAAGTGGATTATGTCCTGCAGGGTATTAACTGTGCTACTTAATACATTATTTTAAATTAAAACATGCCCCCGACTTCATATTTAGAAACACGTTCTGCTTTGCCCTTTTCTCTTACCTTTTTCAAAGTAACAATATCAAAGCCAGCCTGTTCCAACTCAGCTTGGATGTACAGCTTCCTTTGAGGAGTTGGAGCACTGCTCAAAAGCGCATTGATGAAGGCCAGTCCTGCTGCCTGCAGGTCTCCAGATCCTCCAGAACTTTGCAGCATTCCCACTAAGAACCTGAAGCGAACTGGCTCTCCGTATCGGAGGCGAAGGGTGGATAATGCTTCGGAAACCATGCTGTGGCCTTTCGCTGGTGGGTAACAGGCTTTTGTTAGGAGCTGCAAAAGAAAATAGGTGGTTGTGATATAAGGACCGGTAGAGACATACATGCCATGATTAGTAAACACTCCCACAAATAATGTAGCTTTCTACCAGTGAAAAAATTTTTAGAATCGTATTAGCAGTTCCCAAGATTACCCCCTACATACAAAAAAATTTTGCCTCTTTATAATATTAGTGTAGATGAGACCTAGAGTAGACGTGTGAGTGACCACACGGTCAGCAATCTATCCAGATTGGACGAAAAATGCACTGACTCAAAACAACTTGGGACGAAGGCAAAAAGTGAAAACAAAAAAAGAAATATGACTTACCTGTAACGCCAGAACCCTGGACTTATTGACTGTGGACATGATGCAGACGGTGAGGGTGTACACACCGTTGGAGCCAGACACCAGCCTCCGCACGCAGTCAGGGTAGCGGCTGCAGCAACTCCATAGGCATTGTCTGGAAAGAAAGAAGCATTTGATAATATGAAAGGTTGCAAGAAAATTTACAGGAAGATAAAAGCATCGACGCTTGCATCATTAGACCAGCGAAAAAGTGTATCGGAATGTAACATGTACGCCAAATATAGATCAACGCTAAAAACTTGAACTACGTGATTTATATTCCATGACATAGTTCCTTACTTGGGTCCTTTTATCAAGAAGATTAAAGTAACAATACATACAAGCAAGCCAATTCATCTAGCAGTGGTCTTCTCCTCACAGCGGGTGGTCCTCGCGCACCCTCGCCTGATTGGCTGAGCTGCACGTTGCGCAGGAGTTCTAGCAGCAACGTCACGCCATCTAGCGGCTCGCACGAGAACTCTTGGACGAAACTGGAAGGACGAAAGATTGATTTTTAATAATATACTTGTCGGAGTTGGTTGTCAATTGCAATTGTGGGTAGTCACCAAATTTTGTTACGAGTCTATTTTCTTATTATTAATCTAAGTGATTTTTGCTATTAATTGTCTAATAAATCGAAACATAATTTACTAAGTACTTAGTGTACGCACTAATTGGTTTTTGGCAACTTATTTCGATAAGTGTGACCGTTAGTTTTGTTCAAAACAATCGATGATATGTTCCTTTGATTTTAAAATGATTTACTTTGTGAATTCACTATTTATTTTGTTAAAACAATTATTATTGTATTATTTGATTACTTTATAATGTAAGTCTTATTAGATTTAGCACATTTTTGTATCAAGTAAACACGTGACGTTGTAGATGCGTCATCGGACAGAGTTGTCGTGGAGGGATTGCAAAGTGGGGCATCGTCTTATAAAAGAGCGTGCACTCGTTAGCTCATCAGTCGGTCTTCGGATTCGACTCATTACAGAGCTCCCCTGCTCCCGACAAAACTGTCGGTTTATCTGGTACAGCGTTGCTGTATATTATTTACATAGTTGTTAACTTGCTGTAAGCGAGCAATAACCTATGTAATGGGTGGCTTGGCCACTGTACGAACTGTGACCTTAAAAAGTCTGTTCGCCTAACAGTATTATTAATTTTACTTGCTTTATCTTTGTACTATTTATCATTTTGTATTGTTTATTGTGTGTCATTAGTACCTATTATAATAAAACTCTGTAATTGTTTATACAGTCTTGTTTATCCCAATATAATGGGGACTCCAAACCCTGACGATATACCTCTCGGCACTCCTGATCCTACATCAGAAGTGGGATTAGGGTTAGCCCAGGAATCGGAAGGTGTTGGTGAACCATGGCGAGTAATGTTAGAGCTTCAGAATCATAATATGACTCAGTTAATTGAAGCGATTAAGACACAATCCGCTCCATCTAGTTTAATTACTTTGCCCGATTTTGACCCAGACCTACCTGATTCCGATGCTCAATCTTGGAGTACAACCGTTGAAATTTGCCTATCGGAAAAGCCTCTTCAAGGTGGCACTCTTATTATTGCCCTCACCAAAGCCTTGAAGGGCAGTGCTAACATATGGCTTTCCCAAGTATCATGTGCAGGTATGACCTGGACAGACTTCAAGAGTCTCTTCCTCTCTCGTTATGCCGTTTCGGAAACTGTTGCTGCTACCCTCATTAACCTTCATAATAGTCAACCAAAAGAAGGAGAATCTTTAGCCGCATATGCCAGTCGACAGGTCACTTCACTAACATCTAAATGGAATAGCCTAAGTGTCGAAAACATCGTTGTTTCTACTGTACTGGCCCATGTCTCCAAATTTGATTCCCGTGCTCATCGACTAGCATTTACTACCGAAGTACATACTAGGCATAAACTTCAACAAGAACTGAGTGTCTTGTCCCACCTTAAGAGAAAGTCGCAGATTTCCTCTGACCAGCAAGATTCTTCCCAACCTAAGAAGTTCAAACCAGGTACAATAGTATGTCACTTTTGTGGTATAGCAGGGCATAAATCTACAAACTGTCGCAAGAAGGCCGAGAACACTAATAAACATCCTGGACCTGCCAGCTCGTCACACAAGGCGACACCCAAGAAGATCGTCTGTTACCGCTGTGGGGAGTCGGGACACGTCGCTCCTCGCTGCCCAAACGCGACCGGAAGGCGGCCGGGTGGTTCAAGTGAAGATACCGGAAGTCTGACTTCGAGCAGCCAATCATCCGTGAAGCGAGTTGAAGCCTGTGATGTACGACCCATCACTGGTGTTCTATAGCAATCTGGTGAGTCGTATGCATTTTGTTATGACTCTGGGGCTGAATGTTCTCTTATTACTGAAACATGTGCTGAAAAGTTGTCTAGCAATCGTTTCTAATCTGAAAAATAACTGTCTACCCCCTGATATTGCCCAAAGTTATGAATTACGATCGGGAACCTTGTACCGTAAAGTACAACGCAATGGACAAACTCGTTGTTTACCTATTGTCCCGAGAGCTTTTAGATGGTCGGTTATAAACCACATCCATGAAGCAATCATGCATTTAGGTTTGGATAAAACACTTGAAAAGGTCTATAAGCATTACTGGTTTGATAAAATGGCTAGATATGTTAGAAAATTTGTGGATAACTGTATCACGTGTAAAATCTCAAAATCTAACTCTGGTAAAATTCAAGCAGAATTACATCCTATACCTAAAGTCAGTATACCTTGGCACACAGTGCATATAGATGTTACAGGAAAACTTAGTGGAAAGAGTGATCTCAAGGAATACATCATTGTTTTAATTGATTCTTTTACAAAGTATGTTTTACTGTACCACACTGCCCAGATTGATGCATCAAATTGCATTAAAGCCCTTAAGTCTAGTGTCTCTTTATTTGGAGCACCTTCTCGGGTTATAGCTGACCAAGGTCGTTGTTTTGCTAGCAAAAACTTCAAAGAATTTTGTGATTCCCATAATATTGGTTTGCATTTAATAGCTACCGGTGCATGTAGGGCTAATGGTCAGGTTGAACGCATAATGAAAACATTAAAAAGTATGCTTACCGCCGTTGAGACCAGTGCGCGCTCATGGCAAGATGCCATTGAAGACGTTCAAATTGCTCTAAATTGCACAATTAATCGGGTTACTAAATCTAGTCCTTTAGACTTGTTGATTGGACGAGTTGCTAGACCTTTGGGTTTGATGACTATAGACAGTGAGGAGATAGAAGTAAATTTGTCCCATGTAAGGAAACAAGCAGCCCTGGGTATAACTAAAAGTGCCGAATACGATAAAGCCCGTTATGATAAGACTAAAGCTATTTTGAAAAAGTTCCAAGTTGGTGACTTTGTACTTATTGCTAATGAGGAACGAAACCAAACTAAATTAGATCCTAAATTTAAAGGTCCTTATAGAATTTTAGAACTATTAGATGGTGATAGATATTTGTTAAAAGGTTTGAATACCAATAGAATTTACAAATATGCCCATGATCGTGTACGAAAAATGCCTGAATGTCCAGTTACTGTTAGTGATGATATCAATACTGATGATGATTCATCTGCTGCTGACATAGCATAACTGAATTGACAAGATGTCTATGATGACTCTTGTTCAGCTTAACGCTTAATCGGATGTCTATGTTGACTCCTGGATTTGGACGTTGATCTTGACGCTTATGCGGGTTGTCTATGTTGACGCCTATGCGGGTTGTCTATTCGACTCCAAATTACTTGTCGAATCCCATGGTGTGATTTCGGCTGGGAGACTATGTCTCTACTTTATTTGAGCTATGTGTTGTCAGTAACAGTATGATAATTTTGGATGGTTGCGATGCAACTGCTATTGATAATAATTTTATTTGACTAACTCAGGATTTTTCTTTTCAACGTACCTTTTGTTAAGGCTTTTGTTTGTCAGAAAGGCCGATCGATACTCACAAGAGATTGTCTTTTTCAGGATCACACGAGGTCGTGTAGACCGTCAGTTCTGGCCGTGTCGGAGTTGGTTGTCAATTGCAATTGTGGGTAGTCACCAAATTTTGTTACGAGTCTATTTTCTTATTATTAATCTAAGTGATTTTTGCTATTAATTGTCTAATAAATCGAAACATAATTTACTAAGTACTTAGTGTACGCACTAATTGGTTTTTGGCAACTTATTTCGATAAGTGTGACCGTTAGTTTTGTTCAAAACAATCGATGATATGTTCCTTTGATTTTAAAATGATTTACTTTGTGAATTCACTATTTATTTTGTTAAAACAATTATTATTGTATTATTTGATTACTTTATAATGTAAGTCTTATTAGATTTAGCACATTTTTGTATCAAGTAAACACGTGACGTTGTAGATGCGTCATCGGACAGAGTTGTCGTGGAGGGATTGCAAAGTGGGGCATCGTCTTATAAAAGAGCGTGCACTCGTTAGCTCATCAGTCGGTCTTCGGATTCGACTCATTACAGAGCTCCCCTGCTCCCGACAAAACTGTCGGTTTATCTGGTACAGCGTTGCTGTATATTATTTACATAGTTGTTAACTTGCTGTAAGCGAGCAATAACCTATGTAATGGGTGGCTTGGCCACTGTACGAACTGTGACCTTAAAAAGTCTGTTCGCCTAACAGTATTATTAATTTTACTTGCTTTATCTTTGTACTATTTATCATTTTGTATTGTTTATTGTGTGTCATTAGTACCTATTATAATAAAACTCTGTAATTGTTTATACAGTCTTGTTTATCCCAATATAATGGGGACTCCAAACCCTGACGATATACCTCTCGGCACTCCTGATCCTACATACTTAATCGATGATTTTGAGTAAATGGTCAGGATCAGGTCGGAAGCTCCTTGGCCATTAAACTTAAATATTAGATCACTAGGTGAAATGACGAGGTCTATAATATACTTTAGAACTGATATATATTGATTGATGTTCCATTCTATATAATCCATGTAAGATTATTTGCTGAACCAGAGAGACTTGTCGAAGCCCCGAGGTGTATTATGAGAACTGCTCCAATTAAATTGAATTGGTCACTCGAAATAGGCTCGCCCCCTATTACATGGACAAAACATAACTGGGGAAATGTGGGTGTACTATTAGGTACACCTCTGCTTAACCCCTTGGGGATTACAGGCGTGATGTTATGTACACATGTATGGTCATTAGGTTCACTGACAGAAAGTACACCTGCGGAGGCCATATTCTCGCTTTTATCATCAACAATTATTGTATGGGTGATATAAGTATATAACATAACTAAGACATTGGGATGAGAAAGGTATTTTGATTCTTTTTTTGCTAGTCTCTTATGTGTAAGCCGTTGAGATAAAAACTAATGAAACACTTTCAGGGTTGTCGAGAGCTTGAAAATAGGGTGTTTTTTTTTTAATATTTAATTGAACTCCATGATGTGTTGTAGTAGTTAGTGCACTAGTGTGTAGTTTTGTAAGAAGATGTCAGTCGGATCAATTTTATTAACCGATTTCATTAAAGGAAGAGGTACTCAAAGCAGAGGCTAAGAAACCTGCTCATATATTTTTCTTGTGCTGTGATTGGATTGGCAGGAAACTGGTCCTATGTCTCATAGTTGAATGCAATACCTTCAACAGCATTATGAATCGTTTTAATTTTTTTTTCCAACTGAATTATCTTAAATTTAATGTTGGTGACGTTATTATAGGTATTTCTTCTAATGAGTTAAATGTCCCAAATTTCAAAACATCTTCGAAATAAATTATATTTAACACCGAATGTATCGTTTATAAAGGAGCAGTTGATAACCCTAGATTCAGCTCCCAGTAATAAACACAGAGGTATAATTTGACGACATAAAGAAAAATTATAGTAACAATTACCTCCAGGATTCACGGGAACCATCGCATTTATTTGAAGTACAAAAACTTTAAATGTGTGGCCATAAAAGGAGCGTTGCAGCTAAGTGGGATATAAGCCCCTTGAGTTCACGTTTCAATACTTTTATTGTTTTTTTTTATGTGGAACTAGTTGTTGATTGCGTGGAATTTTCGATGTGTAAAAAAGTAGCTTATGTGCTATTTCAGATTATA
Organism: Standfussiana lucernea; assembly: GCA_964057025.1. Lineage (NCBI taxonomy): Eukaryota > Metazoa > Arthropoda > Insecta > Lepidoptera > Noctuidae > Standfussiana > Standfussiana lucernea. The sequence continues at coordinate 14,569,472 of OZ059797.1, forward strand.
ATCTATATCTGCCCCAAAAAATCCGTTCTGGCGTGTTTGAGTAATAAACATCCATTCGTCCAACCTTTAAAGAAAAAAAAAACTTTTTTATATGGTAAGATTTACTACCCATTTTGCTTTAGACTTTAAGATTCAGCTCCAGTGAGACTTATCTTGCTATAAAACATATATATATTAACTATCCGATCTCATTAGCGAAAAATTATGTTGTCTAATGACATAAAAGATTCCAAGTAATGTATGGGAGACAGAAAAAGAGATTCAACATGATTTATGTAAATGTTTCATAGTTAAGTAAGCAAAAGTGTTAGTGTGAATAGTTACACAATAATATTTTATGTTACAAGATGTTAAACATAGCAAGTTACAGTTTCATTTACCGTTGAATCTAATTTAGAAGATTAAAAGCAATGTACTGCTGGCTTCTGGCATAGCAAATTGTGTCATTTGTATTCTATAACAAGTTTACGACGGAAACAAATAGTTGAAGTCGTGAAAGGGCTGTTGCAGTTATTAATTTAATCTTTGAGAATATAGTAAGGGATATGTAAATCTAAAGTTCCTAAGGACATTTGTTTCAATCGTCGGTACCTATATTTATAATATCTTTGAGAAAGTACCGTTAGAAAATAAACTCGTGTAGAACCAAATGAATCAGAGAACCTTTTATTGAATTTTGTCTATGTAATACTCGCAAAAAGTTTTTATTATTTTGTGCAATTTTGGTACTATGTATTAGATACATCTGATACAATATAGTACCAAAATTGCACAAAATTACAAAAAAAGTTTTTATTTTCTCGAGTTTATTTTCTAACGGTCTCAAAGATATTACTAATAACTACCGACGATTGAAATAAATACGCACTTTGGAGGTGGAGTTGCAGACACCAGCCCTTTATACAATACAATAGATACACCTGTACTCAGATGTTAATTACAAGGATCCAAAAAAGGTCCTTCGTCAATTATATTCGATCAATTTTAGTATAATTTTTTTACTTATGTCAAGTTTTTCTAATAAAAAAAAAAACCGTAAAAAAAGTAGAAAGCCATGTTTTCAACAAAAAATATTACTGATGGCCCCATTCAAACATCCTTTGAACCGATCACGAGCTATCTAAACCGCTATCGCCTACGTTAATGGCCCAACACTTACAAGCCTGTCCCTATCCGGTGCGGTGGCGCGACGTAACCGACACGTAATTACTCGCCGCCATCGCACTTAGTTTCTTTTATTACATGGGCTTCACTCACTGTTTGCGTGTGTCTATAGAAAATTATAAAACTTTTTGTAGAAAAATAAGTACCTATCTATCTCTTTTATATTTATAGTAGCGTGTTACCCAGTACCTATTGTAAGTGAAAAAGGGCATTAGTCTTTAAACCAAACCAAATCTGATATAAGGGATGGTTATGTTAGAGGTTCAAACATTAGACTGCACGACAATGATCTTTTTCTTCTTCTCGAATCGACTTAGATTTAGTCCGACCAGAACTACCGCGCTCACTGACGGTCGATCATTTTTCAACCTTACTACTCAGAGCATAAGGTTGAAAAGTGGTCGACCGTCAGTGAATTCGGTAGTTTGTAGTGGACGCATGAAGAGAGTCTCTACTAGTGGCGTTATCTAAATCACACTACGATTCCAAATGGGACGAGCTTTTGGCTAAAATAATAACAGCCGCTCGGATCAATCTTCACGTTAAGCCGCGCTTGCCTAGGTTGGTCTGTGGATGGGTGACCACCCATTACATACCGAGTTTTCTCCGTGCCTCGGAAAGCACGTTAAGCCGTTGGTCCCGGCTGTCATTGAAAGATCTTTGACAGTCGTTATAAGTAGTCAGTGGCCCGAAAGTCTGACAACCAGTCTTACCAAGGGGTATCGTATTACCCTTTACTAACTGGGTTGTGGAGGTCAGAGAGGCAGTCGCTCCATGTAAAATACTGGTATTCAGCTGCATCCGATTAGACTGGAAGCCGACCCCAACATAGTTGGGAAAAGTCTAGGCAGATGATGATGAATACGACCCCAAACGGCCGGTGCACCCAGCTAGTACTCAGCAAGGATTGAACTTGATGTCAGGGACACTTATTTTACACTAATTTAGCAAGAATCTTAACTTAACTGAGCTGTTAGTAGGCCTTATTATTTTATTGGGTACTTCAATATTTACAGGGTTTAATTATAGTCATTAAGTTAAAGGTCTTAATTATCTGCCGTCATAAAATTATCAATTTCATAAAACTTTTATAGCTTACATTCCGATGAAGACTAAGTTTTAAATCGATTTTCTTAGCTAAAGACTATAAAAATATTATTTTCTGCTTTTATTTGTGTAGACGCGTTATTTTCAAACGCTATTTTTGGAACAGCCTTTATGCGGTGTGTACCTTAGCAGTTGTGGTGCAAGTATGTAGCGGGCAGCGATTTAAATAATGAGCATAATAGGTTTGTTCTGAAAATAAAGTGAAAAAACTCTTGGACGCTACTGTAAATGAAGCTGAAAAGGTTAATTAAAAGTTTTCAATTGATGACACTCGCTTCAGCTTATGCCTTGAGCCGTACCTATGCAACATTGTAATAGACCATAAAACTAGTATGTTTAGTTGGAGAGCTACCGGTTAATACGCATAATGGTGAAGTGCCTCATACTCAGACTTAATGTGGTCATTATTACTTCTTTTAGCTACGTTTTATTTGCACATGTCAAAGTGTCATAAAAAGTACGTAAAGAATCTGATATGTGTGAGTACTTTTATAAAATCGTCTAGCTAACAATTATGTTTTCTTTCAAGCTTACTGACAAAAATATTGTTTTTTTTTTTTATAAATAGACAGGTAAAAGTACCTGCTAATAGTTTATCATACTGTTTGATTAATTAAGGTATAAAATTACCTGCTAATACATAGTTTATCATGCCGTTTGATTAAGGTATAAAATTAAAATAAGGCAGTTTAAACGCCCTTGCAGTAACTGCTTACTGATATGAATTTTGCGAATTTTCAATACAACAATATTTTTTAGTAGGTAATTAACAACTTGTTTACAACAAGGAAGTGTGTTGTTTCTACGAAGAGATAAATTAATTATTGTTATCAGTCAAAATTTGAAAGATATTGGTTAAAATCAGTAGAGGAAATAATGTAACGATTGATAAAATTACGCAACATAAGTTAGAGTTTGGCAAAAAGTCTTTTTATGATTCATAAAGATTACATCAGAATAAAAATTATATCGCTTGTTTAATGTTCCCCTATTTCTTTGCAACATTTAATAAATTATTTTTATTTTCAGACTCCAGCACCGGTTATTGTGGTGCAGCTTAGGCGAGGCCTAATTCCAGCAGTGGACAGACTAGCGATAGTGTTTTCCCACGATAACCGCTTTTAGTTAGGACACGGGGTTAATCACAGCAGTGCCTGCGTGGAGTTTCGAGAGCTTCCTCCATTTTCTGCCCATCTTTTGCAGTATCAAAATTGCCAAATGGTTTCATGCAATACGTACCTAATAAATAAAATTGAAGGGTCTGCTTGTAATTAACAATTAACAGCTTTTTACTGAATGCATAATTATAAAAGTATGTACGGTCGGTCTCTCTATCTGTCTGTCTGTGTTTGTTCGAAACGGCTGGACCGATTTTGACGGGGCACTTAGGCTACTTTTATTTAAAAAAGGATTATAATTCCGTGTAAAAAATACAAGTCTTGAAATTGTATTTTTACAATAATTTCATGCGGACGAAGGTCAACATCACTACGTAGTATAAAACAAAGTTGCTTCCCGCTGTCTGTCGCTATGTATGCTTAGATCTTTAAAACTACGCAACGGATTTTGATGCGGTTTTTTTAATAGATAGAGGGATTCAAGAGGAAGGTTTAGGTATGCAATTTGTCAAGGTTTTGTGTAAATTAGTTGAAATATGACGATAATTGTTGGAAGTGTCGGAAAATGTCAAGCCGCCTAATATGCCCGTGCGAAGCCGGGGCGGGTCACTAGTCTAGTCTGGATAATAAAATATGAATGCTTACCTTGGAAAAGACAATCGGAGATCAGCCCTGAGCTTGGTCAGCAGCTCACTGGGTGTCCCAAACTGACGCAGTGTCATCTCTTCACCCACGCCTAAGCATGGGTTCCTGAAAAAGAGAATTATTTACATAAAGATCTACTTCATAATATAGAATGTATAAAAGTCAAAACTTCGATAGTGTGACAACCATTCTTGCTTGTTTTACCCAATGGTCTAGCTTGTGGACGTCAGATAGGCAGTCGCTTCATATAAAGTGCTGTTATTCAGCCACATACGGTAAGACTGGAAGTCAACCACATCGTACTTGAGAAAAGACTAGGCTAAAAGTACATTTATGATACGACGACAAAAAGAATGTGATTGCATTTTTAATAAATAAATAATACATTTATTTATTTAAAATGCAATTTACAATATACAATGACTCGCACAATATACAAACAATGCTTAGTATTTGGCTAATCAACTATTCCTCAATTCTTTTGTTACTTTATTACTCATAAACGTCATATAATATTATGAAATAAATAACTTTCATTTCCGATGAAAATTCTTGTTCTTGCTTGAAAGTGCTATCTTCTAGTTTAAAAGGAAGACAGCTAACGTTACTCAATACGTTACGTATACGTTTAACGTCTTAATGTACACTTGTACAGTAATTATTACCACATCTCTTAAAGGTTACTCTGTCTCACCAAGTGAAAATTACGAACACTGATGCTTTGACCACTGGTCAAGGAAAACATTTCCGTTAGAGTCTGGGAAGTAATTCATTGACGCAACGTAAACTAACTTTCATTAAGTACCTGAGCCTCAATAATGACGTTCTTTTGTTTTAGGTTTACGTTTTGTTTTATTAACGCATCAATGACGCAATCGGTGAGTACTACCTCTATAGCAGAGTCAAGTACCTAGTGTTTTTTTGTAAGTGTGCCCCACACTAGGATTTTCTCAAACATCTAAACTCACAAACACAAACAGCCAGCCCCGGAACAACTGCCTGTAGGCCATACAAATATTTATTCCATGAGTTAATCGAACCCGCGAAACGCAGCGCAGCAGTCAATCGCTCAACCACTGCGCCAACCGTCAAAAGCTTGCAGCTTGAGCTCTTTGTAAATGAAGTCATCCGAACAAGTACTAACACTATATTTATTACCGCTATTAAGCAACATTGCACCTATTCTGGTTTGAAGGAAACGGGCGCAATTACAGAACATGTCAACGCATCGGGGAGCTTCTGGAATAGATTGCTGTTTGTGGGTCTCTAAAGAACCATATAAATAATCTCCACCTGATTTGGAAGTCTGTTTTTTTAACATAACATAACAAATCACGTAAGTAATCCCCGAAGGGTTAGGCAGAGGTGTACTTAATAGTACACCCACATTTCGCCAGTTACGTTTTAAGTCCCATGTAATAGGCGGCGAGCCTATTGCCATCAACTATGCACAATTCCAAACTCCGTGGCTGCTACTGAGAAATTCCTGATGGAAAAACCCAATAACACTTTGCCCGACCCGGGAATCGAATCCAGGACTTCATGCTCAGCAGTCGCGGTACTCGACCAACAAGACCGGGTTTTTTAATTTTTATTATTGGTACATAATCAGCACATTACTCGTATAAACATCAAAACTGCTAATATATAATCTCCAAAATACTCATTCTTCACCGCAACCCAGTATTTTTTTGCCCGCATTTAAGTTATACCTGAAGTCCTTACTGCCCTGTGTAGGCAGTGTCCTGGACTTGTTGGCATCCTGACCTGCCTCCAGGTCATACAGGCTGGCCCCACCAGTCTTCTTGCCCCATTTCTTCAAGGAGGTCGCATAGTCTTCTGGGTTATAGATTGGAGGGCGTTGCTTGTCCTGAAAATAAAAAAAAACATGATAAAAGTTATGTTATAGAATCAGGTGTTACTTTGCGGAAATCCATGATAGAAGTTGGACAAGCCAAAGTTAGCAAAATCATAAACTGAAGTAGAGGAATTCCACATTGTCATGTCTTCGAATATCTGGTTGGAATATGTACTACTAATTATTGTATGGTATTGTATTACATGTCTATTTCCTCAGTTATAGTACCTTCGATTGAAAAAAAAATCTGCTGTTTCCTACAAAACCTGTACGGGCAAAATATACATGGTTAAAGTTAAATCGTTTTAATCCTCTTAATTAAGGGGTCATTGTAGTCATTATAACGAACAACTTTTACTATCTATCTATTTACCAACCCTGAAATCGCGTAAAAAAATCAGCTGTTCAGTATATTTTGACGAGTTAGGCGAACATAAATGTACTGAACAGCATTTTTTTTTGAAAACGGCTAATATTTAACGATGTATAGAACAACAGATTTATGTTCTTCAATTACCAATGATAACATTTTATGTGGCGGGGCTCAGAATGATGCACTGAATATGTAGTTTATATCCGTTTGTGCGTCGGTGTCCCTTCCACCTTGTGTAGGCTGTTGCAGGAGCTTAAAAGATTTATTTATTCATTTATTTATTTATTCATTTAATTATTCATTTATTTATTCATTCATTTATTTATTTATTCATTTATTTATTGGAAACTCAACAGCTTATTATTAATATGACATTTAAGTGAAATTTCATCCCACTGTCGATGAACAGCACAATACAGTTGCGACAAAGTAACTAACATATTAAAGTCTGCATACAGTGATCATGGACAGCGAGATGATGACAATTATCTCTTAAGCCAATATCAGAGTTTCGCGGCATTGACAAAGCTAGGTTAACTAGAAAGTGGCTAAAAGAAAAAAGAAATAAATTAATACAGTGCAAAGTAATGTGGGATTGTTGACATATTGTTAACAAATCTTAGTCAAGATAACTGATGAAATGTCCTACTCTGGTGAACACTTTACAGAAAACAGGCGTGCTGTAAGTCTTTGTGTCTGTGATTTACATAGCAAAGGTCACTTTGGTATATCATCATCTTCATAATTATATACATCCTGACTTCTTGTGCTAATTTGTGCCAGCATCGTCGAGGGCATACTCGAGATGGCGACAATATTTTGGTGTATACCGACTTTTTTATTTGCTCTAAATAATTTAAACTTATTAACAAAGGTATTTCCATTGTTTATATTATCCTAGTTTAGTCACCCCCGGAAGATTAGAGGTCCGACTCTCCGGATTGTTCTATCTGGCAAGTATTTTTTAAATGTAGTGTGCGTTTCCATGGCGCCCGAAATTCTTTTATTGTTACACATACATCTTTTTTTTAATTTTTAATAGGAGAACACACACACACACACATTCTTTTTTTGCTCTTGTATGATTTCTAACATAGGATCTTACACTTGATCCCACACACACCCCGGGTCTGTTACATTTTTGGCTTAGCTTTTATTTTTATTATTAGGTATTTAAAATACAATTTTTTTAATTTACAATTATTTTTATTTGATTTTTTGACGTTGTATTTTTGATTTGATGACATTGTATTTTTTTTTTTATTGTGATTTGTATTTATTTCGTGTTGTGTGACTTTTAATTGTAATATGGGTAAAACCTGAAATGAATGAATTTAATTGAATTTAATGAACTTGCTTTTGGCCGCAGCTCGCCTGATAGCACGCTTGCCTAGAAGAAACCGATTTACTCGAACTTTGAAAAGATCCAGATAATAATAAAAAGTGAAACAGAGCAGCCGGTAGTGAATTCCACAGACTGGCGGTTCGCACAATAAATGTGGAGCCAAAACGCTTTAATCGTAGTGTTTTAAAAGCCTTCACACCCAAGACTTAACCACCATCAAATCATAAGGAAACTATAGTGCCCATAAAGTTAATGACCGCTAGTACAAGTTGATCTGATAAGTTTGTTTTTACAACTTCCCATGGAAAAGCAAGTGTAACCACAACAATAGCTTACATTACATCGAGCTGTTTTTATTTTATTTTATGTAATACAAATTGGTTTAATTTGTGCTCACAATGGCGTCCACCATATAATTTTTATTAGTAGTAGGAATATGGTTTCTACCGTCTAATGAACTTTATTCTAGCCATGTGTTTCGTATGGAGAGCTAAGAAGATCTTGGTGGACATTCCAAATTGTGTTGATTATATCATGAATTATTTCTGAAACGCTTATTTGAGATTTCATCTTTATTATCGTTTTGCCTTATCCTAATTTATTTGAGGTCGGAGCAGCATAATTTATTCTTCCATGAGCTATCGTCTCCGAAGTCACCTCATTTCTAGTCAAATCACCTTTCACGCATCTATCATCTAAGTATTTTCTTTTGACCGAACTGCAATGAAGTCATTTAAAAAAAGTAGATAAAAATACAATCTGTCATTTTATTCTTTTATCTAAGCAAATTGCAGAAGCTTCGAAAATTACAATCATAGCGTAACAAAGGTGTGACAAACCAAGTCTAGACTAGAATCAGATGATTTCATGATAAACAACAATTCAAATAAAAGCTACACAATAAGTAGATTAAGGTTAGAATGCCCGATAAGAAAATATGTTCAGTTAAGTGCTGCTACATTATTTAAATTAATTAAAATTTACTCTTATCACGCAAAAACAGGGTGATTTTAAGATAACGTAGCCTGAAATTTTGTTAGAAGCGATGACCCCGATTGTGACAGACACGGACAAAATTAACACGCAGTTTCTGAATTACATGGTGTTCAACACTAGGTTAGGAGGGGAACGATAGATGGAATGGTTAGGAGCACCTCTACACAAGACGAAGTGATGCTTTTTGGGTGGAATGGACATCGACGCTAAAACGCTAACCACGTATTCAGTACATCCTTCTGAACTCCACCACATAGAAATTTTTCGTCGGTTATTAATCCAAAAATCTGCTGTTTCCTATGAAACTGCAATACCTAGACAAAGTCTGGCGTGACAAAAGTCACTCCATCTAAGTATTTTTTTTTCTTTTTTTACATAATCAGCTTTATAAACACCCTTTAGAGCCTAAGTAAAGATACAATGTATACAAAAATGTTATGAAAAGGAAGTAAAGGATAGAAACTCTTTCTGGGTCAGTCATGTAAAAACAACAGGAACACAATACTCATCTGGAACAATATTTGTGAATCAAAATGACGGTCAAAATTTATGGAACGGCTGATTTTTGTTTTAACAACAGACGAAACATTTCTGGTTGTGTTTCTATCAGAATGATGTAAGTACTGAAAACCTTCCACCTCGTATAGGACACTTAATAGAGAATCCCAATAACCGAACCGACCTAGTTATCGAACCTAAGACCTCCGTGCTTCGCAGTAGCACCTGTGAGGCAGCAAATTACTCAGCTCAAAAATGTGTCTGCTGTGATGCCTTAATAAATATCTTGGAGTTTCACAAGCCAAATACTCAGTATGACTGTCTCTTGAGATAGCAATTTGTTTAGTTACGTGCTAAAAAATCAGTCTCAAAATCTGGCACGCCTCTTTGTAACAATCAAATTCGTTCATGTGCGTAAAAACGGGTGCTATATAATTAAAAAAATCTATGGCGAAACACACTTTCTCAAATGTAACGTATTATTACAGTTACGTTGCATGTAATTTTAACCCCTTGGCCACGGGCTACGCGATCAAGCGACCAACGTTTTGCTACAGCGGCTGCAGAGAAAAAAAATGAAGTAAGTTATTTAGAGCAGGCCACAAGTCACCGCGACGACGGTGAGCCTGCCATAGACGATAGGCTTGGCATGAAAATTTTAAATGTGCATGCCAAACCGAGTTCCATAGTGGACACATACGTAACTGCAAGTGTGTCGGTTGACCCATTTGCAAGTACACGACAATACGGTTGCTGTAGTGGGTTTATGACTGCGTATAAAAATAGAAAAAAGCTGAGAACTGAGAGCTATGCAAGCGACCTGCAACACACGCTCAGTTATGGCTGCGCAATCGTACCAGGCAAGGTATAACCAAGCGAAAAATATCCATTTCTATATTCTCAAAGTTGCATGTACAGGCCAGGATAACTGTACAGTTTTCTCCTTATCAAGTTCATGCATCCCTGTACAATTTGACTGTACAACTGTACAAGCATAACCTATCGTCTATGGCCGGCTTTACTCACGTGAATGAAACAAATAACTCGAGCGTGTTTCGATATGCAAAAAACGCGTCGCAAGTCGCATCGCCCTAGGCCGTAAACGGGGCATGAAATAACGTAACCATTTCAAGTGTTGTCTTGCCTTAACATGTTATTAAGATAGGGCATTTTCTACCAAATAACTATTGTGTTGTAAAATTGAGGTGTGTACTTAGAGATCGAGAATAGAGTTGTTAGGTGATGCAATATGTACATAAATAATAATACATAGTGTTTAATTTAGGTGTCCGTAAATATCTATTGTTACACACGGTTAAAAGTACCTAGTGCCTCACACACCAATGAATTAGCCGAAACGTCATAGGTGGTGACGGTAATATTTATTTATTTGTTTTTCTATTTATGTACGCGCAGCATACAACACAGGAAAATGACATTAAACAAGGTGAAAAAAAAACTGCTGTTCCATGTACCAGACATTTGACCTTTGATTTTTTTTTTAATTACCAAATGTGTGTTGCGCAATTGCGGTGCAGACTATCTTCCCAAACATCGGTATCCGTCATCATTTTCAGTATTCTTTTATAGAATAAGCTAATTCCTGCTGTACCATGCACCATTCATTTGACCTTTGATTTTTTTTTAAATTACCGATGAAAAATTTCGATGTGCGGGTTCACAATGATTTGACGGTTTTCGCGTCGGTGTCCCTTTCGCCCCGTATAATATTTGAGTACATACATATATATATATATATACATATATATATGCTTATTTATTCTTATTATTTATCTTCCTTGTGATTGATCAGCAGGAAGATTGTGTAACACTATCATCCTTAGCTTTTCTAACGGAGTCGAGCCGACGAGTTTTTCAAACACATGTATAAAGCAATGTGTTATGAATTTCCTTCAAAATTCTTCGGTTTATTATATAAATGTGTGTTGCGCAATTGGGGTACAGGCTATCTTCCCAAACATATCGGTATCCGTCATCATTTTCAGTATTCATTTATAGAATAAGCTAATACCTATTTTTCTAGAAAAGGCAAGGTAATCGTTTCAGGTATCGATGCCCTTATCTTAATGATTATTATTTGTTTTTAAAACCTTTATGGTTACTCTATACAAGAAAAAACTAGTACCACTGATTGAATTGCCAAAAGAAAAATAATGCTAAAAGTTACAAATGTAAAACACAAAAATTCTCATGTTGTAATAACTTCGTGTACAGTGTTTCATTTTGAGTTATATCATAATTACGTGAAATAGATGATTAATTAAGATTACGATTTGTGATTCAATGGGTGATTAATTAAATAATTAGCTAAGATTTTTTGAGGAAATGTAAGTTTTATTAGGAAGTAGTGACAGCTGGGTGTTTTTATTACCATCTTTTTGTAATAGGTTACATTCGCATTTTATGTATTTATTTATACAACAATAGCAGGTACATAGACGGACTTATTGCTTTCGGCGTTATATACAAGACAAGTTGGAAAAATTATATGTTTACTGGAGATACAATATCCTCTGCAACCTCGTTTCGAGTTGAACTGGTTGTCAAATTTTGAAGATTCTGGTGATGTCTTTCAGCTGAATTTTTGAAGGGAAAATCCATTTTCCAGAAACAGGATACTGCTTATTTACATAACATTACGTGTTATTGCCATCAACCGGGCACAAATCCATTCTCCGTGGCTGCTAATAAGAAAATCCTGAAGGAAAAACCAAACAATACTTTGCCCGACCCGAGAATTGAGCCCAGGACCTTATGCTCAGCAGTCGCACCTGCGACCACTCGACCCAACGAGGCAACTGGTTATTTATAGATCTATATAACATTCCAGTTCTGTGCAAACAACATGTAATTACTAAATTACTTCTAACTCTAAGCAACAGTGAACATTCGCAAATATAATATAACAATAAAAAGTTAATTACATAAGTAATTCAGGAATGCATCATACTCGTTAATTGTTTGAAGAAAGTATTATTGAGTTCAACAAACGGGCCACGTTTATGTCCAGCTGTTTAGGTTGTGGTACAAGTTATGAGAGATCACTCCGAAATGTCCACCGCAGTGTTATGATAAGATGAGTCAAGGAATGTTAGTACTTATTGCCGTCATATGTATAGTTTATCATTGACTTGTTTAGTTGGCGAATCGGAAAAGTGGTGAAACGGGATGTAGCCTTAACTTTTTAACTGAGTTAAAGACCTGTCCGGGAAGAGGTAAGGTTTATTACTGGATACACATTTTCAGTGATTTCTCCCCTCCAGTTGTGATGAGGTCTCCATGGTGATGTCGCCTGGTAAGCTTCATTACCCATTCCCTTCTCCCGGCTGAAGTATCTCTACGGGATCACGTATCCTCAACCATAATCATCTTATAATGATGCATAAAAAGATGGTATTTTCTGAAGCTTTTCAAACGCTAGTAGCTTAAGTCATGTTTTGTCACCATTTTACACGGAACTATATCAGTCAATTTAGCACCGACATTTTAAAATTGGTGCATTTTGTTGTCTCTATTTCCATTATCTGTATTTAAATATAGATTCTTGATTTTAATCTAGATCGTTTTGATTTTATATCGATTAGGGGATTTTTAGTTTTTTTTTGTTTCTGTCTACTGATTGTAATTTTCATTATCAATGATTTACGCGTATTTTTATAAATAGAGGAAAAGTGACATTATATAAATAATATTAACAGTCAGTTGTTCCACACGCGGGCAGAACTTCAAGGTTAAGCAACGTTAGCGGAGGTTTGTCTGCGGATAGTTGACGGTATTTCTTTTATATTTGTAGATCTTTGTTATTTTTAACTGGCAGTCAATAGCCCAAAAGTCTGACCACCAGTCTTACCAGTAAATGGTTTGTGGAGGTCAGCTACCTAACATCATGCATCCATGATGCATGCATTCATGTAAACAACTGGTATTTAGCTGCACTTCGTTAGACTAATTAGACCAGAAGCCACACCGATGTTGTAATACGCGCCATCTTTCCACTTAGACCAGGCGACAAAAGACAGAAAAAAACATAAATTCCGTATGTTATGAATAAAACAGTAACAAATAAGTGTCGAGATGATAATCTGTCGGTGGCCGGTAGATGCTCGGAAACGGACGGTAATTGTACGGTAGTGTTACGAATGGAAAGCCGGTTACGGTTTGTTGTTTAATATTTAACTGGCGACTAGTAGATAGTTTATTTAGACACGAGACAGAATGTAAACAAAAAACTTTTTTGCAAAAAAAAACCGACTTAACTTCGAGTGGAAAATAACTTTACTTTCGGAAGTCGGTGACTATTGTTTGTTTCATTGACTTTTTTGCCACCGACTTCCGAAAGTAAAGTTATTTTCCACTTTTTTAGTGTTTTTTTTGGAAGTCAGTTTTTTTTTTGCAAAAAAGTTTTTATTTTACCCTTTTTAGTTATCGTATCACACACAAATCCTTGTCAAGTATCAATTTCGCAATTTCGTTTACTTGGATGACATTTTTTCCAGCTATTTTGATTTCAGAACCAAACTGCTGAACCGATTTTGATGAAATTTCTATGGGACCAATCGGGAAGTAGATCCATTCAGATAAAAGAAGAATTTTTCAAATCGGTTCATAAATGACGGAGATATGAGGTGACAAACACAAAAAAAAAAAAAAAAAACATACAACCGAATTGAGAACCTCCTCCTTTTTTTGAAGTCGGTTAAAAAAGAAGATTAAATTGTAAGTTTTCAAACTGGCATGGTCACTAACACTTATTAACCGTAAAAACGGGATATTTACCATGTTTATTATTCGTTCGAGTTCGATTGTGTCGATTTGCGAGTCATAGTGGTAGCCGTACCGAGCGCGTAAAACGCACAAGGAAGAGGGTAGATCGATTTGTCTACTCATAAAAACCCACCCATAATAAATTCAGTTTATCCATGATCATGGTGTTTGCAACCCACAGCGCAAAATCGAAAATATCGGGGACTCAAAACAAATAGTAAAAATGGTACATATACCGTTTTAAGTTTTAATGATAAGATTTATTTATTTATTTCTGCCATAGTGAGACATGCATCTCTTATAGTTCGAAGTGTTCGAACCCTGACACGCACCTCTGATATTTCGGATTCATGTACGTATTGTATAATTCTCACTAGATTCGGTGAACGAAAACATCATGAGGAAACCAAATCAGCATGCCTGAGAGATATTTCTCGACGGCATGTAAAGCCAAGTCAGAGGCCCACATGGGCGGTAAAAAACTCTTGACACCAAGTTAAGCACTAACCACACGAAAAATGAAGAATATCTTCATTTTCGACTTTTCCATCATTTCTCTTCACCTTCAAGCCGTCTTTGTTATATCAGCATGTCAGTAAGATCTATTTGAGCGAATACAAATCTTCATAAGCTATTAAATCGTCATCAAAATAAAAAAAAAATATCAATCAGTTATTCACGCTCATAAAGTTTCGTAATTATTGTTGTTGAACTTTAAGTGAACAAACACGATGCCTCATGAGTGTGGCAACACAGACATCATAAAGTATCGTATTTGACTATTCAGAATGTACTGTCATTCATTGTGAAACTTGATGAGCGTGAATAGTTCTAAATATAAATTGGACGCTGTCGTTTGTACGTCATAATAGTATTTATTTTGATTAGAGAGATAAAAATGTCTGGCACTGGAGTACCGAGTACCTACATACAACCGCAATGCGCAATGTCCTTTAGACAATCTGTACTTTAAGTTATAACCGGGAAGTATCTATTTATAACAATATCTTGATTTAAAAAGTGTCCATGGAGTTTCTTACCCGTTCTTCTCCATAGAGATCTACGCTTTAGTTTTGCTCACTTTGGCTTTACTTCTGGCATGGCAACGCACCATATCAACTCATATCATATGCGACGATCACCACTAATTTTGAAATAAAAATCCACTTTTATCCACCTCCTGTTCTTTCATTCCAAGAAAACTTTTCCTAACACCTTTATAAGTTCAGTTAATATCGCAACTGTAGAAAAGCATGGATATAATCATTAGCAATAATTTACTTTATTAAAAAAGTAACAATTTTTCTCACATTACACTTGCAAGCATAATGACAAATGACATAGAACTTACTTCATATTTGTCGACCGACTAAGGTATTACATATCTGCATATTTTACTAGAGAGAGGCTCATCGAGAGGCGGCCTATGTGACTGCTGTAGGAACATAATGTGCTAAATTAATGCTATATTTTCCAAGTGGATCTCACGGAGAGTTGAAGTTTGTATGTGAACTTTATGTATCTTAATTAGTCACTTATACCTAAGAACATTAGTTCACGCCTCTGTCTGCATAAATAACCTATGTTTTGTATCCACGAAATATTACCTTCTTCATGAATTGATCGAGAAAAACTGTGCGTAATCATTTATGTAATCTGATACTGAATCTGACTTTTTTACGTATATTGTATGTAGGGTGAGAGGTGCAATTACTAGAAGTGCGCCGTATGCATACGTAATTGCTGTGCTCGTCCTTATTTTTTTTATCGTTTATTATTATGATGATACCTGTTACAGCGTGCACTGTCTAGTGTCATATTCGATATAGATTCTGGATTGTCTCATCCGACTGACTTTGGTTAGGAAACTACTTATGCAGCTTGATATCAAGTTAATGAAGTAAGGACTCGGAATCATTAATACACATTATATTTATTAAAAAACTTGGTATCTTCTTCATGAATGGCAGAAATCGATTCTAGGACTTATCGTTGCAGATTTTAATTTGCCAAGGCAAGTCAAGGCACTGGTTATCCGCTCTCAAAACTAATTAAAAAGGTAAGTTCAATAAACAATCCATAATAACCGCACTTTAACAACTAATCCATCACAAACAAAAATCCTAAACCCTGCATTTTCCCCATGGAAGTGAATCGGTACATCCACCCTGACGTCTCTGGTAATTTATCACCAGTCGGTCGCACGCTCTCGTTTTCTATGAGTTTTTGTTAATTTCGACATGCGAGCTGTTTCGAGTCGAGACTAACTAAATTAATGTTTGTGAACTACAATTGTTACGACTTTTAGAACATGGTAATTGTATGGAAACATAGACTAATAGAAATTAAAATGAAAGTTTACTGATTAATGGTGGTGACTGCTGTAGGAAATCCAGTTTTTTACGATGTGTTTTCACAAATTTATAGTTTTCCATGCAACTCTTAGTTAGGGCATTATTTGGCCTGTATGTATCAGCTTTTAGGAGATATCTTCTAAAGACTGTCGATAAAGACAAACCTCTAATTGTTCCGTGTAGATGATACTAACAGCTGTGTACGCTGTTAAGCAGTGCATACTCCACGCATTCTCTGTGTCATCTTTGACATTCACATCTGAAGAATTAAGCGACACAGAATCCACAACTTGAGTTTCTATCCTTCTTGTGTTGTACATTGGAACATTTCGTTTCAAATAACGTTCTGGTGTTCGCTTATCCGCGGAACCTGGTGTAATTATATCATGGCTGTACAAAGGCCTCTCCCATTCCTTTCCAACTCTCCCGGTGTTTTGCCTTCTCTGGCGAATCAGTCAGGAACGAGTCTAAATCGTATCTATTCTAGAATAGTAATTCTATTTGGGAAAGAGGTGACTCCTGGTGAGGATGCTGAGTACTTTCAGACTAACCAAATTAAAAGTAACTGTATCCAACACGCCCTGTTCTAGTCTCAGTGAGTGTAAAACTACGTCAGATTCGCTGCGCGCACGCACGCGCTACTTCATCAGACTAATAGATAACTCGTTAATCCGGCGTAATTAAATAGATTTCACGTCGTAAATTATTTTATGCAAGATTATATTCTGATGGCTAGCTAAGTCGAGTGGAATGCGATACGATCAAGTGATTGATCGCACTCGTTGTATTATAAAATATTATGAAAATTCGAATATTTATGGGAAACTGTTAACAATCATGACTTTCAGATTTACAGAACTAAACGTGATAATGGGCAGGTTGGTTGCAGGTTTAAACGCTTGCCAATTTGGTTTTTCCAACGCATATTATCCTAATCTTGAAGGCTCAACTTTTACTATGGGACTAACTGTGAAATATGATAAAAAAAACTGCTGTTGCCTACATTTTTTTCGATTTACGCGACTAATAATGTATGGAACAATTGCTTTTTTTTCTCGATTTCAAGGTGAGCTTTTCCGTAATAAAAGTATTGCTAAATAAAAAAAAAACACCCAGTACATTCATAGATGATAAGTGACTCTCTCTGCAGGTCTTGGGCGAAGAAGGAGGTGAGACATAGTATATAGTTTTCGATACAGCCCCTCTGAGTATTCACACCCTGCCGTTCCATCGATGTACGAGTAGCTCCACTTTATGAGCTGGAGAATGCATGTGTCCTGTAGTGGGACCTGAGTTAGGGCCCAACTTGAAAAGGAACATTTGTGTATGTGGTATAGATCGGTTGATATCAATAGCTATCGGATACGCGGCGTTTGCTACTACACTATAGTGCGTAATTCATTGTTTTAGTTGTCTAAAACCATCTTCGCATTATTTCCTTTTTAACCGGTTTTGGGCACATCGTTTGGATGGTATCAAAGTCTATAACGGGCAAACGTATAATCAATTTTTGTGTTTTATATATAAACAGTAATTATGCTACGCAAATGTGTACCTTAGAGACGGGCTCCTCGCTCCAGCCTCCGCAGTTCGCCATGCCCTCCAGCAATGTGAGTTCACTGTAACAAACAAACATTTGCTATTAATACAAAATATTATTAAATACTTCTAATATTTACAGTAGCATGAAGTGATGCAGAACTGGGAACTATGGACAGAAGGAAAGCTAGCAATGATAATAACATAACATCACGCCTGTAATCCTAGAAGGGTAAGGCAGAGGTGAACCTAATAGAACACCCA
The DNA here is from genome assembly GCA_964057025.1 of Standfussiana lucernea. NCBI lineage: Eukaryota > Metazoa > Arthropoda > Insecta > Lepidoptera > Noctuidae > Standfussiana > Standfussiana lucernea. Next base: position 14,587,518 of record OZ059797.1, read on the forward strand.
CATTTCGCCAGTTGTGTCTTTGCTTAAGTCAAGTTTAAGTGTTTGTTTGCATGTAATAGGGATTGAGCCAACTGCCACCAACCGGACACAAATCCAGGCTCCGTGGCTGCTACTGACTGAGAAAATTCTGATCTGAACAATAAATAGAGACCAACGAGGCAATGATAAATAATATAGCATAACCCTGTAAATTGCTATGGAACACTAAGATAACATTTGAAAAAGGTGGCAATTTTTTTTTTAGTTAGCCTCTCATGTGTCCCACTGGTGGGCAAAGGCCCCCTCTTTCTCCTTCCAAACTTCTCTGTCTTGTGCGATATCTGGCCATATTCGCCCCGCAAACAAGATAAGATCGTCACACCACCTTCGCCGCGGTCTAACTCGACGGCGATTTCCTCCGTCAGGCGTCCAGTGAGTGACGATCTTCGCCCACCTCTCCGGGTGCGTTCGCGCTACGCGGCCAGTCCACTCCCACTTTAGCTTTGCTGTTTTTTCTCCGACATCCGTAACCCGAGTTATGGAACGCAGAGTAGTAATTTTAACGCAATCTGTACGCTTCACACCTACTAGGTAGCATTTAATAAATGTTAATCTACTAATTAAATAAACGACAGTTTTACTTAGTATGCAAAGTTGAAGCGCCAGGTTAGCACGCGAAATTTTTTTTTTGCCGATCACATTTTCATCAACGTTATACAACCTGATACTGACCTGTAAATTGCAAAAAACATTACAAAATTTAAAAATAAAAACAATGACAGAATGAGACAGTGGTTTGCCATCTTATGCATGATTTTCTAATAAAAAATAATCGTGACAGAAGCAATACTAGCATGGATAACATTTTAGACAGCGAACAAAGTAAACAATTCCTCTAAAACAATAGAACCACTTTCCTCAAACATTCCACAGCCGTTCTCAATACGTGATCTAATTCTCGTCACTTTTCATCGCTCCAAAGGAAATCCACATGAAAATTTATAACTAGCATTCTGCCTGCCCCACTTTCATCGCAAAACATAGTGTATCAACGTTTTACTGAAGTCGCCCGCGGAAAATAAGATTTCTAATAACTGTCGCAGAGAAATAATTTAAGATCTCCGGTTTAGAACAAGATGTGGGCGATCAGGGGTCTTGTTACGTTGTTTGTAGAAAATTGATGCCATTTAACTGAGGCGTGATGTCTTGTCAAACGGATTAAACGTTGGAAAATGTGATTGGAGTAATTTTGTTACTTTCTTGTAATTCATATGAGTGTACAGACAAAAATTGACTTTGTTCTGCCAAAATGAGTCAACCTACTTGGTTACAATCTCTTGTTTAATTCGGTTAAACACGCCAAACTAATCTAAATTTCAAATTGTGTTAAATTATATAAATTAGACTGCCTTGTTGGTCTAGTGGCCATAAGTACGACTGCTGCGCATGAGGTGGTGGGTTTGATTCCCAGGTCGGGCAAAGTGTTATTGGGTTTTTCCATCAGAAATGTCTCAGTAGCAGTCACGGAATCATGGCAATGTGTACGTTTAATGGCAATAGGCTCGCCCCCTATTACATGGGAATTAAACGTAACTGGCGAAATGTGGGTGTACCTACTACTAGGTACACCTCCGATGTTATGTTTAATTTGTCCCATATACGTCCAAAAGTTCACAGATGTTAAAAAAGTAAACTACCTCTTACTATCTAAAATTATTATTTATTAAAATCACTTCGGAAAATGGGAACCATTTTTTGTTGTGGACAAATTGTTATGGCATTACAGACTGCCTGTAAGGGTATTGTGTGTACAGGCACTATTTTATTTGAATAACTAGTGTTTTATTTTCATAACGTTTTTGAGATCTCTGTATGCTTTGAGGGGTTAGGTAGATATTCCTGCCTAACTCCTCCCCTCTCTCCCTACCCCTTCCCCCTCCTTTCCCTTCTTTGGGGGGTTAGAGATGGGGTTATGTAGGTACTATCTACAGTAGTAATCAACACCCAATTGCTCCAATTTTCAGGGTAAATTTTATTAGCAAAAGTTGCAACCGGAAATATTATTGTTCATAAATTAAAATAAACAGTCAAAGGAGAGTTCACTCCAATCATAAATGAACGTAAACTACAGCTCAAAAGGTACTTTCTATTGCTAACTACGTGATAAAATTTCTCCAATATTCACAAATCATTATTCCATAAAATGTAGATTCATTTAAACGAGATCACTTAAAATTACCATAATTTACACTTTCCCATAACGGATTTCCGTTCATATAACACGTGCGAATCGATTAGATTTACCGATTACGCAACAATCGGTAAAGTCTCGGCGAATCGAGAATCGATTACGTAAATCGATTTTAGGAAATCGAGTGTGTTGATGTGGGAGTTTTGACTACCGTATCACCTAGTTATGTTAATGATGTAAGGAACGGTAAGGCAATAAAAACACCGTGCGTCAGCTGTTTATATTGAGTGAGTTAAATGAGTACCTCATTGGTTGAGGACCGTATTTAAATGATCTCATTTGAGAGATACCACGCGTAGAAACTAGCATTTCTAATGAAGTAAATATATTAGTCGATAATTCCATATTCTTATCCGAGTCTAAACAACTTCTGGTTCCTTTAAACCTTGACGACATGCATACTATTTTAAATATATCGGAAATATCTAATTATTTCAATAAAGAAAAAGTTGTGTTTATAGTAAAAAATCCTCTCATTAACGCTATACAATTAATTGTTTACCATTATTTACCTTCACCGGTTCCTCATGATAAAAATAATCCAGAGCCTTACTCGACCAACATTCCATCATCCAAATATGTTGGTATAGGCAGAGATAGGTCAATGTACTGCAAGTTTCATAGTAGTTCCAAATTAAGTCCCATAGAAATTTTATCAAAATCGGTTAAGCAGTTTGGTTTTTGAATCAAAATAGCTGGAAAAAATATGTCATCCAAGTAAAATAAATTGCGAAATTGATACTTGACAAGGATTTGTGTGTGATGCGATAACTAAAAAGGTTAAAACAAAAACGTTTTTGCAAAAAATATCTGACTTCCAAAAGAAAAAACACAAAAAAAAGTGGAAAATAACTTTACTCTCAAAAGTCGGTGCCAAACAAACAATAGTCACCGACTTCCGAAAGTAACGTTATTTTCCACTTTTTTTTGTGTTTTTTGTTCATAATATTTGAAAGTCCTTTCTAAGAAAGAATCCAGAAGTTTTAAGCAGTTATACATCTGGGTTAACTCTTTTAAATTTTGCCTGGCGATTTAATGATTTCTCTAGTCAGAGGTAAAATGCAACTGGAAGTTCAAAGTTACGTACACCAAGCCCTAGAGACGATTTAAAAACTGCAGCTTTAGTATAAATAAGTTTGCCTTAGAACACCTGGAGTTCATCTATAAACAACGTCCATCCATATCTAAACCTCACCTACTAACATAAGAATATTTAATCACACCTATAAAATCTGTTGGCGTGTTATAAGATAGGTAAATTGTAGGTTACTGCCGTGCCCCGTGCGGTCGCGGCGTGATAAAGTCATATACCAGTAGCTGCCCCTAGGGTAGTACGGTAAATGGTGTGTGGAGCAAGTTGGAAGAAAATACTTTCCAAGATATTTCTGCTATAAACAATTCAATAAGAAAAGCGTCAAAATAAACGCATATTATCATCTGCCCATACTTTTCCCAACAACGTTAGGGTCGGCTTCCATCTTAACCAGATGCAGCTGAATGCAATACGGCACACCATTACACTTTGACGACCCGAATGGCGCAGCGGTAGTGAGGCTGCCTTACGTTCATAGGGTTCCGGGTTCGAATCCCGGTAGGAGCAAGTGCTTGTGTGATGAGCATGGACATTTGTTTCCGAGTCATGGATGTTTATATGTATAATAAGTATGTATTTACAAACAAAAAGTATCTATGTAGTATATCAACTATCTGGTGTCCACGACACAAGCCTCGTTGCTTAGTGTGGCACCAGATGGCGCTGTGTGTAATGTCCAGCGATATTTATATTTATTTATTTACTTGATTGGCATCGGCATTTCTCATTCAGTTACTACCATCCAATTTTACAAAGATGGCTGCTTCACCTAGTCTAGGAACCTTAAACAAAGACACCCTTCTGTTATATTTGCTGATTCGCAGTCGGAAGACCTTGTAAGGAGACCGGCGCATCTCAGAAAGAAAAATTCGAAGACCTGTGACAACCACCAACCAGTTTTGGGACCTCATGGTAGATTACGATCCGGTCCTGGTCCTGTCCAATATTGTGTCCCAGTCGTGGGAAAGATATGCCTCTGATTATGTTGTACTCCATGAATTAATTTTAATGGACAATGACACCCCTATCTATTAGTCAAGTTAAAGTAATTACTTGAGCTTAAGTAATTACTTGCATATTTTTTTATGCAACAGACAAGAATTTAAACCGTCAAAGAAAGCGAAGCTAAGAGTTCTAACTTTTTATAGTTCTAACTTCAAGCAATTACTAAACTACGTAATAAAAATCGTATCTTAAAAAATGTCATTTACCATGTAAACACACTTGTTTATAGACAGGGTGTGAGACTTTAGAAAGAAACATTGTCTACCAAGAGATGAATCTTAGAATTCTGCTCACTCCTACAACAAAATCCAATCATTACCTAAGTACCTCATGACTCCACAAATAACACAGATGATAAAATAATACAGACATGATATAACAGGATAGGTAATAACATTAGTGGGACCCGATGCGAGACGAATGGCGTCCCCGATAGCGCAGCGGGTTCGATTCGCGGCTGATGTTATTGTTGTCTGGAATTATAGGCTTCGGATTGTGGTTTGACTGAATTGTATGTATTGTTGATATGGTATTTATGCTTGAATTGGTACAGTCAGATTTTGTTGTTTTCTTAGCTAACAAGTGGTTAGGTACCTATAGATTTTAGTTTGCCAAACTATCTTTCTTGTAAGATCATCAGCTCACACCAATTATAATTTACTACAAGACTATAACAGTCGATCTTATGTCGTCATCTACCCTTTCTTAAGTATGTTGGAATAGTCTTCTAGTCCAACCAGATACAGCGGAATACTGGATTACCAGATTCTACATAGAGCGCCTGTCAATATGACCCCTTGGTTAGAGTGGTTGTCGTGCTTCCGGATGTCTGACTATTAATAATATCAATAGTCTATAAATTACAGCTGAGAACTTTTAGATATATGAGTATTATTCTCACCATCATAATTCTCATGCCCTTACCCCAATTTATTTGGGGTCGGCGCAGCATGACTTCTTCTTCGATACTTCTCTATTACTTGTCATCTCGTCAGACACCTCCTTTCTAGCCATATCATCCTTCACACAGTCCATCCATCGTTTTTATGGTCCTCCTCTGCTGTTAGACCCATTCACATTCATACTCAGCTTCAAAACATAGATAATACGTTGTCTAAGAGCTGGTCAGTCTGTCACGGAACTCAAGTACGCATTTAATTAGTTAAGATAGATTATGTTGCCTAACTTGGGCATACTTCATTATCGATCGCAAACCTACAAAAAGTTGATGCTGAGTAATTTATCAAGTAACGTTAATATGTCTCCAACATTATCTGCAGGAACTAAAATAAGGACCAGCTGTCTGTCAGACTGTCCTTACAGTATGTATTAGACTAACATCGATCTATAGCTTAAGTTTAAGTTTAAAATAATAATCATCTGCCTAGCCTTTTCCCAACTATTTTGGGGGTTTTGGGGCCTAATCGGATGCAGCTGAATACCAGTATTTTACACGGAGCGACTGCCTATCTGACCTCCACAGCCCAGTTAGTAGGTACTGGGTAATACAATACCCCTTGGTAAGACTGGTTGTCAGACTTTCGGGTCACTGTCTACCTGTAACGACTGTCAAAGATCTGCAATTGACAGCCGGGACCAACGGGTTAACGTGCTTTCCGAGGCACGGAGGAAACTCGGTATGTTGAAGTTGAAAATAATAATAACTACTTTATTTTACTTTGCAGTTATTAAGGAGTCTTAAGAAATATCTCTCAATAGACCGACATCATTAAAATTTCCTTTAAATTTTGCAATTTTAAGTAGCTCAAGTCAGACTTTAATGAAGGACTTTTTCTTTTTCGACAAAACTTGCCTTGTTAAAATTGACAGGCGCTGTAAAACAGCAAAAGGTATAACGTGCAAAAAGCCAGCCGGTCTTACACGTCCGTTAAATACTACACTATCCAAAAAGAAAAGGTTGTCGGACGTTCGAAGGGTTATGACGCGCACTATCAGATCAATATCATAATGCTGTAATTCCCGAAGGGTTAGGCAGAGGTTTACCTATTAGTGCACCCACATTTCCCCAGGTATGTTTTAAGTCCCTTGTCCAACAAGTCTTGTCCATAGGGGGGCGAGCCTGTCGCCGTAAACCGGGCACAAATCCAAGCTCCGTGGCTGCTACTGAGAGATTCCTGATGGAAAAACCCAATTACACTTTGCCCACTCCGGGAATCTAACCGAGGACTTCATGCTCAGCAGTCGCGCTTGCGACTACTGAACCGACGAGGCAGTCAATAACTTATCTATTAATACTCAAACGTTATAATAACAACTTGAGATTCAACACACGCCGTTAGGAAAAGAACATGTCGGTACATACACTCAGGACCATAGTTTTTCATATCAAAGAGTTAATAAATATAGTACTACTTACAATTCTCCTCACGTACAAATAGTTATACAAGAATCGATTTATAATCGTCTGAATAATTCATGATTCGAGAGACTGTAATCGATTGACACGTTTCGATCGAACATCGTTTTGATCGATCTGATCGTCTGCGCTCGAATGAGTTAATCTATCTGTGTGACTTTGTAACACGAGTTGTAACAACTTTATCATAAAGAAAGCACGTCAAGCCGTTGGTCCCGGCTGCCGTAATTTTGTAGAATTTTGGTGCTCGCTATTCAGAAGCCCGAAAGTATGACAACCTGCAGTCTTATTAGAGTCTATCGTATTACTAAGCAACTGTGTCACAGAGGCGGTCGCTCCATGTACAAGACTGGTGTAGCGGCACCACAAAAAGTACTGCAGCAGCATAGTACAAAAACTACCACAGTGCCATCTTTGACACAAATGAAGAACTAACCTCAAAATTCTAAATCGCTCTATTAAAGATATCCGCGACTTTAAGGCATATAGAAAAACTGACAACAACTGTTTGGGCAGTAGCCCACCAGACACAACACGCGTTTGGTCGGAGAATCCTCCCTTTTCTATGGGGGATTAAGAACTTTACACCCTATTCTTCACACTCTTATACTAGTATTCAGCTGCATCTGGTTAAACTGGACTTCGACCCCAACATAGTTGAGAAAAGGCAAGGCAGTTGATGATCTGCCTTGCATTTTCTTAATGATTAGCTCTACCGCATCAAAAAATTAACATATTGTTTCGTTGACATTGACAATCAGAACAAAGTTGCAGTTTTCGCGAGTTGAAAGATATCATTGTAATACGTTAGTGGGAGTTAAGTTTGAAATAAGTAACTTGATGAACGATTCGTAAGTAATATGCCAGGAAGCACACACTACTTATGCCAAACTTTGGCATCTGACCAAGTTAGACCCACGTTCTTGAATTGAACGAACTTAGTATGAAATTTTGAACTTAGATACGAGTAACATTGTATGAGGAAACAGAATTGTGATTGAGAATGACGAAGTGGTTTGACCATAAAAAATCTCATGACATTTTATCAATCGATTTATGTGAGTTAAAGAAACTATGAAATGTCACAATGGCGTTTGGAATCTCTGGAACTACCAGTCGTATTTGTTTTTTTTTTGTTCTGCATGTGTTAGCCCAAGGGGTATCGTATTACCCAGTACTAAATGGGTTGTGGAGATCAGATAGGCAGTCGCTCCATGTAAAATACTGGTATTCAGCTACATCTGGTTAGACTAGTAGCAGACCCCAACATAGTTGGGAAAAGGCTGGACAGGTGATGGTTCCATAGCCCAATTCTTGAAGAAGGCCGAGCAAAAATTCAAAAACGGCGTAAAAAGCTAAAACAATTTTTAAAATATAGGCCAAAACCTCAACGGTTGTATCCAGATTCTTTGCGGAACTTGAGAATATTAAACTTACACTATCACTTACGGGATATCTTTCGCGCGTGTCATCTCGTGATCATGGCGCTTGCAACAGCGTCGAAATATCGGGAGCTCAATAAGTATAAACATTAATGGCGGAAGGAAACCCCTAAGTGATAGTGTAAGTTCAGTTATAACCTTAAAACAGTGTTTGAGAATATTATTTTTAAAAATGCTGCTCAATCTATGTTCAAACACATCTTTAAAAAACATTCTCATAATAACATAGGGTGGTCTATAGTTAGACGTACCTACACCTTAAAATTCCTGCATAAAATTAATTACCACAAAGCCTAAACATTATACCATATTTACAGCTTCGTAGTCGGTTAAAGTCGGCGTTTAATTATGTGAGATAACCTGCACAACACTATTATCTTACCCAGAACTTGATATCGATAGAATGTCAGGGCCATTAGAGATGTACGCATATCGATAAAATTAGATGCGGCTACAAGTTTTGAATTTAATTAGTGTTGCACGTAGGGAATGTTGGGTTCACTGTCGATATGAATAGGAATTAGGTATTTAACCAATAAAAACTACGTTTCCTTCAAATGATTGCTATAGTGTGATATGCGACTAGAAAAGGTGTACATGTGTGTGCCCGTTCACACGACGACGATCCGTTTTTTTTGACGTATCGTCTTTTTTCACGACCCGCTTTTTTAACCGACTTCAAAAAAGGAGGAGGTTCTCAATTCGGCTGTATTTTTTTTTTTTGTGTTTGTTACCTCATATCTTCGTCATTTATGAACCGATTTGAAAAATTCTTCTTTTATCTGAATGGATCTACTTCCCGATTGGTCCCATAGATATTTCATCAAAATCGGTTGAGCAGTTTGGTTTTGAAATCAAAATAGCTGGAAAAAATATGTCATCCAAGTAAAAGAAATTACGAAATTGATACTTGACAAGGATTTGTGTGTGATACGATAACTAAAAAGGGTAAAATAAAAACTTTTGCAAAAAAAACCGACTTCCAAAAAAAAACACTAATGGTAAATTACTTTCGGAAGTTGGTGCCAAAAAAGTTCCCGACTTCACCGATTCACCGACTTCCGAAAGTAAAGTTATTTTCCACTTTTTTTGTGTTTTTTTTTGGAAGTCGGTTTTTTTTGCAAAAAAGTTTTTATTGAACGCCACAATGCTTTTTAAATGCCCGTGTTCACATGCCTCACGAATCGTGAAAGATGTCGAACACGTCTTAAATCATTTAACGTGTTTTAAAAATCAGATAGGTCAAAAAACACGGATCGTGATTTTTTTTGTGACGGATTTATACTTTACATTGTCTTACTCGGGCGAAATATATTTTGTCCAGCATACTGCCTGACACTGACCTGCATATTGCAAAAAACCTAATACAATTTTCATACCCTGGCGCCTCCACCTTAATAAAGTTGAAAATCAAATTATCAAGTCTTAATGGTAACGAACTACTCACACTACACACAACAGCAGGAGGTTTACATTTTTTTCACCCACTTGACTTCATTCATCCCTAGAGATGGTGTTTATGACACCCACAGATGATTAAGACTCCTTGTTTTTTTTTAATCTTACTATTACACATCACAGTGCACCCTACAAACCTAGATACCTAAATACTTTTAATTTTCTTTATTTTTGTTTATGACTAAAAATCGTGAAAGTCCATCAATTTCTCACGCCCTTGGTAAGTAGGTAGAAGCACCGCAAAGTTTATTTACAAAAATAATAAGAAAAGCATAACAAATCACGATTCAGGAACGTGTTTAAGGTTAGACAGGGAGGGATATAGGCAGCTTACTTTTATTACAGATCCATTTTTTAAATGTAGCTGAGAATCAGTTCTTTTAACTTAAAAAAAATGTTGGTAAATAAAGTTAGAATTTAAAATATATGTTTTAAGATGCAGAAAATGTTTCTTAGATCATACGATCACATTGCATTTGCTTCTTACATTTATTTCCTAAAAAACTTGCTGATTAACCTAATATGAAAATTGTGTGAATGATTTTGAAAAAAGTACCTATGTCTACACACTTTAACCAATGTCTGCTATGAATAAGTACCTATAAATAACGGAATTAAAACTTAAATGAAAAAATCTTTACTATATATTAGTACTTACATCAAAGTCCGTACCTGCATCGGAGACAAAAATTCGCGTCTATAGGCTATTAATCACAGTCGTGCGTACCTTGTGCTTGTGGTAGGTCATGTTTGGTTAGCGGTTTCCCAATGCACGCGGCTTATTTATATTCACGAACTTTTACCTTATATGGAACCGATAGCGTAGCGACATCACTGTTGTGTTCGGGGTGCTTTCTCACGGCCGATGTTGTTTATTAAGAAAGGTTTTTACCTGCAGTATACCTGCAGTTATTGACTATAGTGTACCCCTAACATAATTAGGAAGACAAAGACGTATTATTTTCTGGAAAATTTCACACATTTTCATTTTAACATAATATCCATAATTCAAAAATGGTTCTTTTAATAGCAACATCCAGATAATTGGTGTTAAAAAAAAGTACCATTTAACTTTTAATCTTCAATTTTTTCGTGTTTACAAAAACCAATTTACCAAAAAACATAATTTTTCATTACTGTGGTCATTGTGGCTGCTGAATACTTATGCACATTTTTCAAGTTCGATCAATTGAGTCCGTCCCTGCTTTGAGGACAAAAATGCACCTCTATTGAGCCATAAATCCGAGTCGTGCTCACCAGCGGTAGGTCATGTCTGGCTAGCGGTATTCTAATGTGCGCACTGCTTAACTTATTTATATTGACGGTCCACCGCTTAGAGGGCAGACTAATGGATAAAATTATCTTAATAGACCCAGGATTTATTGAAAACGGAGCGGTATTTTCAGTAGAGTTACGACTGTGATTACTTGAGTCCATTTGGTAATATATTTGTGTGACGGGGATGAGATATTCGTCTTTCAGTAGCTACTGGGTTGAGGAAGTCAGTTAGTGAGTCACTCGGTGACTATGTGACTTGGAGACAGTCGAGGAGCCATCATCATCTTCTCCGAGAGAGTGGAAACTCTTTGTCTCCGTGGAGTCAAAAAGCTAATCAATAGCTATATGTTAATGAGTATATAAAGAGGGCTTGTCGGTACTTATGCAAGGTCGTTAGGATATTGACGGTTAAACTTAACATTAAACTCCACAGTAAACTATTGAGATTAAACTCCAGGTAGACTGATACACAGACAGCCTGGATTCCAATTTCCCGTTCACGAATTTTAGTACAAAATACTAAATATAAAACTTTATCGGATGGATCTTGAAAACCTGTATAAAACCCGTCGTCGGCTTGATACTCAAGTGAAAATAAAACGACCCTGTTTTGCAGTATTTTGCAGACATAAAAACTCTGTATTTTTACTTTTATTCGTGTTTTAATTGTTGACGATTTTTAATGTAGCAAGATTTCTTTTTTGACGTGTGCAGGGGCCTGTTTTTGGTTACTTAAGTCCATTCTACGGAATAAGTTGTGTGTATAGAAAGATTGCTTTCGAATTACAATTTTCGCACACAAATAGGCGCTATACCGAACTTGTATGGAGTCATTGACCTGGGCTTTCAGCACTTGCGTTTTTCACACGTAGTTGTAAGATATGACGAGATATTTAACTATTTGCCAAACTGTGCATTAACGTGTTAGGTTCTCACATTAGCTTGGTAAGCTTGATTTTATACTTGTGTCAATTGAAGGCCAAGGACCATAGCTAACATTAAAATACATAGTACCCTTCTCCTCTGCCTAATGTTTAAGGATATCGAGCATCAGACGTTACAATTAATTGAAGCGTCATTTTCAACTTCCACTGACCTCTTGCTAAGCCTGATCAGCTAATAAACGACTAATGTGCATCTAAACAGCAAAATTCTTCATTTATACGGATATTTAGGACAATAAATATTCAAAGCACCATAAGAATCAGTTTACCATAACAGGCTATCACAAGTATTGTATAAATCGAATATGGTAAGCACCGTAATCAAAAATACAGGAATGATCGCAAGGCAAATCGCATTAGAGGAACGGTACCTTTAAGCTGAGTGGCCACAAGGAATCAGCAGCCCAATACGTAAAATAATGTGCATTATATTCCGATTCCTGCTTTGATTTGAGGTCCAAGTTAAGAGCTGACGGAAATATATTTAATGTTCCTCTTCGTGTGGCTGGCACGGTAGTGTTTATGTTTTGTTGGCCCTGAAATTCGCTACATCTGCGGTGTCGTCGGTGACAGCGCAGAGGTTACTTTGGCTATATGCTTTGGGGCTAAGAGGATAGGATAGGAGGTAGAGCATGCAATTTATAAATTAAAACATAAGGATTTGAATCTTTTCCAACCTTGGGCCTCATTGCACGTGATACTTCTTGTACTGAAGATAGTAAGATCAAGCATCATGATTAGGTACACTTTAACGCACATTGATTTTGCTATTTACACATAAACTGACACCGTTTTGCCATGGGAGTGGGCCGGAACTATGGGATATTCCTCAAAGCGCAACTATTTTTAATCGCAACAAACTAAGCGCAACTAAATTATTCCTCGAAGCGCAACCATTCGTTGCGTTCACAAATTCAAATTTAAAATATTATATTTTCATTCCTCAAAGCGCATCTAATTATCAAGGTGCAATAGTGATGGTTATTAACTAACGGAAAATATCGATAATAGTCGGAATTAATCAGGGGCGACGCTGCTGTCATCAAGAACAATTAAATAAACTTTCAATCCCCGCTGAATTCTTACATATTGCACCATCCTATATGAATTCCGAGCAAGATTTCTTGCTACTATTTCCTTCGACTACATATTTCTAACTTAGTATGCGGAACCTTTTTGTCACGAGCTTAGAGGATTCGTTGGACAAGGTTGCTTAGTATAAGATACTAGCTTATGCCCGCGGCTTTGCCCGCGTGTAGTTCGGTTATTGTCCCACGGGATCGTACTACCGGGATTAAAAGTCTATGTGTTAATACAGGTTAGGAACTATCTGTGTACCAAGTTTCATCCAAATCCGTTCGGTAGTTTTTGCGTGAAAGAGTAACAAATATCCATACATACAAACTTCCGCGTTTATAATATTAGTTAGGATTACTCTCCTTACGGAATCCAACGGTCTGTGAGGTAAGTAAAATATTTATTCTCTACACTTTTTTACAAATTTTTACGTTTCTGGAATTCAAGGTCATTTTACACTATTTTGCCCTGAAAATTGTCAAGAAGGCGTGGCTTTCAAGGGCGTCTTATATTATAATTTTTTATTTTGGCTCGCGTAAGAATTTCTCCTGTGTCGTGGGTGCGTTTACAAACATTTTTAACTCATACACACAAACAGGCAGACCCGGATTCTCCGCACCTTAGGTCATACAAATATTTGTTCCGTGCGGAGATCAAACCCGCGACACGCGGCATAGCAGCCAATCGCTTAACTACTGCGCCTACTGTGCCGTCAAAGTTTTACAACTTTCCTCATCCCGTAACGTTTCGACGTGGTATGAAATGGCTTTTTTTCTATATTTTTTCAAAGTTTTGACATACTGTAACATTAGATTCCCTACTCCTAGAGTAGCTGACGCGCAGATTCTAGCTGTGCCATGGTTAAAAACTATGTTTGATATGATTTTCAGCCGGTATGAAAAATGGTTGGTCAGATGGACGGTACCTTCGTCACGTTATACAGTCGTCGTGTGTTTTTGGTTTTGGGTTGCATTGGAAAGTTTAATGTATTGTGTGTGTTTAATGTATCATTTGTGCTATTTATTGAATTCTGTGTATTATTAATGATGAGTCTTTGTTAATAAATAAATGAATTATTAATACTATACGTTCGTACGTGAGGAGCTCATGGCTGAATAATAACAGCCGCTCGGGTCGATCGTCGGGTTGAGCCGCGCTTGCCTAGGTTGGTCCGTGGATGGGTGACCACCCATACATACCGAGTTTCCTCCGTGCCTCGGAAAGCACGTTAAGCCGTTGGCCCCGGCTGTCAATTGACGATCTTTGACAGTAGTCAGTGACCCGAAAGTCTGACAACCAGTCATACCAACGGGTATCGTATTACCCAGTAGTAACTGGGTTGTGGAGGTCAGATAGGCAGTCGCTCCATGTAAAATACTGGTATTCAGCTGCATCTGGTTAGACTGGAAGCCGACCCCAGCATAGTTGGGGAAAAGGCTAGGCAGATGATGATTAATATTATACGTTCGCGAAGATGATGCAGCTGTATCCCACCAGACAAACCTGGTTGGTTATGATAAATAATCTTTCGTATGTTTTCATGAGCTCATTTAACTCCTATTTTCTATAAAACCCTGTTTATGAACATGGCTTGAAAACCGTAAACATTTTTATTCTATCGACACAATAGTACCCGCATTTCTGCGGAACGATGGCATTAAATATTGTGGAGTGCGTACGGTACCTTAATGTACTTTGAGCCCGTATGGTTTGTTCTATTGTCAGGAAATTTACTATGGAGTCGTATTCTAGGATTGTGTAACTCAGACATATACATGGGACTTACGGCTGGTAAATGATGGTAAGGCATTTGGCAGAACAAATATGTTTTTACTTCTTTCTTTATCGTGTGGTCAGTGTCTAACCTGGTGTCAGAGTGTTTATGCTGCCCATGGGCCTCTGACTTGGCTTTACATGCCGTCGAGAAATATCTCTCAGGCATGCTTAGTTTCCTCACGATGCATCCAAAAATCAGAGGTTATTGTCTTGGGTTCGAACTCGAGACCTATGTATGTCTTGGCAGTCCGACGGTCACACCACTAGGCTATCACTGCTTTTTTATGTTTTTGCTGATGTTCCATTCCAATGATATAGGTAAAATTATGTTCTACAATCAATATATCATCTTGCTTTTTAGCCTTATTCATATCTAGAGATGCATTTATGAAGTACATTTATGAAGTCTTCTATTTGATATAAATGATTTTGATAATGTCACGCCTGTTTTCTCTGAAGAGTTAGGCAGAAGTATGGCTGTTCTTTGTCCAAACTTACAAATCAACCGGGCACAGATTAAAAAAAAACACTACCCGATCGAACCGAAGAGATCGAACCTGGCAGCATTCAAAATCAATTGTGCGTGTGACCTTCTAGGTCCACTACTTCAAATATAAAATAAAGGCTGTCAAAAAAAAAAATACTACTGCTATACAATTTATAAGTGTGGATGTAGGAGGTAAAATCCGATTTCAAAAATTCTTTCACTGTTGGAAAGTTTCACTATCTAATTACTGAGTGTCTTAAGATGTTTCTTGAACGCGGACTAAGATATGGACCTAGTTCAATATTTAAAATTGGAACACAGGAACACAGTCTAATCAAGCTGTCCCCGTTTCTAGTTCTGTCCGTAACAGTAATAATTAATAATGCACGATTATCGATTAGATTGCCCGTCCTCTAGCGCGGAGATTGTAACAAATTAACAGTAACAGTACTTTCACGTAATTTCCGTTCGCTGTAATGTTCAGTTTTTGTCGAAACAATGACGGGAACGAAATATAATTATGACTATGGATGAGGTCTTGATTGTCTCTTTGACCTACTCTGGATTACTTTTTGGTGATTTTTTCTCTCGATCGAGATGGCAGAAATCTTCCAAAGATGGCGGGGAGCTCAGACTCAATTCATTAATTTTAATGAAACCATTTACAGATACTTTTGAATTGTCAAGGAGTCTATCAGTTAATAACAAAGTTGGAGCTAGTTGCGCGCTCCAAAAACGTAGATATCCATGGAGAGCATTGGGTGAGAAACTCCACCGAAAAGCTGGTGTTATAGGTTAATCAGGTTGGAAGACATTGCCAGTGGACTCCGTTAGGCTGAGTCAATGATTATCTTGCTACTTTTGCTTTCATAGACTTCTTACGCTCAAAAGTTGAAGTTAAAGACGAATCTTAGCATGATTATCGGTCAACCAAATTGCTGTGTGTATATCTTGTTGATGATAAGCTCGAAAGGCAAATTAGAAGGATAAGGCGGTTAATTTAATAGCCCTTTAACCTTACAACCATCACCTTCATCATCTGCCTAGCCTTTTCACAACTATGTTGGGGTCGGATGCCAGTCTAACCGGATGCAGCTGAAAACCAGTATTTTACGTAGAGCGAATGCCTATCAGGCGTCAATAACCCAGTTACCGATAACATGAAGAAAACCACAAAATAAAATCGTGGCCAGGCATCGTCAAAAAGCAGAATTCATATTATAGTTAGGTACGTACCTATAAGAAGAAGATACTTTCATTTCAATTTAATTTTGACGTAATTCGTGCGGTGTTTATAACCAAAACAATGCTGGCAGTAAAAAGTTATAATTGTACGCCTAATGTTGTACTTTCACTGGTTTAATTTAATATCTGCTACACAGGTATAATATAGTCTGTTGTTATTATGTGGTCGGGGTGCTGTTCCGATTCCCATTTGTTTTATTGAGCTATCCTCACGGTTTTATAATATACCTACACAATATTTAGCTGATTTTTCTGGTGCCAAACCAGGCAGAGGTGTATTTTAGTACATCTAGATTTCGCCAGTTATGTTTAAGTTCAAGGTGTTGCTATCAACCGGGCACAAATCGAAACCTCGGGCTACTACTGAGGAATTCCAGATGAAAACCCGCAATAATATTTCAAGACTTTCTCAGTTGGGATATGGGATGAACAGAATTCAAGGCACCTTCAAAGCTGCTACTCATTTTGAAATTGAATTTTTAGTTTTACAAACCCCTAATACACGTTTTTTTCATCTATGATAGAAACACTAAAAACTTAATTAAAGTGGACTGTGGGTTTTTTGACCATGTTTCCCAGGTTAGGATGTAGTTGTCACCCCCCTTTTTAACCAACTTCAAAAAAAGGAGGAGGTTCTCAATTCGGTTGTATTTTTTTTTGTGTTTGTTACCTCATATTTTCGTCATTTATGAACCGATTTGAAAAAATCTTCTTTTATCTGAATGGATCTACTTCCCGATTGGTCCCATAGAAATTTCATCAAAATCGGTTCAGAAGTTTGGTTTTGAAATCAAAATAACTGGCAAAAATATGTCATCCAAGTAAAAGAAATTGCTAAATTGATACATGACAAGGATTTGTGTGTGATGCGATAACTAAAAAGGGTATAATAAAAACGTTTTGTCAAAAAAAATAACCGACTTCCAAAAAAAACACAAAAAAAGTGGAAAATACATTACTTTCGGAAGTCGGTGACTATGGTTTGTTTCATTGACTTTTTTGGCACCGACTTCCGAAAGTAATGTTATATCATCTATCAAACAGTCAATTTTCGACTAGAAACTTACAGTCGTAGAACCTGCATAAATAAATAGGTACATACTCGTAAATTTTATCGCTACTTCTCCCATATCTAAGGAGACCGTGAAATGTCCCCAGTCTAAACGTTTGTCGTGGCAACGGCAAATAAAATGTAGGTTCAACTAACCGGTTCTGTAAGCCTCCAGCCACCTCAAGTAATACTTAACTGCAAAAACATATAAGTTATACCGCTGTCTTCAGAGAGTAGGAGATATTGATGTTACTGTTTGCGGCTGTCAATCGACCGTGACACGATTGTCAATCTGTCAGTCGAGGATGGGCAATGCGATCGAAGATTGACAATTAATTAATAATCACTTTGATGTTTCGATGAAACATATTTTATAACTTTATGCTACGTTTTATACAACTCAGTTTTTCAATCCGATTTCGGTTACTCTAGCACTGGTATTCTAAGAAGGGAGACACGTGCACCTAATGCCTAATTATTATTGAATGTTGGATTTTCAACTCTCGGGCTTCAGCCAAGCGTTAAAAATCTAACAGTGGGCCGGTGTTAAGAAAAAATAATTGTAGATGATTGATACCAACTGAGAGGCAGGAACTTCATAATGGTACAGGGCTTAATGTAACTACCGAGTCACTAAGCCTGCATTGCATCAGTCTCAATTCATTCAAACAAACGGACCCTTCACGAAGCCGTCAACCAATCATTCTGTACATCAAACTAACAAACGAAAACGACTTTTTTTGGGAGACAAAATCACGTTTTACGGCAGGACTTAATATAACGGACTCAAAACTTTGTGCTCAAAAGCTAGTATTTTTTTAAACTTGTGAAAAAGTTGGAACTTTGACTTCCAATATCTCCGTAAATAGAAGGTTCCCAAGCATGGTCCAGAACAAAAAAAAAATCATCTCAATGACGGGAAGAACTTGTGAACAACTTCGCTAAAGATGTGTTACTGTCTTTACACCCTTTATATACAAAGAAGTTTTTAAAAATGTCATCACTGTAGAAAACTACGCTAGAAAATACAAATAAAAGAAATATTAATTAAAGATGTTTGTCAAATACTTGATGACGCGAAAACAATACTCCGCTAATCCGCTCTGAAAGAGAAACCAAACAAAAGAATGATGGGACTGTACTAATCCCTATATAATTGGTGCGTATTGTTTGGAAAGGCAGATATTTAAGAGAAAATATGAGAGACAGCACATACAGCAACACATGACTTAAGAGATGATTAATTTGGTGGATAGAGAGGCCAAAGATGAAGGATGAGAGAAATAGCGCTTACGCTGTTTTGGTAGGGACTAAGCTACATTAAAAAATAAGAAGATTTGAATCAATAAAGCAAAAGCACAAGACGCAAAGCTACGAATAAATCCCTTTAAAACTGATGACTGAGGGTTATATTAGAAGAAAAATATAGGAGTTTGGAAACCGTTATCGAGAGGTTAGTTACATGCAGTTATAGTGATTAAATAAACAAAGGCAAAGACTCGCAAAATAAATTAAATATTAAACATTTTATAATAAATTAATATAAGAAGAATTTCGCATTTAATATGTCTTCCTGTACATCTATATTCACTGTGTGTTATGTAAGTTTTTTCTTTTTTCATTGTGTGTACAAATAAATAAATTATTATTATTAATTATATTATTATAAACATTGTGGTTGAACAATTTTACCATAGAAATACAGTTGATCCTATTGATTTTATACATAATTATAGACAAAGTAATTCATGAATTGCTATCATCCACGGGCAAATGCAACATTGTTCGAAATTAGAACTATGTCAGTGCCATATCAATTGTATAGAGACCTCGTTTAAACAAATAGCTTTCTATTCAAAGACTACCTATATTTAGTAGAAGTGGCTCCAAAATATTTTCAAGCTCCATCAAGGCACTGATCGTATCTGGTATAGAAAAACCTTTGACAAGTTGAAACACACTATTCTCAGCAAGCAAGACGAGAACAGATTCAAAGACGAAAGACAAATTAACAAAGATGAATGTTCTAAAACCGATCGTCTCCATAAAAACTATAATGTGTATTCGTCTAATTTGTGGCTTTAACTACAAGATAAATATAAATAGATCGATAACAGCATTGTTAAAGATTTATTGTGTGTTTGTCAGCTTGACAATAATAACAAATAATATGTTATCAATAGCCAAACACTGTATCCATCAAATTTGTATAAGGCTCCAGGTCTTTTTATACATGGCAAACGTTCTTGTCAATATATTTTGTGAATCTGAAAATATCCCAGCTTTATTAAAGAAATAGATGCTTCGCAAGATGATCTGACACTAGACGATGAAATACCTGTCTCTAGGATTTCATTTATTGTCTCATTAGGGATAAGAATATCCACACATTTAATTTTCTGTTCTACTGTATCGTATCCTTGTTACTTAATAGTCCTGGCTACAGACTTAAAGATAAAGATTCATTTATTTGTATAAACATGTGTATACATGGATGGAAATGAGTTTCATAATGGTGTTTCAACATGTTTTGCCACATTCAGCGTAGAAATAGTATATAATAATTAATTTGAAATTATAAATCAGGAAATAGTTAAATTATAGTCAAACTTCAATCAATTCAAATACATAATTACAGTCCACACAAAAATAAAAAAAAAAGACAACTTCATCTCACTTTACAAGAATCATGATGTTCGAATCACTGTGGCATCGAATGAAATTGATCCGCAAACGATTTGAAAGGGAATCAAGAGTAAGCAGGTGGGAAGATGATGAAGAAATAACTGTGCAGAGGCTGAGGAAATGTATGAAGGCTTATAGCAATTTATTGAATACGATTCAGCTAAACAATGCAACGATGAAGCCTCTGGTAATTGCTACTTGGTTTAGCTCTTACAATAAACGCCCAAGTATGGGTCAAAATACCAAACATACATATAAAACTTTTACTACCTTTGTATGGTCAAAGTATGTGTGGTGAGAGCTTGAATTCATCTTTTTTTCAGATATTTTTAACTACAAAGGCAGCGATTCCTAAATCACTGAACATATATTTTAGCAATTTCTGGTGGTGGAACTTTAGTATGTATAATTATTATTTGTAACGTCTGCTACGTTACAAATAATGATAGTATGACGTGTTTTTAGATCATATCACTCAATCAAAAGTTAAGTATAGTTATATTATAACTAAACTTAATGTGATTGAGTGGTATGGTATGGATAGGTATAAAGGAACATGAAGTAAATAAATCAATATCAGTACAAATCTTTCAGAATATGTACGCGCTTCGACAATCATTGTCTATCTTCGGGTTACTTTGTTGTGCATATGCTAATTCAGAAACATGAAGATTACCGAAGCACATGCTGGTCCTTTATTTTTGAACGTTCATTTAGATTCGTGTCAAAATCGAATTATAGGGGTACCTAACAGTAAGCAAGTCTTTTGCCCAACTTTCAATGTCGCTTACGGGATATCTTCCGTAATTATTAATTATAGAGGTTCCGATATTTCAACGCTGTTGCAAGCGCTATGATCGCGGCATAACATCCCGCTATCATGGCGTTTGCAACAGTTATAAATCGTGATAGCTTAAAAAGGCTTTTGCTCCTTTATACTCAGCAAAATTTAATCGGTTGTTCATTATTTCAGAAGAAGCCACTCGACACGCTATGGCAGCCGCCATGATGTATTTCCGCCAGCATCCGTTCTCGTACACAATATGGCGGCTACCCTCAGTGGACATGAGCATGATACTGAGTGTGGTCGCTCTGCTCAGCATGTACACTGTGGTTATGATGCAGTTTTCGCATTTATTTGCATGACAGTATCAAACTATTCGTATTGTTTGCTATTTCCAACTAGCTAACTTAGTACTAAGTCGTGATTATTTAATACTGCGTGAACCGGAAAGGTGTGGTTATATTTAAGGGTGTGGTACAGATCATCAAACTGATTTTTTTTTTGTCCATGGGACCGACATCGTAATTGCAAAAAAAAAATCAGCTGCCCCATGCATTTTGAGGGTCGAGCGTGTTTGAAATTTTCTATGGGACAAAATTGATGGTTGATGGTTATACCACATTCTTAAATTAATGTGACCACACCTTTCTGATACACACTGTATAAGAGAGGTAATTTAGACCAATTAATACGTATACAAACCGTGTCATTGTTCAAAAATGTATCAACCTAATGAAAAATGTATTAATAGAATAAGAAATAGCCTTGAATGAAAAAGCCAAGTCAGTATAATATTGTTTTCATTTCTCTCTACCTGTTAGCAATTAGTCCAGCTTCATATTAAGGACATTATTTACGTTATTTTTCACCATGGATGTCATAAAATCAGTGGTTTCCATACAAACCATTATGATGGTTCGGCTTATAGGAGGTTTTTACTACGAAACCAGGCCCAACAAACTAGTCAATATCCTAGCCAGAGCTTATTGCGTGTTTATCGCTACATTAATCCTTACAATTAACTTCAAACTTATCGCCTTTTTTTCCGGTTCCATAAGGATACAGTACGTGCTTAGAGGCATACTATATAGCGGAATTGTCGTCACAAACTTATATTTCAACGGCGAAAATTTCAAGTATTTCTTGGAAAAAATTAACAAAATACAAAGTACGAAACTGGGTGATAAAATTCCACTTTCTCGTCTGATATTCATGGTTTCAGTATTTGGCAAAATATCCACTTATATAACATTCGGCGTTTATTCGTTTGGGAATAATTTAGATTTTTTTGCTCTGAGTACGTTTTCATCCTTTTTTGCTGCGGTATTGTATTCATCTTACTGCACTAGAATAATGATGTTCGAATTAATTTGGCACCAAACGGCAATGCTTCGCAAACTAGTTGAGAAGGACTTGGCAGTTGCACGCAGATTTGAAGAAAGAGAAGAATTAATGAGGAAGAACTTAAGAACTTGTATGAATACTTACAAGAATTTATTAAATACGACTTGTGAAACTGATGCACCAATGAAGTTAATGGTAATACTATTAAGTTTCTAATATAATATTAAAATTAGGGGGCCCAGCTTTTGAAAGAATCTAATCAGTCAACAGTTGAAATAAATCCTGAAATAGCATTTTGCAGGCTGTAGTGAAAAACCAGGGACCGTACAACCCCACTTAAGAGTTAAGCCTTTCGAATGGGTAAGCCGTTTATGAGGTTACCTCTATCATTGGGTAACCCCTTGAATGGGTTTTGTACTAGAAACCCTTTGAAAGGGTTACATGATAACCCATTGAATGGGTTTTATACTAGAAACCCTTTGAAAGGGTTTCATGATAACCCATTGAATGGGTTTTATACTAGAAACCCAGTGAAAGGGTTGCATGAAAACCCATTGAATGGGTTCTATACTAGAATCCCAGTGAAAGGGTCAAAACCCTTATAAAAACCCATATATTATAAGGGTTTTGTTCGGGTTATTCAATAAAACTTGTGCTAGGTCGGTGGTACGGGAATGGCGGCCTGGCGTTCATTGCCTATAATTCACTAGACCGTATTATACAAATAGCGAGAGTAGGTACGAGAGCGAGAGCTCCAATAGAACTATAGTTGCGTATTTTGAGTTTTTGAGGCGCCCGCTGCATTCTTTGATCTATCCGCGCCGAAAGTAGCGTGTAGACTTTTTTTATCAATTGGGATGCGTTTGCGTGTCTCAAGCTAATTGATCTATAAGGTTCACACTTCAAAATGAGCAAAGGTAATTACTTAGTTCTTTCTTGAATATTAAAGAACTTTGTAGATAGTCTGAGTTTTTGTTTGTCGATAGTTTGTAGGCAAGGCCTACAAATAGGCTCACTCGCCCCCTATTACATGAGATTTAAAAACATAACTGACGAATGTGGGTGTACTATTAGCCTATTAGGTACACCTCTTCGGGGAATACAGGCGTCACGTTATATGATGTTTGTAGATAGTTTATGCTCAAAATCCACCCAAGTCCTTGTATCATTTTATTATACTTAATCATTTTATATTTGGTTGTAGAAAATATTACTAAGTATATCAGAGTGAAAGAAGTTCTGATGACGAATCTCAACACGTCAATCAGATCCATGACGAATTGCCAAAAACATCATCAGGAATGTTTTTGTCACCTACATTAGATCCAGATGTTTCTACGCCTGATTTATTTCTGTCATAACTTATAGCTTATACTATAGCTTAAATTTTAAAGCTCTCTTAGGCTCTCTAGATCCGGCTCGCTTCGCTCGCTCTAGCGTTCTCTTCATCTTGAAACTCTTACTCAGCTCAGGGGCCGGGTCGTAAGTCTGGTTTTGAGGTTCAAACCCGGGAGGGATTTGACATCTAAATCGACCCCTAAATCTCGGACAACTATAAAGAAATCAACCGATCCGAGGCGGAATGCAAAAAAAATCTCGCTTGCTAATACATACCTGGGTTATCGTAATCAATTGAATGAGCAATGAGTAAGTAAGAATTTTGTCTTTATTTTATTAAAAATGTCGTTTGAAATAAGATAAGACATTTAATTAAAACTTTTTACAGTCCGTTCAACTGATTTTGACTTCTATTCCGTAGGCATAAGGACGCCTTTAAAAGACGTCTGCGTTGGAGGACTGTGAGTGTAGGACTATGACACAAATAAGTTTAAATGTAATGTGTTTAATGTAGTGCGTTTTACGATAGCGATAATAATAAAAATGAAATTTTCGGACAGCTAATCGCTGAAGAATTTAAATTCATTGCCAAACAAAGCAACCTGCTTGCGAACCAAATGTTATATACTTATAGAAATGTTAAAATATTTGCAAAAAGCAAAAGGCCATCATTTAAAGTTTAAACGAAGTAAGGACAGGGTATAATAAAAATTAAATTTCCAGTTTTATTATTTTATTTCAAAGTAATCAGCAATCATAACACAAGTTTTATTTTTTGCTAAATGGCACCCCCGCCCACCCCCGACAAGGAAACCCGCGAAATTCAAATTGTATTACGTTTTTTGCTAATTGCAGCTCCAGCAGCTCCGTAATAGATCAGGTAGTATGTTTGTCAAAATGTGATTCGCTGAAGAAATAGTAGTATATTTACTGATTTATAATAAAAGAAATCATCAACATACTCGTATTTCTCTTAGTTATATTTGATGGGATTTTTTTTTTACTATTTCATGTTTATTTATTATTAATCAGTTATTATACTACCATTCCTATCGCGAATCACATTTTGGCAAACATACGACATGATCTATTACTGTACTGCAATTAGCAAAAAATCATAATACAATTTGAGTTTCGCGGGCTACCTTGACGGTTTCCCCTTAGGCCGGTTACCGGCCTTAACGATACTTGATTTACAACTTATAATAAAAATAATGAAAACTCAACACGAAGATAAGAGAGATTAAAAAAATAATGCTGTTTGAGATTTTTTTTCTTGATATAACTTTGATATAACATCACGCTGCGACCAATAGGACCAG
Organism: Standfussiana lucernea; assembly: GCA_964057025.1. Classification (NCBI taxonomy): domain Eukaryota; kingdom Metazoa; phylum Arthropoda; class Insecta; order Lepidoptera; family Noctuidae; genus Standfussiana; species Standfussiana lucernea. The sequence goes on from OZ059797.1 coordinate 14,612,454, forward strand.
AACATCAATTAAAAATGTTACGCAGACGAAGTGGCGCGAGTCGCTATAATAAGCGCTAGATAAACGTGGAATAACGGTCATGGACCACATACATTTATTGACATACTTAATTCCGAAAACAATAATAATGACATAAAGCTGTCCTGAATCGACATCTATCGTGATCCTTCCCTTTTTTTATTAATGAAAAACGATTCATAATTGATTGTCCGCGTACCTACGCAGAGAAATTAAGGAAAGGGCAATGAACTTTATTCCACGTTTATCTGGCGCTTACTTTAGTAATAAAGTAATAAACAAGAACAGACATGAAAAAAAAAATATTAAGTCATTTCGGTATCCGGCCAGCGAAGCTAAAATGAACTCTATTAACAATAATAATCATAGATTCCTGTTTACAAGCAGATTCGTAAGTAGCCTCAAAGGCGCCGCCGCCCGCGCCGCACTGCGCGGCCGGTCAACGCTTGCTATTCCGTTTTGCAACCTATGCCCTTCAACGAGAGATCATATTACCATGGGGTCTAAACTCGAACAAATTATAATTAGTCATGTAAAGAAAATCATAGATTGCAGCATAGGTAACGATTATGAAACGAACAATCACTAAAATACGTTAAATGTCAGATTTTGACTGAAGTAAGATTAGTAAAAATCAAAACTTCCTTGTCTACTCACTCATAAATCACGTTATTTCTACAAAAAAAAGATAAATGAAGCTTTACATCAATTCGATCCCATAGAAGTAGCCATCTGTTAATCATTTTCTTTAGAGCTCTTTGCAAAAGATGGCGTTTTACTGAATATGTTATAATTATGTTTATGTCACATAAACTGCAGCGTGAAAGCTCACTCACACAAATGAAACTGTTCCGCAAACTCGAGATATTTTTTGTTGTTGTTTTGTTATTACTTGTCCTTGAACGAAAATGGTCCCTTAGGCCACGGTAATATTATCTATACAGTATTCCAACTTCATACAAACGGACGAAGCGCGAGCTATACCTACGCGCCTCGATCTCGGTGGTGACGAACGGACGGTGTGTGTTTTTTTAACAACAACCGCGCGATTTTTTCACTAAAAATAAGTTCAAGTACATATTTAATGACGAGTAGGATATATTGTGCTGTTTTTGGTTGCATGAATTCGTCAATAACGCACCCAGAGATATTTTTTTTTAGATTGCCTGGAAACTCTGAAAGGCAATATTATAAAATATTTTTACTTACTAGTAGGTAGGTACATAATGTGTGTCTTTTTAATGGATAAGTGTTTCCTTTTATCTCCCGGAAAAAAAAGAGCAAATACCAATCAAAAAACAACACGCATTTTTATAGAACACTTCCTATTCAATTCACAAAGTATTTTACTTGTTTATATAAAAAAAGTATATTTACAATCACAAAACTAAATGGAAACACAAAGTAGGCAAATGTAATTAAAATGCTGGAGGTGGGCAGCCCTATCGCATGTTTACGTACCGCACGGCTGTAGGCATTACAATACTGTATAGATAATATTACCGTGCTTAGGCCGTTCAAAAGAGTTATCCAAATATTATGGGTTTTTGATTGACTGCTTAGAAAACCCTATCAAAAACCCTTTCAATGGGCAACCAAAATGATCAATTAAGCTGTTCACAAGGGTGACCCACACCACATCGTATGGGTTTTTGATTGACTGCTAGAAAAACCCTATCGAAAACCCTTTCAATGGGTAGCCAAAATGGTCAATTAAGCCGTTCAAAAGGGTTAGCCACATCGTATGGGTTTTTGATTGACTGCTAGAAAAACCCTATCGAAAACCCTTTCAATGGGTAGCCAAAATGGTCTATTAAGCCGTTCAAAAGGGTTACCCATATCGTATGGGTTTTTGATTGACTGCTAGAAAAACCCTATCCAAAACCCTTTCAATGGGTAGCCAAAATGGTCTATTAAGCCGTTCAAAAGGGTTACCCATATCGTATGGGTTTTTGATTAACCGCTTCGAAAAACCCTAACGAAAACCCTTTCAATGGGTAACCAATATGGTCCCTGTGAAAAACATAATATTACAGGTGAAGCTTGCAATCTGTCGTGTACAGTCACGAGCACCGATATGTTAACACTTCGCAACTTTTCATTGTGATTATAGCCTACTGTTCTGTTTAAAATTTCATGTTTATACGAACATAGTATTTTGGAGCTCCTATTATTATGAAATAGATCCTATCTCCAAGCCACAATCGTTATTTCACGCAAAAATTACCTTTTAAATTTAGGAAAGTGTATACATATTGGTGCTCCTGACTGTACTACCTAAAGTATTTGTGCTGCAAAGCGTAAATATTCTAAGAATGATTATAAAGTTTTGAGTGTTTCATAAAGTATTTTTCTATTTCAGATATTTTTATCCGTGGTTATCATAGTTCCTAAGATATTGAACAGTATTTATGCCTACATTGTTTTCAGCACAGTGTTCGTAAGTACACATACATTCGTTTTTTTATTCGCTGAATATAAAGCATTACTTAGCTTGTCACATTCACATCACGACAATCGAGATGTACTGGTGAGATTTAGTTGAGGTCAATGTCTTTACACAACACTTTTATAATATCTGAAAAGGGAAGATTTAAAATGAGTAGACCATGAGTATCTATTCTGAAAAGTGGTTTTTAATGCTTACCGAATAACGAAAATACAACAACAAAAGTAGCGAAAATTAGTCAACGTTGTGTCAAGGGCATTTGAACTTTAATACGATAGAGGCTTGATCAGTCTTACCAAGGGGTATCATATTACCCGGTACTAATAGGTAATTTTTCCATGTAAAATACTGGTATTCAGTTGCATCCGGTTAGACTGGAAGCCGACCCCGTTAGTTGGAAAAAGGCTAGGCAGATGATGATGGTTTGATCATGATTAAACTTGAATCAAATTTTCATTACAGAAAAACAATGGAATCATACTTGAAGCTTTAGTCGAGTTCACGATAACATTGTCACCAGCAATGATAGCCGAAATGATCAACATTGAAATAGATCAAATGAAACTCTGCGTTGTAAAGCAGTTACTCGTATGTAGAGGTAACTTTATTTTTCATCATGAATCTTTGTGTATTATGTATGATAGCTTATTATAAAGGTGCTCTTATGAAGGCGACCACGATGGCAAACCGCAACGGCAAAGTCGCCTCATAGCGACAACAAACGGTAGCGACAAGACAAAATATCTGTTTTGTTTAGATTTATGTTTTTTTTTTGTATTTTAATTTCGGTTTTGTGTTATGTTATGTCTATTTTTCCTTTCCATGGATCCATGTTTCCAATGGAAGCCGTAACAGCCAGCAATATCGTAAGTTACACAGAAACCAGCTGTGTCGCTGCGGTCTGTCGTTGCTCGCAAACCGTTGCAGGTATTGCTTTAACGGTTTGCGGGTGTGATCGCCTTTGGATGAGCTATATAAAACTCTAATATTTCAGAAGAAGCCACTCGACACGCTATAGAAGACGCCATGATGTACTTCCGCCATCATCCTTTCAAGTACACAATATGGCGTCTGTCCTCAGTGGACATGAGCATGATACTGAGAGTAGTCGCTCTGCTTACCACGTATACTGTAGCTATGGTGCAGTTCGCGCATTTTTATGATTAATCCAAAGTTTAAATGATTAAACCGAGTTCACTGGCGGTCGACCACTTTTCACCCGTATGTCTTGAGTAATAAAGTTGAAAAGTGGTCGAGCGTGAATGAGCGCTGTAGTGCATCATTTAGTATAATTATCATTCCGAAACCCCCCAACAAATAAATTTTTAATCGGTAATTTAAAAAAACAGCTCCTTCAAAAGTGCACTACAAAATGTATGGAACAGATTTTATTTTTATGAATGATGTTCCGAGTATGTGGTAACCGTTTGTGCGTCGATATCCTATTCCACCCTGTATGTGCCCTTACTGAGGTCGCAAATAAAAGTGTCGACACAGTACGCTCACAGATCCCGTATAGAATGATAAAAATACCGATAAGAATGGTATACACCATTCATACATTATTGTAAACGAACAAGGAACGTGATCATGTTTTAACGTAGCAAATATACCCTGGATATAAAGATTGAATGTTATGATTAATCGCATGGCAACGTTTATCAACGAAAAGTCCTTGTGAATCATCCTTGAGTTCCTATATCCGATTGTTGATCACCGAAGTGCTATTTGTAATCTTTAGAAGCATCGATGATATTTCATCTACCTAATGATGTATTAAAATGGAATATATCCTTGTATAGAGAAGCCACGTCAGTGTTATAGTTTCATTTTTTTTCAATCAATCAATCAATCAATCGTTTTATTTTAAACCATGTAGGTATGTTTTAAAATCAATAGTATCCATACAAACCATAATGTATATTCGTTTTTTTTCGGTTCTTACTACAAAATTAGCTCCAATATACTGGTTGATGTTTTAGTGAGAGCATATTGTGTGTTTCTAGTCACTGTGCTCAATTTACAGAGTGACCTAGTTACCACATATTTTTCCTTTTCGGGGAAGATGCGTTACGGGCTTCTAGGCACGTTGTATGCCAAAAACATTTTCACAGGTTAAATTTTCAGTGGCGAAAATTTATACGAGTTCTTCAAAAAAATTGAAAAAATCCCGCTTGGTCCGAAACCAAATGATGAAATACCGTTTTCTAGAATTTGGTTTTTTTTTTTTTTGTTAGGACAATTAGCCGTTCATCTTATTTACGGCTACTGTACGTCTGACAATCTGTTAAATTTATTTTCACCGGCCACGATATCATTTATCTTTGTATTGGCACAACATACATGCAATTTTACTCGTATAATAATGTTTGAAATACTCTGGCACCGAATGGCAATGCTTCGCAAACAACTAGAGAGAGGCTTATCAACTGCACGTAGGTTTGAAGAAAGTGGAGACATCATAAAGAGGAAATTAAGATGCTTGGATACTTACAAGAATGTATTAAACACAACTCATGAGACTGATGCACCAATGAAGTTTATGGTGAGCCAACTAATTAAATTATTGTAGCATTTGTAAGTACAGATCATCCTGAAAAAGTACACGCTTCGACAATCGTCGTCTTCATTCGGAAATACGAACGCGCGATAGTGAAATGTAATATAGAGCTGTGAACAGAGTAGGTAACCTGATCGAGAAAAAATTACATACAAACGTGCAAAGACAATGCACTTCTACAAAGTGTGGCAGTACACAACTTAGAAGTTCTGTATCTGTTAGTCTGTAGTGCAACATTTGTGATAATCTAAAATTTGAGGATTACCAAGTTTATAATCTTGGTAATCTTCAACTTTACTTGTTTTACTGTTTAATGTGAATCAACGTAATGTTGAGGTGTACAAATGTGTCCTTCTCGGGTTTGTCAAATTCATAACTTCAAACCAAGGTGTATGAAGTTTCCTACATTTATATGGTCAAAAACTACGGACCAATCGACATCATGAAGAGCGCAAGACGCTATTGGATATTGTGACTGCATTTTTTATTTTCTTAGCCTTAACACTATTTCTTGTTTTTGCTCTTTCAGATGTTTTCATCTATAGTGATGCTGATTCCTAAGATATTGATCACTATTTATTTGTCCATTGCCTACAACAGTGTACTTTACGTACGTATTACTTCGGCCTAAGAATAATGATAGCTTAAATACAATTTAACTCACGGTGTATTAGCAATCGCAGTGTTGGTCGTAGCCATGCATTACCAAAGTAAGCCGTTGGTAGACGTAAAACCAGACTTACCACCAGAAGAATATTACATGGACATACGTGTAAACAGTCAAATACATCATTAGCAATCGAAATTGGAAATCAAATTCGGAACATATAGCATGCTTGTAATCAGATGTAAAGGCTACAGATTCAGCAAAATTTCGCCTGTCCAAACATAAAATATAGCAAATATAACAATCACAACTGGTGATACACATACTGGTGATGTGTCTTGCTATGTGACGTTGTAAACTAAGCAAGAATTCCTTATAAAAACTACTTAACGACATTGAAAAGGTGGCTGGTACGCATGACGACCAATCAAGCTATGCAAAACCAAATTCAGCTGATCTCGTATTGTACGGCAAGCGCATACAAAGCGTGGTCAGGTTATACTGGATATGTATAGCTTGATGTGTCGCCGCGTGCACAGACTGGATGCGAAAAGTGGAAGATCTAGTATTATAGAGGCCCCGCTTGGAAGGAACCCTTGTCCAGCAGTGGTTTAAGACAAGCTTAGTTAATTCATTGAAACTATTTATTACAAAGCTTTGAGGATTAATAGGTTTGGTCGGCTTTTTGATGCTTATGCAACTTTAGCAATGAGGTTTCTTTAAATTTTCAGGGTAACTTTGTACGTTATGTACTCTTGTACGAAGCTTTAACAGATTTCGCAGTTACGGTGACACCTGCAGTATTAGCCGAGATGGTCAACAGTGAAATAGACAAAATGAAATTATGTCTTATTAAGCAGTTACTCGTTTGTGGAGGTAACTTAACTGTGTTAGTAAAAATAACAAAGATAGCTTAGAAAGAGTGACGAGAACCGATAATTAAGTCAAAAATGAATGGGATGGACTGCTACTAAAAAGCTTATGTCAGTCGTGTTGAAAGCAGTTATGTAGAGCAAAACGCTTTATAAGCAATTGCTACTAATTATCTAGGCCCTAAGAATGCCAGTCGTTTGGCTGAAACATACTAGCTAACATAATTGCATTTGTATTGGCCAAGCATCATCATCTGCCTAGCCTTTTCCCAACTATGTTAAGGTCGGCTTCCAGTTTACTGGATGCAGCTGAATAACAGTATTTTACACGGAGCGACTGCCTGTCTGACCTCCACAACCCAGTTAGTACTGGGTAATACGATACCCCTTGGTAAGACTGGTAGTCAGACTTTCGGGTCACTGACTACCTAACGATACGACGGAAAATAATTGAACTAAGAGAAGGAAGAAAGAAAACTATAGATTTCAATATGTTCTATTTGAATGTTTCGTCCATAATATTAATAAAACATTTCAGGAGAATCCGCACGTGACGCAATCGACGACGCCATTTTGTTCTTCCGCCATCATCCGTTCAAGTATACAATATGGCGGCTGCTCTCAGTGGATATGAGCTTGATACTGAGTCTCGTCACTCTGCTCACCACGTACACAGTCGCTATGGTGCAGTTCGCGCATTTCTGTAATTAACTGAATTAAACGAGCACGATTTAGTAGCTGTAGTAGTTTTTTAGGACAGTCTGGAATTTTATCCGGTTGATGGTAATACGATCGCCCTCTAGATAACTGGGTACATGTGGGTGTACTATAAGTACTTCTGCGTAATCCTTAGCAGAGAGCAAGCTCAAGGTTTTTTGTGTTTTGGCATTCAAAAGTGCCTGTAATGGTCTAATTGAAATAAATGCTTTGAGTTTGAGTTTGCTTGTTGTTATATATTTGATTACTATAATAAAGAATTTTAGAGTGTATCGTTTTTAAATGTAACCTTTAGTAAACTACGAGTACAAGAAAATCTTTTGCGAAATACTGAAAGTACTTCAAGAGAATGTTTTAAGATCTTTTTACAAATAAGATTATTTGATATATTTTTTTTTTAAGTTATGGATCAAAGCCAGTAGTAGGGGTCCAGTCTTTCTGTGTTAGTCATTATACAGGAAACCTATTGTTATTAATAAAACGAAACGTATTAAATATTCAAAAAACTGACAAGTGGCTAGGTTGGTTTTGAACTTGTGTGTCCTAAGCTGGGTAACTAGTCGATGACGCCATGTGTACTTCTAAAAATTACTAACTAAAGTTAAATTATTACAAATTCTTAAAATAAACACATTTTAAAGAATTTGTAATGAGATTCTTTAACAGCTGATAGGCTCACAATCCACTTGTATTAATTCACGGCAGTTTATGCTCGTTTAGTGGCAGTATAATAGATACAATTTAACTTGTGAATGGCTGCGCTTCGTAACTTATAATCAGATGGGGCGGTTGATACAGGCGTTTGATAAATATGTACAGCTTGGAGGAGGTAGGGCAGGAAAGTAATATAATAAGTATTAATAAGTTATTACCTGTATAATTATGCCAAGTAACATAAAACACAAACTGAGAAACGGTCTTTGATTTTATCAAGCTTTTTTTTTTTATGAATGTACTCTAGAAACCGCAATTTGAAATATTATTGAATGTCGAATACAATCATGATATCGGGAATAGACAAAATTTTGTGATTTAAATAAGTTAAAAAATCATTGTAAAATCAAAGATACCAATCTTTTTTTAAAATTAGGTACCTATTTACCCATCAAATTAATGTTTTCCCAATTAGTCTTGAACGAGATTGTTAATAGGATATTCTTCAACAGATTGTGGCAGCCCTATACTTGTAATCCTTTGAAGTAATTAATTTATTGATGCCCCCGCGCATAGTGTAGGCTCTGCCGCAATAAATATGATTCCACTCCTTGAAATTGTAATTCAAAGTTATAAATTGAAAATTAAATTCTTTATGGCACCATATTTGCATTACAAGGTGTAGTTTTGCAACCTCGTCAAAATTCAGGAGGTTGTCATAGCAGACGTAAATAATCAATATAAATTACAGTACCTGGTCAATAATAATAAACGCAACTTTTTTTTTGTTGTTTTAATTTGACACTATTTCAGAATGAAGCCTTTTCAAAATGTATGTAAAATTTTATATATTTTATTAAAGCGCGAGTAATCTTTACGCCAGACATTCTCTTATTATAATTTCCGTCAAGTTGTATGAACTACAACATTGTTTCAATCATTAAATTCATACAACGTACTGATATTGATTTTGTATGGAAATGTATTCATGCTGCGATGAAAAAATATGGGTAGGGTAAAGTGCCCATTTGTTGGTCGAGCTAATAGTCAGCTATATTACTATGATGAAAATTTCATTTAAAATATACGAAAACGCATTTCAAAACAACCTATTTTTATTTAAAACTAGCTGACCGGCGCAACTTCGTCTGCGTAACATTTTTGATTAATGCTCCGCTGCTATTGGTTGCAGCGTGATGTTTTAGCCTATAGCCTTCCTCGATAAATGGGCTATCCAACAATAAAATATTTTTTAAATTCGAACAAGTAGTTCCTGAGATTAGCGCGTTCAACCAAACAAACTCTTTAGCTTTATAATAATAGTATACATTAATCTCTTAGTTAATATTCGTAATAAAATCATGCCATAAAACTTGTAAAGCACGGTGATTTCTATGAATATTTGATAATTTAAAACCAATAGATCATGCATTCTCCATGCATATTAGCTATACAGAACCACACAATAGAATTCATGAACAGTTTTTGTAATCCGCTCATATCTTTATATTCTACAACAGTATGTAGTCTATCTCTATAACCACAGCCAATCATTTTCCGTAGTTGACACGCTCTGTTTTCTCGCATTCCCTGATCGTGATGAAAATAGAAAGTTTCATCATTCATAAGTAATGACAAATTGCTTATATTATTATGTAGACACAGAGAAATTGCAAAGCAATCGACTGTATCGGATTGGGCTGTGTAATATGGACCTTTTTTTCTTCTAGCTTTAGCAATTTGCTTGAGCTATTGGTTCATGTGAGCTTTTTTTATAATACTTGCTACTGATACTGCTATAAAATATATCTGTATATGCTTGAATCTGTATAAAATATAAGGTATTTAAGATTATTTTTAAATTGCTAATCGCAGGTCGACAACTGGTACTAACACCTGACGTAAAATGCAGTTTCGCTTGAATTTCGTCGGTGGCATGTTAAATAGCGCGCGTGAATTTTAATATGTTTTGTTATTGTGTTTACGATGAACTTTATAGTGATGCGATCTATCGATATCAACAGACAGTACCTGTTCAACTGTAAATAAAAATTGTTTTGTCAGCAGTTAAATCAAAATGTTCTTTGTTGACCCAGTCATTGCGATCATTTTTGTTTACTGGACTATACCAGTAAACCCAACGTGCACTCTCTGTTCCCTCCTTATTATAATCCGATGGGACAGCAATCCGATATGACTGGAAAGAGATCTGACACAGAACCAACGACTACAGTGATAGGCTTTCTTTACTATACGTTAATAAATACGAAACAAAACGCCAAAAAGGCAGTGAGGGAGTCGCAGCATAAGCACACTTTGCACCTCAACCTGTGCTTGCAAGTCAACTACCCCTCGGTTATGGAGATTGAATGTCAAATGTTATAGCGCCATGACCAATGTACTATTGCATATACATATAAACGCAATGTTGTTAGCGCGTTACGCATCAATCTACTGAAAAGTGATTTAACACATCAAAAATAAAAGTCATTTCCTAGCAATATTTTTGCTCAATGTTTTAAGATTTGATTTGATGAACAGAATGCTTAAATGACGGTTTGGTGATAGAAACTTTAACATCCCGTTACTATCTGTAAAATTACTTGATTCTTCATCTACAAGCTACAAACTACCTCAGAAGTTGCTTTGAATTTTTCAAAGGATTTGACAGACGTAATCATTAGAAAAATTACAAACTTACTTTTTTGAATCAAGTATCGATAGCTCTTTGTACTGACAAAGGACTATCGATACTTTTGGACATCACTACAAACTCCCTATCAAGGGCCACATCATGAGATGGCAACACATTATTCACATCAAGTTTTATGATGATCACGCGAAGGTATGCTTCTCATTTGGAGGACAAATGGTAGGTACCATTGCAAAGGGTCTTATTTATTTACGTCGTAATTCTTTTATTACGTCGTTACTGAAATAAAATGAAGAGAAAAATAACACATACGAAGCGAAATTCTTACGTTTTAGGGTCGGACTCCACCAAAGCGGAGACGAGCGGAGCGGAGAGGAGACGTGCGGAAACCGACCAATCACATTAGTTGAAATCTACATCACGTTTCTGTTCTCTCCTGTGATTGGTCGAATCATGTACATCTCCTCTCCGCTCTGCTCGTCTGCACTTTGGTGGAGTCCCGACCTTACGGCTAACCGTAAGGCCTAAGCTCTTGGCCACAACCTGCTCGTTCAATGGATACGCGTCTTGTGACAGTGACTGCGACGAAAATGAAAGAAAAAAAGTTGCTGTAGCTGCGGAGAAAAAAGTTGCTTAGACCACAAGAAACTACAATGCAGCTTGTAGACCGACGACGGATATGAACAGATGACCGCGCGCGTCTTTTTCGGCACAAATCACGTCACCCCAGGCCGTGAACGGGCCATAAGTGTGCAACAAAGTCTTACCATATTGCAAGAAAAGCCAACAATTTCACAGCACAAATAATCAATTACTTGTGATGTGAAATTCATAGCGATCGAGCCATTTCGTCAATAGTTAGGTACTTGCAATTATGATTGTTTTCCCTTTGATTGCCGCCTAAGTAGACCAAAGTCTTTATCGAGACGATTCATCTGTGAACAATAATGATTCTCAAACTACTTAAATTTCGCAAATTTCGCGGCGAATTACGCATTTTTGACATAAGACCGAAGGCGAAGCGGTAGACGTCGAAGAAAATGGCGGGAGGAGTTTGACAAAACCAGCAACTACTGGCCTAATTTAGCCCTGGACCAAAAGAGCTGCAGGTCATGGGGAGGGGATATTGTCCAGTAGTGGGACAACGTGGGCTAATATTAACACAAAATTATTTATAAAGCTATACTTCTATACTATATATATATATATATATATAGGTATATATTATACTAAGCTGAATAAAAAAAAACAATTAAAATTCGAAATCGAATGTTGCACATTTTTTAAAAGAAAAATCTCACAGGTATAATGTAAAGAAAGTTTCACTCGGATATCTCACACCATGAAGGTTTAATGTCAATTCAAAGTATCTATTACTATAAAACGGCAATTTCACACTTTAACCCCTATTAATATCAAAGAAATTCTGATCAATCTTTGATTACCACTTATCAATAAGCCGACGGCGGTACTTGCTATATCCCAATACTGTGTTAAAAAGCCGTTAAAATGCCTAGCTCTAATAATAAAAGCCTCCATAACAGCTTAGACCGTACGGCACTTACTGAACGATAGTAACTCGTAACATCATTCAAACCATAACCTTACCTTCATGACATGGAACACAGTTTTGAGCGTAAGATATGATAGGTAAGCATTATTCCCAAAGATAATGAAAATCGCGTTAATTGAACTGTGGTTTGATAGTAAAATATTTATCGTCAATAACGATTCTTTTACCTACCACTTGTAGCGTTTTTATGGCCAAACTGGGTACTTTGTTATATTAATTTAGTGTTATCTGGAATCCCTGAAGTTGCTTTTATCGATAGTAAAATACTTATGTACCTAGATGTAAAGCAGTGAGGTTTACCTATGGTTAGGCCCATCGTACAGGACACTACGATAGCAAGCGCAAGACGCAAGCGTATATGAACTACCATTGAAATACTTTTGCTATGACATTCTGGCCACTTATTGGTGGTTCGGCTAGAATCATCTTTATAATACGGGAGGTATCGTTCATCTGACGAAGTCTTTTTATACCGGATGAAAATCATAATTGTCAAATAATAGTTTAACCATAGCACAGCAGGGATTTGCGCGTCAGCTGCTCCGGAAGTGGAGGAATCCAAAGTTACAGCATGTCGAAGTTGTTAAAAAAATGATAAAAAAAAAGCAATTTCATGACGCGCCAAAACCTTATAGGACGATTATTGGGGTCAACGAATACAGAATCTAAATCATTCAATTGTTTCTTAATTTCTTATTAGGATCCACAACTTTCGCTACCCCCGATTCAACCGCACTTGTATAGGTAATACCGCTCCAGGTTGGCCGAATTAATGAAAACTTGCTCAATTGAACATTCATAGATGATACCAAGGGGTATAAATTTGATGTTGTTCTAGAACCGATGGGACAGTGACTATAGTCTGTTTTTTAATCTCTGAGACTAAAATGACATTACGTGGGTTGCCAGTTTTTTGCAATTCTTAAATAGTGATGTGCCTCTACCGTAAATTGCCGTTAATAAAATGAAGTAGTATCGTTTTTTGTATAATAAGTTATCCTATTTGTATGGTGCCAAGTTCAAATAATTGCCGTTTTGTACGAAAAGGGTATATATAACCGTATTATCGTGTACAAGAACAACACTGATAGCATCTGCAATTTTTTCTAATCGTCTACTAAATATAAAAAGTTACGATTCAACAAACCGGTATCGTATGTACAACGCTACACAAAAGAACTGGCATCATTTTTTCTAAGTTTGACATTTGCATGTGTCAATTTAGTGTCAGGTATTAAAAAACAGACTTTATGTGTGAACGTGTCCTGCGTGTCCTGTTATCTGCATGTTACAGGAAGGAACAGAATTGAAACGACTGATGGCAGCGAACTCGTAGCCAACTTCTAATCAATTCAATTACCATCCGCTAGCAACCAAGATGTACCAAGAAAGATATAAGACCAAAGAAACGATTGATGTACTGTGTGAAGGATGATATGGCTAGAAAGGAGATGATTGCTGAGAGGACGAGTAGTAGAAAACTGTAGAAGAAGAAGACATGCCAAAACAAATAAATTGGAATAAGGGCAGGAGACTGATGATAAAGCTACTAAGATGTACCTGTATAAACCTAGGTATATCTTAGCCCATGAAGAAATAAACTAGTCAGGGTTTAAAAGCTAGTCCAATTCAGTTACATATAGTGCCGCATGTAAGAGACTACTGTAATAAATATGGTTTGATTTTGATTGTGATAATTGAAATGATTTTGATTTGATTTTTAATTTTGAATTATCTAATATGATCGTTTGGTGTATTTAAATTTGATTAATTCCGTTGTATTTATTTGTGTGTGATTTTGTATTTATTATTGAATAATTCAAGATGTTATCTAATATGGGTTATGTGGTACCTGAACTAAATAAATAAATTCAGTGTACAACAGATACAGATGACATCCAGTTAAACTGGCAACAACGAAAGTAACAAACAGTTACTGTCAACGGTCTCGCTGGGTAAATATGTAGGTAAAATAGTGCGATTACTTACTGAGATTGTGGGAATCCGGTTGTGAATAGCTGTTCGGTTCCATTAGCTTATCTTCGTTGACCTACATCGTTGTTCTAGGGGTCACAAGGGCGGCTGTTTAGCGTGGAATTCCAGGTGTGATGGGTCGAACTTGTTACTGTTGAATATTCCATTAGAATGTCCCTATAAGGACATACACTGATCTTATTGGTGAGGATCTTCAGAAAAGTCAGGTGCGTAGTACTCGCAACCAGCGTGTGTGACCAATTGTATGAACGTCGAGGAGGCAAAAGGAGTATGTAAAGATCGTAGCATGTGGCGTTCTGTTCTGTCTGCCTACCCCCATGGGAAAATAGTGTGAGTTTATGTATGTACATATGTTATGTCTATGTACGAAGTAGTAGCTCGGATTTTGGAAGTGGGCAGTGTGCTATCCCTGTGTCTCGGCAGTTATTCCTGCATGAAGAGAAAGTGCACCGGTGCTTGATTAAACATTTGTGCACTGTGATGTCTCCTGCGTTTAATGTACCACGTGTGTAACCTAAAATAACCATCAATGGTTAATCTCCGAATTTATTGACCGCCATTTCCACAAGTCGATCAGTATACTCGTAGTATATGTTCATAAATCTCTGCGTACTACCTTGGGCACTTACTGGCGTTATGTGAATTTTTAAATCGAATAAACTAATAACACTTTGCCCGGGAATTGAATCTAGTGCCTCACGCTCAGTCCTGAGATTTTATTTCAAAACCGGAACGGCTGCACCCCGCCGGCGGTAGAACCGGCTGCCGGGAATAAAACCTATATAAACAGCCGTCAGCCTATTTCTCTTTCATTTAGGTATGTTATAAAACGGGCCGGACTGGTTTGCTACCACTTCTTTTTTATGCAGTGTTGGTACTTTAGATAAATTACTGCAAATAGGGATTGTGTATATATGAAGGTTGAATGAAATAATTACATGCGATTATACTGGAAGCACTTTCCAGGATATTAAGTAAATATCTGCTTGTTGGAGAGCTTATTCAAGAAAGTATACCATAAAAAAAAAAACCTGTTAAAGAGAATTAATTATTATCTAGTTCTTTCTGATAGAAGAAAGAAACAAGACCAAAATAAAGAAAGAAAGAAAAAAAAAGTATTTATTAGTCTCGCACTTGCTAAAACAAAATGGTAACCTAACAATAAAACAAGATTAAAAAAATGTAAAACTTAGGAACAAATTAAAAAAAAAGAATAGGATAAAATATAATCAAATTAATAGATAAGATATAAGATTGAAATAAGCATACAACAAGACTCTGCTAACATTTATTGAATTGGTGGTGAGGATATAACCAACTGATCTGAAAAACTGGCTGCTTTACATGGCTACATATTCCCACATTAAGCCATTGAAATCACACAAATCGTCAATGAAAGAAAAGAGGAAAACAACCGTATTTTATAAATATATTCTGCAGAATATAAATAAGTTCCGAACGTATATTATCGAAACCCGCCATATGTAGCGTTTAATCGAACTATTTAGCCACTGTCCCACCGAAAGATTCTTCTGTAATCAGTTTGCACCATTATTTCCTTTGATAATTAAGAGATAATTATTAATTCTGATTCATATCATAACTTAGTTTTACTCAAACCGCTTTTATTGTTTTAACGCACATGAATTCAACCCAAACAAGGTGTTTATTGTTCGGTATTTTCGCAACTATCACTCTGATCCTATGGAGTGAAATAGCAACAAAAAACCGTAACAAAAAACGTACTTAAAACTCGGTTTTTTAAAATAAAACTTGACAACTTTTTTTTTAATTAGACACGCCTGGAAGTGACAAATCGCGTTCGAATAAACGGGAAGTGACATTGATAATGATTTTCATATCAAGTTACTAGCTTATGCCAGCGGCTTGACCCGCGTGGAGTTCGATAATTGACCAACGGTATCGTCCTACCGGGACAAAAAGTAGCCTATGTGCTCTTCCAAACTATAATCTATCTCTGTGCCAAATTTCATCCTGATCCGTTCAGCCATTCTGACGTGATTGAGTAACAAACATCCAGCCATCCAAACTTTCGCATTTATAATATTAGTACCTATAGATAGTATAGATAAATCACTTCAAATACTGTTTCACACCTATCTTATATCTCAATGCTGACCTGTCACAATACACATCCTCGCAATGTGTATATAGGTCGGTAAAGCAGTCACCACAAATCTAAACGGGCCAGCATAGTAATAGGTACGCCCCACACTGGTCCAGCATCGTCCATCATTTTAGAGTAACGGTACCCAACGGTGGGAACGGGAGTATGTTTGCAACGATGTAAGTAATTCATTGGTGTTAATTGTTTATTTGATTAATAGTTTTACAGGCTCGGAGGGCAATGAGAATGCTTGCTTGGGAATATAATTTACATCATCTAGATGCAATTAGGTAAGATGTGAAACCACTGTCTTTATTTTTGTCTTCATTTCCATTTTAATTGTGTCTAGTATGCATACTAATGGTGAAAGAAGTCAGCATGTAGTAGTCGGCATTTCCTAGAATCAAAATTAGAAGATATAGAAAGAAAGAAAGAAAGAAAAAACGTTTATTGGCACACGCCACAAGTACACAATAAAAAATATAAAAAAACAAATATAAAATAAAATTTATAACTAACCAAGAAATATTGTGTGACTCACGGCTGCGCCAAATAGGCCCAGTTCAGCAAAAATGCCGGACAACTAGTGCCCGACGCTGGTTTTCAACTGAACCTATAATATGGTGAGTGTGCGGATGTCAATAGGTTTAAGTAAATAATTATAAATAAATATTGTGAAAGATAAGATAATAACAAATAAAAATAAAATAAAATGATGGTAACGGCGGAATAACAACTACAAGACTATATGACCAAGAGACTATATGTGATCAGCACTGAGTCCGCGTGTTGAATTACAGAAAACTCCCTTTACCAGAGGAGGACTTTATCATGGCAGAGAGGATATAAGATGATTATACCATCTTACAATATTCATGTAGTGATAGCAATATTTTTCGCTTACAGACAGTGCACTGCGCATTAGTAAATTAACATCTGTCTTGTGTCATCAAAACAGATTTTCTTAGTTAGGGTTCATTCACATAGCTTCCGTCATAAATCACGATACGTCATGATGGATGGACGTTCACATTGCATACGGAATCGTGTTTTATCACGGTCAGGCAATAAAAAACGAATTGATGTTCACATTAGTTTGGTAATTTTTCGGGAGCGAGCAAATCAGCGAGTCAGTCACAAAAAATTCAAGATTCTTGTTTGTTTGACGTACGTGATTTTCAAAAGACGATACGTGATTTAATACGTGGTCGTCATCTTTCAAGATTCGTGTTGCGTGTGGACACGGGCATTTAAAAAACATTGCCGCAGTCAAAAAAAATGACGGATCGAGAAAAAAGACAATACGTCAAAAAAAAAAACGAATAGTCCTCATGTGAACGGGCTGTTATAGTTTCAGGTTTTCAATCAAAACTAGAGCTTTTCTCTTGGAGTCTATGTTTAAGTTTCAATAGAAATTGAGCTAATAATTATTGTCTCGACTAAGGTACACGTAGTCCCACACAGAATAGCTCTGTTTTGCAATCATAACATTCCCAGCCATGCTAACGATTGTGTTATGATACTGTCATTTGTAGATCTATGCTAACGAGTTCGTGCTATGATATCTATGATGAGTCATTATCAGACAGGGTCTCACGACAAATGAACTTCAGAGGTATTTGATCTAGAAATTATGAGAACGTTTGTTTATATATGTAATGGAAGTGGTATTAATGTCAATGGGTTCTATTGCTAAGCGGGCGATTTGTTTTTTTTTTTCTATTAACTGAATACAAATCTAGAATCCAGAGAGCCTTTGCAAAATTACATCGTTTTAGTTATTTTATGATAATGTGTAGCAGCAGTGGATCAGTGAGTAGAGGCCCAACTTTCAAAGTTTTATGTCGGTTCGAAACCAAGCAGGCGGTTTGTGTAATTAATTTCATCAACACTGCTTTCAAAATGGTGAAAGAAAATGTCCGGACATGACATGATATGACATGAGATTAGGGCTCTCTGCCTCTCACACAAATAAATTCTGTATCCCAGCTGTGGGAACGTTAAAGACTGATTATACTTATGCAAGGATAATGTCAAGGAACGATATAAAGATAACATCACGCCTTGTAATCTCGCGGGGGTGTACCTAACAAGTAAACTCAGATTTCGACAATAATGATTAAGTACCATGTAGTAGGGGGCGAGCCCATTGTTTTCAACCGGGCATAAGTCCAGACTGCTACTGAGAAATTCCTGATGGAAAACCCCAATAACACATTTACCGACCCGAGAGTCGAACGCAGAACCTCATGCTCAACAGTCGCAGTCGCTAGACCAACGATGTAGTCCAGGTACAAACGAATAAAAATATTTATCCATCACATAGACCACCTAAGCGAATAAGCTCCACAGCAGCCACCCAGGTAATCAGAGATCTAGCTCAATTTGCAACTAGACATCAGTACAGGATACAGTTAATATGCACGAACATTATATGTGTGTGGTTTGTGCCGCCCTTTTCCCTTCTTGAGCAAGTAAAACTTGGAGTAATAACGATATAAGTGACTTTAACGTCATTTGTAACTGAAACGTCCCACGCTATTTCCTCCCTTGTAGGAAAGAGTTGATGAAACGAACGCAGAAATCGGGAAAACTTAAATAAAAATAATTATTTCGTTTAAAAATAGATGGAGAACAGATTTACCAACAATGGCATTCGATTTATACAAGCAGAAATAGGAATGAGTGGTAGTGGGCAGCATAATAAAAGAAGAATGAAAATGTAATTTTATTTATCTCGCATGGGAGGAAACAGGATTAAATTACAATAAAACAAAATTACCTGTGTGAAAAGTAAACAAATAAAATAAGTCCTGTACGAGGCCAAAACGCCCCTATGTCAGCATGATAATAAATGATAATTTATGGAGATGCAAAACAAAACGACAAACAAAATTAAATTAAAATATTTCTTCATACAGTATAATACATTTATAGAAGCAACAGTTATAAAAAGTAGTAAAACATCTCAAGATTTCCAACCCACCGCACACGCCATTTATTTCACTATCTGACAAACAAATCATTACTCTTTGTTAAACATTAAACTATAAAGTAGCAAACACAATAATAAATAAAAGTTTATCATGGCAAGCAAGCAGCTGTGGTCAGAGGAAATGGCTGATGTAGATAACTCTATTTAATGTCCGATGTCGCAGTATTTTTATACCACCTGCCGCTTCAAGACTATTAAATGGGTCTTATTCTTGCATTGATGGGAAGTAAATAAGTTGGTTTGAATTGAATTTAGTGGCAAGCCTAGTGTGAATTCAAGTGTTATTCTTTTACAATAGGGTAAGAAAGGTCTTGAAGTACCCATGGCTAAAGCTAATTGGGTTTTTCCATTTCTAATAAACTTTCTAAGCTTTGGTGAACAAGAAGTCAACTTTTTTGACGTTAACTCCGAAAGTACATTTAGAAAAACTTATGTGTAGTAGAAGATTCTCCTTGCAATGCTTTGATAATATTATGTATATCTTTTGGATTATGGGCTCTTGTCCCAGGTACCCATAGTTCTTTGCCCATTCTCCTTTTTACTAGTAGCCCAGTGTTCTGACTTCTACTCAGTTATATGAATTGGCTCCACTGACTCTGAGTATAGTTAAAAGGAGAATGGGCAAAGAACTTATATATATATATACATATGTATACATACTATATGTATACAGGGACTTACAGTCAGTATAAAAACATGGTAAGCTAGTGCCTGCGACTATGAAACAGAAGCGTGATGTTAACGGTCTAACTTAGCCATCATGATACAATACTGACCAACTTTGGCATCCATTAAAGTAGCATGAATCGGCAAGTCGAACGAATTACGAATAGGTACAGTGCGATGAATAAGACGTTACTCTTTTATATTAAGTTCCATCTCACTGAACTCGTTAACCAGTACTTTAACCATCCAACTTTTACTTCTAATAACATTCAGCCCAAGATTACTAAAGGCAAGTACTTCACACTTTGAAAACGGATAATTATATTGAAACTTTTAGAAAGCTTCTGTTAAACTGTTCGGTGATAATGATTCTGAATATTTATGGCTCATTTCTGTATTGTCATTTTGTTGCTTTCCGATTGCTTTTGGAAGGTCTGCGTAATTTTGTTGAAAGAGAAATTGGGATGACTTGGCTGTCTGTTTTTGTTTGGTTAGAAAAATACAATCATCCGAATCACCGAACAAATCATAAAGGTGAAGTCGTTTTTATTTCCGTATT
The DNA here is from genome assembly GCA_964057025.1 of Standfussiana lucernea. Lineage (NCBI taxonomy): Eukaryota > Metazoa > Arthropoda > Insecta > Lepidoptera > Noctuidae > Standfussiana > Standfussiana lucernea. The sequence goes on from OZ059797.1 coordinate 14,632,900, forward strand.
TTTTTTCTTGTAAGACCTTTTTTGAAGGCATACTGCTAAAAAAAGAAATACAAGAGTCAAGCATGAAATTCGACGGCAAGTTATGTAAATAAATAATTAAACGTCACATCATGTTATTATTCATTTAAAATGCGTCGGTACCAAGCATTTGAACATTAATAATGAATAAATATCAAGAAGAACACATTGACTTTGCACCCCACCATGCATATTAATGAGGCTAGTGATGCACCATGCACCCAACTTTCTTTCGATATCGATGATACCAATTAGTTTTATACCGAAAATTAATCGATTACTTCAAAGCGAAAGTGTCGTAGAAAATTGTTATTGATTGAAGCGTTGGGTGATAAATAAAATTGAGTAAAAATTTTACGGTTTGTTTCAAGATAATCGTTAATTGAACGTGAAGTAACCTATCGATTTGGGAATCTGGAGTAAAAGGGAAAACAGAAATTAGGTAGCCCAAACTGAGAGAGTTTTTCGAAACTAACATTATAAAATGCAGATCAGAGGTTCTATACTACACAGTGACATTCTATTGGCAGTAATGGTAACGGAAAAGAAACAAAAAAATATAGGACTGATATAATAAGTTACCAAAAGCCAATGTGAAGCCGCTTGCAAGTCATTTCAGAAATAAGAAACGCTTGGAAACGATTGCTACTTATCTAGACAAAGGCTTAGGCCTCGAGGTGTATCTGAGATAAAGTTTCAACAGCTTTACAGTTAAATTATCATATAAATATCATCCAGCAAATGAAAAAAAGAAGAATTACCAAATATATATTCCACGGCAAATTCAAAGAGATCTTTTTTGTTTAAAAAGAACTGATAACCTTCCTTTTTTATAAGAGTCTCATGTAAAGCATATTTAATAGTTAATTAACCAGCTAATCTTCTGTTAAATGTTGTCAGTTAAGAGTTAATTAAAAGGTCTTAATTGTAATTTATTGAAGTCTTTATTTCTGAAGATAAGGTTTTATGAGATGAATATCTCATTCTGTAGCCGCCACTGTACCTAACCAACGATATTTTTTGTGGCACTGGGAAAATATATGTATATCTATGCCTTTAATATTATATTATTTTATTAGCTAGCAGTATTTTAAGATAGAAAGAGTAGATGATTATAAATTTATTATAACTGGTATATGAAACTTCACATTTTCTTTCGAGAATTAATCACTGTAGGCATTGCATACTGGCAACCAGACAGTGAAGGCTTACCAAAGCAGAATAGAACAAATTTAAAAGGAAAATACGTTAAAACAAAAAAAAAACTGAATTTAGTAAACAAATTCACGTCTGTTCCTCCGAAGTACCCATAGTACACCGACATTTCACCATGTACGTAAATTCCTATATCCCATGTAAAAAATAGGCCTTATTAAATGTATTTTACATCGGTAAAATAATGCCTTTTCTCGTTTAATAAATGAAAAAAAAAAATAAGCTCAATACATTATAATTAGCACGTCCATCCCTAGTGGTTCTCATGGAATGCTTCACGCTATGCGCACACGACGCGGCGTAAGCAGTTATTAGCAAAGGGCAATGCTTTAAAAAAACAACTATCTACATGGTAGATCTTGAGCATTCTTTTTATTAACCTATGCAGGAATTTCTTAGTTAAGTATAGGAGCTCGTGTTAAAGTGAGGAATCAAGTTTTATATTTTTTGTTACAGTTTAACGCTATTATAGAAATATCTAATGCTCGTACCGGTTAATAAACATACTCGATTTTCATTGACCATAACCCATATATTTTTATGTACATTTTAAACAGACTACAAATAGAACTAAAATAATAATAAAAAATACACATTAAACAAACTAAAATACAACGAGGACACTACGACACATAGTTAATATTTAGAAAATGTTGATAAAATTAAATTATAAGTGATTTTTATTTTAAAAACCAGTATATTTAAATGACTCGTTTTATTTAAACAAATAGAGTTAAGCTGTAAGTTTTCTAAAACAAAGCTCCATTATGTCTTTCTGTTGGTGAATCTACAGACAGTCAAAAAAGGCTAACGTGCATTACGAATACTCAGAATCGGAACTAAATCTGTATGCCATGCACATTGCTATTATGTATTTGGTCCGTGCGAATATCGATCCTGCGTCCCTTTCACAGAACAACAATCGTTTAGGTCAAAATAAACATAAGGTCTGTTACTCAAACTTTACGTTTAATTTTTAGAGGATTACTTAATACGGTTGGTATTTACTCAAGAAGGAGGTACATAATTTTTATGCTTAAATAATTATGTTTAACGTTTTTAACCCATCAATAATTGAAACCACTGCTATTAAATAAACTAAATAATAAGTTGGAAGTCGTTTTGAATCTAAACGTCTATGGCATAAACGAAAACTTGTAAATAAAACAAGGCTCGTGACAACACATAAACATCCAGGCTTTTTTATCGATTTCAACAGCGTTGTTGCATCTAGCCATTTTCTATAACAACGTCAAAACAACACCCATTCATGCTTCAACAACTAAAGTTTGGTAACCCTACTCCCATTATTAAGAACAATGGCGAATTAAAGTAGGAAGTGTCGTTTCGCGGTACCAACACAATAGGTGGTTCCTGGGACACCACAATGACGATCGTTACCGATTCATTACCAGAACAATGTGTACCCAGAATCGACCCGAACGAGAATCGATAACGAAATAGATCTGGTATCGGATATTCGGATTTAGTGATGGGCGCGGCATCTTTCGGTACCGATACCGATGATTGTTGAGTGTGATGGACAATGTAATGCTTGATTTTATCGGTATGGTAATGATTGAGTTTTTAGATGATAAATAATAGATGATTGATTCACCTGTGTGATTTTGATTGATGAGTTGGTAAATTGGTTGAAGTTTTAAGTCGTGTAAAATGTCATCAATTATTGATTGTGATCTGTTAATATGACGTTTTGTAATAGTAGGTGAAAGTTCCAACGTTTTGGTATTCTTTTAAAAGTGAACAATCACAATAGATTTAGATTGAAAAAAAAAAACACTCGGTTAGGCAGAAGTGTAAGTGGTAGTAGATGCATTCACATTTTGCCAGTAATATTTAAGTCCCAAGGGCCAAGGGTCCGAAAGTCTGACAACCAGTCTTACCAAGGGGTATCGTATTACCTAGTACGAACTGGGTTGTGGAGGTCAGATAGGCAGTCGCTCCATGTAAAATACTGGTATTCAGCTGTATCCGGTTAGACTGGAAGTCGATCACAACATAGTTGGGAAAAGGCTAGGCAGATGATGATTTAAGTCCCAAGGGGCGAGCGTATTGCCTTGAATCGGTAACAAATGCAGAAACTGGCTGATACTGAAGAAATCCTTTAGGAAAAATCTATTAGGTAAATACTTTATCCGACCCAGGAATCGATCTCAAGAACTTACTCAGTAGTAGCGCCTGCTGCCATTTGGCCAAAGAGGTAGTCATCAAACTAGGTCTACGAAGAAAAACAACGATAAAATAAAGCTCGCAATAATAACGATCAGTTGAAGTTGTAATAAAGATTGATCACTTTATTGTTGCTTCAATTACCGTGCAAAAACTAATCACAAATACGGGACATGATTATAGATCATTCAGTGCATTAAGATTATTATCAAGTTAGTGTAAATACTCAATTAAAACTAGAGTAGATTGCTGGGGCACAGGCCTTCTAAGATCTCTGTGAGAAGGAGCCGACCACGACCCACCACGCGGGCCCAGTACGTGGATGTCATGTCTTTAAATTCAAGGACATGCCGGTTTTGTCAAGATGGTTTCCTTCACCGTTATGGTGAAGATGATAAGACCCAAACAAAGTTAAATTGCCTGCCTATGATCGAACTACTTGTAAGTTGGGGAAGTTACCACTGGTCAACCCTTAATCTTCATCTCATCATCATCACGTGATAAGATCTCCGCACTTTGTGTTACCCAATTAAAAGGTATAGATTAAATTAGAATTAATATGCAAAACCATGGCGTTATATCACACGGTATAATTCCAATGAAACGCTCTTAGTTAATTATCATGTAACAACCATAACATTTGACATAACTTAAATAACATGCCTATTCATAACATCAATAAAAAATCAAAGTTCTTTAGTCGGTCAATGTATATGTAGATTAATGAAATTCAAGTTTGGTACTTTAAATTCTGTAGCAACAGCAACACCAAAGTTATGTACAAAAGAATTTTAAGAAGGTAGCCCGAAAATTTTAATTGATTGTATTCAAAATCGTCACACAGTGGGTGGGTGGGTCACAGAGGCAGGCCCAAAAAAACGCTGGCGTGACGATTTAGACTTTTCCCTGACTCTGGCCAGAGAAGGTAAACCACTGAGATAGTTAAAATCCAGCAGTGGGACAGAATAGGCAAAACCAAATAAAATTGAGTTTGAGTGGTAGTAAGTTAAAACGAATTGAAGAACATGAAAAATACTATTCATTATTTCTTTAGTCTAATGATCGGAAGGGCGTACCGTTGAACATGGAGCCCATGGTTCGGTTCTCAGGTTGAAAAAGTGATATCGGCTTTTTATTAGAAGCAGTTTGGTGTCTGAATTTGCGCGCGATTGATGGCTTTAGGCACGCTCTCCATTAAATGGGACTTGGACAAGACATAACCTTTCGGGTAAATGACGTGGTGTTTATATACCTCATGCTCGGAAGTTGCGCTTGCGGCTACTGAACCAACGACTTAGTCATAAAATTTATAATTTAAGACTAACTCGTTGATTTAGTGTGGTACTTACTCGTAAAACTGAAAACCTCATTTACGTAGGTAAACAAAATAAACTCGTAACTTAAACCGGGTGTGAGTGAATCATTACTACTACTCGTATATCACAGAGTAACTTATAATGTCGTATATGTCAAAATGACGTTTATTTCCTAGTGCAGGTAATAAACACCCACTGCTCCATAAGATCCCATTGTTGGCCTAATTAACCTTTCTCTTCATCTAAAACGGTAGACATAACATCATGCCTGTTTACCTTAGGATAAGCCATGGATGTGGCAAGATTTTCGAGGGTTTCTGGGTTTATGATTACATTTTTTCGTAGAGGTTAGGTTTTAAAAAAGATTTTTAGTCGCTTGTTTTTGGGCGCGTGATACATCCTTATTTGGCCCTTTGTGTATAATTACCATTTTATTCTCTTTCGATTTGAATTTCATGATAGAAAAACCTAATAATACTTTGCTTGTTGTTTGTTTATATTATTATTCTTTTTATCTTCTTATTCATGTTGTTGTAATTGAAAATATTGTGTCTACACTGTATCTTTAAGCTAAGTAATCTGTGGAAACGTCGTGGATTGTACATTAGCCCACTGTTAATTTGTAGTAATATCTACTGTTATGTACTTTGTACAATTGTTTGTTTTCCCTAAAATAAATAAATTTTCCAGCGAATCTAACCTTCTTGGCCAGCAGTAATATTAACGACCACTTGACAAACGAGATAGACATCTCATTGTTGACCAATAACCTTTCTCTTCATCTAAATCCTCAAAACATTATGGTTTATTTTTATATACAGCAAAACTTAATCCATTCCCACGTTTTAAAATAACTGGAGCTCTCAAAAACCGTTGCGTGAAGCATGCACGTTGATCGATATGAAACGAGATCAATTTTGTGGGGCGATCACTGAAACCAGTTTTTTATCGGCCCCGATAGGAAGTTGGTAATCATTATGTTTGCAAGTGTTGGTATTGGTATCGAGATACCAGATGTAAATTATGGTTATCCCATCACTATGATGCGTGAAGGCAATTTATCATAGATGCAATTGATTTACTAACAATATTTATTGCTTTTCATAACTTAATGTATTTTTTAATTAAATAATAATATGATTGGCAAATTGGTTTCTAAAAATAATTATCAACGGTTATTTACACAAGGTTTTACGGTCGAAAATTGCTTACTATGAAGAAGTAATGAAAAGGATGTTTTAAATTAATTATTACTATGAAGTGGAAAGTAGATGGTTTCTTTCCCGAGAGAAATCTGTTACGTTAAAGATAAAATCATAAATCTAACCAATCGTCTACAAATATGTATTAAAATTCACTTAGATATTATGGCCAAGTCATTACTACGAGTATAGAAAATCCCTACTGTACAGTGCTTTTTTTATCAGTGTTTGAATATTATTGAACTGATTATAAGTAGGCTACTATATGGGAGCGATCGGCAGTTTCCTTTACTTTGTAAATAAACTGTGATCTGTTTGTGTGTGTGATAGGCTCGCCCCCTATTACATGGGAATATTAAACATAACTGGCGAAATGAGGGTGTACTATTAGGTACACGTCTGCCTAACCCTTCGGCGATTACAGGCTTGTTGTCATGTGCGTCAAACTGTGATCAAATAACTAAAAATCCTCTGTACTTTGCTTCAATTTTAAATGACTAAAACGTTAAACCAACGTCCTTCGACACAAAACCTACGAAAGATATCCTCCCACCCACCTCTTGTACCAGGACAATATGAAAGATAAGAGCCTAGGCTCTCCCGAAACAATAGCCAAGCCTCTAAGGTCACCAAACGAATGTCAGCCAGGACAGAACATCAGACACAGACACTGCCAAACGAACAATGGCTCTTTGTCAAATGTTCCCACCCGGTAATAGTATAACTGTTTTAGTAATGACGGGTAAAAAAGTGTTTAGTAGAAATAAATTAGTTTTAGTTAATGGTAAAACAGGAATTTAATGAAGTGTTGTAAATTGGTGATTTGATTTTTAAGTGGGTTAGTTAAATGTTTACTTTTTTTTAAATCTTGTTTTATTGTCAAGTTACCATTTTGTTTTGTCCAGTGCGAGACTAATAAATACTTTTCCTTTCTTTCTTTCAAATGTTTATCTACTAGTAGTCTAGAAAACTGCTAAGGTAAGAATTCAGAAATGCTATATTTTTTTTATTTTAAGTGGCGCAGCATCATGCTGAGATAGGGGGCTTGTACAAAACCAATTTAGGTCATTTATGTATTCGTTTTATTAATATTTTTTTAATTATCATTTATTTTTATTGTATCTCATGTGCACAAGTCCTGTGTGAGTCTAATAAATATTTTTCTTTCTTTCTTTCAACTCAATAACATATCTGGGATAGTATTAGAAATTATAGGTTTAAAGTCTCAATTGAAAAATATTGTTTTTATGGGTTAGTCACCAACTCGACACGAAAGACTGGACACACGTGTGTCCAGTTGGTGAAACTCAAAATTACTATCACTTATTATTTCGTCATCCGGACACGCCAAGATTTTTACGCGTGTCCAGATAGCGAAACTTAAATTAAATCATTTCCATGTTTCGCCAACTGGACACACTCAGTTTTTTTTTTTGCAAAAAGCGGTACAGTCAGGTTAATAATCGCCTCGATTCGATCTTTGCTTGACTTTTCTTTTGTTTTTTCTTAAGGAAATTCATAATACCCTGATTATGAATTTCCTTAATAACTCACTGCAGATCTCGAACTGAACTGAACTTAGATGATGAACCCCATTTAGACGATAATCTCCATAGAGTTTAAAATAAGCTACAAAAAACAGGAAGCCATTAAACCGCTAATGTATCGTTGTCAATTAACGTTGCCAGTGTAAAAATATAGAACAAGAAAAGTGGGTTACATACTACTCGGTTACATAGGAAACCCATTATTTTTGACAAGCTTTCATGCAATCCTGTTAGTTTTCACTTGGGAAAATGTACAAGTTTTACTCGTTCACCTAATTGGTTTTTAAACGTATATTCCTCGTGAATACGTCAACTTAGTAGGGTCTACATTGATATCTTACACTGAAAATGCGTTTCTGGATTAAAGGTGGGCAGATTAATTATAACTAAAAATGATTCTTATCATTATCTTTGCGTATTATTTAAAGAAATCTTTGTCCAAATTCAAATTGTCTAACAAATTATTGTCATTCATGAACAGGGATAATTCCTATGTCCAGCTCACGCAGGTCAATCATCTTCGCTACCAAGTTATCTGACAGATTTTTTTTAAAGATAGAACGTGCGGATTCTCAAACTTAATTTATACATACATATACAGATTTGAGTGAAAAAATGATACGTAAGATCAACGATTTTTTAATTCAAACACTGTTTTAAGCTTCCACGGTTCGTAACTGAACTTACACTATCACTTACGGAATATTATCTTCCGCGATTAATGTGTAAATTGAGCTCCCGATACTTCGACACTGTTGCAAGCGCCATGATCACGAGATGACTGGAAAATGCGGGTGGATGGTAAAAACGCGCAACAGCGTCGAAATATCGGGAGCTCAATATAAACATTAATCACGGAAGACATCCCGCAAGTGATACTGTAAGTTGACTTTTTAATTGTGGATTATCCCCGATGCAGATCGCATCGCTTAAGCGTGAATGCTTCCAAATACAGAAGAGATGGGTTTAATCCGTTACACCTTCCCGTTACATCTTAATATCACCGGTAGACCCTGCTAAGAATACCTACTAACTACGAACTTTGAGAAACACTTAGATAAAATAAGTAATTAAGAGACTTTTTCTTTAATTCCTGCATCGGTATGCAACTTTAAATCGTCAATTGCTGTTAATTTATTCTAAACGGTGTCGGACAGGTAATAAAATGTCGGACAAACGAGTTGTAATACTAAGTACTTACATATTTAGTAGGTATAAATGACACATGTCTAATGTCATTTACCCATAAAAATGTAACAGGCTTTGGAACATTGACGATTCGAAGCAAGCGATCTCATCAATTATGTAATAATGAGAGTCCACCAAACGGAACCATCACTCAGAAGAAGACATTTTTATCTAAAACGTCCATCACAGATCATCAAACAGAATCTACTATAGGAATACGAAAGTAATTTTGCACGGTTCTCATAATGACCTGACCAACATTATATCTGAACCTGAAAATAGACTGAGCCCTGTGAGTTTCTGCTCGGAGCAGTTGGATAGGAAACAACTGTTGATACTAAGCTAAGCGTTGGAAATCAAACAGTTCGCTTTCATTTAGGCATTCATTCAGGCGTCGCGGTTAACACTAGGTAAAAATGGGCACTAGTTTTAAATTACCTTTCAGCCAAGTGAATGAGTTTTAGCCGCTAAGCTGAGGTGGGACTGGGCTGGCCACGTCTGCGGCATGCGCAATAAACTGTTGGCTAATATAGCCACCTCGTAGAAGATGGCGGGACGAGCTGGACCAATCCAACAACCAGTGGTCCACCTTAGACCTGGATCGAAAAAACTGGAAGTCATGGGGAGAGGCCTTTTCCCAGCAATGGGATAACACAGAATAACAGTAAATTAAAGATCGAACCACTTTTCTCCCTGACTGTATGAGAATGAATCCAATAGAAGTCGAAACCAAGCCGCGCTATTGGTACGCCGCCGCGCCGTATAGTTTTGATTTAACTAGCAACACTACAATTCCCCACAATTCTGCCTGAATCGCACGACACGCCTCATTGTATTAATTTATTTCATGTTCCGCTTAATTGAATACAGGAAACTTTGTATGAATAAAAGATTTGTGTGTATCTTACCTTACTATACTTTAATAAATGCGAAAGTTTGGATGGATGGATGGATGTTTGTTACTCAATCACGCCAGAACGGGTGAACGGATCTGTATGAAATTTGGCACAGATATAGATTATATTATATATGTTTAATAAATAAAAGGGTAATCTTCGGAACTACTGATCCGATTCCGAAAATTCTTACACTAACGGGAACCTACATTATCATTGGCTATATTTAAAACATTCCCGTAGGATAATTTCAGACGACAACGCGAGCGAAGCCGCGGGTAAAACATAGTGTGTAAGTAGACGCAGTCAGACATAACACAATCAAATGTTTATATTATGTGTTTTTGCATGTTTGTTGCCAGTCTACTGACGCATAATAACTTGTTTGTTAGTTGTTAACTGAATGGCGATTTCCTTCATAAATCTCTGGAAAATATGGGTGAAGCCGTGGGGCATTTAAAAGAGCTTACAAGACAGTGACGATATTTAAGTGCATCCGGCTTACTCTTGGATGTCAACTGGTTGGGACGAGGTGACTGGTTAATCTTATCATCACAATATCAGGTATTTTCTTGTCAGTTTGGGGTGTCAAAAGAGGAGTCAACCGGCTTCTGAGGTTTGGTTGGAGTTTATTGAGGATATAGGTAGTTTGTTTGTTTACAAAGACAAAAGTCTCGGTTGTATTATATAAATTAAAGCCGCAAAATCTGCAACTCCTAAGATACAGGTCTGCGTACCCAGTTTAGGAGCCCGGAAAGCTGACAATAATTTGAAACTTGGTAGCACATCCCACTGTTTCCGTATTTTATGCACTGTGTTTTTGTTTTTTTGCTCCGGCACTTCTTCTTAGGCGTTTTGTGGGACCGCCTCATATAATTTTTAAGACACTCAAAAAGTGCTGATTATCAGCCTGATTTGAATAAATGACTAGATTTTGGTTTTAAAACCAGGCAACAAAAACTCAAGTTTAATACTAAATGAGATCATAGATAAAGTTGTAACAGCAGGTTATATTGCTTCATACATTCATGAAAAATGTCAAGGTGAACTTTTAGAACGTATAGAGAATACTAGCGACCCGCCCCGGCTTCGCACTGGTGCAATGCTGATACTAAATAAACATATTATAAACCTTCATCTTTAATCACTCTATCTATTAAAGATCTAAGCAAATATAGGGACAGACAGACAGCGGGAAGCGACTTTGTTTCAAACTATGTAGTAGTGCGTTTAATTGCTTACAATTTTAATTTTAATAAATTATGATTCATCAAGCTTTACTCTTCAAAAAATTCCATGACTGCTGCGATCATGGTCGAGCATGATGATGATGATGTAATGCAGGTATTCTTTTTCTTAGCGTGTCGATTTAAAACTAAATTGATTCAGCCCAAAATTTCGTATCAGCTCCTCCTCCATGTACAAACAACAAGATAGGCCGGACGCGTTATCAAGTACCCAATCGTCTGTGGAAGTTAGGTATACGAAACCTATTTTAAACCTGTTATAACACTGATTAAACAGTTCTTTCGTAGGATCTACTTCTATAAAACTACCTACTGACTAACCTAATTATATATTTCAACGTAAGTTTCCAAGTAGACCAAATCAATGTGCCCCAGTTAAGCTTTCCAAATGACATTCCGTAGAGGTAATCACATACCAATTGCAGTAATCTGGCGAATTATGCTTACATAGACGGAGTCTTAGATATATGATTTGCAAGTACCGTTCTCAGATTAAGAAGTAACGTGCTTAGTAATTTGGAAGTGGAGGAAATTGGGTTAATTTAAAGGCGGTCAGATATTAATTGAACCGCGAAGTATGGTCGAGTTATAACGTTACCTACATACATTTTCCCATGAAAAAGTTAGGCAGAAACTACTGAAAGCCACTTGCTACGATCCTTACGTTTTTTTATTCTGATAAGGCTTGCGTTTGGCCGCAACTCGCCTGATGTGAAGCGATGATGCGGCCTAGGGTGGAGCACACTTGCCTAGAAGAAACCGATTCACTCAAACCTTGGATAGATCCAGATTATTACGTATTTTTTTGCTTTGTTGTTAATTTTTATCATACACGCACGCCGGTTGCGCGTACGATCTATGTAGTTTCAGGATACTAAAATTAGTCTGTGATTCTTCTATTGGTAAAGGATTCGCTTACAGAGAAGACTCGATCTTCAACTGATATTTTGATCAAACAATTCGCTGCAAAATGTTAATCAACCACTCATAGACCGCGTGTGTGAGCAGAGGGTCTAGCAAAAATTTTAAGCGTTGCGAAATAATACCCCCGCCGTTCCCCAATTTTGTCAAGAGCGAACGAAGCGAGCTCGAAAATTTTGAGGACCTCGCTTCGGAGATGTTTAGATTTTCTTGTTATCATTTAAACAGCTATTATGTTGAAGTGATTTTGTCAAATTATGCATGACATTTTGAGATCGATCAATCAACAGCTAATTTGTTACAAGAGCGAGCGAAGTGAGCTCGAAAATTTTTAGCACCTTGCCTTGCCCTGGAGATGATAGATTTTTTTTATCCGTGTCTGTGATATGAATATATTAAGTATGAACAAGAATTCGGTCGTTTTCGGTGCTCCATCGATGACGGCGCCCACTGCGGTCGCACCGCTCGCACCGCCCGCCAGCAATGGCCAGCATGGACGATTGTGTAGCTATTAGTGGAACCATTTTGAACCAACATATTACTCCTAACATCTTGAAACGGTACTAGTGACTTCTTAAGAACTCCGCAAAAAAAAGACATGCATCTTTCTTTCATTTCCTTTTTCAATCAAATTGATAGTCATTTACGGTCGAAACAAAACAAAGGGCAAACCAATTTAGTTATTAAAAAAACCAATGATCGTAACAGTACAGAGATCGTGACGTTTTTTTTTCTAAAGCAAATAACTACACCCGTTACCAGGCGACCATAATATTGTAGGAGGTAGATGACCGTTACAAAAACAAATTGAACTGTTACCTTGGCAATTGAAATTGACCCTTATTGCTGCGAAAATAAGGTTTATGTTGACCGCAAATCGGAAACAGGTTGACAAAGTTAGGTTGTGTAGTTCGAAAAATGAATTGATGGACTGTTTTTGTGGGAGTGAGATTATGATTGACAGCAAAGTTAAGTTTGTTTGAAGTAGAATGCTTCTGTTGACTCGCTTCTTGTGGGTTCAACATAATGGTGTGTCGAACGGGGCAATCTGAACGTTTTTTATATTGTTTTGTTTAGTTTTTTAGGAGCATTGTATAAAGATAGAGACATAAAAACATATCTCTTTATCAAGTTTGCAAAAGACAGAAAATTATAAGTGAATATTATAGATGATTCAAGTTGGTAGTGGCTTTTTTTACTTTTATATTTATGCTACACCAGAGACATTTTCATCTAGGTACTCGTAATATTGTACAATAAGGTGGTAGGGACACCGACGCTTAAACGGTTACCACGTACTTACATCGTTCTGAACCCCCGCCCTCCACATAGAAATAGTTCGTTGGGTTATTAAAAAAAAAAAACTTTTTTGCAAAAAAAAACCGACTTCCAAAAAAAAACACTAAAAAAGTGGAAAATAACATTACTTTCGGAAGTCGGTGACTATGGTTTGTTTCATTGACTTTTTTGGCACCGACTTCCGAAAGTAATGTTATTTTCCACTTTTTTAGTGTTTTTTTTTGGAAGTCGGTTTTTTTTTGCAAAAAAGTTTTTATTTTACCCTTTTCAGTTATAGTATCACACACAAATCCTTGTCAAGTATCAATTTCGCAATTTCTTTTACTTGGATGAAATTTTTTCCAGCTATTTTGATTTCAAAACCAAACTGCTGAACCGATTTTGATGAAATTTCTATGGGACCAATCGGGAAGTAGATCCATTCAGATAAAAGAAGAATTTTTCAAATCGGTTCATAAATGACGGAGATATGAGGTAACAAACACAAAAAAAAAAAAAAACATACAACCGAATTGAGAACCTCCTCCTTTTTTAGAAGTCGGTTAAAAACAGCTGTTTCTTACAAAACTGCAATACCTAAACGGTCAAAATGTATGCAACAGACTGTTTTTTGAAATTGCTACTTTCGAAAATTGCTTCACTGCTATCCACTACTAACCGTTGAACAAAAAAAAAAATTGCACTACAATACACTACTAACGTTCATCTATGAGAAACATTCGGAAAAAACAGATTTTTCGCATTTGGGGGGACGACTTTTTTTTTTTTGGCATTACTACTTCAAAAATGGCTTCACTACTATCCACTACTAATCGAAATCTTCCGAAAAACCTAAAAAAAATCAATTTTTCCAAACTCGGGTGCCAAGTTCACACAGGTATGAAAAATTTCTGAGTTTTAGCATCGGTGTCCACCCTGTATAGAGTTTAAGTTTGTCAGGTTGGATGTAGTAGATAATATCCGAAACAAATTAGACTATGTTTGTAAAAAAATCCTCTTACTTATATCTACGAGCTACACTATCATCGAGTGTCATATGATATCATCATCTGCCTAGCCTTTTCCCAACTATGCTGGGGTCGGCTTCCAGTACAAGCGGATGCAGCTGAATACCAGTATTTTACATGGAGCGACTGCCTATCTGACCTCCACAACCCACTTAGTACTGGGTAATACGATACACCTGGTTGTCAGACTTTCGGGTCACTGACTACCTGTAACAACTGTCAAAGATCTACAATTGACAGCCGGGACCAACGGCTTAACGTGCTCTCCGAGGCACGGAGGAAACTCGGTATGTATGGGTGGTCACCCATCCACAGACCAACCCAGGCAAGCGCGGCTTAACCTCATAGGTTATGTTCTAGGTAAATGTAGTATGGTCCGAAGTCGTCGGCAGAAGTTAAAGTTCTATACATAGAAAGCGTAAAATAACTTGATAAAAACCTCACTTAAGTTCCATAGATAATCAAGGTTCCAAGTCATATTAAAAATAAAACCGACCAGTACTAGGAAATCAGGATACCGTAGGTTGTGTTTGTAAATATTTTCTAGAAGTAATAGTAATGCGACAGTATTGCAGGATATAAGCACTTCAATGGTGCCGCCTGCGCATGCGCACGTCCCGGGGTGACATAACGACGCGTGGAGGAACGCGATTGGTGCCTTTATATCACTATAGTATACCAGGGAGTAATGATGGGGAGAAAAAGTGTTGATTAAACGGTAAAAAGAGTATTATATATATAGGTATATACCTATGGATAGATTACTAACACATCATCTGACCATAGATAGGGTCGGTCGCAATTTTTAACCGACTTCAAAAAAAGAGGAGGTTCTCAATTCGGTTGTATTATATATATCATCAAAATTGGTTTAGTAGGTAGTTTGGTTTTTAAATCAAAATAGCTGGAAAAAATATGTCATCCAAGTAAAAGAAATTGAGAAATTGATTCTTGACAAGGATTTGTGTGTGACACGATAACTGAAAACGATAAAATAAAACTTTTTTACAAAAAAATAACAGACTTCAAAAAAAAAAATGAAAATAACGTGGCAAAAAAGTCAATGAAACAAACAATTTTTACGTGTTTTTTTTTGAAGTCGATTATTTTTTTGCAAAAAAGTTTTTCTTGTTTTTTATCTATAGGTAGGTACTAACTTACCTACATAAAAGCCACATTATGAGATGACCACAAAATCCAGCTTTATATTCTCCATTGGCATAATAAGTGATCCTTTTGTGAGGTCATAGCTTTACCATTTTTATTTGTGTAAAGTGTTGATTATTTTTGGTATAAGTATATGCAGAACGATGAACGAAAAGTAATAAAAACTGCTAAGTTGTGGTCGGTTGGACACAGCATTTATTTTATTTTTTACATTTTAGGAAAGCTTACAGACTAATAACATTATAATAACAGTAATATATGACTAAATTGCTATTTACAAGCTTCCACAGATATTTGATCTACGAAAACCACAATAATATATAAATAGCAATTTAGTTATATATTACTGTTTCCTTTATTTATTTTTCTAACTTATACATATACATTTTTAAATATCCCTATACAAAATCAGTATAAAAAAACATTTAAAAATATATAAAATAGTAGCCCACCAGCACCGGGAACAGGGTCCGAGTAAATATTACATTATAATAACAGTAATATATAACTAAATTGCTATTTACAAGCTTCCACAGATATTTGATCTACGAAAACCACCCGAACAACAAAATAAAGGCGCTGACAAAGATTATTTTAATATGGGCATTTAGCTGACTCTAGTACTTGGATAGATATATGACCGTACGTGACAGTTGCGCGGGCGTAGGCGCTTGGTTCCTTTGATCTCGCGACACCGTGTGTCACACTGTCACTTTAATTAGATTTATATTGAGTGTGGCAACATTCGTGATTGTACCTTTTTTTACTGGGTTCTGTCTTCTGAGTACGAGTATTCAATTGAATCTTGTGATTTGAATTGTAATGGGTTCCAGTAATTAACTGGTTTCTTTTAAATGGTTCTTTGTATCTTATATATATTCTGAACAGCTTTACCACTCACATTTCATCGCCCCTTAATGTGTTTCAGATTTAAAAAATGTTATTCATCATCTCCTTGTAGTAGTAGATACTCCTCTACCTACCCTTTTGTGGAATACAGATGTAAAGTTATGTTATTCAGAACATAATTATTGTTATCCAACAAAATTCACACGAGAATTAATTAATTATTATTGTTTCTTCAAAAAGAATTATCGCTACAAATCTTCAATTTCAAATGTGGAACGAAAGTCGGTATTGAATGTCACACTGTTTTGCTTTTCCTGTACCACGAGATTCGAGTTCACACAACAATATTCTTTATTTCAAATCCATTGCGTACTTCTTTGTGAATTATCGAAGTATTGTGTGAAGTAATGCGGTAATGTATTGCACATTATACAGTAAGGTACTTGTTAAACGATTTCTAATCGAGTTCCATAATCCAATTAGCGGTTTTCACGATCGCGTGCGCATCCGAGAATGCGGAATGAGTGAAAATGTGTGTGTTGCTGAAAATGCAATGTCATGTTGGTTGGGGGTAAGCAAGACAGTAGGTGTAACTGTTTTAGAAAGTAGTTTTAGCGTAATTGATTATTTTAAATAATGTTACTGCAGTTTATCGACGTGTGGGTATTTTATGGACGAGACACGGAGCGTTGGTGAATGATGTGGTGTTTCTGGTCATTTATAAATTTGTTTATAGTAAACTTGATTATGTATTATTACATTTATTTCGAGTAATAGTGGGGACCTGGTGTCTTAAAATCCAGACCTTGGCTTAGATTAGGCATCAGTTTCCTACAAATTAAATACTTTTTCCTGTAGGTATCTGTTACATGATAAAAGTATAACTGTTTGTCTTTATTTGTGGAAGAGAAATAAATAAATTTTTATTTTAATAATTTTAATTCTTTGACAACTATGCCAGTTTTCGATAACACTTTGCGATAGCGACAAGTAGGTGAGTACATTTTCATGTTGAATTTTCAGCGCAGAGAGTTAAAAACAAAACTGCGACAATACTGAGGCGTCTATTTAAACCCTTAATTACTAGCAACATACCAGGAACCAGGACGTGGCTACATAATAAAAGCCGCGCTACAGGGTGATTATTTTACTCATGTAACGGGTTCGATTCCCGGGTCAACCATGTAATTATTTAAATATCTATGAATGCAGTTTAAATTGTTTTTTAAATTCAAATAATGTCTTCTTTCAGTAAAATGTTCCATCTACAATATTCAAGGTACTTTCCCTCCTTGTGGCAAATCCGTGGGACGCCCTGTATATCATCAAAATCGGTTCAGTAGTTTGGTTTTGAAATTAAAATAGCTGGAAAAAATATGTCATCCAAGTAAAAGAAATTGCGAAATTGATACTTGACAAAGATTTGTGTGTGATACGATAACTAAAAAAGGGTAAAATAAAAATCAGAGAAGTCGGTGGCAAAAAAGTCAGTGAAACAAACAATAGTCGCCGACTTCCGAAAGTACAGTTATTTTCCACTTTTTTTGTGTTATTTTTGGAAGTCGGTTTTTTTTTTGTACCGACATCTAATTTGTATCACATACAACCTCAATGTACCATAAACCAGAGTACAATAACAGTACAACCTCAATTACTCAATCGGCCATAGTCGGTTCAAGAGCACTTTTTGTGCCAATATTAGCAGCACAAAAACCACATTGATTGATATACCACTGTGCTTATAATAATACTTTAGTTTTTGCCCCAGTTTGTAGTTGGTAATATAACATCAAGACACCAGGCAAAAAGATTAGAGCTGACGTCATTTGAGGAATATGGTCTACAAGACAGTGCTCAATGATATTTCCCATTTCAAAAATTACTAATTTCCGATATAAAATTTTACCCATCATTTTTCCTTAAAGAATAAGAATATAAAAATCTACTAATGTGGTTATCTCCGTTATAATTACAATAATCTGTCAAGTTTCTTTAATATATTTTCAACTTTATCGTTAAATATTTAGGTTCAAGGTTGTGGTTGGGAAAATTTGACAGTTTCGGATAGTTTGATGTGCTGGCGTCTGTACATAGCTATGGAACTCTTGTGCTAAAGTTATTTTTTCTAGGCTCAGCGGTTTAGGCCTTGGAGGTAACTTTAGAAAGAATATCTAAAAATATGTGCGCTGTCTTGTTTTATCCCACAACTACCTAAGTAGATCTCATTAGGTGGACCTTACGGAATGGAAATTGGAATGTAATTGAAGCTTGCAGGAATCTTCCGACAGAGTAGCAAAGTGGATTCCTACCAATTAAATTGGTCGAATTCTGCTCGTCTGCATCCGCGGAAACGCACCTATACGGGGTGGAAGGGACACCGTACCAAAAACGGAAACCACATACTCAGTACGTCATTCAGAACCCCCAAAAAAGAAATCTTTATATACAAAACTGCAATACCTACACGTCAAAATGTACTCAACAGCTGTTTTTTTTTTTAATAACCGACGAAAAGTTTCTATGTGGGGGGTTCTGAATGATGTACTGAGTATGTGGTTTCCGTCTTCGGTGTCCCTTCCACCCCGTATGCTGCCAAATAAATAACATACCTTAACTAAGTAGAAACTAAAGGGACTTTTCATAATCGCTGCTTAAGTTAAGCAATGGTTGATAAAAGTCTGCTAAAACATAATTGTTATGACGATTAAATTCTGTTAGCTTTAACAGCGTTTATGAATAAACCCCATAAATTCCACCAAGAAATGTTTAATAAACATACGTTACTAACGTTCTCACGTAAATATTGCGATATGTTTAAACATGACATTCTGGCGTGACGTAATCTATTGTTATGTCCATCAATCATCAAGTTAAGACACGATGCTGATCATCGACGAACAGGTTTTGCATAGATTATCATAACATATTTGTATTAGCTGTGCCCCGTGGTTTCACCCGTCATCATCGACCCCGCTTCGTCGCATCGCCCGTCTAAGATAATTACTTCGTTTTAGCTTAGCGCTCTTTCTGAGTATTTCCTCTTTTTGCTCGGCTCCATATTTGTACGCCTCCTAGCATAACATAGGGCTCTATTCACCAAACATAAGATCTATATTTCTGTACCTATGTTAACAAATAAATATTAATTTCATTTCAATGGACTCTACCAGTCAGATTTGTTTTTTTTTCCAGAGATTTCGGATTCAAAGAAACAAACAAGCTCTTCAGCTTTATTATTTTAATAAAGGTATTATTTGTATGGAATATACTAAAGAATGTATGAAATTAATCAATAGCCTCTTCACGTTCGAGGATCACTTAGATTCTATTTGTCATAAGTTGCATACGAATGTATGACAGATGCAGTTTGAAGACCATAGGAATATTAATTGGAAATGTGAAATTGCATTTTGCATGATAGCATTTCTCGACTATCGAATAGTTACTGCATAGAGATTGTTTCTCAGTATCGGATAAAAAATCTATGCATGGCCATATATCGCACAAAACAGAGAGGTTTGGAAGGAGAAAATGTAGGCTTTTGCCTAGCAGTGGGACACATGAGAGGCTAACAAAAAAAAAAGTTCAATATTTTGAGCTGTGGTAGTAGGTATCGAAGTTACTTCTTTCATCACCACTGCTTTCTAAACGGTGAAGAAAACATCATCATCTGCCTAGCCTTTTCCCAACTATGTCGGGTTCCAATCTCACCGTATGCAGTTGAATGTCAGTATTTTACATGGAGCGACTGCCTATCTGACCTCCACAACCCAGTTTGTACTGGGCAATATGATACCCCTTGGTAATACTAGTTATCACACTTTCGGGCCACTGACTACTTGTAACGACTGTCAAAGATCTGCAAATGACAGCCGGGACTTAAGGCCGTGCTTGTCGAGGCACGGAGGAAATTCGGTATATGATGAGTCGTCACCCATTCATTGTCATAGCTACAATAGGGAAACTCTTACTTAATATAAATATATGGTAATTACTAGGTATTTCTGTTAGAAAAGTACTCATTTTACAAGCAGATGAGGGCTGGCAGCTGTAGCTAACTCTGTATTCTATAAACGAAACAGTTTTTATCTCTAAATATGCCATTAACTTAATAAAAAATCGTGGAGGTGGGTTGGCAAAGACATCCAGAAAGAAATACAACAGTACCGACCATAATAAAACTGGATAATCATAGAACAAATTACCAATTCATTCAAAATCTATTTTTACAAGGCACAATCATAAACGATCGATTTTAACGATACAATGATGTTTTATTACTAGTTACAAATGAAGATTAATAATTGAATAATATAAAAACCGGTCCAACACTAATAAATTCAGAATTTTATTACTTGTCAACTTAGGGTTGCCACGATGACGTATTTGGAAAGTGGGCGATAGTTTGCCAAACTAAAAGTTATTTAAATATGAGAAAATTAACGGTAACCTCTAAGTTTGCTCAAGAATGAAGTGTTAAAATGCAAATTTGGGGGTCAATAGACGGCTATTCTGGAACTACGGAGTTCTACAAATAATAAAGATTTTTTGGCTGCTGTTATTGGGTTTTCCTAATATCCGTCCCATCAGGGTTTTTCAGTAGCAGTCGTGGAGTCTGAATCTGAATTTGTTACCGATGGATGGCAACAGGCTCGCCCCCTATTACGTGAGCTTAAAAACATCAATGACGAAATGTAGGTGTATTTTCAGGTACACCTCTGCCGAACCCTTATCGGGGATAATAGGGGCCTGGTTGTCGCACAGTGGTCCTGGGTGTGAATTAGAGAGTAACACCAATTCGAACTGCCTACAGATAAAATAGAACACAGACTTATTATTGATTAAGTTTTTGCGTTGAAATTAATCATCATAATGATAGAACTACTTCTAAGAACCTGACCTTCATTATAACAACATCGCAAAAAGGTAATACCATATAGTTTTAATTTCGAAGACGACTAGCGTAGATGCAGACGATCAAATTAGTTTTTTTTTTAGACCCGGATGTATTAATAACCTGTAATTACCGTCTGAGTCCTGTAGGGTTACCATAAAATCAGTTAAATCAGGTAAAATAACATAAATAGGTAATTTTGGTTGTGATAGAAAGAAAGCTTACCCCGTCAAAGTATTTTTAAGTATTTTACATACATCCAAAAACTCAACTCTTTTTAACACAGGGGTTGCCAGAAACTACAAAACGTCACCTGCTACGATCGTTTAGGATATTTCACACTTTATTGACTACAAACAAATTTCTTCGTGGGTTTCAAGGTATAAGACAGCAAAATCAAATTTAAAAAAACTTTTTTGCAAAAAAAAACCGACTTCCAAAAAAAACACTAAAAAAAGTGGAAAATAACTTTACTTTCGGAAGTCGGTGACTATTGTTTGTTTCATTGACTTTTTTGCCACCGACTTCCGAAAGTAAAGTTATTTTCCACTTTTTTTAGTGTTTTTTTTGGAAGTCGGTTTTTTTTTGCAAAAAAGTTTTTATTTTACCCTTTTTAGTTATCGTATCACACACAAATCCTTGTCAAGTATCAATTTCGCAATTTCGTTTACTTGGATGACATTTTTACCAGCTATTTTGATTTCAAAACCAAACTGCTGAACCGATTTTGATGAAATTTCTATGGGACCAATCGAGAAGTAGATCCATTCAGATAAAAGAAGAATTTTTCAAATCGGTTCATAAATGACGGAGATATGAGGTAACAAACACAAAAAAAAAAAAAAAAAAAAAACATACAACCGAATTGAGAACCTCCTCCTTTTTTAGAAGTCGGTTAAAAATACACTTCAATCAATAAAAAAAAATGTTTTTTTCTGAACCTTGCCAACCCTACTCCCAAAATGTTAATTTGGGTTTTCAACACGACTTCAAATCAACAATCCATCATGATCTAATCCCAACAAGTTTCATTAACATATTAAACATTACATAATTACTGACATAACCGAACGGATCTATCGATCTATCTATAATAACAAAATTTATCAAAGCTGTCACAGCTGTTCCCGATAATGGTTAAGCAAGATTATGAAACATTGTTTTGATTGTAAGTTATCTGTAAATTATGCTAATCTGATGGAAATGCATACACGATTATTTAAATGATGTTATGCAGGTTACCACGTGTTCAGAAATAATTCGTCAGTTTAAAAAAAAAAAACAGCTGTCCTGTGTCCTACATTTCGACGTGTAGGTACTGCAGTTTTGTAGGAAAAGCTGTCTTTTTTTTAAACCGACGAAAAATTTCTATGTGGAGGGGGGGGGGTTCAGAATTAGGTACTGAATACCTACGTACGTACTGCCTTTCACCCTGTATTTATGATTTTGTTTTCACTTGAGAATGTAAGAAGAAATTGTGTAAGTGTTCATTTGCATGGCATTCGACTTTAGATGCCAATGACTCTTTCTTTTGCTGCAGCTAGTATTTCAGTCTGTCGGGCACCAACTAGCAGCCAGGCTAGACCTATGTGCGATGCCGATTTTTCTGGAGTTGCCATGCCTAGGACGATGATACACGCACCGGAATACCCAGCCAGAATATTTCGCACGGCGCTAATTTGTATGAAGTTATATGCATGTCCGGCAAATGCAAACCAATTTTCGGAGCGGTGCATATCGGAGCGTGTCTCTTCAGAGTCCGTTTCCCACCCGAAAATCGTCCGAAATTACCGGTGTATGTGTCATAAAGGAAAATTTTCGAATCATGCTTAGTATTGTCTGACAAGAGAAGCTCATTTATCGCGACATTGCCATTTGGAACATCGTGACGTCATCACCCTCTTGCCAAACTAGGGTGCATGCTGCTATACTTGAGAGATTTCTTATCTTCTATAACATCTACAGCGCTGTCGACTATTTTGTGCCAGCGTCATGCAGGTAGAGAGAACGTAGCTGTGGTGGGTGTCCCGTGGTAAAAACGCGCACCATACCCAGAAGACAATAAACTCCTGATTGATAAGTCGGTTTTTATCAAGTGCGCATTTAGTTTGGAAGATGATTCTACGGGTATCCTATCGGCAATTTTCAATCAGCAACACACTATGGAATTCTTCAAGTATATAACTAGTACAACTTAAGACACCTCGTATCTCGTGTGAACAGTTTTGTCATACATTACGAGGCTGGCCGAGCGAGACGTGATAAATATGCACTCAGGCACAGCGGATCTATGCGTACTGCGAGGTGTCTGTTTACAACGCTCATAGAAACAGCAAATGTGATAGCATTCTTGATGACTATGGCCCATAGATGTGTGCTAATACTTCCGAGCCTTATGGGGGATGTCCTGCCGTACAGTTTATTGATATAAGAAAGAATTGACCACCAATTGTTTTTCCTTCGAAGGTTTATAAGGGCGAAGAATTGTTTTAGATTTATACTAGTTTTTCGGAAGCTTATGTCGATCCAAAATATTGTTGTTGAAAATCGTTGCAGAAATTCTAAACATGCGTACGCAAAATACGTTATTAGTAAAAAATGTAATAGGTTCGTGAAGGAAGAGAATATCGAGATCCTCCGTGGCTCGGAATACATTAAGAATACAAAAGCTGTTAAGCGAAACTGGCTTTCATTTATTGATCTTTAATTTAACTGTCGTCACGGGCAGTCTAAATCCCAAAAGTCTGACAACAATCAGTCTAACCAAGGGGTATTGTATCAACCAGTCCCTGGGTTGTGGAGATTAGATATGTATGCTTCATGTAAAATACTTGTTTTCTACCTAGAATGGAAGCCGAACCCAACATAGTTAGGAAAAGACTAAGCAGATGATGATGACAATAACGATTGGGTAGCCATTAGAAATCTGACATATCGGAGAGTGATCAGTTGCTGCTTCCTGATTATAGCTAGCTTTTATCTCGTTTGTCACCCAGGAGACCGGAATTGCTTGCTGACAAGCAACAATCTAATTTATGATAATCGTAAGATAAAAAATAACTATGCATCTAATTATGTGTGAATTTATTTTCTCCTATCTGTCAAATAAATCAGGATTGGATAATCCGTCATTTATTTTATTATGTTTACATACTTATTCAATTTTATATTTATGGTCGTGAAAGTTGTCAGTATGTTTTAGGCCATGCATATGATGTAAGTGCTAAATTCCATGTATTGCAGATAGTAATCTGAATGCATATTTTAATACTAATGAAATTAAGTGAGCGAAGAAAGTTTTTGTTTGAGTGGTATCATTTCTATGTAAATTTTACTGCTAAAAAGCCCTCCGGAGCAACTGCACAGATTCTCATCTGGACAGTTTCTTAGCTGAACAGTTTCTCAGCTGGACAGATTAGCAACTGGACAGAACGCGTACAGTCCATGACATAATTAAAATGGATGAGTTGGGAATATGAATGTAATGAAAATGTGGTCAAGATAGAAAAGTGGACGACTTGCTCCAGAGGGCAAGGGCTGACTCATTTTCATCTACCAATGTGTACGCAATTAGCTCTTTTGCCAAACATTAACACCTAAGGGGTTTTTGTCAATAAATAAAATGGCTACAGATGATGAAGAATATAAAGCCAATGTTATATATTATATGTAATAAATAACTTAACTTGTATTATTTTAAATTTTGTACAGTATTAACAGTACACCACTGACTAGTTTTTCTATTTCATGTTCGTATAGGCCGTCCAAAGGTTGTCTGGAAGATATCGCTATCAGCGATAAGACCGACATTGTAACCATTAAATTAAAAATATTGTAAAACCGTTGTATTTCAATTTTGCTGTACAATAAAGTATAATATTCTATTCTATTCCAAAGCTATTTTCAATTATTTCACAAATTATTGGATGACGGAAAATTACGACAGAAAAATTATCTTGTTACTAAGAAAAATTTAGGACCACTAACGCCATGGGAGGTTGGCACCGGTGAATTAATGCCAAAATCCAAAAAAAAACCTTATTTTGTTTCTACAGTTATTAAAAACGGAATCGAAAATCATTGATACCAAAAAAATAAAAAATGTAAATAAAAGTTACTATCACTGTGAGGAAACAATACGTCGGCCAAAGCAAATTTTGATTGATAAGCATACACATACATAATATATTATCGGACTGCGTTAACGAAAAAAAAAAACAGTTATGACATGCTTAGGACATCCCATAATCAGCAGTTACAAATTAAAGATTTTGTTTAATATTACCTACCTCAAAACAAATTCTCAATACGAGTACAACAGATTGTAAGACAAGGTTTTATTCTATTTTAAATTTAAAAAATATAATTCATAGTTTATAAACTTTTTTTTTCACGACTGTACTGTGTCCAGTTGCTAATGTGTCCAGCTGCGAAACTGTCCAGCTGAGAATCTGTACAGTTGCTCTGGAGGGCTAAAAAGTTAGGTTCAAATAAGAATAACGAGATGATAAAATCAGTTCCAATGTAGTTATTAAAATAATGGGCGGTTGTTAGATAATTCTCATACCGAACTTTAAAAAATAAACTCACCACCTGATTGTGGCAAAACCCATGCCCTAGCATGAGTTTCGATGCCCTATGCCTGATAGAAATTCCAAGAACTTACCTGTGAACAATAAAATATCTTTATTAGCAAAATAAATTGAAACTAATCCAAAGGTTGACTGGTAGAGAATTTCTTGTGGCATTAAGTCCGCCTATGGACCAGTAATGTACATGAAGTTTTAAATAAATAACCTAAGATAATATAAAAATAATAAACACAACATGGCTGGTAAAATATGGGTCTGTACACTTCTGTGTTTCCTACGGGGAGAACTAACGTTGAGGTATACAGGGTGTAAGAGAAACCGACGCTAAAACTATATGTATTTATGTAGGAGTGTAAGAGTGGAGTGAAGAGTGGAGTGGAGTGTAGGAGTGTGTGTGTGTGATGTAAGTACTGAAAACGTGGTAACGGTTTTTGCATAGGTGTCCCTACCACCTTGTATATTCTTGTAAAGCAAAAATTACTCAACTGTGTTCTTGTCTAAAAGAACATTTTTCGTTTAACACATTGCAGTATTTTTTACGTAACCAGCTTAGTTACCTGTAAAGGAGATCAAAAAAAAAAATTACTACACTAGACAGAAAACGTAATTAAGCTATCATTCACATCGCATGCGCAGACGAATTAGATAAATCATAGCATTCATAGATTTTGGAGAAATTGCTGCTGATGGAATGAAATTGTTGGTAAAATAAGTTAGTGAATGACACAAAATATAATGTAATAGATACATAATATGTTTGTTTTATCTTCTTGCCATGGGAAGTTTTTTATTCAATAATGATCGTCATTTCCATAATTTATTTACAATTCAGATTAAGATTTTCATGTATTAAAATGGAGAAGAATTACGGATTGTCAACTGAAAATCGTTGTCAATAAGAAAAGTGCCCAAAAGGTTGACAACATTGCCACGTTGCGCGTTGATGGCAATGCTGATTATTTGGCCAAAAAAAAGGGCCTGCCCTTTGGTCACGTGAAGAGTCGACCAGATTTTCATTGGTTGAAATTACTTGATTTAACTGTATTGCTTTTTTACTGGGGTAAACGGGTTAGTAACTTAACTTAAACAACACTTTCTTAGAACGCTAAGCAGATCTTAAACTACGCATTATCATAGAAATCGAAAATACCTTTCTATCTATCTTCAACTAACAATTTTTACTTTTTAAGGTCAGCCATTGAATGGGAATGAGTCGTCGATATTTCTGCTCATCACCAATGACTGGCGATTTGCGGTGAAAGTGGTTATTGTCATGCATATCTGTTGGTTTTGTGAATGGTTATAACAAGACTAGGAGTAATGAGGTGTTTTGCGTATGGTAGGCTTTTTTGTTATGATTTTTTTGTATGGAACGATCCAAATTTGTAGAGTAGACGTGAAGAAAGATCCTTGTCGATGAAAGATGTTCAGCGATTGGCTGCTGCGCTGCGCGTTGCTGGTTCGATACCCGTACGGAACAAATATTAGTTTTGCCTATAGGTAGTTCTTCAGGGTCTGGCTGTTTGTGTATGTGAGTCGTAAATGTTTATAAACGCACCCACGATACAGGAGAATTCTTAGTCCACACTAGAATTTTCACAGGAGAAATTACTAGTGTGGGGGTGGGGAGCAATGCTTAAAAAAAAACTAACCTAGAATTTTTTTTGAGTTGGTCTTAAAAGTCAGTGTCTCCATTTGTTTACAAGTTTGCCAACAAGTAGGTCAGCGAAATGAGTCCACTACTCAGGCTTGTGTCCGTGAGTTAATTTCCATTGATCTGGCTCTTTAATAGGATACGAACAACAAAACAATTTAGAAACAACGTACTATGAGTAAAGTGAGACAAAGTTACAGCCCTGTCACACGACGACGATCCGTGTTTTTGACGTAACGTCTTTTTTCACGATCTGTCAATATTTTTGACGGCGGCGATGCTTTTTAATTGCCCGTTCACACGCATCACGAATCGTGAAAAATTACGGAAACTTCTTAAATCACGTAACGTCTTTTAAAAATTAGGTACGTCAAAAGACACGGATCGTGTTTTTTTTAACCGACTTCTAAAAAAGGAGGAGGTTCTCTATTCGGTTGTATGTTTTTTTTTTTTTTGTTTTTTTTTTTTTTTTTTGTGTTTGTTACCTCATATCTCCGTCATTTATGAACCGATTTGAAAAATTCTTCTTTTATTTGAATGGATCTACTTCCCGATTGGTCCCATAGAAATTTCATCAAAATCGGTACAGCAGTTTGGTTTTGAAATCAAAATAGCTGGAAAAAATGTCATCCAAGTAAAAGAAATTGCGAAATTGATACTTGACAAGGATTTGTGTGTGATACGATAACTAAAAAGGGTAAAATAAAAACTTTTTTGAAAAAAAAAACCGACTTCCAAAAAAAAAACACTAAAAAAGTGGAAAGAAGTCGGTGGCAAAAAAGTCAATGAAACAAACAATAGTCACCGACTTCCGAAAGTAAAGTTATTTTCCACTTTTTTAGTGTTTTTTTTTTGGAAGTCGGTTTTTTTTTTGCAAAAAAGTTACACACAAATCCTTGTCAAGTATCAATTTCGCAATTTTTTTGTGACAGATTCTCTGTTGCGTTCGCTCCCGAAAAATCAAGGAACTAATATGAACACCAATTCGTTTTTTTGCCGGATCGTGATAAAACACGTTTCCTTATGCAATGACCAAAACTTAGAAGAAATATGGATTATGGCCCACTTTCTCACAAAGGGGAAACGTCTTTCATGGCAGTATGTTTTATTTGTCTTTTGCAATGCCACAGTTTTCCGGATGAGTGTCTATTCCATTTAGTCTACTTATTGACATCTGATAACTATATCCTCCGTGTATCTGCTAACTTCATAAAATCGATTGAAGATTCCTCCACATAACTAGCCTTCAAGCCACAAAGTGCGTAAAAAGAAACGTAAGTCCATCGTAAATGCGTTCCATTATAAGCTCTCCGGTGCTGTATCAAAAACGTTGTGGTTTGTTCATTATTAGTTGAGGTTTTCAATAATATCGCAAAACGTTTGTGCTGTCGAACGTGAAAGTTTGTGGAACGCTTTTGTTGATAGATGAGGGTAATGTGAAATGATTGAGTTGATGGAAATTGAAATGAGGATTTGTTTGTTTATCGATATAACCCACTATCGATTGAATTTAGGAAAGCTTGAAAACTAGTACCTATTTACTTTGGTTTAACCATATAGGTATTTTTCGAGGTTTAAGTTGAATATGGCTTGACTCCAAAGGAGGATGTTGTTTTGAGACAGGTTTTATAAAAGTAATTAAAAGAATCTGCGTTTACTTTTTTATAGTTATTAGGTGCGTAGGCAAAACTTTGATAGATTTGGCTCACAATGTCCTGGGTGCGGCTGAGACGGCTTCTCATGTTTATAGAGAGAATTAGCTTGATAACCACCCTTGCTCAGTGCGAGTTGGTGCCTTCGGACCAAACGTCAAGAATTTCACACGATGTTTCAAGTCACCGTTGGTCAGTATCGTCTAAAGATAATAAACTTATAAAATACCTACGTATGCAGCAAAAAGAAAAAGTGAGAAAATATATTTTGTGTGCAATTAATACTAAGAATATGTCTTGCAAAAGCCACATTGGTACTTGCTGGGTGTCTACCCGCAACTTAGGGCGTAAGAAGCGGATCCGGCAAAGAACGTGCCACTATGACGTGCCATTACATACAAATGAGAGAACATCAACACGTGTTAGGCAGGGGTGTACCTAATAGCTCACCCACGTTTCGCCAGTTATGTTTTAAGTCCCGTGAAATAGGGGGCGAGCCTATTGCTCACATACAATTAATTATGATTAATTATCATGAAATACATCATAAAGAGTTCTTTTTTGTGAAAGTTACACTAACATAAATTACTTTTACTAGTTTGGAGATGGGCGATAAGTAATCATAATTTTAATAATTGCGTAAGAAGATGATCATGTGTAGGCTGCTTATAACTTCGATTAAACTCATAATTATTACTATTTCGATCAAAATCAGGCCACATGTTACATTAATAATACTTTCTGTAGACAGTATTGCTGTGGAAAGCTGTGATTTATATTTCTTAATCATTATTACATAATTATCTTCATTTTGCTGATCATTGGGTCCTGTGTTCGACATAGTGTGGTTGTGTTTTTCCATTTGGAATTTCTTAGTAATAGCCACGGAGTTTAGATTTGTGCCCGGTTGATGGCAATAGGCTCGCTCCCTATGACATGGGACTTAAAAATAACTGGCGAAATGTGGTTGTACTACTATGTACACCTCCGCCTAACCCTTCGGGGTTTAGCGGCGTGATGTTATGTTATATTAATTTTCATCTCTTTCGACGCAACGCTTTCGGCTTTTTCTGAATACGTAGTTAGTATTTTGTTGTGAGACAGCCGACACAAAATGTCTGCACAAGGACTTCGTTTTAAATTAGTCCGTATCATCCTGGGTGGAAGATTTTTTATCGTATGATCATAAAATATTCTCAAATAGAGCGTGCCGAAACATGGTAAGATCATTAACAACAGACAAATTGTAAACCCTCTACAATCAACAACTTGATAATGAAAATAAGTACCTACATAGATTTTCTCGATATTTTCTCACTTCACTTCACTTTACGAAACTGTGTCCATTACTCAATTTTGACTCTCCAAAAATACGCCACAATATCGAAAATTGCACACAAATTTAAAAATGATCCGAACGCACCGTGTGATACCGTTCGATCACTAATCCAGTTCAAAAAGATCGCAAGCGCCACAACAGTTACAGATTAACTTGCCGTTATTAAAATTGCAACATACTTTCATAACAAACTTACTATTTGCGCACATCAAACTCAACTAAATCACAATTCTCACCTCTATTTCTTATCTCACAAGGATGGTTAAACTTGCGAATTTAGTTGCTGAACAGCAAAATTTATAACAATAGAAAGCCACGTGGGTAGAATCATGTAATTTAATTGCGCGCTCGTGATATATAGTAATAATAATTGCATCCACATATGTAACGGAAAATGTCTAACATTAAATATATTGAGGCGTGTTAAAGCGATTAAAAGCTTTTTAAAACGAATACTTTAGGAAAAAACAGTCCACTCCAGAAACCGTATATGATTTCTGAAGGACTGAAAATAATATACACAGCTTATATGAGTTAATTAAACCAGTGTTTTGGTCTTTGTCTACTTAATGAAATTGTGTTTACAAAAGTGAGCACTAGGGAAGGCTTTTTAAAAATACATCCCCTAAAAGGGTTACGATAATTAATGATGTTTATTTTGCATAGGTATAAGTTTTTACAAAAACTTTTACATGTCTTTTTTTTTAAACTACATGAGGCCCGTGTTTCATACCTGACTACTCTGAGAAGAAACAGCCGAAACAAACTCAGAGGTCATAGTCTCTTTTAAGGTCCAGACATAATCTTGATAAACTCACATGAGGATTATGCAGATGAGTGTCTGAGATGGTCTTTTGAAGAAAAAACCACACAGATTTGAGTGGACCTGTCCAGCCAGCCAGTGCAAGCATTTGTCAGTTATCGTGTAGTTCGGTTACATACGGAATGATGGTTCTATAGAAGTTCGATATTATTACCGGTAGGAAATCACATTTAGGCGCTCATTGTATTGTATGAAATCTTAAGCTTAAGTAACTGTCTATATTAGGTATATGTTTACAACCACTGTTCTTTATAAATCTCTTAAATATTCAAAAGTAAATGTGTAGTTCTACATCAACATAAAAAAAACAAGCAATAACATAACGAAATTCAAGAATTTCTCCAAGATTCAAGAAATGTTACCGCTCAGTCGAAGAGAAAATCCTGAGATATCATAAACTTATCTTATGATCAAAGCTGTTTTCAGGAATTAATTACTTAACTGTAAATTTTACACACTGTGTTTAATATACACACTTAATGACGACTTTCCAGCGGAACATTTATTTGATTTTATTGGCAATTAATTTCAAAAACTAGCTAACTATTTACCAGCTATCACTTGTAAAAAAATATGCATTGAGGGTCAAATGAAACGCCAACTACTTCTGCTCTTGTGGTCTTTCAGCAGAATTAACGATTCTCCACTTTAAAGTATAATTCACCTTCTTCTCGGTTGTATAAGGACGCTGTTAAGTTGCAGAGAATAATGCAGCAACGCGTCCAAGAGTTGCTCGACATCGTTCAGAGTTCTTCCAGCGATGACGAAAGCCTCTCCTCCGTCAAGAACCAGGCGCAAGCACAGTACAGAGTGCGGTGTGTCATCGTGAGGCAACAGCATATCAGAGAGATATTTCTCGATGGCATGTAAAGCCAAGTCAGAGGTCCATGGGCAGCATAAAAAAACTCTGACACCAGGTTAGGCACTAACCACACGATAAAGAAAAAAGAACACAGTACTTCAAAATCCTGAGGATCAAAGATGCCTTTTAAAGCATGAATCTTGTTCTGCCAGCTAAACTCATATTAAAAAGTTTTAGTAACAGCTCATTCACATGGCTTCCGTCATTGACGAGCCGTCATAAAACACGAAACGTCATGACGGATGGACGTTCATATCGTATACGGAATCGTGTTTTGTCACGATCCAGCAAAAAAAAACGAATTGGTGTTCGCATTAGTTCCGTGATTTTTCGGAAGCGAGCGCATCAGCGAATCCGTCACAGAAAAATCATGATTCGTGTTTTTTACGTGTCCGTCATTTTTTGCAATTCGTGATGCGTGTGAACACGGACAATTAAAGAGCATTGCCGCCGTCAAAAATATTGGCGGATCGTGAAAAAAGACGATACGTCAAAAAACACGGATCGTCGTCGTGTGAACGGGCTGTAACATAAAAAACGAATATGATGAGCGGAGAAATACTATAATTAGCTACAACTAGGACCGACACGGCATTTTAAATTGTATTCCACATTTATTCCCAAGATTAGAATTTATGGGCCACCTGTGCAGAATTCTATATTTTTTCCACGCATGGACCATTTGAAATGGCATAATTATTTATCTTATGAACGAACGCATGGGGCCAACTAAGGCTTCCATATGCAATTATTACCATAAATACAGGCAGATGTTACCCTTTATAGAGCCCGGTTTAGCATATAAATTGGCGGCATGTGAGCCGCCATATTTGTGCGCCATTTTCTATTATATTCAAATTAAGAACGCTTGGAGCGTTCGTTGCAAAAATGTCATATTTGAATTGTTTGTCTGTTTGATACTGTGTATTTAGTAGATCTTTTATGGCGATGCAGTACCTACTGATAATTCTAGGGTTCTGAAGTATTATATAGTAATATTTAGGGAAAGAGAAACTAAACATTTATTGTGTGATTGATAATTATCTTGCCTTCTTCTCGCATTAACCAGTTAAGTTCCATGTATATAGGGCGACCCTATTGGAACCAAAATCATTTTCCAGCTCCTAAGAAACCTGATGGCAAAACTTATTAACAACCCAACCCAACCCATCCGAGAATTGAATCCAGGACTTCTTGCAATCATTAACTCGAATCTGTTGGTTTACACACAGGATATGAAATAACTAATCTTGTACAACATTTACTCTATTATATCTAAGTAATGGTCACAGGTAGCAAAATACATTATTTCACTCCGTTTTCTATGACGGTGTAGAAATAACTTTATCCAATGTTATTACTGTAATTGACGGGGTTTAGCGCCATAATTAAATATGAATATCCTTTAATATACAGTCGCGTCTAATAGCCTATAAGTATGGTTTATACTCTCATAGATTTAACGTGGTATTACTTAACATTAACCGTGAACAATCTATTAAAAGTGACTTGCGTGCGCGCTTGAGCCATAGAGTAAGACAGATCAGAAGGCTCACAGTCCCAATGTAATTAATTAGGATGCGGGTTACCTTTGATAGTCGCTAAGACTAGGGTAACATAGCTTCAATTATTATTTCTGTGTCGTGTATTCGAGTGAATTTCCTATTGGAATAAATAACGAACTTCCATACTAAACATGTCACATGTTACATGTCATTCGGATCAAAGTGAAGGACTTTAGAAAAATTACTCCCAAAAGTGATTAAAAAGCAGATCTAGGGGAATTTTCATAAATCCTTACTAAGAGCTACTTACACAATTGTATGCTTTTAGATCCAGCAGTTTGGTGGGTTGTGCGAATGAATTTAAAGAAACGCAAACGCTCTTGTGGGCATAGTAGTCCGTGTCATGGTATGCAATGGTGTAGTGCTTGAAGGTGATGGTGGGTGGATAATAATTTTGCGTACATTTTTTTATTCAGTTCGTGTCATAATGATTATGTATTTGCTTTCCTGCCTTGTGCGGAGTCAAACTTTTGATAAAGCCTTTATTTTGCGTGCGGTAGAAGACATGTCGTTAAATAGAGTTGTCAATATTAAAGCAGTTTAGTGATACTAAATCTAGGTCTAGATCATGGTTTAACGTGTACGCATTTAAACTAAACGCTTCAATAATGCTCCGTTAAATTTAAATTGGATTTTGAATAACTATGACTGTTCTGCCGGAGGCGAATAATATGAGGTAAATTTACAAAAAAAAGATGATTTGCGTTGGGTAGGTAAGTTGGGTAGGTAACTAGCCCTAAAGGTTTTTTATAGCAAAGTTTTAAATCCAATTTTCCCATTTGAAGGCCTAGACAAGAGGCCATCGTTTTTCATTTTGTATAGCTACAATGACTTTCAAATGGCTTGGCATAAGATTTTGATCTTATGTCTGTTTCACATAAACCTTGCATCATCGTTAATACTTTATCAGGCCCTAAGGTTTTTTCTATTATTTTCAGGAACAATTTTGTAATTTTGTCGTCTTCATTAAGGAAACTACAAATTAATTAGATTATATAAATATGGTTTAAAAGTCTGACTATGGGGTGTCATGTTGTGAAGGTCAGATAGGCAGTCGCTCCATAAGAAATAGTGGTATTCAGCTGCATCCGGAATGAATGGAAGCGTGGAATTTAAGATAAATCGGATAAAATTACTAGCATCATAAAGTGGTTATCAAAGATAAATTTTACGATCATTCTAAAGTCAATCATCGCGCCTTATTCCCATAAGGAGCGAAGAAATCTCTATCGATAACGATTTTACCGTAATACGCATCCGCTCATTAATTACTATGGACAGTTTACCGTCTCTACATTGCTCTACATAGCACTAGGCCAATATATTCCTAAGTCCCGTATTTGTTGGACACAAAGTTGAGAAAATGTTGTGCAACATTGTTTCTCGCAACACCAAAAGATGTTGCCCTAGTTTTATTTATGGTGGAATTGGCATGTTGCCTGCAACACAACATGTTGTCACATGCTAGCAACATGTATCCTACATGTTTTCATGATACAACAACATGTTAAGAAAACTATGTTGCTCAACTTTGTTTCCCAGTGAATGAGATTCTTTGGTCATAACAAATTGGCACTGTAGGTGGACCATAATTAAGAACATTAGAGCTCTTAGATATTGAGTTAGATTAGAACTCAATTCTCTACAATTTACCGCTCTAACTTTTACTTAATTATAATAAGTTAAAATGTAGAGCGATAAATTGTGTAAATGATTTCATTACAGTTTTTATTTATTGAGCTTAAGTGCATCTAGGTGAAGCGAATATAAACAGTTGTTTTGTAATATCTTTGCATTAAAAATGTCAAAGATATCAGAAAAAGATCCATCAACTACGATACGAACTACTAATGCGTTTTAATTAAATCTATATAGATAGTGATTTCGTTTATGGTTGAGTCGTCTACGAACCACCATTAAAATACTGGTACCGTGAGTTAACTCATCGTAACAGTCGTTTACGCGGAGTGCCACCGTCAGCATGCGTCATATTGCAACTATGCATTTATCGGAAATTCGCTTGAATTATTTTTCTTTGCATTGTATTCGGTCCTGCATCAGCCACCAGCCTAATATCCTGTATTTTAATAATTAAATTAATCGCAACAAATAAATATTACGACCGCCGAAACTTAACTCGTTGCATTCTGGCTTCTCATTGGTGATTTAAGTTCGTAACACGTTAGTTTTTGATTAGCGTCGAGCCGGATGGGCCTTTGATTACAAGAAATGAAATAGTGAACATATTCTATTAGTATTAGTTTTTGTCAAAAAAGAAATGACTGACGAAATGTTTGAAATGAAAATTTCCAAAGTTAACAATCTGTGCATATGTAGTAGTGGTCTTTCATTTTATTTTTAAGAACTCAGCGTAATCAGCCTACACTGTTCTCGATGCAGGGAAAGGCCTCGTCTCTATGATGGGGAGGAACTTACCGGAACTGTAACCTTCACTCCCCCCCACTATCTTCATCATTCAAGTCAACAATGCTGTGAATCAAACGTCAATTTCTATGATTTCCAACAATTTCTTCGCCATTATTTCCGCGAACTATTTTTCTTCGACGCATGCTCGTCTGGTATGTGTGAGAGTACATTAATTATCTGTCATGAAGAACACTATCAAGCTGCAAAAATTTCTTCGAATATTGACATGGCTTTTTCTAGATCGCAGGGCGGTTTGAACGCATTTTTTCATAATGAACAGTGAGCGACCGAAGAGATTAACAATTTTAAAATCAGTTTTAAGCATATGAACGCAAAATTGCCTCAGAGGCCCCTGTGTAAGCATACCCACATTTTGCAAGGTATGTTGAAGTCCCATTTTGTAGGGAGCAACCCTAGCGATATCTACTGGCTACAACTTCAGACTCGGGGTTGATACTGAGAAACTCCTCATAGAAAATTCTTATAATACTTTGCCCGAACTGGAAATAGAACCCAAGACCTCGTTCGCAACAGTCACGGTTATTAGACCAATGAGGCAGTAAATGCATGTGTTAAAAATAATACCTAATAAATTGTAAAAACGTCTGAAACACGCGATGTTCGGCTGTGCGGAAAAGGCAATTACAAATATAATTATAATTAACCACTTAGAAGAAATTAATTGAAATCTCTTTATGGCTAATTAACCAGCTTGACCTTTAATGCCTAGGTTATAAGATATACGTACTCAGCACGATGTCTCAATACTGCAGACAATATTCTTATCTTTATTCTGGTTAGGCGAAACAAAACGTGTTGGTAGTCATTGGTTATTAATAACTAGTTGTTGCTACCGACTTTGTGTTTGTGTCGACCTAGGACAAAAAGTAGCCCATAATTATCCTGCGCCAGGTCCCAGATTACCTATCTGTCAAATTTCATAACAATCGGATCAGCGGTTTAGGTGTGAAAAGGTAACAGGCAGAGAGAGTAGTGTTTTTTTCTTAAATAATTTAACTTGATTTTCATTTACAATAATATTAAATGGTAGTTCTAGTTTTTGTCAATGCTATAAATTAGGTACACCTCTGTATGACCCTTCGGGAATTGTAGAGGCGATGCTAAAAAGTATTTCAACTGAACCAATTTGAAAACCGATGTAATATCGTACAAACTTCTTATCTATCAGGTGTATATTGGCATGATAACCACGTATGCCAATAACACGTAGTCATTGGCAGGTTGTTAGTGTAGTTACTCATCTCGGTACATAACTTGTTTCTTTGAGTTTGCTCTTATGAGCTCGTGTGTTGATCAGCTTATTAAGTAGTCAAGTTTTTATAGGAAAGTGGAGTCAGTTGGAAAAGGGTAACACGTAAGTCAATTGTACGCTTTTTTTTCTTTTTTTTTTTCAAAATATAAGCCTTATTTGCGTCTTCTTTGCCTTATTTTCGTATAGTATTTCTGATTTTTTAATAAACTTCTAAAAACGTGGTGGTTATTATTCAACCAGCATCATTTTTTTTTAAGTACCTAGTTTCATTTTAGAATACTCGGATTTTTTAACGAATTCAAATAGTAATGCTCAAATCCGTCAAGTTTTTCAAATAAATGATGGATCCACTAAGTTAAATGAAAAATCTTCTCAAATCATAATATTTCCTAAATGTAAATGCCTTAGTAATGTAAATGTTTGCATGCCGAATGGTACAATATGGCTGAGCTCTGATATTTATAACAACCGTTGTGTATTACCCATATTTGCAAAATAAAATTCTATTCCATTCTTTTGGGCTGTGTCGTAATCGGGTAACAAGAAGCTATAAACAACCTGCAAATGGCAACGTTTCTCTAACAGTTCATCCATTTAAACAACAATTTACCTCTTAAAGGAAATACTAAGTCACTTGGGGAAAAACTTGTGAAGGCACTTAGAACATTTTTGTCTCCTATTTAAGTCAAGTGAGCATGTCCGTCCGATGGCTAATTGGCGACACATTGCCTTTAACTGGCTTCAGGAAATATATGGCTTATGTGCTACTGATATTACTTTCACACTAGGGAATGATGTAATATAATCTTGGCTTGCATTTAATTTTTTTCGTTGCTTTTTTTGTTGCTTTTTTTGTTGCTTTTAATTTTTTTTGCTTTGCATTTAATCAAATATTCCTGTAGTTTTCAATACTGGTATTCAGCTGAATCCGGTTAGACCGGAAGCCGACCTCAACGTAGGGAGAAGGCTAGGTGGATGATGATGCTGATTCCTGCAGTTTGTCTTCATTTTAGTCAGCAATTTTAGCAACTTTTTTTTTACAGTTTGAGCTGGAGTAGAAGCCACGGAGTCTGGATTTGTGCCCGTTTGATGGAAATACATATCGAGCTGCAAAAATTATCTCTGCCTAACCCTTCGGCGATAACAGGTGTTATGTTATGTTTGAGTTGGATCAGGCATTCCATATCCAGTTATAATAGTCACTTTCAAGAAATTAGATCGAATAATAAGAAAATTAACACTTAGATGCCGGCCGTCTTCAACCGGGTACAAATTCAGACTCAAGGCTGTCACTGAGAAATTATTGATGAAAAACCCAATAACACTCTGCCCGACCTAGAAATCGAAGTCAGGACCCAATAGTTAGCAGTAGCGTTTACAGCCACTAGACCAACGTGACAGTTGCTTCTCATCTCACTACCTTACTGCGGAATTATGTAATGTTCTACATTTTAGGGTTTTTTAAATATGTATGAGTGCAAACGGGAAACGGTGTCATGTATGGTTACTGGCCTAGAAAAACATGATTGATTTATTGGAGAAAATGTTTTTTTTTATGTAATCAAAAATATAATTATATAATAGTTAGTTAATGATGTTGTTGCCCTTAAGAAGCGGTGCTAGGTTTGACTATGTGTTTTATATTAACTTCGATTTGGTTTAATTTTTAATAACCGTGAGTTCATTCCGTTGTGAGTGTGTTTGTAACCATCGTATTCATGAACACCAAGCGATATCTTAATTAATGAGAGATAACTGAAATAAATCTTATCGTTCATTTCGATTTAAGTGTCAACTCCTATAGCCAATAACTTTCAGTGAAGGTACAATAAAGTACACCTTTGTAGATGTCTATTTCTTTATATTATAAATGCCTTCCTCTGAACCTCAACTACAATCATTACACCATTCACAACACTTCCTCACACAAAAACCTAACCCGTTAAAGCTAAAGCAAAAAAGCCGTGAACCATATCAACACAATTTACGTCAAGTCTTTTTTCTTCTATTTTTATAGAAAAAACACCCACAATGCAGGCCCCATACCTAATTGCCGTCGACATACGTAGCTACCGTGGGTTTATTTACCTCGAGCACCGGCGCGGCGGCGTCTGCGCAGTTGTTAAAACGGTACCCATTGGCTACCGTGGACCGCTGGACTATAGACTAGCCTACATATTTTGTGTCGGTAAAGTGAGGGTTAAAAAATAGAGGTGAGAGGTTTGCTTTTTTTTGATATTGAAGATATTGTTGGTGGAATTAAGTACCAATGTGCGTTATTGTACATGCAGTTTACATCAATAAGTTAATTATTTTCTAAGATAGTTAAATACACTTCTGCCTAGCTCTTTGGAGAAAGCAGGTGTGATATTTTGAAATGTGTATCTGTCTAACGTAATTATGAAACTACTAGATGTTGCTCGTGACTTCGGCTGCGTGTATTTTATCATTTTTTATTCAATAGCCGGTATGAAAAGTGTTTAAGTGTGAAAAGCTAATAAACAAAGTCAGGCAAACAGAGTTACAGAGTTTGGCATTTATAATCTACTAGTGACCAGCCCCGGCTTCGCACGGGTACAATGCTATTATACATATAAACCTTCCTCTAAATCACTCTATATATTTAAAAAAACTAAGCATACATAGGGACAGACAGACAGCGGGAAGCGACTTTGTTTTATACTATGTAGTGATGGTAGGACGTAGCTTACACATGGACCAGGTGTATCACAATTTTGATGTGGAAAAATTAAATCATTGTTCTATTTCATTATTTTCCGGAAAAAAGACGTATTATGTTCGTGAATATTAATTTGTTAAAGAAAGTAGATGCACTTTCTTATCGTGCATATTTTCGTAGATGCAAATGCATTCAGATTATCCGGTTTAAAATTTAAGGTTATTTA
Organism: Standfussiana lucernea; assembly: GCA_964057025.1. Taxonomy (NCBI): domain Eukaryota; kingdom Metazoa; phylum Arthropoda; class Insecta; order Lepidoptera; family Noctuidae; genus Standfussiana; species Standfussiana lucernea. The sequence goes on from OZ059797.1 coordinate 14,672,949, forward strand.
AAAGGACTAATGGTACTGTTTTAAATATATTTCTCTAGTTTATTTTAACAGATGAATTTTAACGAGAATTTAAGTGTCGACAAAAAGAAAGTAGATGCACTTTGCATAGTTTTTGCAGATGCTAAGTGCAAATTCATTCATTTTGAATTTAATGTTAATATTAAAATACTAATGATGTCGTACTATCTTATAGTTTATTTTAAAACGACGAGAAAACACATCTAGACAGTGTTTTTCCGATTTGAAATTATTAATTTTAATCTATTAACAAACAGAACCCCGTTAAGAAAGTGCTAATACCAACTATCCAAACAAACTTCACAGCATTTCTTTTATTCCGAATGAGTATCATCTCAAGATATCGCGTGAATCCGTCTAATAGCGCATTCAAAAGACAGTAATATTCGTTCAAACAACCCACTAATTCACTAATGTGCGCAAAAACAAACATTTTGACGTTTGTATGCGAAAATTAATGAACACTTTTATCCGAATTATGCGAAACTAGAGAAAGTCACTGTCACTTTTAAAAAAGCGAGTAATTTTTATTCGAAGACGATCGCCGGCGGATTTCTTTTGAACGTGTGTAATTGGAAGACACTAAAATGTTGCTTTGAGTTATTAATTGGCGTATAAACTACATATCTACATGGCTTTTTTCTAGTTAGCTTACCTCTAGGTACAGGTAGAGCAGTAGTAATGCTATATCGAGTAAAGACCTAGTATTTACTGAAAGGTTTGGATTACAAAGATCCTATTTATTATGATAATTAGGGCTGGTATAGGTAGACATTTTTGAGTCCCGTTTCATTATAGATTGGATCAATCATTTAATAGGCCTTGTGTATTGTTGTGTATCAATTAAGGAAGTCAAAGATGCATTAGAACGACAAAGGTTGAAAGTTTAGTTTTAGATTAAGAAACGCTAGGATTGAGTGGAATACGAACGCTTTAAATGGTGTACGATACAGATACATCACTGACTGAATTTTGTAATATGTGGTAGGTATGCAGACTGGTATAATATCTATGGTGGTATGGTTCCTACCACTTATTACCATCATAATGCATTTCTCCGAACAATTTCGAGCGCTCCTATGCTCATCACGTATCTGACAGGCTACCAGTTGCCAAAGCACGAGGGCTGCTTATGAAATGAATGAGAATGTTACCTATTTCTATTGTTATTATATGCTTCGTGGTTGAACTACGAACACTTTATGACCGTTAACCTATTTAGTTCTATTGAGATTGTTTGTCAGGATCACAGATATAATAAATACAGGAGATATGATTTGTAAACAAATGTATTCGAGTTCAGATGTCGCCGTGTTCTCCCCACTTAATTCACTAACACAAAAGCAAAAACTATAAGAACGGCACACGAGCTCATATTTCTCCCGCACACAAAGAAACTTACAGCAACACTAATAAACTCACTAATAGAACACAGGCATACATAGGGCGGGGCTTCTACCTATAGCTACGGACTCAGAATAAACACACATCGCAACTAGTGATGTGAAGAGGTAATCGTAGAAAAAATAGTATCGATGAAATTCAGTTACCTTTAATCTGCCCTTTTTATATATAAAAATATAGTACTATTTTTGCACCTGAATTCGAGGTGGCTCAAAGTGAGACGAACATATCGTGTTATTTTTTGTGGGAAACCAGTTTGGACCTTTTCCTGTCGCATTTATCCACTTTTCTTTTATTTTTGGATACTTCGGATAGCTAAAATGTTAAAATAAGTACCTCACATTAGTAAACAACAGCTATAAAGTTCCATGTAACAAAAATAGTCTAATTTTTTACCCTTGTGTAATCATTCGTACTAAGGGATCGTATAAAATATCGACTACCACAAAAGTGACATCACCTCTCTAATTATCTACCTAAAACACACCCGCTTCACGAAACTATCGTGTGAGTGAGAGTATCAGTAAAACACTTATCCATTGCACTATTAGACCAGCCGATTCATTGATCGATTTGTATTAAGCAAACAATGGTTGTTGTTCCTAATGAAAATAATTGCTTTTGGTACTTTATCGTGTTTCTAGTATCACGAAGTAATGTTTTAATGAATTTAATAAGAAAAACAATCATATTTTAGTATTTACGTGTGAAATGAGATGCCATCTTTCGTATAATTCACAATAGAGGTGTTATTTTTGCAAACAACCTCTGTACAACGCGGCATTTTGTAAAAAATCACAAGCAGTGAAGACGTCGCAAGTTGACATTCGACTAATGGCCGAAACTGGCAACAAGTCTCTTTGCGGCTAGATGCGTTCGCAAGCGCCACGCCTCCTTGCCATATCTCCTGTATTTATTATATCTGTGGTCAGGATCCTGGCAGGCGAAGTTCTGTTGTTTCTGCTTCCCTGTCCCCGTTGGAAAAAGTGAGTTTATGAAATGTGAAGAATTTTCTAGGAAGTACCCAGTTAAGCAGATGAAAAATAAGGTGTTTTGTGATGCATGCTGCATTGTCGCTACTTTTGCGTGAGCATCTCCATAATTATATCTTTAAAAAATCCTCCGATATTCTACAGTAAATTATATGCAAATATTGCACTTGCATGGCTTTTAATTTTCTATTTACACTTTCTTGCTAAACAAAGACAAATGAGCTTTTTAAAACATGTCAGCCTTTATACATCCTATTAGGCAGGTGCCACCAAACCCTTAACTGCGGTTAAACTTTTTATTCTTAACCGCGATCAACCACATTCCGTCAGCTTCCTTTGATGTTAGAAGTAGTTATGTTTACGCTTCTTTTTGCTTGAGCGGATATAAGCGGTATCAACGTCAACTCGTTATCGGTGTCTGTTACTAAATGTGACATCTTTATCTGTTAGTGCAAGTGAGCTTGAATTAGATTTCATATGTAATTTGATATAAATAAGATGATTTAAAGATATAAATATTTAAAATGTATTTAAATTGTGGTGCACTCAAAAAAAATACAATAGTGTTCATTACTTATTAGTTTTTATAAATCTTTAAGTTAAAACTAATAATTCTTAAGTTTCTTAACGAAAAACACAAACTCCGAACTAAACAAATATAAATATTCGTTAAAAATAAAACAAGCTGTTAAGGTTTCGTTAGTTTTCACAATAATCATTCTCAAACTAATATGACATTATGTTTTAAATTTTAAGAAAATAATTATAATTATTTCACACGCGATATATTTCGCGATAACTATGAACATCATAATGATTTGATGGAAACATGATTATTATTTCGTTACACGAACTTCTGGGAACGAGAAATTACAGTATTATGTCAGCTGCTTGGTCTTAGAGAGGTTAAGTCGATGGAAGTACTACAGTGCTCTCTGGTGGTCGAACCACATTTCAACCTTATTAGTCAAGAAATAAGGGTGAAAAGTGGTCGATCGTTTGTGAGCGCAGTAGTGCTATTGAACAGTATAATTTGGGAAGAGTAACCTATCAAAATCAATGCATTCTGTTGTGACTTTTAAAGCGTAAATTCAAATAGTTTTTTTTTTATTTACAATCATGAGTTTTTTAATTAAGTATTATTGTGCATATTTTCTTTTTCTTCTCTAAGTTTACCCTAAGTTTTGTCCGACACTTTAATTAAGAATCAACTATTAAAAAGCAATTTTCTGTGTAAAGCTATAATGACTGTATTTAATATGTCATTAACATTAGTTATCTTTCTAATAATTTTCTTCGTATCCACTAAAAACAATAATAAGAAAGAAAATACTAAGTAAGCTATTAAAAATACTCTAAAGTAGTTTGAACTCTGCCCTGCCAGTGAAACGGGCATGAAAGAGAGAATACATTAGTTACAAACGGTTATTGTTTTTCTGCATATCACGATTCCCACAACCCACTTTACACAACGCTAGAATGTAAAGAGGCATCGTTACAATTATCAAAATTAAAATTATGACCCGAAACATTGGGAAAATGTTTAAATGAATTTTTGGTAGAAGTAATAAAGCTACTGCCTCATTGGTCCTGGGTTCGATTCTCGGGTCGGGGAAAGTATTATTGGGTTTTTTCATCAGGAATTCCTTCCCTATTACATGGGACTTCAAACATAACTGGAGAAATGTGGACGTACAATTAGGTACACCTCTGCCTAAGCCTTTGTGGATTACAGGCGTGATGTTATGTTAAATAAAGCGAGATTCCAACCAGCAACGATAGAACTTAAATAAAATGTCTGATGATACTTGGAATTTTGGAAATGATTAGATACACCCACATCGTCTGCCAAGGCATAATCGACCTTGCATTTGCATCTTGCATTTCTGGACGACGAGAAGGCTTTTGACTCTATCGAGACCTGGCCAATTCTGGAAGTCTCTGCAGCGATGCCAAGTTGACTGGCGATACATCTGAGTGCTGAGATGCCTTTATTAAAGCACCGCAATAACTAAAAGTCGACCCGTACTTAGTTGGGAAAAGGCCAGACAAAATGATGCGACTTGAAAAAAAAACCATGTTAGACACCATTGCGTTGTCTAAAAAAACGTTTGTTAAAAAGGATCTCTACAGTTTAAATATGCCTAGAGGACCACAAAACCGATATCACATAAACTAAGTTTAAATATTATCACTAAACGATAATATTTAAACTCAGTTTTAGATTTCATTAAACACTAGCTGTTCAAATAATCACCAACTAAGCTAAAGTTATAAAACATTTATAAAATAAAGTCGCATCAAGATAAACCAATTTACCGCCAGACCAGTAACTGCTACATATCCATAAGTTACGACTAAATAACTGTACTCGCTCCAACGGGAGAAGATGCTTTCACCTGACATCACATTACGAGCGGACTAATCAATCATGTCCATACTTGGGTTACGGGTACTGTAACAACATGACTGCTTTGTTGGTCGAGTGTTGAGTGGTCCTGGGATCGATTCCCGAGTCGTGCAAAGAGTTATTGGGGATTTCCATCTGGAATTTCTCAGTAGCCGCTACGGAGTCTGGATTTGTACCCGGTTGTTGGCAATAGGCTCGCCCCCTATTACATGGGACTTAAACATAACTGGTGAAATATGGGTGTTCTATTAGGTACACCTCGCTCTAAACCCTTCGGTGACTATAGGCTTGATTTTATGTAATATTTTTTTTTTTTGTTAACATAAAAATGCGTTACATTTTTAATTGAAGCTCTGTATTGGTACAAGGGCATAAAAATAATGCAGAAGATGAATTTAGAAACAGCCCGAAGTCTGGATTTGTGTCCGATTGGTGGCAATACGCTTGCCTTGACATGGGATTTAAACATAACTGACGAAAATGCAAATGTATCTAAAACTGTAGATACACCTCTATCTAAACTTTTGGGGAAATAGACGTATTATTATATTATGTAGCAACATAATTCACAAACAATTCAAGGCCAGAAACATCAATAGACCGATTATTTATTTATTTATTCACAACCAATCATTCGTCAAAATGATGTAACCGGAACGTTAAACACTGTATTTAACGGTAGTTAAATTGACGAAATGCGGTGCAATTGGCCGCTGATTAACGTTATGTCAACAGTATCGACGATGGTTTGTTGAAATTATTTTGTAAAAGTTTAATTTTAAAATAAGAATTAATGAAAGCTTGAATTATTATTTTGAATATTTAGTGTCGTCGATGAAATTATTTCTTCATTTATGTCATGTAATACAAAATAGACAAATCACATGTCCTCTACAAAACTGTCATAACACAAAAATGTTAGGTTTTTAGATAATACCCTTCTCAATTTCAATTCTCCTTGATCTATAATTGAAAAAATAAACTCCAAAAGTATAGGTTCTGCGAAAATAAATAAATCATCGAATGACACACGCGAATGTTTTTACGGATATCATCGGCCGGACACAAAAAACTTTAAATTTGTATATCTCAAAATTGTTTTTTTTTTGTGTTATGACGGTTTTTTGAGGACGTGCGAAATATTAATGCTGGAATATTTTCTCAGTAGCTACGAATACTTTCATTATCATATCACCACGCCTGTTACACCCGAAAGTTAGATAGAAGAATTCTTATACATAGTATCACGTCTCACCAGCAACTTAAGTACCATGTGTTGGGTGGCGAGATTACCATTAACCGGGCACAAATCCAAATCCCGAGCTTCTATTGAGAAATTCCTGATGAAATCCCAACAAACAAATTACCACATCTTGTGAAGCTCCAGCCACTGAACCTCGTAATTAGCAGTAGTAATAAAATTTTCTTCGATAATCGCAACCTAGGCACCTGATATCCATAGGAAACAGTTATAACCCCATACCGAATAGCGACACGTTCCAAAGCCAGCCATCACATATTAAAATGCCCTGAGCGCCTCACGCCGTCAGCGAAATCATAGTTATGAACTGCAACGTGATCTGAAGTATATGGTCAATTATATAACTTGGTATTGCAGCTAGAAGCTACGTTTGACTTCAATCCCATTGGAAATGCTTATACAGGGTGTAACAGAATACGTGCCATACCTCTTAGAGGGTGATTCAGACTATCAAACTGGGCCACTTTCCCTAAGAAAGATGGACCCTTCATGCTAATTGCGTCAGTTTTGTATGGGAAGACCATTTGTTTTTTCGTCTCGTGTCTTTTGGGAAAGTTGTTCAGTTTGATGGTTTTAATCACCACCTAAGAGGTATTACAAATATTCTGTTATACCAACGCTTATTGTGTTACATACTGTAGATGGACTGTTAGAAATGATTGCTCAAATTTGTAAAAAGTTTGGCTCTTCAAGCTACCTACACATTACACTACACCAACTTCTAACACTACTATTTCTAAAATCTGAATTTCATGATGACAAAATGTGCGTTTGTCTAAATTCTTCTAGTTGAGGTTTTATTTAACAATACTAATGATCATCATATGCGTAGCCTTTTCGCAACTATGTTAGGGTCGGCTTTCAGTCAATTAGAAAGCAGCTGAATTTCAGTATTTTTACATGGAGCGACTTTAACTTAACAATACTAATATCCAACCAAAATAAAGACCGTGTTTTAGATTTAGAACATCTAATAAATCAACAATCAGTATACATAAGTACCAGCATGCCTGAGAGATATTTCTCGACGGCATGTAAAGCCAAGTCAGAGGCCCATGGGCGGCATAAAAACTCTGACACCAGGTTAGACACTAACCACACGATAAAGAAGAAGTATAAGTTTAACATTCAACCCAGATTTGGCGGGGTATTAACTTGTTACTCCACTTACTGGGGCAAGCTCGGCTTAACCTTACCAACTTATAGGCCTAATGCTATTAAACAACGAGATCGTCACTAAGCCTAAGGGGTGACACACAATATTTGTATTCCTGATTCAGCACAGGCTAGGAATCTAAATTTAATTTATATTTTGTCACCCAGCTGTTACAATCGTGTACATACTACAGCCATGTAGCTCGACTATGGTTTTGAAAAAAAAAGAAACGCGCCGAATACTTTACCTGTACCTTTTATAGAAGTCGGTTAAACGAAAAATAGAAAGGAAATTTTTAATTACAAGATATAAATCCACATACAACATACTCTATCATAAATAAATAAAAAACATTACACACACACACACGCGCGCCCCAAATACAGCGAATGAGCTGATCGGCGTGTGGTGGGACTGCCACCTTATTTGTAGGGAACTTTGGTTCCAAAGGTTGGTTTGGTTTGGTTTGGTTAAAAAAAGATAACTTTACACAAGCGGATATCATTTTTATAGCCTTTCGTTTCACTGTCAGGACTTTCAAAATGATTGCCATAAGTCGTCCATCATCGTATACTATCAACGATATTGGCGATGAATGTCACTTTATCTGCACCCTAAGCAGGTTAAAAACTACGTCATAGGCTTAACAATTTCCTACTCTAAAACCATTAATTAGCAAGCAATTAAAAGCGACTTTATAACGCGGGTCTGAAGACCGGAAGTCGTTTGAATTTACACATAAAATTTTATTAAAGCGACTCGAAATTATAGAAACGTTGTGGTTACGCAACTTGAAATAGATTAGTTATGTTTTATTCATGGTTGGCGGTTCGCTTTGTAGTGACAGTGCTCAATCTTGCTGATAATCACTAATGAATTTTAAGGTTACATACGACTTCCAAAAGATAATGTGAAAAAGGCATCAGGAAATACTGATCGAATTCCAAGAATTCTTTCACCAACGGCGAGCTACATAATCCCCAAGTGTCATATGCCACATTTAAAACGTTCCCGTGTGTCAATTTCCGTACATAACGAGAGCGAACAAGTGAGCAAAAGCCCTTGGTGATTTTGAAACATACTTCATATTAATCGGCTGAACCTGTTTGGATGGATTAAACGTCTCATACAAAAAAAGTTAATGCTCAGATTAACAAGTCAGCAAACCTGTAGGTGCAGTAGATTGTCGGGGCTTTACCGCTTAAGTATCGTCACTTATCCAATTAGTCATGGTACCTGTCATAACTAAATTACTGCTGTATTGCCCTATCTAGCAATTAAACAAAAGAAAAAGCGTGAAGGATCGATACCACCGTTTCCAACCAATTGCTTAACTAAACAAGGTTAAAGCCGTAACCTATGGTTTACGTTTACGTACACGTTAGCCCTATAAGTGTTTTATTGGCTGAATGTGTTAGAGAAAATTAATTTGTAATGCTTCTATTGGACACAGTGTCGTAAGGTTTGGTTAGTCATACAAGATTTGGTTTAGGGATGTTGAGCAATTGTAGTGGTCTATTTTTGCAAATATTTCAGTTTGAAACTCGTGCCTTGAATCAAACAACATCATCACTTTTGAGTGCTCGGTTGGCGCAGTGGCTGAGCGATTGGCTGCTGCACCGCGTGTTGCGGGTTCGATCCCCGCACGGAACAGATATTTGTATGGCCTACAGGTAGTTGTTTAGGGTCTGGCTGTTTGTGTATGTGAGTTTAAATGTTTGTAAACGCGCCTAAGATACAGGAGAAATTTCAAGTGTGGGGGCAACGTTTTATTAAAAAAAATACAAAAAAGAAGACCTGTAAGAAGTTGAAATTGTCGAAAGCAGAGATATTGAGCTTTAGTAGTTTGCCTTGAAGGCCTAGAAAAAATGCCATTCTAGCAGCATGCAAAAAATGTAAGTACTTATTACAATGACACAGCCACCGAGAAGCATAAGTAAACTCTGTTGATGTAATTAGGAGCCTCTGCAGTGAAACAGCATTTTAGTTTTAAAAATACTATAAAATACAGTTCGTAAAATATTAATACCAAATGAGGCCTATTTTTCATTTGACCATTACGTTAACGCTCACGTAACGCAATTTAAATCTACTAATAAAGTTATAAATAATATTGGCATAAACCGTAAATTATGAGAATTCCGATCACTTAATAAACAAATTATGTAATTCACATCCAATACATAAGAAATTAGATTTATGTAAAAATTCTAATGTAATTTTATGTAAAACATTTTTAAATTCATGATTTATTAATCGCTTTCCCCAGTACTGTCAGTATTATTCCGTCATTTATAGATTAACTATGTGAAAACATGCCATACCTCTTTTGATGTATAACCTCCATGCTTCAATGTTGTTAGTGAGATCACAGGAAAAAAATATGGCTATAGAATTTACATACTAGTCTCTATCAGGAAAGGAACTATCGTTTAGAATTTGCACATTATCATAAGTAGCCAAGATTGATGGTGTTACCTAAGTGTTCGTCCGGTATACCTGGGGCAGTTAGCAGCTAAACCAATCTTGGAGACAGGCTTCACTTTTTACTATGAGATGAACAAGTATTCGCTTACCTACAGTTCTTAAAAGCCACAGTGATATTTTAGTCTCGCGTCGCGATTGCAGAAGACTAGTTAAGTCGGAAACTGTGGCTGACTGTCCTATGACCTCAATTAGTTTCATTTACGGACGGTGTTTTTAGATTTCTGACTTCCCTACGAAACTCTAGGAAAGGTTTTGGAAAATGAAAAATTCGCTGCTCACGGACTAAAGTATTATCGTCATAATACTGAAGAATATGTAGTATGTAGTTTCCTCCTGTATATGATATACCGTTCTTGCTTGACGCAAATCGTCCAGTTCATAAAACTTCATTTAAAAAAAATCGTAAAACGTCCGCTTCGCAGAACGTATGAATCGCAAGACATTGATTCACATTCTTTTTTTTTTACACGACTTTTTGCTGCCTCTGCTCTACTGCCTCGTTCCCCCCGTACTGCCTCGCTCTAGTGGCTGCAAGCGCGACTGCTGAGCAAGAGGTCCTGGGTTTATTTGTTAGGAACTTCTCAGTTAAGCAATATTAGTGCAAAGACCAATCAATCTACCAAGTTTGAGAATTATGGCAACACCTTCTATTACCGTACATTATATTGAGGTATTTGGTACACATTCACCGGAACGTACGCATATAAGGAATTCAAGGAAGTACCGTAAGCAAAAAAGAAAACAATTGGCTCTAGTTTTTTTCATACGTAACTTTGCGATTTAAAATAGGCTTCGCGTGCCAAAAGCTTTAGCAATAAGTAATAAAAATCTCGTTACAGACATGAGCGATTCGGTTGTTAACATCTTTATTGTTTTTAACATGAATTTCTTAATTGGCAAACCTCATTGGTTTACAACCGGGTACTCGAAAAGTAGACCCTTACTTGTCCCTAAAGTTCCCTTCTCTATCTCAACATAACTGTCATCTTTACCCAAAACATGGACCTAATAAAATTTTATTCTGAACTAACCCACCTCTGATTTATACGGTTTTTCGCCTTGGATTTATTTATTGTACGGAGTCCGGAATTTTTTTTTCAATAATAAAGCTCTTTCTAGCATATAGAAGGTGGAATTCCATCTGGTTGCGACATCTATTATCATTTTCTCTGGTTGTGTTACATACGGTAGTGAAAATCGCATCCAAATTCCTTGCGTAGTTAAGAAAAAAAGCGCGAGCACAAATTACTACGAAAAGTGTATTTAATTGATAATACAAATAGACTTTAATAATTCAACATAACCGAACCCTCAAACGCTTATATTACACGTGGTGAAGCTAATAACAAGAACCATGACCTGATGATCAGCTCATTAAGTCTATCGCAGTCATCATCTGAAAATACCTCTCTCAAATTGCACCTTATGACTCCATTCCCAACAACATCATCACATAAAATCTCCACGTAAAATGATAGATGAACAAAGAAAGTAATTAAAACACATTTACATATTCTCACAACGTAAACATTCATCTCATTACTTAGCGATATATTACATCCCACAGTTAGGCAATAAATCCCGTTATCAATAAAGAAAAGTCAACGACCACGCTATGGTAAATTTGGGTTACAAGTTCGGTTGCATTCAATTTCATTTACAATCTACAACGGGTGTAAATGTTTGTGGTTTAACATCACGCCTGTAAAGTACTAGTTAGGCACAGGTGTGCTTAATAGTACACCCACATTTCGCCAGTTATGTTTAGGTCCCATGTAATAGGGGCCCATAGGTATCAACCGGGCACAAATCCAAACTTTGGGCTGCTATTTGGAAATCCCTGGTGGAGAAACTTTGCTCGTCCCGGCAAACAACCCAGGACTTCATGCGCAGCAGTAGGTAGTGCTTGTAATTACTGGACGTGGTTTATTTATTACTTACACAGGGTGTAAATGTTTGAGGTTTTACTGAAGGTAATAATTGTAACCAGTCAGATGTTACTGATTAATTACTCGCTAACGGAAGGTTGAAACAGAAAATTAAGTTAGAGTTGGAGTAAACCTTGGTTGAAAGTGTGATGTTGTTGAAACATCAGATCAAATTATACTAGTAGTTTTGAATAATATTCTGTTTTTATTCTTAGCGAGTGCTCAGGTTTTCTTAAGAGTAACCTAGTGTGGCATATGAAGCCCAAAGTAGGTAGGCAGGGTTAAGAAAAACAAAGAAACACCATTTATTAAAATGCAGTGCAGCTACTTGAAGTCATCTTCTCTAAAATCCCATCCGAAAATTAAACAAATGCTTATGAAGCAATGTAGGTACTTGACCGATATTTATCAACTCCAAATTTCTTAGAACAAACACTTTGAAAATTGATTCAGAGTCTGAAATAAAAAAGACGAGCAATATTCAATTCGCAACATCATTCAGAACCATGAATCACGATTTTCTTCATCACAGTAAGTAGAGCTTAGAAAATAGTTTTATTACAGAAATCTTCAGTAACTGCTTACTGCACGCACATGGCATAGCAACAACTGAAGTAAAACAAAAGAACGAACACATGGGAATCTTAGAACAAAACCCCAATGGATAAGAATGTGTTGAAGAAACAGATGAAAGAGTAAACAAAAAACTAGCCAAAGAAAAAGAAATAAATCCTATTCTTGATACCTTAAGTCCTAACGAAGTAATTCATTTCACTTAAATCGTAGAAGAAAACGTTAATGGTAAAGCCGTAACCACTTTTCTTTTAATTCAAGATGTCACTAAAGTTTCAAACGAGCGGCAAACCGTTTAAAATCCACGCGAGTTTTAAACTCAAAAAGTAAATTCAAACATTTATTTCTCATAAAACTTACCGTAATTAAAATCACCCAAAAGCAGAATAGATAAATATCCCAATTCACTAAATCACTTGTTTCACTACACAAACACGCACACCATTTTCTTGACTTCGATACTTGCGACAGACGTGCGCCGGCGCGCGTTGCGACTTTGCGACTGGTTCGATGTCAAGTTTACGAAGCTATTCGGGTTATGTAGCTTCTGTGCCGTTGGTATATTATGTTGGAGTGTTATGTCAGGGAATATAATAGTTTAGTGCATGGCTTCTAATGATATTGTTTATCAACACTTGATGCAGAGGTTGGTCAAGAATGTATAGGATGTGAGTGAACTTGGTTGTGACAAATTGTTATTTCTAAACATCCAGCGGATTGTCAATAAGTAAACATTTCAACTCAATCTATTGTATAGACAGTAACGAAATGCTACAAGTCAAGATAGACACGAAGAAATATGGCACATCATTTAAACCTTACAAAATTAGATGGTTATGTCTATGAGAGCAAATGATTTGGTAAATTTTGATGCACTTGCACATGCAAAACAAATGAAACTTAACTGGGATGAAGGTTTTGGCAAGAATCCCATATCCTCTAAAGAACTAGATAAAACCACGAATCCCATTTTCAAAGGTAGTGTTTATAAAGACAATGTTCAAGATATACTTTCTTTTCAAGAAGAGACACAGACGAACTTCAACATTGAACTAATTACCAGTTCTCATTGATTATACGCACTGCTGGCTGCCAGAAATCTACAGATGACTTTCATCTCTATCTGATTTTTGTTAAAGATGTCTTTCGTCTGCAGTATCTGGATGGGGAGATGAACTCTAACTATATCTGGAGAATAAATTTACACTTATTATTTCGACTGTTTCGTTTGGTATAGTGGGTACAAGTACTGATGAGCATCCTTATGCTCCTGGGTTTTATGCCCGAGTCGGGCAAAAAGTTATTGGGTTTTTCCAACAGAATTTTCCCAGTACTGATGCTGGCAAGCTTCTTCTTTCTTGGCTGACCTTGAAGTGTGGATTTGTGCCCGCTTGATGGCAATAAGCTCGAACCCTATTACATGGGACTTATACATAACTGGCGAAATGTGTGTGTACTTGTTAGGTACACCTCAACCCGGTTAGTCCCGCTATGGTATGGTCCCGGTATGGCACCCTCTTAAAATACCTATCAAAAAGTCCCGCTATGGTACCCTTCAGTTTTTGGTACTGTTGTAAAGAAAAGTTATACAATGCGTTAAGAAAAAAATAGTATTAATAAAAAATATCTTTTCTTAACTATTATAGTTAAGCAAGATAATATTTATTAATACTATTTTTTAAACAAATCACGCTCGGTAATTGTCGTTTCACTTCAGGTAGTTACCTGACCAACCGGTTTTTTCGTAAAACAATAGAGACGAGCCCTTCCTCGAATTCGTATCTAGCTCTTCCCTTTTGTTTTTATGAAAATAGAGAGAGACAGTATTATTCCGGGTTTAGTTTGCTATTTGCAGCTGTACTTTTGCGATATGAGTAATTAGGATAGCTTGTTAGTTTATCTATTGCAATGTCTGGGTCAAGTAGTTCACGTGGTGTAAATTTAATAATTATTGACAGTCGACGCGGTGGAAAAACTTTATTACGTGCCGGACATAAATATATTAAACGCAGAGAAAATAAAAATTCAAGTACTTGGCATTGTGTAAATAGGAGAAATAGTATTAAATGTAGTGGATATATAACTATTGAGAATACCAATAATACAATAATTAAAGATTATAAACACAGTGATCAGTGCGTGCCACATTTTGAAGACAATGAAGTTCAAATGGCTATAAGTGAGTGCAAAAAAGAAGTAAATTCAAATTACGGATCAGTACAGAAAATTTTCGAAAAACACATGGGTAACTTAAAAGACAAAGGGTTACACCTTACAGGAAATGTTCCTGACTATAAAAAATTAAAAACAGTATTATACAGACACCGAAATAAGTCGTTGAACGTACCAAAAACACAATTTAAGAATGTGGAAGAAATTATAATACCAGAAGAATTTAATAAGTATGTATTGGCTGATTATTGTAATGAAGACTGTAATCGAATAATTATATTTTCCTCGACAGAAGTAAAGGAATATATAAAATGTGTAACGCATTACTTTGGTGATGGCACTTTCGACGGCTGCCCAAACCCATTCGAACAAGTTTATGTCATTCATGGAGACATGGGAAGCACTGAGTTATCCACGAATGTAGCACCATTATTTTATATTCTGTTAAAAAACAAAGAAGGGAAAACTTATGAAAAAGTTTTCGAATTGATTAAACAAACTTTGCCTGAATGGCGTCCATCGAAATTTACCTTCGATTATGAAATAGGAGTAATAAATGCAGCAGCGAAGATTTTTCCTGATATCAAAATAAATGGATGTAACGTACATTTTCAAAAGAACGTTATCAAAAAAGCGAAATCTTTAAATCTCATGGAACACGAAGAGTCCTCGAACCATGTTAAGCAATGCATAGGCTTGGCGTTTTTGCCAAAACAAGATATTGAAGACGGCTGGCTGCATATAATGGAAAATAGGTATAATATCTTGGTTACTTTCCAAAATGATGTTTGAGTACTTAACTCTAATTATATGGCAAAAAAGTAAAGAACAACAATATCAGTAAGGACCTGTTAATTTCATTGCTTTACAAGTACGAACGTTTAATAAGTATTTTTTTCAGTTTCGACGATGAAGCTATGACCAAATTCAATGACTATTTTGTCACTCAGTGGCTTGAATATCCAGACCTCATTTGGTGTTGCCATAATGAACGCCATAGAACAACTAACTTGGCGGAATCATGGAATGGCAGATTCAACAAAATTATTGGAAAAAATCCCAGTTTATTATTGTTTCTGCAAACAATTGGCAACGACACATGTCACTTTGATATAAAACAAGCCAAGTAAGTTGTATTTTTTAGACAATATTTTTAAGCAGATATAATATTTTTAAAAGCAGATATATATTTTTTTACATAATACGAGTACATAGAAGAATTTGAAAATGGATTTGATTTTATTTATTTTGGTAGATATTATTGGTTGTCGCCTTCTATTACAGACGGTTACTGAAAAAAATATAGCTTAACTTAAATAACTGATGATTTTTGTTATAGCTTTCGACTAAAAAGATCACCTATAAATTCAAGAAAAAGAACAAGTATAGAAATCGACCGCCAAATTCAAAAGCTAACAAAAAGTTACGAAAATAAAGCTATCTCCATTGGTGATTTTCTGATTAACATATCAAAGTCAATATTTCGATCAGAACATTTAAAAAAATAGTTTATTTTAATTTTGTTTTTAGCCTATTAAAATGTTTAATACTTTTTCTCGATGTTGATTATTTTTTGTAGTTTATGTTTACAATTTGCGCCTTTTTCTCCATGTTGATTATTTGTAATTAATATATTTGTCTAGTTGGTTGTTGATTATTTTTGTAGTTTATATAAATTTACAATTACTGCCTTTTCTCAATGTTGATTATTTGTAACTAATATTTATGTCTGGATGTTGTTTTTATTTGTAGTTTATAATATTTACAGTAATACTTTTCTGAGATGTGGATTTTTTATATTTTTTTTATTGTTGATTATTGGGTAATTCGGTTAATATTGTTGATTATTTTAAAAATTACATTGCAATTAATATTTCGTTTTACTGTTTGATATTTTTTTATAAATATTTTGAATTAATAAAAGACTGATTTAATATCGCAAACAGACGTTTTATTGATACACTCCTAAAAGTATTTATTTATAGATACACTTTTCTTTTCAGTTGTACCTTCTATTGTCTAACGTAGATCTAAAAGATGGGTACCATAGCGGGACTTTTTGATAGGTATTTTAAGAGGGTGCCATACCGGGACCATACCATAGCGGGACTAACCCCCTCAACCTACCCCTTCGGAGATTACGTGATTGCGTGATCTTATGTGTAGTGACAAAAAGTACTGATGTATTTTCAATTAGGAATGGATTTCATAATAATTGATACGATAGACTTAATTGAAGAACAATTTACTAAAATAACGAAATAAAAAGCCTTTTAATTCTGGTTCAGTAAGTAATAGAACGCGGTGAACCTCAAAGCCGGAACATAGTCACGCGCTAATGCATCTGTGACCCTGACTAATGTCTGTGATGATTTAGGAAGTGGACCCTCCCTACAACCGGTAGCTTTGACCTCAGAAGGAGGGTCAATGTTACCTCATTATTTAAACAGTGATAGGGATTGTGTGAGGAATGATATGAATAAAGGTATAAACGATATCGTTGACACAGAAGAATGAAAGAAAACAAGAACGTGATGAAGCCGACCCCAGGTAACACGAGAAAGAGCGGGAAAATGCTGATGATTTAATTAAAGATAGGGAGACAGAAATAATGAATGTTTACTTACAAGTGTTTAGATTCAGCTCTTGAATTGACAACGAAGAATCTTCGTTCTCAGGATATATAAAAAAAAAATATTGCAGACCAAAGATCCATAGTTTTTTTTAGTACTACACAATCATTACTTATAACTATGTTAGTAACAAACTTATTTGTGTTGTTAGTACATACTACTTATAGGCTATGTTAGTAACAAATAAAATACAATAATAATTAGTAATAATATAATTAGTAATAATATAATTAGTAATATATTAGTAATATGACAGTTTTGCTCAAAATTACATTAAAATTTTCCAGGTAGAAAGTATGGTAGTGCGGCGCAATACCCAAGGCGGGTAGGACGTATGTACTTAAGTAACCTTTTTAATGGATGGCTCTTTGATAGCATCTCAGGCTTTTTAACGAAAATAACGCTATAATGACTGACTTTTTATTATGCTTGTTGTTTTATGCATGCACATAATCTGTAATGATAATATCCTACGATATTTATTTTTTATAAATCATTAATTATGGAAATAAAGAGGCTATAATAATAATAACGACTGACTTTTACAACCTTATTCTTGCTGCTGATAGTACTTGCAATTTAACAAAAAAATAACCGACTTCCAAAAAAAAAAAAACACTAAAAAAGTGAAAAATAACTTTACTATCTTAAGTCGGTGACTTTGTTTGTTTCACTGACTTTTTTGGCACCGACTTCCGAAAGTAAAGTGAAAAATATTCACTTTTTTTGTGTTTTTTTTTTGGAAGTTGGTTATTATTTTGCAAAAAAGTTTTTATTTTATCCTTTTTAGTTATCGTATCACTCACAAATCCTTGTCAAGAATCAATTTCACAATTTTTTTTTACTTGGATGACATATTTTTCCAGCTATTTTGATTTAAAAACCAAACTACTGAACCGATTTTGAGGAAATTTCTATAGGACCAATCGGGAAGTAATATGATATGTATATCCTTTCAGATAAAAGAAGAATTTTTCAAATCGGTTCATAAATGACGAAGATATGAGGTAAAAAAAAAAAAACAAAAAAAAATACAACCGAATTGCGACCCTCCTCCTTTTTTTGAAGTCGATTAAAAATAATGATACATCGATACCTTTGGTCATCGTGTTTTGTAACTCTGAAGTAATGGACTCAAGTGGGGCTTGCAAATGCGTCGCGTGTTTGCCAAAGCCGATACATACGTACGGAATGACAAACAGCTTGACATAATTTTCGCAAATTCATAGAAATGACGATGACATTTCACTATGGTAATAATGACATTCTTTAGTACGAAAATAGGGGTATTTTATAAAAAAAAAAAATGTGAAAATTCTGTCACGCTCTAGACTTCAGCTATGGTTAGTTAACTTTATGTGGGGAATAAAACCAGTTACTTACATCCGTGTCTATAGTCAAGTCAAATGCAATTTTTTTAAGCAATAGACAAGAATTTAAACAAAGTAAGACCCGGCAAAGAAAGCAAAGGTAAGAATTCTAACTTTTTACAGTTCTAACTTCAAGCAATTACTAAACTACATAATAAAATCGTAACTTAAAAAATTACATTTACTCAAGTAAACAC
This sequence comes from Standfussiana lucernea, assembly GCA_964057025.1. Lineage (NCBI taxonomy): Eukaryota > Metazoa > Arthropoda > Insecta > Lepidoptera > Noctuidae > Standfussiana > Standfussiana lucernea. The sequence continues at coordinate 14,691,550 of OZ059797.1, forward strand.
TTTGACTTGTTTATAGATACGGGTGTTAGTTATTATGATGTTTTTCTTTTGTTTCTATAGAATAACACGGTTCTTGGTAGTTTAGATTAGGCATGCGCCTATCTGATGGTTACATTCTGGGTAAGGTGAGTGGTTAGCATGAAGGTAGCTGTTTTTTTGTGTCGAAATTCTAACACCCGTATCTATAAACAAGTCAAATTGATTACTTGAGTAAATGTCATTATTTAAGATACGATTTTTAACATGTAGTTTAGTAATTGCTTGATGTAAGAATTGTAAAAAGTTATAATTCTTAGCTTTGCTTTCTTTGACAGTTCTCATTTTGTTAAAATTTTTGCCTATTGTATAAAACAAAAATGCACAAGTAATTACTTTAACTTGACTATAGATACGGGTGTAAGAGTGCACTAACAAATCTAATCCATCATCTGCGTAGCCTTTGCTAGGATCAACGACTAGTATGACTAGATTCGCCTAAGTCTGGCCACTGGTCAAGTCGTCATCAATTTCTAGGTATTTTTAAAGTTCTCCTTTTTGAAGTAAAACCGGTAGCAAGGTTTCTGGACAAATATTTAGCATAACATTACTACGCCTGTTGCTTCGACGGGTTAGGCGCAGCCTCCGTCTGCTACTAAGAAGTGTCTAATGGAAAAACCAAATTACATTTTGCCCCAGCTGTGAATCGAACCTAGTACTCGTGCTCGATAATGGTACATATTTGCAACCACGAACACCTGTAATTTTAAACAAGTCAAAGTGTTTACTTGAGTAAATGCAATTTATTTTGTTAAGATTTTTATTATGTAGAGTAATTGCTTGAAGTTAGAGCTGTTAAAAGTTAGAATTCTTAGCTTGGCTTTCTTTGACGGTTCTTACTCCGTTTAAATTCTTGCCTATTGCGTAAAAAGATTGCACAAGTAATTACTTTAGCTCAATTAATTACTTTAACTTGACTATAGATACGGGTGTAAGTATTAATAAGTACAAGTCATCAATAATCCCTTTAAAACATCATAAGAAATTGTGACAGTAAACACAATAATTTCAAGATACTAAACACAATTTGTAATCTGGAATTTCTAGCGTGTTTATGTCGCAAAGTAAAATTAACATGTGGAAAGCTTGTAAACATGAAATCATCGCCGCGCCGCCCGGGGGGCGAAACATGACAGTGGTATGCGGCCGAGGTCTGACTGTAAGCGGAAGCGTTAGCGGCTTTGGTTTTAGTGGTTGTTCCATAGATTTACCTAGGGCTCATAAAAGATCATCTTATATGTTTGGACATTTTCAGATAGATTTTACTGACAGAGCGTCAGGGACTGCATTTAATTTTAATGGACCAAAACTCTGATTAGTCTCGCTAAATTAGCATAATATGGTGCTTGAAGACAGGACATCCTAAAGATTAATTTTAGTTTAACGAAAGATCATATCCATATTTGGGTACGATACTTTAGTGACGCAAAAAGCGACTGAAATTACTTGTCAATATATTGCAATAACAATTTAAGGCTATTGAGCAAGAATTGGCTCATTGACTGTTGAAATTACCAATTATGATATCCTTTCTTTCCACGACGTATCCATTAAACCAGCTATATTATTTCCGCTTGGATACTTGTTGTATTTTATGTTTGGTTTGGTATTTCTTTGAGCAACATTTTTTGCAATTAAGGTTCTCGTAGATAAAACCCGGCTTTATCTTATCGAACTTAAGCATAGCTGTCGAAATGTGGATGTACTATTAGGTGAACCTCTAACTAAGCAACGCCATTTTTTTTTGCAGTTTGATCTCCCGTCTATGAAAAATAAAATAGCTAAAGCACAATTCTTTGGATATCTAATCTTCCTATTAGATTGGGAACTATGTAGCCCGCTCTGCTAGCAGTCACACCTCATCCCACCTAACCAATCATTATAAAACCAATAGACACTGAACAGCGGCTTCCAATCACGCAATACCGTTGTGTTTATCTGTACCATCGCTACCATCTCTACTAACGCTGCTATCGCTACTATCGCTACCGGCTGGAATCTTAACAATTGCGTTTTAGTGCGGTAGTTAAGTATGTTTAGGGATGGCGGGAATGGTGGTGTAAATATGTACCTGCATAAATGCTTGTTTGGGTAGGACTAGATATCATGGAGGCTCGTTTCTGTAAGCGCTAGGTCAGAGGTTCGCACTATTGAGAAGACATTTTAATCTACACTTATTTCTTTATAGTGTGGTTAGTGCCTAACCTGGTGTCAGAGATTTTATGCCACCTCCTTATCTCACAGGCATGCTGGTTTCCTCACGATGTTTTCCTTCACCGAAACAAGCGAAAATTATACATACGTGGTACAATATGCACATGATTCCGAAAAACCAGTGGTGCGAGTCTTGGGTTTAAACTTGAAACCTATGGCTTGAACGTCCGACGGTCACACCACTAGGCTATCTCTGCTTAATCTACACTAATAGAGATAAAGCTTGTGCGTTTGCATGGAGGAGGTTATCTCCGAAACTGCTCATCCGATTTAAAAAATATTTCACTGAAGAAAAGTTACAAAATTACCATATCCATCCAGTGCCATATCATATATCTTTGACGCGAACGAAGCCACGAACAGAAGCTAGTATTAAATATTTATGTTTTCTAAGCCGTTCCAACAAGAGAATTTTTGTTTGTTTAATATTAAGACCATAATAGACTGACACCTATTATATTTCACAGGCATTCAAATCTTTTATTTTTTTCTTTATCTTTCCTTATTATTTCTTGATGTTTCGTTTACTTTCGACAATTGAAATTTAGAAACGTGATAAATACTTTTTGGATGGTCTTATTGTATGTTTATATGTTCCTCAGAAAGGTCAGTTGCATAGTACCTACTCACAACTGAAGTGCGTGTATGACCAGATGTATGAACATGGACGAGGCAACATGGTGTATGAGAAGATGTGTGTATGATCGTATCAGCCGCGTTCTGTGGTTTCTGCCTTGGGATCAAGGCGTGTGTTTATGTATGTTTATAGGGTACTAATAAAGAAATAAGTGATCAGTGTGAAAGTGGAAAATCTCTATTTACAACACATTTTGAACCACAGAAGCCAAAGCCACCATTTATGTATATATCGATCAACAAAGTTATATGGCTTCACCGAATAACCCGCAGGTCGGCAATAACAGTTTCAGGGAAAGTTCACCACAATATGCCGTTCAAGAAATTGCTTTATTTTGCAGAAAGCCGATAAATGATGCCTCATTGTTGTGAAAAACTTCAAGCCGATGATTTTACGTTTTCTGAGTAATTTATGACATCACATAGGTTGTATTTTCTTACAGTGGTGAAGGAAAACATTGATCCATAAAACTGGTATTCAGCTGCATCCGGTTAGACTGGAAGCCGACCTCAACAAAATTGTGAATTAGAAAAAGATTTTTTGCAATTCGAATTTATAGTTTATGAGATATGCGTGGACAAACATACATAATATGTACATATCATACATTTTTGAAATTTAGCTTACATGTTTAAAATGAAGCTGGTATTGACAAACATATTATACAAAAAATGTGCAATTCTAACATACATACGGGTCGAATTGATAACCTTCCTTTTTTAAGTCGGTTTAAAAAGTGATGATAACTAAATAGGATAAACATTTTTGGTAGTGATTGTTTAAAACCAGCTTTTTTTTCGCTGGTTGGTTTTTTCCAATTTTATACAAAGTAAAGAAAAAAACACAATCCACCTCGGATCTCAACCTCCTCCTCCTCCTCCTCCCACTCCACCGACCCTCCGGATCGGTCCTCGGACTTTTCAATAAGAAATTGTCAGAACACAGCACCAGTTTTGTTCACTTCAAGCGCCATCTATGAACACAACATATAACTACTTCGTAACTTAGCTTGGCACAAGTTGAACAAAGTGAAAGTTGATTGGGTGGCCGCTGTACTGCGGCAGCGGTTCTTTTACTTTCGACCAACAGCTACTAGATGGCGTTTGTAGCGGTGAAAAGTATAGTTTGTTTGTAGAGGGTGCTTAATGACAAGAGTGTAGGTATACCACACCACCAGCCGGTCATTGTTGGCAATACCGAGGGCAAGAGAGCACGACGCCGGTCGCCAACACGATGGTCCGACAAAGTAAAGGAAGCTACGTCCTCAAGCAAATTTCAGCAAGTGGTGATGTGACATTTTTTCCAGTTATTTTGATTTCAAAACCAAACTGCTGAACCGATTTTGTTGAAATTTCTATGGGACCAATCGAGAAGTAGATCCATTCAGATGAAAGAAGAATTTTTCAAATCGGTTCAGAAATGACGGAGATATGAGGTAACAAACACAAAAAAAAAAAACATAAAACCGAATTGAGAACCTCCTCCTTTTTTTGAAGTCGGTTAAAAAACTAGTGTATGGTTTCGAAGTCAAGCATCCGCCATCTTTTGCTATTTTTCTCTTTGTGTAACATTAACCTTTATGTAAGCTAAGATATTAGATACCTACTTTTTCGCTGATGATGGTAGCGTTTTCGATTTATTTGCTGAGAAGTATTATTCTCAGATTTTGAGTTCTTTCTTGTTTTTTAATATTGAGTGGAGCAATTATCCTCAGTTGCCTTACAACTTTGTCCATTGCGTTTTGTCAAGACTTTTCAGACAATAATGAAAATGAAATATTTATTTGACGAAAAATACGTTAGAAGATACAAGATACAAGTCCAATTTATAAAAACTGCCATCGAATTTATTAATAATGTTTCATTTACATAATACCGGACTACATTTACTATATTTTATCTACCTATGATTCAGTCGATACTCAAGAACGGCCGAACTCCCATACAAAATTGGGCATTCTCCTTTTTACGTGAACTCATTGATATTGAAAACGCCTACAGGCGATAACCACTTATCACAAGTTTGGGCCAAGTACATATATAGAAAACTTTCAAGAATCAAACTCATTTCTGAAGTTCGGGACACGGAATATTTTATCAAAAGCCAAACCTTGAGTAACACGCCACGTTCCTTACATGATGATAATAATTATATAAGAGGTCCTACACACGTGTTCGGGTCGGTAAGAATCGGGAAGCAAAAATCTAATATGTAACTATAGATATCAGTCAAGTCAGCCTGTTACAGTCCACTGATGCACATGGGCTTCCCCTAAGCCGCATAACAATACCGTTTTCCACCTTCCACATCCAGTCTGGTCCAGCCACCTTTTAAAGGTAGTTGGTCGATCTAGCTGGGTGTTGTCCAACGCTGCGCTTAGAGATCGCGTATCGGCCAGGGCCTCTTCAGGACCTAATGTGGATAAACATTCGGGAAAAATAACTCAGCTTAGCTCGAATTGCGTCCAGCCGAGCCGAACATGATTCAGCGATGGTAAATGCCGAACGAAGTTTGCCGATTGGCTTTTTTTTTCGGTTTGTGTATTCAATAGATATGTGCCGACCCGAACCAGTATGTCGCGGCCCTAATATTAGCAAAAAGGTACCTACACGTTTTGATATACTTTTTAATAAAAATCCCTCAACTTTATCAATTCCTTTTGTACGAATGAAAAAGAGAAATTTTTAAATAACGTGAGGGCTTCTGAAAGTGTATTTGTTAATATTTTTGTTTGAAAACGTTTCGACCTAAGAATCCCTTTGAATCGCTTCCCACAAGATTATGGAACATGTTCTTAGCTTTGAAGTCCTAAGATGCTTTCCTTGAAGATATTAACTGTTTGCTTTGTGTCTGAAATCGCAGGAAAATAGAGATATTTCTAAATCTTTTGTATTTTCTGTATGATGTTTGGGCAGTTGTTTAAAAATGTATCTAATGAAAGTCTTTGTTTTAACTTGTATCATTGTTATGTTAGGCATCATCTGGGATTAGAAATATTTCATCAATTCGCATTTTCTTCGTTAGCATAAAAAAAGTGATTAATTCCGTAAAACATTCGAAAAAGCACCTAATGTAATAGTAAATTATAGTATAAATATAAACTAAGCTATGCATTTTTCTAGATATGGGGGGTGGATTTAGCTTTCAGATTATATTGGAAAAATTAATAGAAATACAAGTACATACCTAACGTAAAACATCAATAGCTAATAATCTGCAAAGAATTACGAATGTTTATGACTCTCGAAGGGTTAATACAATTATTAGATCGTAGTTGGCTCACCGAAGATACCTACAACTACAAATCCCGCAAGGAACGATAGATTCGAAATTCAGTATAGTATAGTAACCCACTGTTTAAAAATTGTTCTCTCCACAATTTTTAGTATATGTGCTAGGCAGAATAGTGCCAAATCAGTAACAAGAATAGGACGTATTTGCAGAATTCAATCAAAGTCGCACTCGAACAAAGACAGAACCAGACAAAGCTAACCCCAACGATGTAAGATGGTTTGTTACTAACTACGTTAGGAAGGGATTAAAAGCAAAGAAAGCAATGGAGCCACGAACAGACGAGAGTGTGCAGATAACCACAGTTTTACTTCAGCAGCTCTCAACACTGGAATTTAATTGTTTTGTGTGTTTAGAACGGGGTGCGGTCGCAGTTCATACGGAAACTAATTAGTGATCGAAGGAAGAAAAACATTTAAACAATTTTTTGGAGTAGGATAAGTTAAATCTTATGTTCTCATATACGAGTAAGTGGGTCTTTTGTCTTTTTGAGAATAAAGTACTTATACGTAATTTATTGGCTTATGTCGTGCAGGAAACAAACAGCAATGTGCTGATTAATTTATTGGAAACATTCATTTGTATTTACTTTTGTTCTATTTACTAGGCTTTTAGTTAATCAACATCTGCATAGCATTTTCCCAACTATACACTATGGTTAACACATAAAACGGGATATTTATCATGTTAGACATAAAATATACGAATGCAGCATAATATATAAATCCCATATAATTATTATTCAAAATAAATAAAATAATAAACTAACACATTTTTAACTTCTCAAAAAATTAAGCGTTTTTTCTGTTTGTGTAAAAGTTTCATTTTGTCAGTTAGGTATTATTGGCACTTCGCCGTCGATTTCTAGATCTCAGCCACAGAGATTATGAAAGCTTCAATGAATCTGAATTATTAATCGGATTCATAAATCCTAGCTGATGAGCTTGATGAATTGATAAATCGATTTGACCTAATATCAATCACTGCACTTTCGTTTGGCTATAACTCAAAATGAGGATACTTCAATGTGATATTTTAGTCAAATGTCATAGTTGCAGTTTTACCACAAGGGGATTCCATGTATTAGTTTATGTTTTTAGTTTTGAGTAGAATGTTTTCTCAACTTACAAAAACACCGGCAAAAATATATAAAACATTCTCCTGAAATCTTTTCTTACATACCCATAAATACATTTCCAGCCTCTATAAATTACACTGAAATATTCCAACTTAACCGCACCCCAAAACTTTGGTAGAGGGTAGAAGCAAAAAATAAAGCGTTTTCTAACATTGTAGAGTACGAACGTTCATTACGTAATAGCTCTAATAGTAAGCTCTACCACTGACTCTACGGAATAAAGACTAGGGATTTTTGGTTTTTTACAAAAGCATTTGAAACGGTGGATGTGGTTTTCTTAGAAAATATCTTATGTTTTAAAAACATTGCTGCGAACTTTTTCCTTATAAGTGAAAATGGTCGAGGAGGATTTTAGGTTAAGCTTTTGAAACGGATTTTATAATAATGTTATAAACGTGAAAGTCTGGCTGTCTGTCTAGCTCCCGCATTAATGGCTGAATGGATTTCGGTTTTTGACGCACAAGTATACATTACCTAGGTCAAGAGATTCATCATCTGTCTCCTGCCATTCTTCCCAATTGTTTAGTGATTGGCACAGCATGTCTTCTTCTTTCATACGTAGGCAAGACTCTAAACTTAGACGTTACGACTTTTATTACTGTTGTACGTTTCCGTGGGTGTTTTTCGAACTACTTTCGGGGGAATCTGCGGGAAAAGCTAGTTTTCTACAAATAAAAGCTTTAGTTTTAAAAGAATGAAGCAAGGTTTTGCTTCTACGTTACTGAAAGGAAAATTCTTGATGTAAGATGCATCAGCTGGCCTTTTATCTTATGTTTTTATAAGAAAAATGGGTTACTATAGCTTGGAGGGTTTGCATCACTTAAATCTGAGGGTCTGAAACATCGTTTTCCTCTTTCTGAAGATTTATATTACTAGTTTATGCGGGGTTTAAGTGAAACATATTTGCTTCTTTTACAAGTGCGCGCATTTTTGCTGAATTTTAAAATTATCCCGTACTATTAAATGAGCAATATTTGTATGTATATATTTTTATACTTTATAAATCCAAAATAAACCAAATAAATTGGGATAAGGGCAGGAGAATGACTGATATATACATATCACATTCTCGAAAAGGCTGTAACGATGTCGATGAGCTTCAATCATCATCATCTGCCTAGCCTTTTCCCAACTAAGCTGGGGTCGCCTTCCAGTCTAACCGGATGCAGGTGAATACCAGTATTTTACATGGAACGACTGCCTATCTGACCTCCACACCCAGTTAGTACTGGATAATTCGATACCCTTTGATTAGACTGGTTGTCAGACTTTCGGGCCACTGACTTCCCGTAACATATTAATGAGTTTTAATACGGGGGCGAAAATTCAATCTAGCTATTATCTAGGTCTCATATCTGGGAACTTTTGTTTACTCTATTTTCACCCAAGCAGAGCTCGGTCGCCCAGGTACTTATTCTTAAATACAGTAGAGTGCCTCGTTGCAATAGGTTCGCCCCTATTATTTATAACTGACAGTGTGTGTGTACCCGCACAACGGGTATTACAGGCGTTTTGATTACGATAAAGGATTTTGTTTGTATTACTGGCTCCTGCAACACAGCTTTTTACTATCGCAGGAGTCAGGGAATTCCATTGCATATTATGTGTACAATGTTTTATATCAATATTTTTTTTTTATTCTTTGAGATTATGCGTATATCGTTCAGAGAGCTGTCGGTCTGTGATGGGCACACCCTGTTTTGCCTGCCAAGTTCAGTCATTGGTAGTCGTCGAAATATTTCTTCAACTGAAGTTTTAACATAATTTTCTTACCTGGAATAAAAGAGAAAGGCATAAGGTTAGAAATAATATAATTATCAAAGGGCAATTGAGTGAAGAGTTTCAGAAGCTTCAATAAAACAACATAAGATTTAATGACAAATTGAAATGAAAGGGTATTGTTTTACTCTTCAAAGTCGCGGTCTTATATTATTTGATGGGGTAATAATGAGGAAGATGGATCAAGTTATATATTAGGCACTGTCTGCACCTATGATGTAAATTATTTGAAGAATATCCAAGATCGAAAAACTACCTGACACAATCGTGGGCGCACTCTCTCAGCCTGCAGTAACTACAACTGCAGGTGGAGTAGCAGGATCCAAGGTCTGACTCAGCCATGCTGATGGAGTCGAAGCGCTGAGCAAGACCCTCGCCTGAACTTGGCACTGTGTGGGAGCCACGCCATCTGGAAACGTTGATAAATAGCATTACATACAGGCACACAAACAAATCATGAAAAAAAAATCATGTTTTTGGAAAATGAAATATAATAGTAGTAATAGTAATTTTAGTTAATTAATGTTTTCATGAGAAAGAGGTTTTTGTAGTTTGTAAATTGTCGTAATTCATTTTACCTTTTTTACAGGCTGTAAACTTTGAAACCTTACCTGATCTTTTAAACCTTTAAATCGACGTTTTAGGACGTACCTAATAATTATTCATTTGATTACTTAAAGAGCTCTTTAAGGAATCAAATGAATAATTTTATCTCTCAATTCTCAACTTTATAGATTTAAATTATGATGACATCTTTAAGAAAACCAGAATAAACATGGCGGTATATATGCCACATAATAATTACCAGGTGTTATACAATTCTAGAACGAAAGTGTCAACATAAAGTCACAAATAAAAATGTAGAAATAAAAGATCATAAAACAGGATTATTTACGAATAGATTATAACCATAACATCACGCCTTGACCCCCGAAATGTTAGGCAGAGGTGTACCTAAGAATACACCAATATTTCATAGTTATGGTTAAGTCCCATGTGATAAGGGGCGAGACTATTGCCATCAACCGGACCCAAATCCAGACGCCGTGTCTGCTACTGAGAAATTCCAGATAGAAAATCCCAATAACACTTTGCCTGACCTGGGAATCGAACTTCATGCTCGGCAGTCGGGATTGCGACTACTACACCATCGAGGCAGTCGAGGCAGTTCGTAATAGATATAGTATATAGGTAATAATATCTACTGACTTAGGTACGAATAGTGCCTAACATAGGCCTAGACATAGATCACTGTTTGTTCATTACAGTACAATATACAATGTGTTTGAGCCGCAAATACCACATGCCTTGAATTGAAGCTGTATTTGTGGTTCCGTCAAAGGGAACTCATGTTATGAGTTTAGGAAACTTACATAACAAGTATGTATTTAGTTAGTTTTATTTTAATTTGTTCTTAAGTTTTCTTTTTTTAAATCTTCGTTTTATTGTCAATATACCACTTTGTTTTGTCCAGTGCGAGAATAACAAATACTTTTTCTTTCTTTCTGTATTAGTCTAAAATAGTCAAATAGCGAGCTGTAATTGGCGGTTAATTAGTTGGGACGTCAAACATTGTAATTGGAGCACCTCTGTTACAAGAGTCTTCTTTATGACCACACATGGACAAGACCATGTGTGACTACCTCCATTATGATATAATGAATGGAGGAATTGGCATGATTCTGTAATTGCCAGGTGTATCATAAATTCTTGTTACAGCAGACACGATACTGCTGACATCCACTAAACGTAAACGCCGAAATAGTTGTCGAAATTAATGGTGGTAACCAACGAGGTGTAGGGTGCTTAAAAGCGGGTTGTCATCCTGGCTCAGGTCTAAAATGGTCAGCAAAAAGTCTTGTAGATGTACCAGTAGGTAGAGAGCCAGTTAAAGTTTATAAAAAAGAAACGGTTTGTAGAACTCACCTGGCACTCTTCGAATCCACATGTTCCACGACCACATTCCAGGTCCTATGTATCAGGTACAGGAGGAACAGAACTCTCGAAGATTCAGCATGAGGTGGAGGAGGTGCCTCTCGTTTGCGGCCCGGCCACTTGCGGCTGGTGGCCGTACTGACACCGCTACCCATTGTGTTTATGGAGTCACTTCATTTTTTGACGAGCATTCGTTGAGTTTCAATGTGTTCTGGAATCGAGAAGATTATCGTTGTTTAAAAATATTAAGTAATTTGTAGGTTGTTGGAAAACTTGGTGAGACATGGAGCGTATAATGGAATTCTAAAATCGTAAGCCTTGAGCTATTGTGGTGATTTTTGTTCATGCCTTCTTTGTATTAGGAGAGGCTTTTGTTCAGCAATACGATAGTTGCGGGCTGATATTATTTATTAGTAAAATGAGTGAAACGAGAAGATTACTTAAATCGTTTACGGATTGTGTGTCTTGAAAATATTGCTCCAAATAATAATGAATAGCTAAACAATACAGCTGAACATATTAATATTCATGCAAACCCCTAATGTCTTAATTCCTTCGTATTTTAGATGTTAATTCTGTGGATACCTATTAATAATTTGGTTCTCTTTTCATACTACTCCCGTATTAACCAACTTCTAAAAAAGGAGGTGGCTATAAATGTTTTGGACCAGCATCTTTTTTTTCATACCCCGACTTCTCCATGATTAGAGAAGTTCTTTAGTCATTTGGTAGAAGAACCTTACGCGGTGGTCCTGTAGGTATTAATTTTATTAACTTTGCTCCGGTACTTTACGAGTTATCCTCTATAATATGCATTTCTTCTTTTTCGTCGAGGTGGATGATGTACTAATTAATAATTTCTAGTTACAATATAGTATTGATACTTGACAAGGATTTCTGTGAGACCACAGATAAAAAGGGTGAAATAAAAACTTTTTTGAAAAATAAAAAATAAAGTAAAGTTATTTACCACTTTTTAGTGTTTTTTTTTAAGGTGCTTATTTTTTTGTTAAAAAGTTTTTTTTTATCAAAGGTGGGTAAACCAACCTCGTCTGTCTATTGGTTGCAAGCTTCATTTGTGAGCACGTGGTCTTAGGTTCTATTCCCAGTTCGGACAAGATTCTTAGTTGGTACCCAGTCTATGGCATTCGGTCCGTCCTTCATGACAATTTTAAAATTATAATATGGTCTAGACTGGTCATATGGGAGTATATCTTATTACACGACTCCGCCTAACTGTGGGAAGAACGTATGCAACGTTATGTTTTACTAGTTTATGCCCGGGGCTTCACCCGCGTGGATTGTTGGTAACTGTCCCACGGGAGCGTACTACCGGGATAAAAAGTATCCTTTGTATTTATCCAGGTTTAAAACTATCCTTCTGCCAAATATTCAAATCCGTTCATAATATTTTGGGCCCATGGGCGGCATAAAAACTCTGACACCAGGTTAGGCACTAACCACACGATAAAGATAGAAGAAGATTTTGCATGAAAGCGTAACAAACATCCATCCCTCCATCCATCCAATCTCTTAAACTTTCGTATTTATAACAGTAGTAAGATTCGCTCTCTCAACCATCAATCGATATTATCCCTCAGCCGTAACCTTATTCTCCAAGTATCTAACCGTTTGATCTCCAAATAAAAACGAATGAAGGAATGGCTTCGCACATAATTCTTCAACATTATCCTCTGTATCAACCGTTACTAGTCAAAAGAAATATCCCAGACAAATGTGACTTGCTCGTGCGTAAGGGTTTTCCTGTCATCGATCATGGTATCATTTCCTTAGAAATGATATGAGAGCATCCAGCTATTATACTGTAACTTTTTGTTGTGTTTGGTAAATGATATATATGAAAACGCTAATACATTTTCTAGATATTGGAAATGTATTGATGTTAGTTTTTGTTATAAAGTTTTTTGGTAGGTATAGGGGCTTCTAAAGCCAAATCTTATTCTAGCTATGTCAATAAAAATGGCTATCTTTTGTTCTGAGTTACCATGATCTGTTATTGCAGGACTATCTCGACAGTGGGAAAGTGACAGCGCTAGACTGCTGTCTAGCGCCATCTCTTATCACCTGTTCTACGTACTAACACTGTCGATGTAGCAGAGTTTTGGTCGAAGCTTAAGTAACCAAATCATTCAACAGAATGAGGTTAAAAATCAGCACGTCAAAATTACACGAGACAGTCTCCCAAAACGCCCTAATTTCGCTACTTCCTAGGTTGGTATGTGGTTAATGGCTAGGTATAATGTGGCTGTTAAGAAATAATACATAAACAGAACAAAATGCTCTATGCTGTACACTACAGTACAGTGAGTGTCTATACCCACATTTTTGACAACGAAAACGGCAGATAACTAAAAACTAAAACTGTAATTATTAAGGTCAACAGCTCTAAAAGCCACAATTAAAAACTTCAAAAAAAACCGGCCAAGTGCGAGTCGGACTCTCACGTGAAAGTTTAAGTTTCACCGCCGAAAAAACAGCGTTTCTTGTCCTGGAGCCCATTCATTTTTAATTATTTTCTGAAAATTTTAAGTGTCTTCTTATTTCGGTTAAAAAGAAACAACCCTGTGACAGACGTTCGGACAGACGGACCGACAGCGGAACCATGGTAATAGGCACCGCTTGGGTAGGGAACCCTAAAAATCTTAAATAAAGTAGAAAAATTTCCACTAAAACCAGATCATACTAAACCTTACAAACAATAACCAACTCAACGAAACTTTAAAAACAACTATTTCAACTTGTTTTAAAGTCTTGAAGACTTTATAATTTGTTCGAAGAATTTCATTAGAATGGACATAAAGCTATTTGTTCGTGGCTCCTTTATGAAAAATGTTTATAACTAGGAGACTCGTTTATTTATACGGGGATTGTAATAAACTGGAATTTATCTGCACCCGTTTGTATAATCTGGATTTTTATTACTCTACGCGTAGTTGTGTTGTTGGCAGTAATGTAAGTTGGTTTTGCTTTCGGAAATTAAGTTATCATGGCTGTTTTTGTATTTCTGTGTAGTGTTGTCGATTTACCGTTGACATTCCGGATTTGATTTCCTTTTATTGATTTGTTATGTTATGGACAGGACAGTATGTATCTCTATTTGGGGTAATTTCTCAAATATCATAATATGAAAATGTTCTTAGTAAGCTCAATGTTTCCTGCGCTTACGTGCTCAAGATAGATTTCACCACAATTCACTCACAAAACCGCTTAACTCACAGCCTGCACTTTGACGTTTTGATTTGAATCAATTTCTCAGCAGCCTGCGAGATGAGACTTTGATAGACTTTGCGGAATTGGTTCGCTTCGAACATTGCAATCTAAGCGATTTCTGAATACCATAATTATGTTCAACATAAGGATCAATCTGCATGGCTTTAATTAACTAATTGAATTTATGACTTCTGCCGTTGCAAATTCAATGTAAACGTAGTATAACATCACGCCTGCTAACCCCATAGGTTTAGGCAGAGTTGTTTCTATAGTAAGCGTATATTTCGCCAGATTTGTTTATGTCCTATGTTTAAACGCTACGAAACTGACATTACTGAAGAATACCACCAATTAAGCCTGTGTATGTCCTTCTAGAGCGTCCCTAGGCTATGTCGAACCGTATAACGTCTGTTGGCCGATTTGAACCATTGTGACTACTTTTACGATATAACTTAAGTTATAAAAAAATAGTAACTGATGAAGTCTCTTATTTTTTCAGTGACTTATTATTAAGCTGAAACTTTTGAATAGATTATCTCTCTGCTTATCCCCAACTATGTCCACATGTCGTGAACGCCGACCGCATTAATTATGTCCAACTGCAAAATAATGGACAGAAGTTTTTGTTAATGCAAGCCCACGCATTCCGTTCGGTTCAATTTTAAATCGTTCTTATTTCAACCCTTTGGTATTTCATTAAAATGTCGATGAAAATGCTATTTTAGTGAACCGAAACCGTTTTTAATGAAAATGTCAGTTCGATGCGGTTTTCATTGATGAATGGGAATCTTTTTAATGGATTCGTGGACAATATGTTTTCGAAATGAATTGATGAATTGAATTCAGATTTTTGGGTGTTTACACGAGCCAATGTGTCATCATCTGCGTAGCCTTTTCCCTTCTATGTTGGGGTTGGCTTCCAGTCTAACCAGATGCAGCTGAATACCAGTATTTTACATGAAGCGACTGCCTATCTGAGCTCCACAACCCAGTTAGTACTGGGTAATGCGATACCCGTTGGTGAGACTGGTTGTCAGACTTTCGGGCCACTTACTACCTGTAACGACTGTCAAAGATCTACAATTGATAGCCGGGCCCAACGGTTTAACGTGCTTTCCATGGAATGGAGGAAACTCGGAATGTAATGGGTGGTCACCCATCCACGGACCAACCCAAGCAAGCGCTAGCGAGAAGCTATTATTACTTTGCCACGAGATCCTCACACGAGCCAATGTGTGCCTACGGTAAAATTGTTTCTTCTTTTTATCGTATTTTTGTGTGCTAAAGTCATAGGTAAAATAAAACCAAATCCATTGGGGAAAACAGGCGTGATGTTATATTGTAAATATAATTTCGCACGTCCTCAAAAAAACCGTCGTAACACAAAAAAAACAATTTTGAGATATACAAATTTAAAGTTTTTTGTGTCCGGCCGATGATATCCGTAAAACATTCGCGTGTGTCATTCGATGATTTAATTATTTTCGCAGAACCTATACTTTTGGAGTTTATTTTTTCAATTATATATCAAGGAGAATTGAAATTGAGAAGGGTATTATCTAAAAACCTAACATTTTTGTGTTATGACAGTTTTGTAGAGGACGTGCGATTTGTTTATGGCAGTGTTTGTATGTAAAGTTGCAAACAATGATACCTACGAATTGACTTAGTGACAGTCACTAAGTCAATTCGTATTATTCGGATAATCGGGTATGTCAATCATTATGTTGGATTGAGACGAACCACAAAGTATTTAGGTGTAGCTTCATCGCGTTTATATCAAATTTCATCATCTGTCTAGCCAGCCTTTTCCCAACCGTGTTGGCGTCAGCTCCTAGTCCGCGTTATTTGAAATAGTTTGAACAAATAAATTGTGTGTTGCTATATTTTCTCTTTGAAATACTGCTAACATCTCTACTGCGTGGGATTATCATGAATAAATCCTTATATCATGAGTTATACCTGTTTCTTCTTAATAATCTTATTAAACCAGGCCTTATAATGTAGTTTACGGTTTAATGTTCATAATATCATGTACTGTTATAATAATTTTATACCTAGATAAGAAAAGTATCTCCTGCCTTCTAATATTATTAGAATTATAATAATAACACAAGCCGTGTAACGCGGATGAGATTTTCCATCACCAAAAATATATGAACATAGATACAAACTTCCATCTCCTATTTAACACGTTCAGGTGGTGAAGTGGAGGAGCTCCTGGTTAAACGATCAGCCGCTCGGATCAATTTTTAGGTTAAGCCGTGCTTCCCTAGGTTGATCCGTGGAGAGGTGACCATTCATTAAACATCGAGTTTCCTCCGTACCTCAGAAAGCACGTTAAGCCGTTAGTCCCTGTTGTCATTTGAAGATCTTTGAACGTCAGTCAGTCACAGTTATGCCTTAAGTCCCATGTGATAGGGGACGAGCCTATTGCCATCAACCGTGCACAAATCCAGACTCCGTGGCTGCTACTGAGAGATTCCTGATGAAAAACTCAATAACACTTTGGCCGACCCGGGATTCGAAGCCAGGATCTCGTGCTCAGTAGTCGCGCTTGCGACCAGTGAACCAACAAGGCAGTCAAGTTTTTAGTAGATGACAAGAATACCAGTAAAATTAAACTTTGCTATTAATCGTAAATTTATAGGCAGGTACATTACTTAAAAATATTATAATCTAACTCTCCGTATCTATAAACAAGTCAGTGTTTACATGAGTAAATATCATTTTTTTATTTCTTTTTTATTATGTACTTAGTTTAGTAATTGGTTGAAGTTAGAACTGTAAAAAGTTTGAATTCTTACTTTTGTTTAAAAAAAAAATGTTTTAAATGCTTGTCTATTGCCTAAAATTTTTGCACAAGTAATTGCTAAAGCTAAAGTAATTACTTTAACTTGACTATAGATACGGGTGATATAGTTAGCAGAACAGGTTAATTTGATTGGGTATAAAATGTAATCATTATCTGTCACTATAATATACACTTAACTGTACTAGCGAGCTTTTCTTCTGACGTGGCAATTGAAGCCATGTCAATTTTAGACCGTTATATGTGTAGTAATGCTAATATAATTTTCTACAAGAAAGATACAAGAGGCTTTTTGAAGAAAGTTTTATGCGTTTATCTGTCTGCCTAAAGGTTTTATCATCGCACCAATAATAAATGTCAGTTCCAACCTTAGATTTCTCATACCGTAAATATATAATTTATAACGATATTTTTAAGAGAAAACCGAACAATTCTTCACTTCTAACGGGTTGTCCTTTCTCCACGGCAACCATGCTTTGGAATGGGCAACTGTAGCTTCATCTTTCTGACTATGCGATTCCATGACCAACCATAAGTATCCTGTTAACGGTTTAATTGTGATAAATGTGGGAGTTTGAGTGTTAAGCGAAAGTCTGGCTTTGGCCTGCTATCATCTCCTATGCGTCCAGATGCCTGCACACTACAGAAATTGAAGGACGCTAGTAATGGTTGCTATGGATGGACAACCTAAGATGTTTGAAATGTTTTGAATAGCAACCCGGAGGCTAAATCTGACTGGGTTGTGGGGGTCAGATAGGCAGCCCCTCCATGTAAAATAATGTTATTCAGCTGCATCTGGTTAGACTGGAAGCCGATTATAATATAGTTGGGAAAAGGCTGGGCCGATGATGAGGCTAAATGTTCGCTCTATTAAATACAGATTAAAATAAATAAAATAAAAATAAAATAGCCTTTTATTTCTTGCACAAAAATAGTTACAAAAATAATAATATCGATTTCTGCATGCAATCGCAACTTAATATCTAATACATTTAACATTAATAAGTACATAATATCACTTTACCAAAAACCAAAAAAATCATTAATAACAAAATATTTAAGTTAAGTGTTTAAGTACATTTAATAATATTATTTGAATAAATGCCACGAATGTAATATTAACTATAATGGGAATGTACAGATTAAAATATAACAGTGGAAATGTAGATGTTCTAAAATATACGAGTACTAATACGCGGCTATCCTATCGTAGATTACAAGCGTGATGTTATGTTGTGTTCAGTCTGTCTGTAAGAATATTTGCTTTGTTCGCCTGTTTGGGTGTGTGCCAATTGGGGCAAGCTGCTTCACTTAAAGGGTGGGGTCGTACATCGGATTTTGGATTACAAAGATGCTTTTTGACGTATGGTTTCTGTATTTTTATCTGCAATTTTGAGAAAAGCTTTTGGTGTAGAGCTGTATTGTTTTTTTTATGTCGTTGCTGCTGCAATATAAATCTTATCAGATCACCTTAGTTGTTAATTTTGGAATCAGGGAGAAGATTTTGTCATTTGGTTTGTAAACATCACTAGATTAGCCAGCTTCTAAGTGGACTGATGACTATGTCATTTCAGTTGGCAGAAGTACCAATAAAGATTTGACCAGCACCAAATTCCGAAGACATTAAGACCGCCTCGAAATACTCGTAGTTTGGTGTAATAGGCACTGGGAGTTTTACATTTTTCCGCACGAAACGCAAAAATAAAATTCCGAAATAATGACATAAAGCTTTGAATTCCTAAAATCTAATCTTCGCGTTCAGTTTCACCTTTAAAAAAAATATTAATTCCATAACTGATTTAACCACAACTTAACCACAGAGCAACCCATAAAAACCAACTAGTTCCTAAGCTAGCCGCTGGCTCGTAAGCTTGGGGAAAGTGCGCTGGACAGTAACTATTGAACTAGCCTGTTAGAAAGTACAAATACCTCGTGTGATGCCTTATTAAGCGGTAATGAGGTAAGCAGCGCTGCAGGTGGTAATGTTTACTTTGGCATAGCTGTGTTTGTTAGTAATTATGATGATAATATAGTAATTTGACCCAGAGTAGGGCGAGAGGTTTTTCTTATACAGTGATGGATGGAGTAATGATGAGCCAAGTTATTCTATTGGCGTAACCAAATGAGGTCTGTAGAAAATATATTTTCAATACCTTAATGCCTTTTAAATTTTCAGGTAACTCAGGGCGAAAAAGGCGTCTACTTATTTCCAGGGACTCAGAAAAAAACTAATCAAAGTAAAAGTTCAACCGGATGAATGACACAATATTTATTTACTGTGAGCATATCTCATACAACTACTCGTACAATACCGCATACAGTAAGTTCGAGCCAGATTTTATGAAAGCCAGGCACAGATGCCAAAAACAATAAATAACAGATACACAGCGATTCGTCGCCATTTTGCAGACATGCATCATTCTCGCGCCATCGCTCTCCAATAACATAGCAGCCGTACATTTTGGGAGTCGTATTGACCAGACCAGCCGTTATTGACCATCCCAGTTGTAAGGCCTGATCTTTAGGGAACTATTTTATGAGGCCTCTAAGTCTGGTGGTCCAAACAATGAAGATTTTGAGGTTGAGGTTGACCAGATGCACTTAGTTAACGTAAGCCGGGCAGTCGCGCTTCTGATATATTTATTTTTTTGTCAGCGTTGATAAGTTGCATGTTTAATCAAAGAAGATGGCTAAATGGAATTATGGACGACTGCCCCAGCAATGTATAAACATGGAACTTTGCAATATGTAATGCGGAATAGCTGAATATTAGTATTTCATGTGAAAAAAGTTTCAAGAACTTTTCAAATCTTTACAACCCTGAAAATAAAATCGTGTAACTCCTACGTCAATAGGTATAAAAAACTGCAAACAAATGACATATTGCTATGAACTTTTACCTAGGCGTTTGGATATTTCTGCAATGATTTACGATATTTTTGATTAGCGACACATCCCGATTTCGCACAGTGGTACGTGAGTATATATCTACAAAGAGGTAATTACGGGCTTTCTACAATCCACGTAAAAATCACTCCCGCCCGTGTATACATAATAATGTATCTTACCTAGCGAAATTGTTTATCTATCTCAAATACAAAAATCTATAGTTGTGTGGGTGTCTGTTAATATTAATCCCTATTTTCACAAAGGTTCATCATTTCAACCACTTATTTATATATTATCTGTGAAAACTGTCTTTACTTCAACTCATTATCCTACACGAATGTATGCCTAAACCTTTCGGAAGAACCAATCTACCTACTAGTGACAACCCCATCAAAATCTGTTTGTTGATACATCCGTAGGCAGACAGAAAAATGCGATTAGGTATGCGGTGATTGATAAATCCTGCCTAAACTACGATATGTAGTTTAGGCACTGAGTAAACAAGGATATAAAAGATATTGAAATAAAACAACAAAAATACAATTTATTTATTTATTCCTCATTCTCAATCCGCCGCAGTCTTTTCGTTGCCACACCGCAGTTTATGCATCGCATGATGAATGATTGCAAGTCCGTGTCGAGAAGCGAGAGGTCAGTAGATAGGTGAGGACACACTAAGTCCAATAAACAAGCCAGGGTCAATGAAAATCCAAAATAAAATAACACAACGAACATGAAAACGGCATATCGTTGAAACGGAGTCTGTTCTGTTGTCTGTTGTATGACATCTGACCATAGATAATACACTAGCGCCTGACGTTTGTTTTTTCTTAAAGAAGGGATTGAACTTCAAGTGTAACAGAATCAATAAAATAATCGAATAGGTTGAAAGAAAAAATGGAATTCGTTTTTATCGACCACTATTAAGTTTATATTTTTCGACACAAAATAGGTAGTAAGATTAAACGAAGAAGCACAGTCCGAAGCTTTCAGTTATTTGATTTTGATTAGAATAAAGTGGAATTGAGTAAAGTCGATTGTCACTTTAAAAACAACCCCATTTTCCGAATCAAAACCCTGTGAAAACATAAAAACAAGCAACTATACAGGACACCGAATTGGACGCCTTAGTTTCAGAAAAACCTGTTATCAAAAATCGATTTAAGTACCTACAGTTTCATTTGAAATTCAGCAAAAGCAATAAGACCCCTCCCTAGCTTGCAGTTTGTGTTATTTCCCCTTGACCTTGTCATCTAAATCAAAAAAGTAAATAATATACTTTTTTTATGTTTAACGTTCACGAAAGTTCTAAGAAATTATTAAACACTAAATTATTCATGAATGATTTTTTAAATATTACGAGTTAATGTGAGATTCCTATACATGCTGGGGGCAGTCATTTAGCCATCTCCTTTAAATATTAATCATCATCTGCCTAGCCTTTTCCCAACTAAGTTGGGGTCCGCTTCCCGTCTAACCGGATGCAGCTGAATACTAGTATTTTTCACGGAGCGACTGCATATCTGACCTCCACAACCCAGTTAGTACTGAGTAATACGGTACCCCTTGGTAAGATTTTTAAAGATTTACAAATGACAGCCAGAACTAACTTCTTAATGTGCTTTTAAAATTCGGTATGTAATGGCTGGCTCGGTGGAAGAAATTCGTAAAATCGATTATCAAGCTTTGGGACTTTTAATTTCCAAAAGTCACTCCACTCGTCCACGGGCTGACCAACAGCCACTCGTCTACGGGCTGACCTCCGAGGTCGATAAATTCGACTTTTAATTGTCCTCAAGCATCATTGCCATATTCTTCCTGTTCCTATTTCCAGCCCATCGGGTGTACACAATATATTACTGCCCTGTTTCGCCCCCGCTAATTTCCGTTCGACATGCTAATACCATTCAATTGATTATTTATAGCGCATTGTAGTCCAAAGATTTACATCCTACATTGTTCAGGCGATTTTGAATTAATTTGTTAAAGTTATGCTCTACTCACAACAGGAACTATACCGTATTTTCGTAAATCTAAAGTAGATTTTTACATGGTGAACTTTGGGTGTTAAGTTCTTTGGTGATTGGGTAAGTATTTTGTTATAGATTTCATTAATTTAATTCTTTCTGTCCGATGTTTTTAATTCCGGAAAAAGTTCGATGAATATGTTAAAGGCTTTTTATTACAACTTCTATTTTATTAAAATTGTAGGAATTCCCTGAACGTAATAAACATAGAGGTTGTGTTGTTAGATTACTTCATTGAGTGGTGGTCTTTCCAGTAACTTTTCTATTATGTTGAATTTGCTATTTTGGTCTCTGCATCACTCTAAGGTAGAAAATACCCAAAGCATTAAATACAGTACAGTTATATAAAGTTGTGTACCTTTAGGTTTAATAAATAAACAAGAATATTCTTATAATCATTAAGCTTGGCCGAAAGATATGTATTAGGTAATCGCTGTAAAACGTTATAAACATGTATTACTTATGTAATACATATTTATACCAAAGAAGGGTTAGGTAGAGTGGTACTCCTATAATAGTATACCCACATTTCACCAGTTATCTTTAAGTCCCATGTAATAGGGGGCGAGCCTATTGCCATCAACCGGGCACAAATCCAGACTCCGTGGCCTCATGCTCAGCAGCCGCACTTGCGACCACTTGATCAACGTAGGGATCTAACAACAACATCAATAAACATCAATAGATGCGTTAATATATAGCACTCCGTTAGCCACCTTCATTATAACCAAGTTTTCTATTCATAACAATCCATTCAGATACAGAACTTCCTGTCATAGACATAAAGATTCGTTCATTCATTCGTAATCGAATTGCTCCCAATAAATCAATATGGCAGTAAACTACAAATTATTATGACGTTTGAGAGTGTGAGTGAGTGAAAGGGAAATAGAGTAGGTACCTACATCAACCACATGCCATCAAATAGTAAAAGTCATAGATATTAATGTAATGAAAAAGTAAATAGTTTGTGTGATGACTTTCTTTGATCTTGACTATTACTAGATAATATTACAGCTTCACACAAGGAAATATGTTACATATATGTATAATACTATTCTAGCTTGTGGTTTGTTGTAACAATGATTGCTAAATGCCATTATGAAATTTTCTCGCACGGAAGAGGGAGAGGCATTGCTCAGTCTACTTGCTTACTGCGTGATGTTATGCAAAATAAATAGTTTTAATTGCACGAAATACATCCAGGCCTGGATGCAGGATGCAGCACCGTTCTCCCGCCTGCAAAAATGTGAACATGCAGGAAAAGCCATGTAATTAGCTTGCCATACACCCAAACTTATACTCGACAAGTGTTTCGTCCCTCCACGGGGCACCTTCACGAGGTGTTGACTCGACGACCGCTCGGGCGCAAATGAAACTGATGAATTGGATGGTGATCTTGGGCTGGCTTCGTAGTAGTTGAATAGCATAACATAATCAGCGTGTATCTGCCCATTGCTGGAACAGTCATACTCTCTGGGACTGAGCCACACTTGTGGGGATCCACCATGCGGGCCCAAGGCGAGTTCGTAGGTTGTATTGTCTTCGAACTTTTGACAATTAGGTAACGCCGATGTTTTTAAGACTCGTGTAATACGGGGAGCACCTATTACCATCAACCGGGCTCAAATCTAGGCTCCGTGGCTGTTACTGAGGAATTCCTGGAAAAACACCATGACACTTTGCCCGACCCGGAAATCGAACCCAGGACCACTAAACCAACGAGGCAGTCAATAGTGTAGGGTTTGAATTGAACACACTCTCTATAATTGCATTGACAACAGAATTTTCTACTCCTTCATCATCATCTGCCTAGGCTTTTCCCAACTACGTTGCGGTCGGTTTCCAGTCTAACCGGATGCAGCTGAATACCAGTATTTGACATGGAGCGACTGTCTATCTGACCACCACCACCCAGTTAGTACTGGGTAATACAATACCCCTTGGTAAGACTGGTTCTCAGACTTTCGGGTCACTGACTATCTGTAACGACTGTCAAAGATCTTAAATTGACAGCCGGGACCAACGGCTTAACGTGCTTTCCGAGGCACGGAGGAATCTCGGTATGTATGGGTGGTCATCCATCCACGGACCAACCCAGGCAAGCGCGGCTTAACCTGACGATCGACCCTAGCGGCTGTTATTATTTAGCCACGAGCTCCTCAAAATAAAATTTTTACTCCATTACAGTAATACCAACTTCATAGAACTAAATATACTTGCAATATAAAAACATTTCAACAGCAGCGCTACCAATCTAAGTAATGAAGGTGTATGCTTTGGCAACGTTCCCGAATCTGGATCAGCACACGAGTTGCACCTAGATTGAAAAGCGCAGTGCATGTCTCGGGGTACGTGCTTAAACCTAGATTAGGTAAGTGTATTAGTTAGATTGGTTCAGTATGGTTTTAGTGCTGTGTTTAAACGCAGTTTAACATCAAGTCGATGTTAAATCTTTCGCGGTGTTACTGTCTTTTTAAAGTGAGTCGTAGTTTTAGAAATACTTTATAACCGGCTTCAAAAAAAAGGAGGAGGTTCTCAATTCGGTTGTATTTTTTGTGTGTTTGTTACCTCATATCTTCATCTTTGTCGTCAATCGATTTAAAAAAATCTTCTTTTATCTGAAAGGATAATATACTTACCGATTGGTCCCATAGAAATTTCATCAAAATCGGTTTATTAGTTTGGTTTTTAAATCAAAATAGCTGGAAAGAATATGCCATCCAAGTAAAAGAAACAGTGAAATTGATACTTGACAAGGATTTGTGTGTGATACAATAACAAAAAAAAGGAAAAATAAAAACTTAAAAAAAAATAACCAAAAACAAACACAAAAAAAGTGGCAAATAACTTTACTTTCAGAAGTCGGTGACTATTGTTTTTATCATTGACTTTTTTCCACTTTTTTTGTGTTTGTTTTTGGAAGTCGGTTATTTTTTTGCAAAAAAGTGTTTTGACCATTACTTTTGGGAACGAGAGCTTGAGGAAAGCCCTTGTTCAGCTTTCCTTTTCATTTCGGAGGCCTATCTCTACACTTAGACATAGGATCTGTTCAATTTATGATCGTGCAAGAACCCTAAAAAAAACCATAAATTCTAACAGCAGTAAGGTATCATAAATACCTTTGTCCTCTGAACATCACTATGAACATTTATTAAATACATTAAAATAATAAACGACTTCAGTCGTTTATTTAATAATGAATGGTTTGTAGGTATGTACATAACAATTTCAGACGAGAACATTTTCTTGTTTCATACTATTTAGAGCGTCTTTTTTCGATATTTGATCAGGTTTTAGTTTTTGAGCTTAGTTTTTCCCCTATTTAACCCCCTTAGAGGCAGATTTTTCCGAAATCCTCCTTTAGTGCTCACCTCGGTTATAAACGAAACTCTTGAGAAAAATTGCTTGCCTAGAAGTTTAGACAGTGAGTTTTTGTCAATGAATTTAAGTTGTAATTAGGAGATTGCGGTTTGCAATAATTAGCCTACAGGGGGCAAGCAGGTTCCCGGCCACCGTAGGCGCGGGCTTGCGGACGGCGAGCAATGGGTAGCTCGCCGTCCGGTAAGGACCAGGCCCGGGTCGATGGCGCGTTGTGTTCCACGCGCGCCTCAAAGAGATGTCAGCACAAACTGACGGGGTCCATTAGGACCGATGCCTGCCAGGGTTGCGGATTTCTTCGAAAGAGTTACCGTGGCCCTTGGCACCTTGGCACAGGCAAGTGAAGGAACACGGGTGGGTTTTAGTTAGTAAGAGTCTGACACGCCCTCCCGCTCCACCCAGAGCGGGAGAGGTCATTTGATGAATTCCCACCCAAAAAAAAAAAAGGGGAGTACTAATCCAATAATCGTATCCTAATCCTTCGCTAACATTTAACAAACCGCATTACGGGTGGTCTACACCAGGAACTCAGGAAATAAACCACCGTTTTATATTATAGTTGGTGACCAATTAATGGTAACACGTTCTTCAATTAAGTTAACCGATGTTTATAGTACTACATCCAGTTATTTGTCGGTTCATCAAAGTTAATCGGTCGTTACTGCGGGTTTAAACCGTTAGGTTAATCGTTTGTGCATTCCATTGACACGTCGGCTGTGATAGAGTGATAATATGTCTTTTGGTGTGTTGAATGATTTGTTTAGATTAAATAAAAGAATTATACAGTTCGAGTGGTAATTACAAGGCAGATCTTTTTTACTTGGTTAAAAATCATTATTTTGATCCGTATCTGTAGGTCTAGGTTCGTTACATACCGGTAATAATAACAACTGGTCTAACTAAACCCTTTAGAGTAGTTTTTTAATTAAACCCTTTAAAGTAGATTGTGATATCTAAACCTTAATAATATTCCGTGTCATTTTACTCCACTCGCAAAATATGTCGAACTACATACTTTAACATACATACTTTGATATGGGTATGGGTGGTATGTAGTTCTAGAAAAAATAATTAAAACAAATATATCTTTTAGAAGCTGTTGTTGAAGTATGAATTTTATGCTTCTAGACCAGCGGTATAAATTATACTCATACAGTTATACATACACTAGCGACCCGCGCAACTTCGTCTGCGTAACATTTTTGATTGATGCTCTGCTCTTCTGCCTTCTTCAATAAATGAGCTATCCAACACTAAATAAGAACCAGTAGTTCCTGAGATTAGCGCGTTTAACCAAACAAACAAACTCTTCAGCTTTATAATAATATGTATAGCATAGATAAGATAAAATAAATAATAAATATAAATATTAGTATAAATAAAGGTTAACACCTTAGTGTAATCCAGACATTGTTGATGATATCTATGATCTAAGATTAACCTTAAAAAGAAATACCGCACTGTCAGTAAAAACACTTTAATATTCCAATAACAACCCTGACCTCACATAAATACTTCAGTATTTATTATTAAATTTAAAACATAATAACTGTAAACTATTGATAGCCAAACGATAACGGAAATAGGCATTCACTATATTCTAAGATTATCATAATATAAACATATTTGCGACGTCCATGTAAGAAAATGCGTGTGTGTTGTGTAATAAGTTGAGGTATTTTTATATCGGCAGTTCTTTTATTATTCTTATTAGTGTATTCTGTCCCACTGCTGGGCAAAGTCCTCTCCCATTCCTTTCCAACTCCTCCGGTGTTTTGCCTCCTCTGGTCAATCAGTCAGGAACGAGTCCAAATCGGCACTTCTTTTATTATTGCTTTATTTATGTGATCTATTCTTGGTCGCATTTATTTTTAGTGTCATTTTTATACTGGTTTCCGTATTTGGTGTTGTAGCTTTTATTCGATATGTGGTAGTTGTTGTTTTGCCGCAGTCGTGAGGCACACAGCGTTATATTTTTGTTTAGATTTAAGTTATTTTTATATTGATATTTTTTTTATAATGTGTTTAGTTTCTTTCTAGTGACTGGGTTAGTACAACATTTCTAAAACGTTCTCTCTCCTAATATTTTGCTCTGCCCCACATGGGACATGATGCTCCCATTATACAAGGTGTAGTTTTGCATCCTCGTCAAATTCAAGGAGGTAACTGTCGGAGGTTGTCTTGGAATTGGTGTCCAAGATTGATGGTCTCGAACAGGGCGCACGAAACTGTAATATAGAGATATGCAATATACCGGAGAGGCGTAATGAAAATCTTATTAATTTAATGCTTAATATTGGCTCTGCTGTCAAGTGCAACATACAACAGAACGATATAATATCCATTCATCGAGTCCCACACGCGCATCAGCATAATAATATGCCTAAAAATATTATAGTGAAGTTTTCTTCGAGAATACTACGCGACAACATCCTGAGCGCTCATCGACTTTGCAAGGGGCTTACGACGGAGCAACTGGGAATATCGGGTACTTCACTGACAATTTACATGCACGAACACCTAACCTTAAAAAACAAACAATTGTTTCGTGAATGCCGGGACGCAGCCAAAAAGTATGATTATAAGTTCGTCTGGGTCAAGCATGGAACCATACTTGTCCGTGAAAAAGAAGGCACTAAGGCCATTGCAGTTCGGATCCCGCAGGACATCGCTAAAATCAAGCCTGGCTCTGCAAAAATATAAGAAACAAAGTTGCTATAATTACGCTACTTACAGCAAATGCTATTATGTTGTTTCTTTACTTGCACTTTACTTAATTATTGCATGCATTTCTGTTATAGAATCCGCTGGTATGATAGTTATAGTTTTTGAGAGAGAGACACTTCTTGTATTCATATCTATTATTACATGTCAAGTCCTTGTCTTAATATGTTCTGCTTCTATTCATTTTGACGTAATTACTATGCGCTTTTGTCTAGGCGTTGGTGGCACATCACATGATATTTACTTGGATTATGAAATAGGATACTCACTGTTCATGAACTACAAATTTAAATTTATGTTGTGTCATGCGTTTTTCAGTTTTCATATACAGTTGTATTTGGCATCGGTGTTGTATAAATCAACTTTTGAAATTGTATTGAATGGTTTTGTGGTAAATAATCTCATCGACGTGATTGCAATGTATTTCTCGTTAGGCGTTGGTGGCATATTAGATCATATTTGCCCGGACACTGTAATATTGCTTTTGTACTGCATACTTACATTGCACCATGCATTTACTATGTTTCATTCGAGGTTATATTATTATTTTGTGTTTATATTTAATGAATATCTTATGACTACAATACTATTATTGATTTTTACATTCGCAATGCATAATGCTGGCACTATTTTATTCCGTATAGTTCAAAGCTACAATGGCGGATAATTTAATAATATATTACCAGAATTGCAGGGGAATCCGTACGAAACTGCATGCGCTATATATGAATATCCTTGCTAATTCTTATGACGTAATAATCTTGACCGAGACTTGGCTAGTGCCCGATATTACTGACAGCGAGTTCATTGACGAACGGTATACTGTACACCGATGTGACAGAGATCGCGCTGCAACCAAAAGGAAAGACGGAGGTGGTGTTCTTGTTGCTGTGTTAAAAGAACTGCGCTCAGTTAGATTACTTCCATTTTCCTCTGTACATTCGCATATTGAGCACATATTAATACAATTGCCATGTTCGGGTCGAGGTGAAAATCTAATTATTGCTGCAGTTTATATACCGCCTAAAACGCCTGAAGGTATATATGTTGATTATTTTGATTTATTACAATCCCTAATTGGGCACAACAATTTTAAACATTTCTATCTGTTAGGTGACTATAATTTACCCGAAATTGACTGGATCGCGTGCAGCGCGGGTACCTCACAAACGGCTCTGACTTGTAGAGGGAATTCTCCTACATGTATCCAATTATGTCAGCTCATGTCCTTTCTCGGCGCTCATCAATTTAATAATGCAAGGAATCTGAACGGAAGAATATTGGATTTGCTCATTAGTAATGACGACTGCACTACATACCCGCCCACAGATTATTTACTGCAGTTAGATAACCATCATCCCCCATTCTGTGTGTTGATATCTGTTTCATTGCCCAGTTGTTCAATGGTTCGTAGGACAGTTAAAAAATATAATTATTATAAAGCCAATTATGAAAACATTAACCAAGATTTAAAAGAAATAAATTGGGAAGATACGTTTTTAAATGATCAAACACCTGACGAGTATTTAGGCACGTTTTATAACACTATTTTTGGCATAATAAGAAAACATGTACCTTTGGTTAGCAGTAGGTCTTTGAAGTTTCCTGTATGGTTTTCAAAATCTCTGATACACATATGTAAAAACAAAACCAAAGCGTGGGTTAGATGGAAAATGTACAAGAATTTATCGGACTACGAGCAGTTCAAACTATACCGCACGAGATTTCAGTCTGAGTGTAAAAAATCATACAGGAAATACATTAATTCTGTAGAGGATGGTATTCGAGACAACATTAAACATTTTTGGACGTTCATTTCCAAACAAAAATCCACTACTGGAATTCCTTCCACCATGAAATATAAAAATCAGCCTTCTAATAACCCAGAAGATATTTGCAATATTTTTTCGGACTTTTTTCATTCGGTATATGAACCATCTACGTTAACAGATGTACCGTCCCCGCATATCGACTGCTCCCCTACCTGCTCGCTTATAAGTGGTGTTGAATTTTCAATAGCTGACGTACTGAGGGGGCTCGAGTCATTAGACCCTTCAAAGGGACCTGGACCAGATGGTTTGCCAGTGATATTTATTAAGAAGACTGCCACTACTCTCTGTGCGCCATTGCATATCATTTTTAATTTATCCATTTCAAAGGGGATATTTCCACAAGCTTGGAAACTCGCAAACATAACCCCTGTCTACAAGTCAGGGCCTAGGCATGACGTCGAGAACTATAGACCAATTTCTATATTGTCAGCTTTGTCAAAGGTTTTCGAGAGACTGGTACATGATAAAGTGTACCCTCTACTTCATAGCGTTTTATTACCACAGCAACATGGTTTTGTCAAAAAGAGATCAACCGCGACGAACCTGGTGACTTTCGCAGATTATTTGTTTAATAACTTAGATGCTCGCGTTCAAACTGACACCATATATACTGATTTCAAGAAAGCCTTTGACAAGGTTGACCATGAACTGCTTTTGCAGAAAATTGCGTTCAATGGGATACGTGGGGACCTGCTGAGATGGTTTTATTCATATGTTTGCAACAGAACACAGAGGGTTGTAATAAATGGTTTCTGCTCTACCACTGTAGAGGTTACTTCTGGAGTACCGCAGGGCTCCATTCTGGGACCTCTTCTATTTATTTTATTCATCAATGACGTTGATAAATGTTTTAAAAATTCAAAATTACTGCTGTATGCTGACGACATTAAAATATTTAGGTCTATTAAAAGTAACCGTGACTGTTCTCTCTTACAGGAAGACTTAGATGCGTTTTCGGCATATTGCACTCGCAATAAACTTCAACTTAGTGTATCCAAGTGTTATGTTATTAGTTTTACCAAAAATAAAAACATCGTATTATATCCCTACACCTTAAAAAATGAAAATCTAAAAAGAGAAACCCTGGTTCGTGATCTTGGAGTCCTGTTGGACGACAAACTTCATTTAGATTCCCATATTAACAAAATTGTTAATAATGCCTTCCGTATGTTCGGTTTTATAATGAGAACAGCTACAGTATTTACCCGGTCCTCTACCTACTTGTATTTGTATCGGTCGTTGGTTCGTTCTCAGCTAGAATATGCTGTTTCTGTATGGAATCCCCACTATGGTAAATATTCCGATATGATCGAAAAAGTACAGAGAAAATTTTTAAAGGCCATGCATTTTCGTTGCCATCGTACCTATGCACCCTACAATGACCTATTGCAGGAGTATAATCTGCAAAGTTTAAAATCTAGACGAATTATGTTAGAAACAACGTTCTTG
This sequence comes from Standfussiana lucernea, assembly GCA_964057025.1. Classification (NCBI taxonomy): domain Eukaryota; kingdom Metazoa; phylum Arthropoda; class Insecta; order Lepidoptera; family Noctuidae; genus Standfussiana; species Standfussiana lucernea. Next base: position 14,722,925 of record OZ059797.1, read on the forward strand.
TTTGATCTGTGTAATACTTATGACTGTATTGATATTCGCAACAAAATCAGCTACGTAGTACCCAGAACGACAATATGCCGTGGGGTGCGTGCAAGACCTTTATTTGCAGTCAGTTCCTGTCGCACAAACGCGGGCTTGCGAGCACCCCTACGCCGCCTTACCAACCAGTACAATAACATATTTGTAGACATCGACTTCTTCTTTGTCTCTGCTCAAAAATTTAGAAATCTTACCAACAAAATAATTCTAGAATATAATAGTTAGTTTAATAATTGCTCCTTCTCTCTCTCTCTCTCTCTGTTGTTTGCATGACTGTCTATTTGTAAGTTCACTTTTAACTGTATTTTTGATTTTAAATCTTAGAATAGCGCACTGTTAGATATAACTTTTAATATGTTGTGGAAAATGTCGTAGGTTATACATTTATAAACCTTGTATATTTATAACTTAGTGTAAGATTTTAATGTATAACTGTTTATTTTCCCGAATAAATAAAATAAAATAAAGTAACTATGCTAACGATTCTCGACCTAAATCAATAATAAAATGGGTAGGTATTTTTTTAAATATTTTTTCTTAATATCGGAAATCGGTAAATGGACACCACCCGTATTAAAACGTGGCCCGTCTTATACAAGCACTATAACCGCGTTTACACACACACAAACAAACGCAGACGTTCGATAAACGGGTGATTCTCCCCTTTTGAGGAGGGCTTCATTCTGAAATAGTGTCAGATGATTAAAAAACTATAAAAAGCAACGTTCATTATTATCGACCAGGTACCGTAACTTATATTGATTATTTACATCTTCTATGACAACCTCCTGAATTTTGACGAGGATGCAAAACTAAACGTTGTATTTATTGTTATAACTACCCCTCCCTGGTCAAAGTTTCACTATAAAGCAGAAGAGTCGAAAAGTAAAAGGCAATTGGAAGCTGCCAGATCGCAAATCTAGTAGTATCACTCCAGTTTTTGACAAAGAAAGTAATTTCAATAGCGTGAGATGAAAGATAAACGTGATCAAACGTAAACAATGCAAAAGTAAAAGAATTCTGGTCGTGGGAATCATTATAACCATCAATGACAGGGAAATGTCCACTGCCGTACTGGTTTCCTCTTTTGGTTGCTATGGAAACTAGTTTGCCAGCCTAGGGCTTTATCTAGTGTACCTACCACGCCTTGAGTGATGCCATCCCTCCTTTAGGGATCGTATTATCAAGTATGTAAGATCTTGAAGGAAGACCAGCTTAGTTTTTAGACTGTCTCGCTGGTCTAGTGGTGGATGATGAGGTCCTGAGGTCGATTCCCAAGTAAGGCAAAGTATTCAAAATCAAAATATTTTATTTTACATAGGCCTACGTGGGCACATAAAAAACGTCGAGCACGGTTCGCGTTGGTCGTTTCCATGGAGAAGAACCGGCAAGAAACTCCATGGTTACTCTTTTAAAATCATTTGGTTTTACAATATTTTTTTGTTACAGAGTTAGTACTTAAGTACCGGACAGCGTAGGCCCGACAGTAAGTCGTTGCTTACTATAAAAACGTAGAACAAGACAATAAAAAAATAACAAAAGTTAACATTCATCTAGGAATCTATAAGAAAAATATGAGCGTGGAACCTAAGATAGAAACACGCTTGTAGGATACGACTACATACAGAAAGCAAAGCTAATAGAAATCGCTATTCCTAGACAGCACGTTTCGCCGAAAACTTTGTTGATAGAAAACATTGCTTGTATAAATAAGGTAAGGTAAGGTATAATTCTATAAGGCCTACAATGTTCACGCATTCACAAACAAGCGGTAAATAAAAAAAGAATGTATACAAAGTAAATAAAATATTATAAAAGGACTAAATTGAACAAGTAACACAAATATTATAGGGTTTTTCTATCAGAGGTTTCTTAGTAGCAGCCTCGGAGTCTGGATTTGGGCCAGTTCATATTATTGGTAACAGGCCTACCACCTATTACATGGAACTTACATATAACTAGCGAAATGTGAGTGGATTGTTAGGTACCTCTCTGCCTCAACCTTCGGATATCAGGTGTGATGTTATGTTAAGTCGATGAGTCGAGCTACACAATAACTGACAAATGCTTGCACTGGCTGGACAGGTCCACTCAAATCTGTGTGGTTCTTTCTTCAAAAGAGCACCTCAGACACTCATCTGCATAGTCCTCATGTGAGTTTATCAAGATTATGTCTGGACCTTAAAAGAGACTATGACCTCTGAGTTTGTTTCGGTTGTTTCTTCTCAGAGTAGTCAGATACGAAACACCGGCCTCATCTAGTTTTAAAAAAGAAGACGTGTAAAAGTGTTTGTAAAAACCTATTAGCAAAATAAACATCATAAGTTACGTTTTTAAGTCGAAAATAACGAGTTTCATGTTCATGTCATCATGTTGTTTTCCGCCAAAATATCTTGGTTACCGAAGACAATTGAACCAGGGAAGCAATTTAATTGACACTGTGGAAGTATTTAGCAATTCGAAAGACGGAAAACAAAGGCCTATACGAACTATTGTTAAGAAATGAATGCCAATCGTTGGCCGAGAATAGTTTACGCAATCAGGCCGCAGATTTTTATGGCATTCTGCAAGACCACCGTGGAATTGGAAAACAAAAGACAAAAAAAAATATAAGGTATAATTATTACTTAAATCTATGTTAAGTTAACCCCATGATACACAAAATGACATTTACTTTCTTAATATTTACCACCGCGCTGTAAAAATGAAGAAAGGAAATGTCATTTCGTCTTCATAAAAATCATCATATTCTAGTCTTTTCCTAACTATAGTTGTGGTCAGGTCAAAGAGGTACAGATACTATTCTAACACCCGTATCTATAGACAAGTCAAAGTATTTACTTGAGTAAATATCATTTTTAAGATACGAGTACGATTTTTATTATATAGTTTAGTTACTTATTTCCTAAAATTAGAACTGTTGAAAGTTAGAATTCTTAGCTTTGCTTTCTTTGACGATACTTACTTCGTTTAAATTCTAGTCTATTACAAAAAAGAATTTCGCACAACTAATTACTTTAACTCGACTATATATACGGGTGTAACACTCTCTCTCTACTAATCTCTTGAGACGGATTTAAAAAATATCTTTGCTTAAGGCTTAACAATTTTAAATATATATAAATTTTAACAATTTTTAAGGTTTAACATGCGTGATGTTAAACCTTAAAAATTGGTCTATTCGACCTTAACAGAAAAGCAAAAAAGTCATAAACGGCGATGAAAACCGCGGGGTACAGCTAGTTGAAAGATAAAGGTAACCCTATAATACCGACCTTCTCGGTCTATTTTGCATCTGAACCAATAAAAAAAACAGTAAGAAAGTGACAAGCATCGTGAGAAACAAAAAAATCTCCGTGGTCGTCAAGTAAACAGTTGAAATAATAGTGAATTAAGTATAATTGTTTTCGTCGTGAGAGTAGTACTATTGTGTCTGAAGGTATTTGATGTTTAGGGAAAGTTTTCACTTGGCAGTGATAAGAAAGATGAAGACCATGTAAATGAGCAGCAAAAAGTTCATAGATACGCAATTGTAAAAATCTCAGAGCTCCGAAACGCTTCTGTCAATGCTTTTGCAAGTCTTATATAAATCCCACTATCACTGCCGGTTTCTTTGTTCCCTGATCATTATTTATTTGTTTTATTTATTTAAGACATAACTATCATTACAGTTATACCTAATTCGATGGTGTGACTATCAACTACATACCACTATAAATAATACAAGCTCTGTTTTGCCTAAAAGGAGGCCCCAAACACGTTTTAATGTAATAATTATGGTAATTGTGTAAATAAACTATTTTGTATTAAAAAAAAAAACCAAAAAACACCAATACTAATTTATCTATTACTAAAACCAAAAAAAATATATTAACAAACACATTTTTTTTTCCATTAAATCTAATTAATTACCTATCCTACCAAATTATTGCGCTAATTCTTCCCTTAAATTAAATAACAAACCACGTTTAACAGAGCTATCGCGAATTCACTCAAATTGCATGAAAAAATGTCGATTCGCTCATGAACCTCGTTTAGCATGCGGATCGTTGGGGTGAGAGGGGTCTTAGCCAGGAGATTGGTTCTGGCTACCGGCACGGCTAGCAGTGGTGGGTGCCGCCTTCATTATAGTCTGGATCTCTTCAAAGTTCGAGTGGATCGGTTTCTTCTGGGCCAGCGTGCTCCACCCTAGGCTGCATCATCGCTTCACATCAGGCGAGTTGCGGCCAAACGCAAGCCTATTTAGTATTTGTATATTTTATTGCTCTCTTTTCAAGAAACAATGCGAATGTCATACTCATTTTATTTAGTTCCAGGAAGACTATTTAGCCAGCTGGTACAACATTTCGTCAGACTTGATTTGACCGCTGCCGTCCGATAGTAACATTATGACCTTTAGTTAACTTAGCGTTTTACAGGGTTTCAAAATAATGCGAAATCAGCTTACACTGGCTTAGTTGTCATTGACGTGCGGGCAACGGTACCTACAATAGAGGCGAGTTTATTTTACTGGTTAACAGTCTTAATTCATCATCATCTGCCTAGCTTTTTCCCAACTATGTTGGGGTTGGCTTCCAGGCTAACAACACAGCAACAGTTTAATTATCAAACATTTACTTAATACAGTGCAATTTTAGTCGACACTTAAGCCCATTAAAGTAAAATCGTCACAGTCAGAGTTTTTATGCCGCCCATGGGCCTCTGACTTGGCTTTTACATGCCGTCGAGAAATATCTCTCAGGCATAAATGGTTTCCTCACGATGGTTTCCTACCAAAGCAAGTGATAAATCCGAAAAATCAGAGCTGCGTGTCTTGGGTTCGAACTCGACACCTATGACTTGGCAGTCACATCACTAGGCTATCACTGTCAAAATGAAAACTTACTAGACCCCACAATCACCACCTTACTATAAGTATACATATCTACAAACTAGAGAAACGTATACATTTATAGAAACTAAGCAATTAAGACTGATCTATTATGAACGGTACATTAGCGCCCACTCTCTCATACATGCAGACATGTAAATTATCCTACATGACCACTGTAGCTTGCTCTAACAACTAATATCGTTATTATTATGCAAATGTATTTTATTTCAAGTCAAAGATTTGCCGATGACTTCTTTTTCTTTTAATATTAAAGTCGTAATTATTTGTAATACTTTTAAAAAGAAAGGATGTGGCTGCTGAGACGACGAGTAATAGAGAAGTATGGAAAAAACCCCATATAAAGTGGGATAAGGGCAGAATGGTGATGATGACGGCGATCTATAGAAAAATATCCTTGTTGGTCAAGAAGTTGCAAGTTTAACAGCTGAGCATATGGCCTGGTTCGATTCCCAGGTCGAGCAAAGTGTTTTTGGGTTTTTCCATCTCGAACTTCTCATTAGCAGTCTGGATTTGTGACTTGGTTAGCGGCATTATAAATTCAATGCAATTTATTTATTCAAGTAACCATGACTAATTTGTTAGTAAAAAATATATAAAAAATAATTATGCTTTTTTCTTATAATATTGGACTTAAACTTATGTTTAATGTGGGTGCACTATTATGTAGAACTCTGCTAACCCTTCGAGGATTAAAGGCGTGATGTTATGTATATTTTAAATATCTATGTATATTTTACTGTAAGTCAATGATATCTTGATAACTTTTCAAAGTCCAATAATAAAGTCATAATTGACTATAATACCTCATCTGCCTAGCCTTTTTCCCAACTATATTGGGGTCGGCTTCCAGTCTAACCGGATGCAGCTGAATACCAGTATTTTACATGGAGCGACTGCCTATATGACCTCCACAACCCAGTTAGTACTGGGTAATACGGTACCCCTTGGTAAGACTGGTTGTAAGACTTTCGGGCCACTGACTACCTGTAACGACTGTCAAAGATCTACAATTAACAGCCGGGACCAACGGCTTAAAGTGCTTTCCGAGGCACGGAGGAAACTCGGAATGTATGGGTGGTCACCCATCTACGGACCAACCTAGGCAAGCGCGGCTTAACCTGACGATCGACCCGAACGGCTGTTATTATTTAGCCACGATCTCCTCTTTTAACTATAATACCTATTGAAAGTTAATTAATTTGAACGGTAAAAGTAATTAAATTACGAAAGACATTTTTATTACTTATGAAAGGAACCATAAATTCATGAAAATATTATAGACCATTACTAAGCATAGATGTAACTGTAAATTAAAATGTTTTAATAATAAGCTTCCTATATAAAACTAATTATAGTCCACTATTTATGATTGTTTAGATGAACGATAAAGAATTAGAATGTTTAAAAATCTTACCTAATGGAAAAAATAAGATAGAAAAGTTGTGATTTTACGATTTTCCATAATTTATCTTGTACAAACGTGATTGAAAATTCTAACTAGAAACTACATTTTATAGAAACTTTCTTGTCATATTTTCCATTAAGAATTTAATAAACAAACACCTTTCTTCTAACCAACGTCTTTTTCTCCACGAAACACATTAAACAACATGGCAATTCCATTGATTTATAAGTAATGATGACAAAAACCTCATCATTAATGCCCGACACATGACTCGGACAAGAAAATGCAATCAAAGCGAGTGAACGTGCCGACAAGCACTGCTGTGTATTAGGGATGCGCGACAGTCACATTTGTATCGATACCTTGGATTCTTTTATTATCAGAATGTCTAACTTTCAATTCGTCTACGAGGCAAAATGCTTAATCTGGATAGCAACTATCCGATATGATTCTTGGATGGTTGTGTCCTCTAAGACAATACGTACTTATCAATCCCTCTAACACCCGTATCTATAAACAAGTCAAAGTGATTACTTGGGTAGTTTAATAATTGCTTGAAGTTAGAACTCTCAAAAGTTACTATTCGTTGCTTTGCTTTCTTGGGTGGTTCTTACTTCGTTCAAATTCTTGCTAATAGGCAAAGAAGTTATTACTTTAACTTGACTATAGATACGGGTGTTGGAGTCTAGGCAACATTCTAGGGATTCTTTCATAAACCTTTCATGACCTGCGTTTTTGTTTTTTTGAATTGACTGATGATGTAATTTAAAATTTACAATTTCGCACGATAATTCCATTGAATATAACTTTTTTATCCCTCCAAACATTAATCGTATTCACCTAAGAGGAGCTCGTGGCTAAATAATAACAGCCGCACGGGTCGATCTTCAAGATAAAGCCGCGCTTCCAAGGTCGGTCTGTGGATGGGTGACCATCCATTACATACCGAGTTTCCTGCGGGCCTCGGAAAGCACGTTAAGCCGTTGGTCCCGGCTGTCAATTGTAGATCTTTGACAGTCGTTACGATAGTCACTGTTCTGAAAATCTGACAACCAGTCTCACCAAGGGGTATCGTATTACCGAGTACTAAATGGATTGTGGAGGTCAGATAGGCAGTCGCTCCATGGAAAATACTGATATTCAACTGCATCAGGTTAGACTGGCAGCCGACCCCAACATAGTTGGGAAAAAGGCTAGGCAGAAGATTTATATCGATACAAAATATCGAAGTATCGCATCCTGTTGTATCGATTCTGTAAAATATCGGACTGGATAGTGCATCACTACTGTGTTAGATTTCGTGTTTTGCATGTTATGATAACATCTTAAATTGCAAGTGCACACAACGCTTCCAAAGTGACTTTCTTCTAAATTGTATAATCTTAGTGATATAATATAATTTTGTTTCTAGTATTTTTTGTATCACGTAAGCCAACTAATCCGAATTATCGTGTTAATGATTTTACATGCAATTAGATAACATACTGAATTGAAAAAGCTTTCTAAAACTGGAGTAAATAAAAATTATTTTAAAATACGAATGTTTGAAACCGTTTTTTTTTTTCAGATTTTGAAGATATTTTACGTAGACAGGTAGTGACTACGGACCAAATTAATACAGACAGACGAATGAAGATGATGATTAAAATAATAATTACGTTTTTTAACAGTTCCGCGATTAGATAATATGAAATTAATGGTTACCTACTTAATTTATACTATTACGTTCTGTTTACGAAAACCGCACAGAAGAAAAAGTGCAATACCGGCTGATAAAAAAAAATGTTGCGTTAGAAACAGGTATACCACTCTGTCAAGAAAGTACCGGGAAACAATCAATGATACAAAAAGTTAGTTATTCATCTAAAGTTATTTTATTGCCTTCAAAATATGCCTCCTTCAGAAACGATACACTTACGCCAACGAATAATCCAGTCATCAAAACATTTTTTAAACGCTTTTCCGGAGTTGAGTTCAGTTCTCGTTGCGAATAAATTACGAACAAAAAAAAACCGACTTCCAAAAAAAACACTAAAAAAGTGGGAAATAACTTTACTTTCGGAAGTCGGTGACTATTGTTTGTTTCATTGACTTTTTTGCCACCGACTTCCGAAAGTAAAGTTATTTCCCACTTTTTTAGTGTTTTTTTTGGAAGTCGGTTTTTTTTTGCAAAAAAGTTTTTATTTTACCCTTTTTAGTTATCGCATCACACACAAATCCTTGTCAAGTATCAATTTCGCAATTTCTTTTACTTGGATGACATATTGTTTCCAGCTATTTTGATTTCAAAACCAAACTACTGAACCGATTTCGATGAAATTTCTATGGGACCAATCGGGAAGTAGATCCATTCAGATAAAAGAAGAATTTTTCAAATCGGTTCATAAATGACGAAGATATGAGGTAACAAACACAAAAATTTCCAGCTATTTTGATTTCAAAACCAAACTGCTGAACCGATTTTGATGAAATTTCTATGGGACCAATCGGGAAGTAGATCCATTCAGATAAAAGAAGAATTTTTCAAATCGGTTCATAAATGACGGAGATATGAGGTAACAAACACAAAAAAAAAAAAAAAAAAAAAACATACAACCGAATTGAGAACCTCCTCCTTTTTTAGAAGTCGGTTAATAAACGATTAATTACGAATTGCGAATTCTCCTTTATGTCTTTTACCGAATGAAAACGGGTGCCACGAAGTGGTAATTTGAGTTTAGGAAAAAGAAAGAAGTCGGCTGGAGCCATCTGGTGAATAAGGTGGTTGCTCGATGGTATTTGTTGAGTTTTTGGTCAAAAATTCATTCACTATGATTGCTTTGTGCGAAGGCGGATTATCGTTATGCACTATCCAAAAATTTTCTTTCCACAAATCTGGCCTTTTTCGTCGAATTTGCTCTCTTAAACGCCGCATCATGCTCAAATAATATTCTTTATTTTCTGTTTGACCTTCCGGCAATAATTCCGAGTGCACAGCACCGCGATAGTCAAAGAAAACGGTCAACACGACTTTGACTTTTGATCGACTTTGGCGTGGTTTCGGTTCAGTTGGAAGGCGCCACTCCGAAGCTTGTTGACTAGCTTGCATGTCAAACTCGTAAAACCACGTCTCGTTACGAGTAACAATGCGTTTCATGAATGTTGGGTCAGAATTGACTTGTTCTAGCATGTCCTCAGCGACTTATAAGAGAGTCGCTGAGGATATGCAATAATAATGCATATAATATGCATGAATCGCATAAGTGCGATTGAGATTTTTGAGAAAATTCAGGTCTTTTGGGACTAGCCGAGCGGCAACATGTTTCATATCCAAGTGATTCTTTAAAATGACACGGATCGACTCATGAGACACAGAAATTTCAGCGGATATCTCTCTAAAACTGGAATGAGGATTTTCAGTTCCTTTTTCCTTCACTTTTGCGATGTTAACTTCAGTTGAAGACGTTGATGGCCTACTAGAGCGAGGCAAATCTTGCATCACATCTCGACCGCTTTTGACCGCTTTGTACCTCTCATAAGTACGTGTTTTCTAAAACTGCCTTTTGTAACATTTTCAGGGACTCCGAACACGAAATTCCATTGGCGATGCAAAATTTAAGACAAACTCTTTGTTCGATGTTTTTGTCCATTATTAAATTTGCAATACACACTAGATATGATTTAACTAAAAACAGCACTGCTAAATAACAGATGCAACTCAAACTCCGCGCTAAGATGGAAAACAGTTGTGCCAATCTAACAAAAAAAAAACAAAATTTAATTTGAAACCATAAACAAATCATACATTCCCGATACTTTTTTGACTGAAACATAGAATTAGCAGCAATGACAACAACCCAGATATTTCCTTCTTTCTTTAAAAAATCTCATAAAACCAGTACTCTGCAAGCAATACCAATAAACATGTCCAATAGTAGAAACGGTGCTATATTGCTAATATCATACAAACAGCACACTCACGCTTGACCGCTGTTTATTGAACACACATTGTTTCCTTCCGTATGTTATAACTTGTGACAGTTTTATGTGTGCACGCTTCATAAGCTAAGGCGGGGAATAAGGAATGAGTGGTGAGCGGATTAATGCTGGAGGTGTAGAGAGGATAATGTAAGGATCAATGACCTCTATTTTATTCCATGCATGTCTTTTATTATTTATTTATGTACACACAAAACACATATAGGAAATAATATACAGACAAAAGAGCACAAAGGTACCGCTTATTTCATTTAGAAAACTCTTTCGGTGGACCTGCGACAGAAAAGACAAAAAAGAAACAGAAACAGTCGCATGTCGCAATCGCATGTCGTTGAGTTTCGAAGGAAAAAAATAAAAATTGCCCCAGGTTAAGGCACACAAAGTACCCCTCACAGCTGCGCCAATATGCTCAAAAATATCAGGCAGCTATGAACTTCACTTGAAAACCAGTGGCAGGAGACACGGGTTTTCAATTGAACTTTATGTTGTTTACATGAGCATGATGTCATTACTACTCAGGGGTTGGCGGGAATCACAATGATTATCTATCACACATTCAATTTCAATCTGAAGGACTTTGATGGGAGTTCCGAATCCATTGCTATGCAGATTATGTTTAAAATACTCGTTGGTCAACTGTCACAATTTAAGGCATTGCTATTTTAAGTGGTTAGCTTAGTCCGTCAAAATACTTTTAAACATAACCCATATGGGAAGTGCACTACGAGACCTGAATGGAAAAAACTTTTTTGCAAAAAAAAAACCGACTTCCAAAAAAAAACACAAAAAAAGTGGAAAATAACTTTACTTTCGGAAGTCGGCGACTATTGTTTGTTTCATTGACTTTTTTGCCACCGACTTCCGAAAGTAAAGTTATTTTCCGCTTTTTTTGGTTTTTTTTTTGGAAGTCGGATTTTTTTTTGCAAAAACGTTTTTATTTTACCCTTTTTAGTTATCGTATCACACACAAATACTTGTCAAGTATCAATTTCGCAATTTCTTTTACTTGGATGACATTTTTTTAAGTTATTTTGATTTCAAAACCAAACTGCTGAACCGATTTTGATAAAATTTATATTCTAGATATTCTATGGGACCAATCGGGAAGTAAATCCATTCAGATAAAAGAAGAATTTTTCAAATCGGTTCATAAATGACGGAGATATGAGGTAACAAACACAAAAAAAAAAACATACAACCGAATTGAGAACCTCCTCCTTTTTTTGAAGTTGGTTAAAAAACCATTTAGGTGACAATAAATGATGGCTTTGATATATCTAGATAATGATGCGATACTGTCGTAAAATAAATTATAATATAACGATTATTTAAACTTCGTTTGTCAATTGGAATAATAACTATCGGATTTATTATTGGAATGATTATTATCGTATAATCATACTCGCTATGTATTTATAATACTTTAACTATCGTCTGTGTCTGACATCAGTAAGTTTTCTGTAACATGTGCAAGCATAAATTTTCAATTGAATAATTTGGTAAATTCTTCCAAAAATGGTAAAACAGCAATCTCTTATTTTAACAACATCAATAACATTTTGAAAAGCTCACATTTCTCTACAAACAAATTGAAATTAAAAGTCATTTTTATACCAATAGGGCTGTGAAACAGCAGTTTTATGAAAGTCAAAAATGAGATAAAATAGTTCCCCAAAACGCCCGACCTACGCCACTTCCTAATGTTTTAGCTAGTAATAACAAAAGGCGCAACAAACTCCCCAACAGCATATCTGTCTGTTAGGTTACAAGAACCTGATTTTTTACCAATCACCATTCCTTTACTGTTAGGATCCGCACAAACGATGTCTCATTTCCTGTCCTGGTCTACCTGCACCTTGAGTTGTGTCCAAAGCAGCAGTCCTAGAACTGAGCTACGAGTTTGGCGCCCTCAGCAGCGCCCATCAGTTCTTGCAATGAACATCAACAGGACACGCAGAACACTATATTAATTGCCCCATTATTTGTGGAACAGCACCACATTTATTACACTTCAGTGCAGTCATCAATGAATCTCCACCTGAGCAGGTTTTTGATCCACCAAGTGTTTCAATAGCACCGTTTTTGTGGTCTCATCGAAAGGAATCGTCGACATGACGAAGAAAAAGAACCTCTACTCACTCATAACTCACCCCACACTTGGAAAGTCGATGGATATTCACAACGTGCGCGAACGCATCCGCGCACGATCGATAACGGGCTGTACGGCCGGCGCATGCGCCAACCGATATGTTTGATAACCTCAATGTTGTGTGTAATTACTTTTAAATTGTTTACTTTTTGTTTGTGTTACGAAGAAACAAAGTATAACGTGAAGCGAACCGGAGTTCGCTGATGTTGGGTTTTTTTGTTGGCCAAGAAAGAGGCTCGTAACCTAAGTTTGCGGAACTGTTGGTAATTGATTAAAGTTGTAGGTTAATACGTAGGTAATTGCTGACAAATAAATTAACTACTAATTATAGAAGAAGTTATTGGTAGCTATTAGAAGATTTTAATCATCATTAATTTTCTTGCCTTTATGAGGAGCTCGTGGCTAAACAATAACAGTCGCTCGGGTCTATCTACAGGTTAAGCAGCGCTTGCCTAGGTTGGTCCGTGTATGGGTGACCACCCGTTATACATATATATACCGAGTTTCATTCGAGCCTCGGAAAGCACGTTAAGCCGTTGGTCCCGGCTGTCATTTGCAGATATTTGTTAAGGTGGCATGAAAATTTGACAGCCAGTCTTACGAAGGGTATCGTATTCAATCGTATCCAGTAATAACTGGGTTTCGGTGGTTACATAGGCAGTCGCTCCATGTAAAATACTGGTATTCTGGTTAGACTGGAAGCCGACCCCGACATAGCTGGGAAAAGGCAGGTAGATGATTCTCTGATTCTCTTGCCATTAACCTAATTTATTTGGGGTCAACACAGCATGTCCTCGTCTTCCACACTCTATTACTCGTCATCGCAGCAGTTCCTTCACCAGCCACATCATTCTTACAAGGCACTATCCTTGGCTGGCTGGATGGAAAGGATGGCTTTATATGGTCTAACCCCTTCTCTTATAGCCATTCACATTCATACTAAAACTTTCCTCACGGCAGTTTCTCATGCAGAACTCTCGAATCATAACAAAAAAAAAGTAAAAAAAGCAAAGATTTATGACCAAACGTTAATATCGAAGTTTAAAAATGCATATAAATTATGCGATGGCAATCGGTAGACCATTTACCTCGTATAAAATAATAATCCCAAATCCTCGTATAAATCTTAAGACATAATAAATTTACAGGGTAATGCTTCCAATGCAATCCATATATATAATTATTGTGATAAACGACTGCGTAACGGACACATGTCCATTTGTGCGTTTATATTATAATTCAAGAATCACTTATCCGATTTACGTGAATAACATTTTAATTATCAGTCTATAATTATGTAAACTGGCTAGAGTCCTTTCAACCGTGAAAAGTGAGGCCACTTTTTAAATGATATAATATAATATAATGATTATTCATCAATGATTTAGATGTTTTTTCTGTAAATTGGTTCTGTCAAACACTTTTGCACGTAAAATTAATCACGTTTGTCTCAAATACGACGACACGACGCACGACGTCTCTGGTTCAATTCCCAGGTCGGAAAAAGTGTTATTGGATTTTTCCATCAGGAATTTCTCAGTAGCAACGGAGTTTGGATTTTTGCCCGGTTGATGGCAATAGGCTCGCCCCTAGCACAAGACTCAAACATAAGTGGCGAAATGTGGAAGTACTATTAGGTACACCTCTGCCTAACCCTTCGGCGATTACATTCATGATGTATTTGAATGTTTGTCTCAAAACTTGACGACATTTGCCGTAATCGTGACCGACAAAATTATGCATCCTTTTATGAAGTTTCGACATTTTAATGCACTGAGAATACCTTGACACATACAGATAAATGTTATGTTAAGAAAATATCGAATACTCGTAAATGCATCCGTTGGATTGACATAAGTTATCGATAAGTGTTAGGGCTCATTCACACAGGTTCCGTCATGACGCATGGACGTCCACATTGCATACGGAATCGTATTTTATCACGATTCGGCAAAATATCCGAATTGATGTTCACATTCGTTTCGTGACTCAGAGTTCAGACTTGGAAGAAACTACCGAACAAGTTGGATGTGAATCCGTCACAAGAAAATCACGATTCGTGTTTTTTAATGAAAGTCATGTTTAAAAGACGATACTTCATTTAAGACTTATCCGTCATTTTTTTAGGAATCGTGATGCGTTTGAACACGGGTATTTAAAAAGCATTGCCACCGTCAAAAAATTGACGAATCGTGAAAAAAGACGATTCGTCAAAAAATCAAATCGTCCTCGTGTGAATGAGCCCTAAATGATATCATCTTGTTCAAATTCGTTGTCGACGTACGATTTTTTTTTAAAGCGATTGCCACTTTTATAGCTCACCTTGTTGAGTTGGTAAAATGTTGACCACATTACAGGACACCACAGTTGGCACAGTGGCTAAGCGATTGGCTGCTGTGCTGCGTGTCGCGGCTTCGATTCAGGGACGGAACAAATATTTGTATGGCCTACAGGTAGTTGTTCCGGGTCTGGCTGTTTGTGTATGTGAGTTTTAATGTTTGTTAACGCACCCACGATACAGGAGAAATTAATAGTGTGGAGCAAAGTTCAAAAAAATAAATAACAATTTATTTTTATAAGAAAGAGAGTTTTTTTTTTGTTTTGTTTGTCCTGATGCGAGAGAAGAAGAACCCAATTTGCCAGCAACCAACAATCGACCCCCAAAAACAAATAGGTACTTAGTTGTAACTACCAGGATTGGTCGACGGAATGATGATCCCAGTTTATTGTTTACGTCGCGTGGACGTAGACAGAGACGTTGCTTGTTTCTGATTGGCTGAAACAACACTTCTTCTGATTCTCTAGCAAACGTCATTAAAAATGTCAAAATGCTAAATTATTATTTACGCGGTGTTCGTACTTAAACGACATTATTTGACGTAACTAAAGTAAATTTTTACCGTGAACAAAGCCTACTTAGTTAGTACAAGTTTGTGAAAGTGTCAACTATTGGGAACCAAGCTCTTACAATAAAACACGTCACCAAGAGGAAATCCTATTAAAAAATGGACTCCACAAAAGAATAAAATTGATTCATTCAATTGTTTTTTTCACGATCCGTCACGGAATTTCAGTGTTATTGTTTTCTTACAAACCAGTTCGACGTCAACAAATCATTAAAAGGCAAAGATTTGAATCGTCAGTTGTGCTCTACCGCGTATTTAGTAATAGCGAAGGACGATTGAGCTCGCTCACTCCACGTGAAACGTTTGGTGGTCGCAAGCGTGATTGCTGAGAATGTGGTCCTGGCCTCGATTCCCGGGCTCGAGTTTTTCCATCGGGAATTTCGTAGTATCATCTACGGAGTCTGGATTTGTACCTGGTTGATGGCAAACGGTTCGCCCTCTGTGATATGGCAAATAAACATGACTAGCGAAATGTGGGTGAACTATTAGAGTAGGTATACCTCTGCTTAACTCTACGGGTATTACAGGCGTTATTTTATTTAATTGGCAACGAAACAGAAACGCGATTATTTTTCGACACGGTATGCCGAATTAAACAATTTAAACCTTTGTTAATAAGTCTCTTTTTTGCACCAATCTTGTTTATTGATGCGTAGACACGGGCCAAGGTTCGATCCATGACTTGAGCCTTTTGTTTGCTACTCGAAAATGTAGAACTACTCTAAAATAAACGATGATACTAATTTCCTAAGTTTAATTAGATCTCCTGTGAATGTAAACTGTCTGAAGTTAATTTTAATTAAAGTTGGAGTACATAAAGTTACGTTTAAGTGCCGTTTAAGTTATGGACTTAGAAAAGCTATAGTTATTAAGTGGTAGCCATGACTTGAACTGAGGTCATGGTTAA
This sequence comes from Standfussiana lucernea, assembly GCA_964057025.1. Lineage (NCBI taxonomy): Eukaryota > Metazoa > Arthropoda > Insecta > Lepidoptera > Noctuidae > Standfussiana > Standfussiana lucernea. Next base: position 14,739,203 of record OZ059797.1, read on the forward strand.
TGTTTGTGAAGTTAATGAGTTTGACGTTAGTTTTTTTTCTATTGCTGCGGAGTTGTTGTTATGGGCTTCACGGGTTTTGCTCACGAATGAATTAAATATTTCGTGGTTTTTCGAGGTATAGACGGATCAGACAAGTCAGTTGTTTGTTATCAATTTACTAGTGACACGCCCCTGCTTCAGACGGCTGCAATTAAAACATAATAATATATCGAGATTACGTATCTTTCAAGATGGAACCAACCATACACATGTACAAATGAACAAACACACACACATGTACAATTTCATTGAAATCGATTGGGTGGTTTCGGAGACAACCGTGTACGAAATACGAATATAGTGACACGCGATTTTTATATATAAAGAGAAATATTAAATTCATCCATTTGTCATTGACAGACGACGCACATCCTGAGTTAGACAGTCTTTTTTTTTAATTAACTCCTCTAGAGTTAAATAGAACACGCAAGTTTGTTTGAAAATTGTCATCTTGACCGATGGACACTCCAATCAGGCATACTGCCTGTAACATTAGAATATATCAAAATCAATCTGTTCTCCTTTTTAAGATTTACGTTTTTAATTATTATTTTAAGTTTATTTATAGTTTGTAAAATCCATATTGAAATAAAATTTATGAATACCATCCATTAAATATAATCCTATTAGAAGAATAACTTTGATCCTTTGATCTATCCATCCGCCATCTTTAACCATCCTTCCGAACATGACCATTCAGAATTTGAATTTCAAATCGCGTTCGTCCAACGGTTGTTGACATTTGACAGCCGACCCGGGCGTTCGCTGTCTGCTCACGATTGCGATTGCGACTGCGATTCTGAAGTAAGAGTAGACTTTATTGACAGCTGTTTTATCAATTAGACAGGTCTTGACTTTTGGATTGCGTTTTAAGTGAGGAGTATGTTGATATTCCCTACCTATAAAGCTACAAATGTTCATGTCTAAACACATGGTTTTGATAGCGTTACACGCGCCTTAAAAACTCTATTTCATGTACCAAGTTAAATAACTAAAAATATAAAATTAATTCATAAAATTAATTTTAGAATCGTTTGAATCTTTATGAGTATGAAGATATTATGTGTTTAGACATGTCGTTTTTTACGTAGGGACCGTCGATGTATCGTGCAAGTTGGTTGGTAGAGAGCCCTGTGCAATTCAATAAAGCCTGTAAATGGTATGATTGAAATAAATACAGTGAGTTTTGATCAAGTATAAAGAGACGTCCACGTGCACCACAAAAGAGTAAATGCATTTAGCGGAAAGAAAAAAAAATTCGTTCCATTTCTTTCATTCGTTTGAAGATGACAGAGACTGATGATAAATTTAGCGATTTAAGGTTCTAATTGGGTCTTAGATGCACCCATATGTCATACTGCGCCGGCCCCAACAAATCGGGTTAAGGGCGAGAGAATGATGAGTCCAAAAAAACACATTTTTGTGTCTTCAATCTGATTCTAATTGAATCAATATCAAGCTCTGTTTAACCCACGTAAAATATGTATATACGGTACCAGACATTCTAAAATTTAATTCAACCAATTAAAAAGCGTGATTTATTCGTAACTTTTATAAAAACCGGTAGACGATACTGGCTCAATAGTTTTTCGGTCACAGCTTGGTTCAGTTTTCTTAAGATGAATAACAAGAATTAATGTTCTAAGAATAAGATACAAATTACTAAAAATAGCTGGAGCGTATGTTCCACGATACGATTTGTCTTTTCACAGTTAGATTGCATTCGGTTATATAGTATTCTAGATGTTTAGAGTTACAAATATTGCAATTATTTATACCTAGATGTTTAACATAATAATACGTTCACGCTGTTGCTGTGTCTTTAATAGTTTATAACATTCGTGTAAAATTAATGTGGAATTGAAAAGATATCGGAAGGCAGAGAACTAGGTTCTTGCCAACTTTGGGTATGCCTGTCCAGTAAAGGACCGCTGTACCCATGCGGACTTAGTGGATACAGCTCTAAATAGACTTAAACCGCCCCCAGTACGAATGCTGAATCCAATGAACGGTACTGCGTCCCCTAAAAATCGTAGGACTATAAATAGACTCACGCCATCCAATGCACAGCTAAGTCTCAGTGCCCCAGTGATTGAAATGCCGTAAGAGTTTTCTCGTGTGCGTGGGCCCAGGTGGTCCAGTTAATAGCAACGTCTACACAGCAAGATGCGATCTCTGACCGGAGCAACATAAGCCCCCTGGTAACTTCGAAGAACCTTCTGTGAGTCTTCCACCTAGGCACACATTGATGTGGCCGACTTGGAAATCTGTAAATAGACTTCAAACACAAGTTGGCCGGGGCAAACCCCATCTCCACAGATTTTTGGATGGCTCTGACCTCAAGTGTGTACGCGGCGTCTCCCCACAGATAATGGCCCACTTTCCATCTTGCAAGATGCCTTGACACCTGCGCACTTGACGACCTTTCAACTGCATCAGCGAAACAAGTCCGCGTAGCTGAGTTTTGGGCCAAACATGCTTGATTTTAAGCCATCGATTCGCTTGGAAGAAGACGAAATAGGCTCATGTCTATCGTAAGCATGAAACAGGCTAACTACATTGATTGGTCAATCTTTATCGCCAATTTTGACGGCACAGTTGGCGCAGTGGCTAAGCGATTGTTTGTGTCGCGGGTGCGATCCCTGCACAGAAGAAATATTTGTATGTTGTTCCGAGTCTGGCTGTTTGTGTATGTGAGTTTAAATGTTTGTAAACGAATGGGAAAGTCCTAGTGTGGTGCAACGTTTAAAAAGAGATGCTTTCATTTCCAAATTTTATCATTGGTAATTAATATACTGATTATGATTATACGCAGACAGTTTTCTAACCATCCTTCCTTAATGATGTCACAAAACATAATGATTGATAGAGTTGTTACCCGACCGCGACGAAGCGAGACGGTTACGTGTTACTTCCTATGTATATGTGTTTTTGTGGCGTTCTCGTAAACTCCTGCATCGATTGCAACAATGATGTAGGTAGTGTTGATGTTTTGGTCAGGAAGTTGTGTTTTGTGAACTGTCTCTACGATTGAATTGCTTCTGCCTTAACTTCGTTCGCATCGACGAAACATCCTAAAATATTCGTTAATAAGTTAGCTTTAAATCAGAAACTCCGAAAGTTCTCATCCAAATTAAGTTGAGGAGTTGCGGAGATTTCTTCCTACATCCAAACATTACCTATTTAGAATATTAATATAGATATCTGGCTGTCTGTGTTAGCTTAAACTGGATTAGGTCACTATTTAAGTAGTGTAGGTGGGTAAGTGATTATTAGTTCTAGTAAAAATTGAGATATTTTGCATTTACGATAAAAGTTTTTACACATTTTAAGCCACAAAATATTTTTTGACTGGTGAAAGCTAAGGAGTATATATACTCGTATATTTTTTTTTGTTTATTATTTTTATATTTTTTGGATTTTTTTCGTCATAATTCTCTGCATTCATAAACTCAAAATATTTTATGTCACATAGGCTTACATGAGTCCTTATAAACCATCGCGAAAGGTGCACGGTTCGGGTTGGTCGTTTCCTTTGGAGAAGAACTGGCAAGATACTCCATGGTTACTCTTTGGTTCCATTTCTCTAATACAACACAATACTGTATGCATCAATAATGTATATATTTGTGTACTTTCTCGTTACTGAAACTTTATTGCCACCAAATTGAGCTTAATAATGCACTAATATCATCATAATTATTATGCACCTACATTCACACGATTGCAGTTGACCCCCTGACCAGCTTTGTACTAACTTACGATTTAAAATAAGTGTCAAACGTCTTAGAAACACGTTTGTTGTTCAGGCGTGGGCAAAATGACAATTATAAATTATTTGAAAGCCAGGTTAATAGATGTCTCTCATGCATTTGAATAATGAAAAGAGTTATTTAAACAGTGAAACGAATAGATTTATAACTTATATGAGGAATATTACAATTTGACTGAACTTGAAATTTGGCTTCTAAACTCAGTTCTTTACAAGCGCGTGGCTTTTTTGGAGTTTCTACAGTTCTGCACCAATATTGTTTTAATAGAACGATAGACAGTCGAACTGAATATTACATTGGAAATCCAGGTTTAGGCACAAACTATTTTGGCTAGGTTGTGTTTATGTGAGATTGAGCGTCATTTGTTCATTGCTTTTCTGACACCCGTATTTATAAAAAAGTCAAAGTTATTACTTGAGAAAGAGTATTAACTTAAGAGTCATTTTTAATCTTTAGTTTAGTAATTGCTTGAATTCAGAACTGTCAAAAGTTAGAATTCTTATGCCCGTATCTATAGTCACTTTAAAGTAATTACTTGAACTTAAGTAACTATTTTTACAAAATTTTGTATACAAGAATTTAAACGCAGTAAAAACCGTCAAAGAAAGCAAAGCTAAGAATTCTAACTATTTACAGTTCTAACTTCAAGCTATTACCAAACTATAAAAATCTTATCTTAAAAAAATTACATTTACTCAAGTAAACACTTTGACTTGTTTAAAGATACGGGTGTAAGACTTTGCTCTTTGACGTTTATTACTTCGTTCAAATTCTTGTCTGATGCATAAAAATGGTTTCAAGTAATTACTTTAACTTGATTATTAATTTATACCAGGGAAATAGTCTATCTTGACTCAGTATGTGCACAGCCTAAGTGCTATGTTCAAAGTGATTTATTACTAGTGTAACACTGACACTTACCGACCGATGACTATAATTTATATCAACGTTATTAACACTTTCTACGAACAAGTGGCACGGCATTTACTAAACATTTAAAATCGTTCTTACAACCGCATTTAGACGAAATATTCATCAACATAACATCACACCTGTACCCCCGAAAGGTAAGGCAGAGGTGTACCACAGTACTATAGTATAGTGTGTGTGTGTGTACTGTACTTCACCAGTCGTATTTAAGTCCCATGTAATAGGCACAAATCCAATCCCCGTGGCGGCTTTTGAGAAATTCCCGATGGAAAAACCCAATAACTCTGCACGATCCGGGAAACGATCCCAGAAAATTGTGCATCATTGTGCGATCCGTGCATTGTAGTACCGAAACCCACATTTTGCCAGAAATGTTTTAAATCCCAATCACATTGCTACAGTAAACCTATTAATTAAAACATCGAATTCTTAGTGATACGCAATGGTAAAATAATAGCACTCACAAGTACATTACAGCTTTAATTGAACTTAAAACATAAAATAATCTTTTATATCAATCTCTTATCATGACATGACATGCGGCTTGACAAAACTTGACGTCTTCAAAACTAATGAAAGGGCTTAAGCGGATGCCACCAGTCACCGTATAACTCGCGCCATGGAAACAGATGACGAGTGATTTGACGCGCATGTGTATTAAATGTACCTACTAGTTAATAGAGCAGTGGTCATTACTATAGATAGAGTGGGAGCAATCAGCGAGTGCGCTTTGACAAGTCGCTGGCTTAGACGACCAATAGACATGGCAAAAAGTCATGCGTTATCGCAAGTCGCAACGCCCGAAGTACTGAACGAGCCCTTACGACAAGTCTTCTAAGAAATTAACTGTTCCATTTATGTTAGAGATTTATCCATATACTGCAATTAGACTTCTTGTTGTAAACTTCTCTATAAGCATGTTCATAGAAGTAGCAGAAATGCAGTCGCTATAGATTCGTAAAGTTTTTCTTATTTGCAGACTTATTGTAAAGCCATAAAAGTTAAATTAATTATTATTTGGTATTTTTTTATTATTATTTGGTTTAGCTGATGTATTAGAAGAATGACGTCGGTTTCGCCAACCGCACGTTCATGGCATCATTAGCCAGAGTATGGGCGGAAAGACCTCTTCCCTTTTTGCACCCTTCATCCCTGAATCGCAATCTTTTGAATACCGCCCACCCTTGGCTGTTGGTCTGTCAACACACTTCTCCTACCGTGGGCTCTGCTCCACCTCCTGTGTCCTGCCCACCTCCACTTCAGAGCTGCTACCTGGCATAATCTGACATCCTGGAGTATAGTCGATAGGAGTCAGTAGACTTTAGTCGATGAGATATCGTTGATGGCTTATTCAGCGATGAAAGTGTAGAGCCGACACCACATCTGACACGAAGCGCCTTTAACACACGTTCGGTTCCTATGCAAAGTGTTGGTAAGGCCCTCTATAGCAGCCGAGGCATCTCTTTGCTCTGCAGCTTGAACCCCTAGTCTTAATTAGGTGCCATAAATGGTTATTTATGTTAATGAAGGTCCTTTAACAGAAGGAAAAGCAAAACTTATCTAAATAAATACTTTTGTTCGTGTTGGAAAATAGGAAATTAATGCCATCAAGATATGATTATTTACTGAGATGTAATACTCATTGGTAGGATTATAATGTATAGTTATTAAGTTACGGTTACATGCGGAACATGAAGTTTGTTTAGTGGTCGCAAGCGCTAATGCTGAACATGATGTTCTGGGCTCGATTCCCAGGTCGGACTAAGTGTTATTGGGTTTTCCCATCGAGAATTTCTCAGTAGCAGCCACTGTGTCTGGATTTATGCCCGGTTGATGTCAATAGGGTCGCCCCTATTATAAATAACTGTCGAAATATGGGTGTACTATTAGGTACACCTCTGCCTACCCCTTCGGAAATTACGGGCTGATGGGATGATAATTATCTAGATAATACAGTTTGGTAATTAATAGAGAGTTAAGTTAACTCTTTACACAGCATTAGTAACTGCGAGGTTCCTGTCCAGATAGGGTCCTGATGCTGTGAGGTGGAAGTTAAGATAAGGAATGCTGATTCTATTACAATGTATTAACAGGTGAGTGAACGATAAGCTGATAACACGTTGCATCAATTAGGAGTTAGGACAGTCTTGCTAACGACCCATTTTTCGGAGCATAAGATTAGGTATTTAATGATTTTTTCTTGTGTTTTTGTTCCAGCTTGTGATGATTCGAAGTTCGTTTGTTTGTTTTGAATGGGCAACTACAGTACTTTCACAATTTATTATGCCCTGTGACTTTGACTGTAGCTTAGTTTATTTTTTTGTGTTTTGACATTCAAAAGTGACTGTAATGGTCTAATTGAAATAAATGCTTTGAGTTTGAGTTTTTTGAGTTTTGTAATAATGAAGTAAATATTTACTGTCATTTATAAATATCTTCTTGCATGAAATATTGCTACGTAAATTAATTATCTACGTAGAAACCTGGAGTAGGTTTCTGAAAGCCCGATTAAATTTCTAAACAATAACTCTTGTGTCTAAAATCATGTTAGGTGTTGTGAGCTGACATAAATAACAACGAAAACATTATAAATTGCCTTCGAGATTCAACGGCGAAATAAATTAAATCGCCTCTAAAATCAGCATAACATTATAGGTAAACAATAATTGTACAATACCTTTTAGTAATCAAAAAGTTTTGTCCAAAATATAATGTCAATTAATCACCAATATTAATCACAAAATACTACACTTTAAATCAACAAACATCACACATCTATTTTCCACCACAATTTTCATCAAAATTTTCCCTCAACGAACTACTCCAAAAAGTTCATCCAAGTCGAATTTTAAACTGTTTGTTTTCGTCGTCACTTCGTTCATTCACGACTGAGTGAAAGACGAGCTACCGCGAGTGACCTAGAGATACTGATACGAGCGAGTGGTGCGCAGGCGGCGCTCAGCATTCGAAAACACGGTTTGTAGACGGATTGAAAGGTGTTGATACTTTGGATTTGCTGCGGTCATGGTGAAGTGATGAACTCATTGATACGGATGAATGACGAAAAAGTCTGCAAGACTAAGGTTAATTGATATAAAACTTCTGTTTATACTTACTTTAGCTGTTCTGCGGTCTATAACCACAGTAGAATAAATTAGACCAATTTCCTCATTGTAGACACTGCCTGCTTCCCTTTTGAGCAACCATTGTCATAATAATATTCCTTCACTTTTGCCCTACAGTTGTTAATAATTATAAAAATCTTGCCATTCTCGGTGTTTCAATTCATTTCCCGTTTTTTGGCTAAAATATTATAAAAAGATATTAAAAAAAAACTGACTTGCAAAAAAACACTAAAAAATTACTTCACTTTCGGAAGTCGGTGACCATTGTTTGTTTCATTGACTAATTGTCACCGACTTCTAAAAGTAAAGTTATTTTCCATTTTTAAACGACTTCTAAAAAAGAAGGTTTTTTCATTTTTTGCGTTTTTTTTGAAAGTTGGTTATTTTTGATTTATTTTCATTTAGTTATCGTATCGCAAACAAATCCTTGTCAAGTATCAATTTCGCAACTTTTACTTTAATGACATTTTTTTTTTCAGCTATTTTGATTTAAAAACCAAACTACTTAACCGATTTCGATGAAATTCTCTATGAGACCAATCGGGAAATATATACTTTCAGATAAAAGATTATTTTTTTCGAATCGGTTTATAAATGTCGAAGATATGAGGTAACAAACTTAATATATATATATATACAACCGAATTGAGAACCTTCTCCTTTTTATGAAGTCGGTTTATAATAGGCCAAGAAGGTCCTTACAAGGGATACCTACAAGTTTCCTTTCTGAGGGAGGAAGCGAGCCATAAACAACCAAGTCGACCCAGTACGAGTGGTAGAGGTCAGTTGTCATTCGTCTTCGAACTTTGGATCTAAGACATGTCGGCCGGTTCCCTCATGATCACTTTACGGCGCATTATGAAAAGCTACAACGATAATTTTGCTGATATCGACTTGTTTGTTTTGTCACTTACCCAATTCAAGAAATGTATACTTGAAAAAATGTTCACACTTCCTCATAATGTCAACATTTTACAGATTTGCTTTTTTTATTTTTATTTTAACCGACTTCAAAAAAGAAGGAGTTTCTCAATTCGGATGTTTATGTTTTCCTTTTTTATGTATTGTTATGTATGTTCGTTCGGACACAATGCCATCATATACATAAAGACGTATTGCAAATTTATTTTCTGTCCGCTCTCATTTCAATTTTGAGTTTAGAAGTCGGTTGTTATAAGTTTGTCTTACCTTTTACTAAGTATTGTGTAAACTACATTATAATAATTAAATCTTTTGTTTGTTAAAGTTTGCTTGTACCTAATAATAAGTTTTTATTGTATTATTATGTGGATAACGGTGCTGGTTGCGTTATTAACTAAATGTTCTATTCTTTCTGTTGTAGTATTAAGCATTATGACGCAATTGTTTGTTGTCCTAAAGAAATAAAAATAAAAATAAATAAAATCACTGTTTTGTTTTGTTCACTGTTTTCGGAGCGGTGGTGATGGTAAAGATTACATAAATTAATGTGCCCATCTAGGTTCGAAACTGCGAGACGTAAACTCAAGTCCGATAGCTCTGGGCCACCAATGCTCTAAAAAAAACTTTAGCTTTAGAAGTCGGAAGCAAAAAAAACCTGAGTCAAACAAACAAGTAACCGACCTCTGAAGCTAAAGTTATTTATCACTGTTTTGTGTTTTAAAGTCGGTTTTATTTTTCCATTTTTAGTTGTAATATCCTATAAAAATATTTGATATGCATTTAATTTACATTGTTAACAATACATGTCATGGTAATAGGCCTATCCCCAATAACATGGAACTTAACATACCTAACTGTCGACATTTGGGTGTAGTGTACACCTCTGCACGCCCCCTCAGAGCAGACAGGCGTTATGTTATGATATTGTGTAAACAATAAACATCCAAGCGATTGCAGCAATCACGACAAATTTGCTGTCCATTTTTGAAGAGTTCCGTTGTCTGTCTCCGAAACTCATCATCAGATCTATTAGAAATCGGGACCATGTCGAAAAAAAAATGGGACCATTTCGGAATAAACTATCAAACAAAAAAATAATTTTGCAAATCCGTCTATATGACGGAGTTATGCCCGACATACATATATGTACATAAAAAAATGAACATCCGAATTGGTAACCTCCTCCTTTTGGAAGTTGGTTAAAAATATTTTGATAACTGGAAAATGGTTCATCAAATTTTATGTTATGACGGTGTAATATTTCCAGGTGTTTAATTATTTCAAAGGTTAAAACTTATTTCCTCTGTTCGATACATTTAAAAAACTTTTCCTCATGTGGAGAAATTACAACAAGTATCAACTACCACCGGTCCTCGTACAATTTTCCTCTAACCGCTAAGCAGAAGAGTGCGCACGAGTTTCTACCGGCCACGCGCCGATGTAAACAATTAACACATTGTAATTGATTTATTTCATAAAACTACTGGGTGTAAGTATGCTTTATTCATAACTGTTACATTTGAAATTCAAATGAGCCATTTTTTACGTGTCAAAGATTTTTTTATTGTGTTTTATGATGGAGTTGCCAGTTTATGGATAGAAATCACGAAATGTTCTTACACCATTTTATTGTAATTAGAGGCTTTTTTGAAGTACCAACATAGTGTCATTTTAAGAAACGGAGGAATGATAACCTAGATGTGAGATCAAAACGCCCGGAATATGACGAATGTAAAAATGAAATAATATATAAATGTGTAAATAAATTATGAATAAATGGAGCAACAAATAATAAATAAACTAAATAGATTTTAAGGATACTTTGTTAGCTTCCACAAATTGAATCCATGCCGAAGATTTCAATCCTAAGATTCGCACAACGGCAAAGCCTCAAATAAAACACGTATCATTTTTTTTTACATTTGATATTATTCAAAAAATTGTTATTCATAGTCTCCATGCAGTAACTACCCCGCTGCCAAGACTTTATGCTCAATGAAAAGCGAATAGCGACAGTTGTACATAAATTAATGTGTGACGTGTTTCATATTATAATTATGTAAAAATAAGGAACCTTCAAAAATATTATCTCAGCTATCTTTTCCTTCCACCTTTTCCAAATACATATTATGATTCAATAAAAAAAAAATAGTTTTAATATTTATTGTTGTGTTAATGTGCGAGCTCATTCTTCTCGAAGTGTGAAACGTAAGTACGGTGACGGCACAACTTTAAATCTTTGCTCCAACCCGCATGCGATGCGGTCTACAACTGTCAAAAGTGGCGACGACGACTGAGTTAAAGACCGACAGACGATATTAAACCGAGCAGACAGAATTTCAAGAAACCGTAGCAAGTAGCGCAGAAAACCAATAACTCAGCCGCTGTACCGATCAAATGGTTTTTCTATGTTACGACGTATTTCTGCTAATATTCCTTTTGTCTTTAACCGTTCGAAAGCAATACAAGACATACAGGTAAATGGGGCTAGCGCTGCATTGATACAGTAACAATTTGCAATCAAATGAGATAGTATAAGAGCGTCAATATTTCTTGTTACTAAACAGTGATTGGATTAAGTATTAGTCATTTTCCGTCCAATTACGTACAGTCACGAGAAATTAAATGTATACACGCAGAAACTTTTTTAAGTGATCTATCGTATTCATTAACGTTTTTGGAAGCCTTACTATTTCACAATAGTTCTTACCTCAAGTACCCCTCCGATACCTCGTTTGTTGGGTAAAGTTTGAAAAGTAACTATGTTACGGCTGAAAACCGAAGTAAAGTTACACCTAGTTCTAGCCTAGGTACCTAGGTGCGGCCGGTAGCAGTTAATTAATCTCAGGTGTATCCTTATTATTGCTAGGGTCGACCAAATGGGTTACGTTAGGTTAGAACTGTGACAAAACCAAGCGAGCGGTCGAGCGCTTCATCCAAGTTGGTAGCATTAAATCAGCAGAGGGCTAGACCAAATTTAAATATATTTTTGTGTATCGGACTTTACCCCAAAAACCTTAAGTAATACTTGGTTAACCTGGATTAACCTAAGTTTTTTTCTTGATCTAGCTTCACCCGTAACATAATATATAGATTTAATTGCTCGCGACTGTACTATTAGTACAGTAACTACTAATCATTATAAACATCATAATTAATATCCTGCCCTTATCTCAATGTCTTCTTCTTCCATACTTCTCTATTACTCGTCATCTCAGCAGTCATCTCCTTACTAACCATATCATCCTTCACACAGTCTGTTCATCCATCGTTGCTTGATAATGTTGAGTATGAATGTGTGTGTGTTTGTATAAGAGACGAGGAAAATTCCTCCACTCTTATAGCCATCTACATTCACACTGATATTTTTCTCATTAAACGTTAAACGTATTTAAATCATCATTCCGTTTACCATTCCAACTTTAAATAATTGACAGATATAAAACAATTATGCTGTTGATAATATTAAAACAACAACATTTGGACACAGAATGAAATATGTCACAACTAATTGAATAGAAATTCACACATCGTGTGTCAACATCATAATTGATTTCCATTGTATATTTAAATACTTCGGGTGTAATTGATAGTTCAATTAAAGTGAAATATTTGTTTATCTAAAAAAATTATTAATGCCATTTTTCTAGTGATCAGAATATCTAAGGTGGAATAAAACTTAAACGAAATAGTACTTACATAATTTAAATACAGGTAAAAACGTACCTTTATTATTATTTACACAACATAACATCACGCCTGTAACCTTCGAAAGGTTAGGCAGAGGTGTACCTAATAGTACAACCACATTTCGCCAGTTATGTTAAGGTCTCACGTCATAGGTGGCGAGTCTATTGCCATTAACCGGGTACAAATCCAGACTCCGTGGCTGCTACTGAGAAATTCCTGATGGAAAAACCCAATTCCACTTTTGCCCGACCTGGGAATCGTACCCAGGACCTCATGTTCAGCAGTCACGCTTGCGGCCACTAGACTTATTTGTTTATTTGTTTGGTTGAACGCGCTAATCTCAGGAACTCCTGGTTCGAATTGAAAAATTCTTTTAGTATTGGATACTCCATTTATCGAGGAAGGCTATAAGCTGAAACATCACGCTGCGACCAATAGGAGCGGAGCATTAATCAAAAATGTTACGCAGACGAAGTTGCGCCGGTCAGCTAGTTCAATATAAAAATAATAAAGAACCCGTATGTTATTACGACGACGGCTGAATAAAATGTGGACAGTGGAGTGCATTCTGACGTTTATAAGTGTGACAATAATTAAAAGTAGTCGGAAATCCACCCTGCAATAGCCAATAACGTCAGATACAATGAACACTGAAAAACACACAAAAAGTATACTTTTTTTGTATTTTAAAAGTGGACGACCCGAATGGCGCAGCCGTAGTGAGGCTGCCCTACGTTCATAGGGTTCCGGGTTCGAATCCCGGTAGGAGCAAGTGTTTGTGTGATGAGCATGGACATTTGTTTCCGAGTCATGGATGTTTATATGTATAATAAGTATGTATTAACAAACAAAAAGTATCTATGTAGTATATCAACTATCTGGTGTCCACGACACAAGCCTCGTTGTTTAGTGTGGCACTAGATGGCGCTGTGTGTAATGTCCAGCGATATTTATTTATTTATATTTATTTAGGCACAATAGTGTTATTTCTCATATGGCTAGAAAGGAGGGGACTTCTAAAATGACACGTAATAGAGAAGTAAGGAAGAAGAAGACATGCTGCGCCGACCCCAAATATTATTATATGTCAAAGAACTAAATATTTGAATAACAGCTGTAAGTCATGATAATGAGGATTTGAAATGTATGTCAGCGACCTGCCCGATCTAAGTTTATTAAACCTGTGATTCAGTACATTTCGAAGGATAAAAATGATCTACATGGCTTGTTTCCTTTCCCAATAGGCACAGAACCTACAAGAACGCGTATGTTTAACAAAAACATGTATGAATGCAAGAGAGTGTAATGGCGCTGGTCCAGTGCCCTCGAAGAGTGCGCGGCTCCCTGGCGGATCCTTGTTAACTAACGGTAATTAGCGTACTAGGTGTAGGGGGCAAGTGAGAAGATGCAGCTGGAACATTATTCCGGTGCCAGTCGTGTCGGATTGCCGTCCCATCGGACTATGACTGTTGAAAGCACGGTTGGTGCAATGGCTGAGCGGTTGGTTGCTGGGCTGCATGGGTTCGATCCCCACAGGGAACAAATATTTGTATGACCCATAGATACTTGATCCGGGTCTGGCTGTTTGTGTATGTGAGTTTAAATGTTTGTAACGCACCCACGATACAGGAGAAATTCCTAGTGTGGGGCAAAGTTCTTTTTTTTTTAAGAAAGGCTGTTTGCGGCCACATTTCCTACGTCTATGGCCAGTCTCCGCTAAGATCGGCCGCCATGACAGAAAGCGGTCAGTACTATTATTATGACTTTGAAAGCTTATCCCTTGTACCACAACACAACTAGTAGCAACTGATAAGTACTAATTTAAACCTTCACGACTTGTTTTACTTATAAAGTGTGTGACCAAGTTTGTGCTGAGATATATGTATTTTATAGCTTTTGGCCTCATTGTTATATTACTTTGATAATGTATGCTACGAATTTAGATATGTGGTTTTTGGCTGTAAGAGTTAGAACAATAATTAAAATTACGGTGGATTCACTGTGTGAAGGATGATACGGTTGGTGTACTGTGATGGCAACTAGTAGAGATATTATATGAAGAAGAAAAAACGAAAAAGAGTGACCACGGAGTTTCTTGCCCGTTCTTCTTGATAGAGATTTACGTTTTCGAACATTCGACTAGCTTATTTTATTTTTTTGATTAACTTGATCCTCGTAAAGTACTTGTCAATGACTTAATTGAAATAATGATTTTTTGAGTTTGAAGTAGTCATGCTGCGGCGGTCTCAAATAAATTGGGAGAAGAATAAAATAATGAAGATGTTTCCTGAAAAAGACTGGATATAATATAGATAGATCTTTATTATGTTCACCATACCAATTTTTTTTTTTATTTAAGATTGATTTGCTCTTGACTCTGGTCTAGGTCAGAGGTGACAGAAACAGAGTCGACGATGGAGCGAGCTTACCCAGAAGAAGCCTGTTTACTCTAACTTTGAAGAGATTAGGGTTAAATGCGTTCGGAAACACAGACGCAGGCAGAGAGTTCCACTCCTTTGCTGTGCGCATAATAAAATACGTTTGGAAACGCTTAGTGCGAATTGGCACAATATCAACATAGTAGTGATGGTAACCTGCAGTGCGTCTTGATGTCCGATGGTAGAAGGGGGCCGGTGGGATGAGGTTGTGGAGATCATGGGCACACTCACCGAAGTACAATCTGTACAATCAATTTACATAAAAACACACGTTTCACATCGGGTGACAAAATGGGCGGTGTTATCGCTAAAAGCGATCTTTTCAAGTCAACTTTTGTATGGATTAGAGAAAGATTAGACTATACATACTTTTGCTATAGGTCATAAAATATGCTAGTTATTTTGGTAGAGAAAAGTTGGCAACTGTCCAGGAGTTGGACTAGAAAATATTAGAGTACGGTAAATGCGCTTTTATTTTGACAGCAAGGATGTCACAGTGGTTGAGCGATTGGTTCCTGCACTATTAGTTGCTGGTTGGATTTCAGGCCAGCAAAGTATTAATAATAAAATTATTATGGACAGTTTTTATTTGTCAGTGTGTCTTTTTTGAACACACAACAACGGTAAATATCACGATACAAAATAACATCTCATCAAAATCAAAATAACAACAACTAAGACAAAATTATGCCAAGAATTTTATGTTTTTCTACCTTGCTAATAAAAATTTGGTTTTTTAAACCTAAGACAGATTGCAAATGAAATTCTTAAGATAATATACCGAAAAATAAGTTCCATTTCATTTTCTTAAGCCAAGCAAGAAGTCAAGCTTAATAAAACAAATTGCTGTTTGTTTCACACAGGGCTTGCAATGAAGAACTATGTTTATCGTCCGGGCTTAGGGCGGGTGCAGACGAACGACAATATTGCTAGACAACAATTTTGTCGGAGACCTCGGGGTTTAAGCAAAAATTGCCTGTCCTTGTCGTTACTTCGTTTTATTATGTTTTTGTAGATACAAGGTGAAAGGGACACCGACACTAAGATGTTCACCACGTATTCAGTACATCATTTTGAAAAGAATTGACAGCCTAGTGGTGTGACCGTTGGACTGCCAAATTCGAATCCAAGACACGCACTTCTGATTTTGCGGAATCATGTGCGTTACATTGTATAATTATCACTTGCTTCGGTGAAGGAAAACATCGTGAGGAAACCATCATGCCAGAGAGTTATTTCTCGACGGCATGTAAAGCCAAGTCAGAGGCCCATGGGCGGCATAAAAACTTAAAAACTCTAACACCAGGCTAGGCACTAACCATACGATAAAGAAATAAAGAAAGGGATTCTGAAAACAGCAAATTTCTTTGTGGGGGGAGTGGGGGATTGGTGGGGTGGGGGGAGTGGGGGATTGGTGGGGTGGGGGGGAGCGGGGGGAGTGAGGGGAGTGGAGGGAGTGTAGAATGATGTACTCGTACTGAATACGCGGTATACGCTTTAGCATCGGTGTTCCTTCCACCGTGTACAACAGCAACGACGAATAAACAGTAATGTTTTTGGGCTATAAAAACAGTCTATCAGTACAATAAGTGCGATAGTTCCGGTATTTAGGGGTTTTCATGTTAAAAAAATTGACATGCACCAGTAGAGGAAGAATAACCGTTTACATAATGTACCTATGTGTGTGGTATTCCCCAAAATATAAAAAACGTATACCCTCCAAAAAAAAAAATATTTTTGAGGAATTTCAGGTATGTAGGGTTTACGGGTTAAGGGTATATGGGTTAGGGGTCGGCGCAACACGTTTTCTTCTTCCATTTTCCCCTGTCAACCGTCACGGCATTATTTACTCCTTTCTCTTTCTTTCTCCTCACACGATCCATCCATCTTTTCTTTGGCCGTCCTCTCCCTCTCCATCCATCACTCCTTTAGTAACATGCGTTTCATCCCTCCTCATGATTGACAAACAATTAATCATCAGCACCACAAAAAGTTGATCGTCCGTAGCCCCCTAAGTAAACTGAAACAAGTTTCTTTAATACTGATGGATTCAGAGCTATCCGGCTAGTCATTATTTATGGAATGTTGGCTTGGTTTTTACTCTTCATCTTAGTGGCCAGTGTTTCACGACTAAAGCAAGCTTTGCTATGGGACAGGAACGAATTATTTAGGTAATAAAAGTAAATATATTTACCTACTAGCTGACTGGCGCAACTTGGTCTGCGTAACATTTTTGATTAATGCTCCGCTCCTATTGGTCGCAGCGTGATGTTTCATAGCCTATAGCCTTCCTCAATAAATGGGCTATCTAACACTAAAACAATTTTTCAATTCGAACCGGTAGTTCTTGGGATTAGCGCGTTCAACCAAACAACCAAAAAAACTCTTTAGCTTTATATTATTAATATATACATAATTATAGTATAGATTGTATAGACGCCTCAGAGAGGGCATTGACCGTGGCCGAAGTAGTGCGAAATTCTAATTTCCTGGACAAAGTGACATTCCATGATGACGTTGATGGAAGAGTAAAAAACGTATTAGGCCCTAGATTTTAGATTGATTTGACCTTAGCTACCGAAAAACTAAACATAACATTAACTACTAAACTAAAAACATAACATAACATGCCTGTAATTCCCGAAGGTTTAGGCAGAGGTACCCACATTAACCCACATTTCGCCAATTATGTTTAAGTCCCATGTAATAGGGGCGAACCTATTGCCATCAATCGGGCACAAATCCAGACTCCATGGCTGCTGCTAATATGAAAATCCCATTGAAAGTAGCGGTAGAAATAAGAATCGCTTTGAATGAATTTATCAACTGCCAGTCGTAACATTGCGTTTTAATTTAATTAAACACAATTAAATTGTCGTACCAGAAACCAGTCACTCTTCATCAAAACTAACTATCAGCTCTTTAATGAAATCTATTTCTTGCTACTATAAAGCACAAACTAGTACTACCCTTTCTCATGCCTTACTCTAACACCCGTATCTAGAGTCAAGTTAAAGTAATTACTTGAGCTGAAGTAATTGCAAATTTTTTATACAACATACTAAAGAAAAAGAAAGCAAAGCTGAGAATTGTAACTTTTTACAGTTCTAACTTCAAGCAATTACTGAAATACATAATAAAAATCGTATCTTAAAAAATTACATTTACTCAAGTAAACACTTTGACTTGTTTATTGTGTAGATACGGATGTCATACTGCTCATAAACTTGCTACTCTATGAAATTAACCCCATAAACATAACCTATAAATCATGATACAATTAAGCACTATTCATACAATACAAGAATTTACATTTAATGAACTCCATACATCTGTTTACAATCGTATTTATTCTGTTTTATTAGAATCTCGGTTCAGCTGTGCACCCTTAATAGTTCCCAGACATGATCCAATCGAGAATCCACCTTGGCTCACAAGATCCATGGTTTAATTTTCAGTGAAAGTGGAGATCATTGGAAATGCATGAGAGGATGTGGTTCTGATTCGCTGTGTGTCTAGATTAAACCGAAGATTATGTATGTAAGTATAATAGGTTTGAAAATAGGCTACTGTACGGGACACTCTTATGGGTGTAATTTCAATAGTCCATGTGTGTATTGGAGATTTCAATGGAGAGGTATGGTATATTGGTAGGTAGATATTGAATGGGTTATTATTAGCTTATTTTTATAGTGGTATTTAAGGTTAAGGATTTGGTAGATATTTAGGGCAATTGATGTAATATTAGAAGGCTTAGACATGAGGCAATCGATTTCAAAACTTCGGTTCCATTTCTACAGCGGCTTCCAATAGGATCTACATAAGCTTTTGGCTAGCCTCTGTCAATCCAGTGCCTTTTGACTTTGCATTGTCGTTCTCGCTGATACTATGTCATTTTCTCTACAAAATGTGTTCTAAAAAGTTAACATTTATTTATAGATTTTTATTCGTTAAGTATAGGCAGAGATATTTTGTTACTTTAAAATTTAACACCAAAATCAAGATAAGTAAGAAACAATTAATTCTTCCACAATTCTAAGAATATATACTTGACAATCAGAGGATGCAATACAAAAGCACACATCCATGAACGTAAATAAATTGAATCATACCGTACTTGAAAAACCATTTACGACTGTTTCGAATTAAAATCTAGCTTTTCTCCCGAAGCTTCAATGCACATACAAGGTAATATTGTCGTTTACGTTTTAGGCTATTCTGTCTGTCTTTCTCATGAATAAGCAAGTCGATAAGCCAAAGCAATCACGGAAGTCCTTGCAAAAAACAATATAGAGGAAAAGCCGGTTGCTTCTAACAACATTCTGTTTAAAAAAAGTATCTGATAAATAGGAAATAGAACAGAAAACGTACCTGTGGTGGATCTGTAGTGCCACTTACAAATTGAGTTTTGAGATTTATTGTTTCCAACACTTGAATCAACTTAAATGTGTTGATGATAAATTTTATGATATCGATTTTCTAAGATTAATGATTTTTTCAGTTATTTTTTTTAATTGATAATCAAACAATTATTAAGTGTTGTAAAAAGAGGTGAGAAACCTGTAGATGCATGTATTAGGTAAGTACTAATTCTATTTGGTAGAGTTTTTTTTTATTTTCTTTTTTATTTAAAAATTTATTAGTTTATTTTAATTGTACATGTGTATTAGTATCTATATAAGTATATACATTTTCGAAAACAAGTAGTATTTTTATTGTATTTTTTGTATCACAATTTTGTCAAATTTAACCCAAAGGTTGACTGGTAGAGAATGCCCTGTTGAATTAAGTCCCCTATGTAACACTATTGTACATGAAGTTTAAATAAATAAATAAATTTACACTTTCATCAGATTATTTTGGACAGCATTAGCATCTACCAATACAGTTACGTGTAGCCAAATGTGTTGCCTCAAACAATGTAGTGGAACCCAACGTAGGGATAATCCACCTGCAACATCTACATTGGAATCTTTTTCAACAAATTATTGGAAGTTTCATTGACATGTGAAAACAATGAAACCATGTCATATTGTCATCTATACCAATATGTATAATTTGTTTTTAGTTTGCATGTAGTTAGCTTTGGAACTACTGATCCGATTCCGAAAATTCTTTCAAAAATGATACATTATTCCCGATTTCCTATGCTATATTTAAAACGTTTCCGTGGGATATTTCATCAGATATAATGAATTCAAGATATTGACGATAACGGTCTCTCTAACTGTAAACCTAGGTTGGGCAAAAAGGCCACGAGAAAACTGAGGTGTCCACTTACTTTAAGGTGGACCTACAACCTAGTGAAGATGCGAGACACGGGCAACGCAAGACTGTTCATTGTAGTGAAGCTAGCGACAAGTCTCACGACCTGCCTCATGACATGAGCTCTTTCAGCTACTGCCATACATTAGCTGAAAGAGCGATTGCCTCTTCAGTACTTTACCTGTTCTATATTTCTACAGATCAAAGTAAAACTTCACATTTCATTCCAATTCTAACAAATAAAACTTCACTCCGTGTTACGTAAACCACTAGATCTATTTTGAAAGTTCATTCTCTTTGCGAATGGTGCGAAGTTTCCAATAAAAGTTTCGCCGAAGCACTTCTCGATCGGTAGCCACTTTTGCCAAAGTTATCTGATGATTCAGAGCACCTTTCAGGTTGGTAGTGATCGTAATCTTTTGAATTTGAGGAGTTTAAATTGGATTTTAAAGTGACAACGATGTATGAAGGAATTTAGGTATAGATCTTTGGGGATCTGCCTTGGTGGTCTTGTCGTCATAAGCGCGACTGCTGTGTATGAGGATCTGGGTTCGTTTACCAGGTCGGGCAAAGTGTTATTGGGTATTTATCCAGAAATAATTTCTCAGTAGCAGCCACGGAGTCTGGATTTGTGCCCGGTTGATGGCAATAGGCTCGCCCCCTATTACATGGGACTTAAAAACATAGCTGGTGAAATGTGGGTGTACCTTATGGACAAAATCAGATCCAGAAATTCTGACTACTGTCTTTCAATGTTTTAGAATTAGTTTGATTTAACTAAATCATGCACCACTAGAGGATCAAGTGAATATATCAATATAAAACTTCTACAAACGCTTCCCTCTTATTGATATTGTCCATACTATGAAAATAATTATTGGAATACTTCCCTCGCAAAATTCGTTTTAAAATTCAGCCGGATCGACCAATCACATTGATCCACCAATCATATGCACTTGAAACAATCGACGAGAACGCTGAATTTTATGTCGAACGAAATTAATATCTGATTCATATTGCTTTTCAATTAATCATCATCGTCATTTGCCGAGTCTTACCCAACTATGTTGGCGTCAGCTTCGGTTTTCAATT
The DNA here is from genome assembly GCA_964057025.1 of Standfussiana lucernea. Lineage (NCBI taxonomy): Eukaryota > Metazoa > Arthropoda > Insecta > Lepidoptera > Noctuidae > Standfussiana > Standfussiana lucernea. The sequence goes on from OZ059797.1 coordinate 14,760,476, forward strand.
AATATCTGTATTAATTAAGTTCGTGGAAAACAGCTACAGTTTTAAGTCGAGATATATTTTCTTGTTATTGAATTCACGGAAAAGAGCTGCGATTTATAATAGCTATTCAAGAATTGTTTCGCGGAAGCTTTTATTAGTCTTGTAAGTTTTTTATATAATCATAATCTTTCCGATATATCATTTTGCATAAACTTACGAGTGTATGTAGCTATCCCTTATATTATGTATATCTAAGTATGTTACGTAAAGGTAGAAAATTATGTCATCTGTCGTCTATTGAGCTGGCATCAGTAAATAAAAATCAAGTACACAACTATTCAAGAGCTGATGCTCTTGCTCTTGCATCATCTGCATAGCCTTTCCTCAACTATGTTGGGGTAGGCTTCCAGTCTAAGAGACCTTTCGCTGCCGACCGTTGTTCGCTCGATGGTCGGCAGCGTAGAGTCCTGGGATGCGGTGATGTCCTTCTGCGTAACCATCATGTCGCAGAAGGAAGCTGCGGAAAGGGAGAGAGAGATGACGAGCTCTCGCCCATCCCGCAGCAGACGCACCGGGCGTCGGCAGAGGGCGGACAACGCCATTTTTCGACCCCCCTAAACTAGTCCAGGGGCGATGGATTCGGGAACATCCGTCGCCCTCCATCTCAGTCGTAACAGGGCGAGTTTCACACCTCACTCCTCCCCGACGAGGCCCGCAGTTCAAGCGTCAGGGTCAGTCAAGTCAGGGGCAGCGGAAGTCGCATTAGTTCCCGCTGCCCCCGACGCAAGTGTGCGAGGGAACACCGATGGGGTTTTAGTCAGTACGAGTCTGACAGACCACTCCGCTCTCCCCAGGGCGGAAGACAGCCATTGAGGATTTCCACATCGTGAAAAAAAACGCTTCCATCGAAGACCGTAAGATAGTGCATCGTATATAAATTCTTACAAATATGTACTGTTCTTCCAAAAGCGCAGTATCAAATACAGAATGCTGTTTACAGCTCCACATCTGCATCAGATACATACTACCTACCTATACACCTACCGCTATCTACATACCTACCGCTGTACTGACTTCGCACACGATCTGAATTTCAACTAGCCCTGCACTTCATAATATTGGATTATGTGCTCCCTTGTGAAATGGCAACTCGGTACGTTGCTTGAATTCTGTTAAACCCGTCTTTTGACTATGTTCGTGTCTTTTTTAACCGACTTCAAAAAAAGGAGGAGGTTCTCAATTCGGTTGTATGTTTTTTTTTGTGTTTGTTAACTCATATCGCCGTCATTTATGAACCGATTTGAAAAATTCTTCTTTTATCTGAATGGATCTACTTCCCGATTGGTCCCATAGAAATTTCATCAAAATCAGTTCAGCAGTTTGGTTTTGAAATCAAAATAGCTGGAAAAAATGTCATCCAAGTAAAAGAAATTGCGAAATTGATACTTGACAAGGATTTGTGTGTGATACGATAACTAAAAAGGGTAAAATAAAACTTTTTTGCAAAAAAAAACCGACTTCCAAAAAAAACACAAAAAAAGTGGAAAATATCATTACTTTCGGAAGTCAGTGACTATTGTTTGTTTCCTTGACTTTTTTGCCACCGAAAAAAGTTTTTTTATGTTCCCGAGTTCATTATGACCCCAATCTACTTAAGTCGCGAGTTAATAGTCTTCTTTTGGGTTAGCTCTTCCATCGTCGAGTTCATCTCTGTTCTCAGGACAAGATTGAGGTAAAGAGTAAGCCCATCAAATACATAAAAAATACCAGTCTGATGACATAATTATGTAACAAAATGATAAATTGTTGGTAGAATTTTTATTCTTCCTTGTAATTTTTTGTAGTGAAAAATAAACTTTTGCGATACTCGTCTTATTTATTTGAAGTCGGCGCTGCATAATTGTCTGCTTTTTCCGTGGTTCTTTATTAATCGCCATCTCATTCTGCTTCGTTTCTATGCATTTTACTCTTATAGCTATTCACTTCAACTCAATTTATGAAATTTCAAAATCACCAATGACAGAAGGTATTTTTAACCGACTTCAAAAAGAGGAGGAGGTTCTCAATTCGGTTTTATTTTTTCTTGTTTTTGTTATCTCATATCTTCGTCATTTAAGCACCGATTTGAAAAAAATCTTCTTTTATCTGAAAGGATATACTTCTCAATTGGTCCATATAAACTTTTATTGGACAATAAATAATTCGTTTACTAACCGTTTATTGAAGTAACTACCTGAAAATGAATAAACTTCAAAATAACACAATTAAATTCTTTAAAAAATGTATAATAATACTCTTACATCTCTTTTTGTATCTAAATACAATATTTACAAGCTTAATCACTTAACTAACTAAAATATTTATAATAAAACTCAAGTACTATTCCAATTTTGTCACTGATCAACCTCCATCAGTGTTTGTGGACCATTCTCTAAGGGCGGCAGTGTCAGGCAGTGAAACAGCTGTTGTGGAGTATTCCGTATTAATAAAAGTACAAAAAGCTTCGGTTTGCTACTTAAAATTAATATTATGATCATACGGTCCCAAAGATACATTATTTTGGTTTGTTTTATTAACTTCTTGTAAAGAAATATGTGTTTCATTTTCGTTTATGAAGACTGGGCAGTGATCTTTATTCAGATTGAAAGGTGGGTTTTTGTTTAAGAAACTTGTAGAGATTATTACATTACTTTTTGCTCTAAAAAGTATTTATTCATTTTTATTTTATAAATTATTTTGTTCAAAATCAGAAAAAAAATAGCAGAGGCAAATCTGAATTATAATATTGTCTTCATAGAAAAAAGTTCGTAATTATGCACCTTTGGGAGAGTAAATAACTTAGTCTAAGAAATATAATTTAACAATAGATACAGCTAAGAAGTTTCAATAGTAATGTTAAAGAAATTTACATTTGTTTATCACACAATTCCTTTCATCCACTATTCATGAAGCCAACTAACGCCAATAAATAATGTAATACATAAGTAACTAAAATATTGGTGGTCTTCCATGTTTTTCATGAAGTTAGAGAATCACTCTATGAAGATTCTTCTAAAACTACTTCTTTATTTGAATTCTCCGTAGAATGCCAAACATGTAAATTTGTTTAAAATGAATTTGAATTTGTTGTGTTATGTTTTTGAGTGCACTACTGCATTTTGCAACCAAAATTAATTACAAATTTCTATTACCTCGACCACTATCTCTGATTACATTTTAGTCGGCCGTCACAGTGGCACTTTCTTAAATGGCGCGTATACCTTTCATAAATAAACTCCAATTCCAATAATATAAAAATACAAAAAAAAAAAAATCGTACACACCCTTTGATATTAGCAAAAGTTCACGAAAAGTTCTCTGAGAAATCAATACATCATCTAGATAAACCTAATTTTGAACACTATGTATTTAAAATTATTGCGAATTACATAGCTACAACGTGACATAAAACACCGAATATTATCTTAATACGTCAATGATTTTTAAATATTATTTTTCTAAGCAAACGTGAATTGAATAGTTTATCTCTATTTGATGATAGCCTGGTCTATCGTCGGGCGGCGGGTGCTTGAGTGTGATGGGTGCATCCTTCAACATTTTCTGGCCAATCGCAGACATTTTCGTTGTAGTTGAAGACCAGATTTTGTGGGCAGGGCATGTGATGTTTCCTTTCCCCTTCACACATGTAGTACATGGTACAATCAGCTTTGTCAGGGTGGTAAGATATGTGACCTTCTTCTTCTTCGCAGAATACTTCGTTGGCTGGAAAAAAATAATTATTTTCTTAGAATTATATTTACAAAATCTTTACACGTATAGTTTTAAAGATGTTCTTTCTGCGTAAGGGTTTAAACGGAGTCTTCAGAAAGATCTTCTTATTAAAAATCTAAAACAGACTCAAAGTACTTACGATTTTTAGTAGTGTACTGTCCATTGGGGTTAGTTGTTTCATAAGGTCCATCGTATTCCAATTTGACTTTGTAATCTCCGAGCTCCTGTTTCATGGCAGTGATCAGGGGGTACTTTCCAGTACCGCATGATCCTCTGAAGTCATCCATGTCCACGGACCAGACCATGATACCGCCGAAACCTTCTTCCTTTAACCATGCCATCTGTAATGCAGAAGAAGTTTGAATTAGTTTCGTTTGAAACAAATGATGATAAAGTTTGTAACAAAAAGGTTTACAATATTTTCCAAGTTCAATTGTTTTTTAGAAAAACCAAGAAAACGATGGCAGCAAAGCATTAAAATTGTAACTGATGCAAATTATGTTTATTTTGTAAATTGTTTTTTAACCACTTTATATGTTTAAGATTAAAACATTTTAAAAGGTGTTTACTATCCAACTACTCTGAAAAGAACCATCTGTTCATATTTTAAATTACGTAAATTGAAATCAAGGTTCACCTTTGTCTTCAGCGATCTCTCATCATCGAATCCAACCCATTGGTCGTCTCTGTATGCGAAGGGCACCATCTGCTCGTTGTCCCAGACCAGAGTGGTGTTGTCCTCACGAAGGAACTCGCAGATTTCATAGTACGACATGAAACCAGCCTCGTTGGTGAAGCGTCCAGCGGCACCTGAGATGAATAATAGTACATTTTGATATAAGTGGGGAAAGTTTTTTTATTGCGGCCGAGGCGAAATACACACATGAGCCGCAGGCGAGGGTGTTATGGAGCCGAGAACTGCAGTAACAAATGCCCACGTGTATCAAACGACGTTTTTCAATACACTTTTAGTTTTTTGGTTTTAGTTTTTAGTCCAAATTTGTTCAAGGTCCAAATTGATTCAATGGAATAGAAAAAAAATGAAAAATAAAAATGACTGTGGGGGCGGGCCGCCTCACCACCTGGCTGTTTTTATTTCTTTACTATAGTGCGGGAATATAAGAAGTAAACCACGGAGGGTGAAATCCATAGCGTATTGAACCCAATGGTAGTGCGTTAAGAGCCAGTTTTCGAGGAAGTGTATTGAAAAAAAGCATTAAGAGATTTTTCTTGTAGTTGTGAAACGAAATGAAAAGTCCATGATAATATTAAAGCGAAAAACATAACATGATAATATTAGTATTTAATCTATAAACTTACCACCACCAGACGCAGGGGCTCCAATATCAAACTGCGTATCATTGATCAAGGTGAAGGACCTTCCATAAGTCGGCATACCGATCATAAGCTTCTCTTTAGGAGCGCCCTGGCGAACCCATTCACGGGCAGAATAATCCTGAAAGATAAACAGAAAATTTTAATTGAAGCGATATGGATTTTTTTTTGGTCCTGTGGTACAATGAAAGGACCAAAAATTAATTAGGCGGGGTATATTGCAGGAGAAAACAATTTTACAAGGTTGATACAATCCTATACAAACATTAATTTTCGTTAGAACAGGACCTATTTTTTTCTACTTTTCATGTTAGATACAAGGTTTATTAAAGTCTGGATGGAATATTTTATCTAGACCAAAAATAATGTTCCAGACATTATTTAGCAAAGTAGTTTGGGTTTTTCCATCAGAAATTTCCGTTTTCAGTCTTTCTTTATCGTGTGGTTAGTGCCTAACCTGGTGTCAGAGTTTTTATGCCTATCATGACTTGGCTTTACATGCCGTCGAGAAAAATCTCTCAGGCATGCTGATTTCCTCACGATGTTTTCCTTCACCGAAGCAACTGATATTATACAAAACGTACATGAATGCGAAAAATCATTGGTGCGTGTCTTGGGTTCGAACTCGAGACCTATGGCAGTCTAACTTGGCAGTCTAACGGTCACACCACTAGGCTATCACCACTTAATAGGCTATCAGTGCTTTTTTAATCGCTGCTAATTTCAGTGGCAGCCACGGATTCCGGATTGGTGCATGGTTGTGGTCAAAACGCTCACCTCCTATGGAACATGGAACTAAACTGGAGAAATCTAGGTGTACTAATATGTACATTTTGCCTAGCCCATCGAGGGTTACAATCGCGATGTTACGTTACGTTATATAGACACATACCACAGTAAGTTTCTTCTGGTAGCTGGTGGCACTCTCGAGAGGGAAGAGAGGACTGTTGTGTCCAACCTGTCGCTCCCATTGTCCGTGGAAATCGTATGTCATTACGTTGATGAAGTCCTGTGGAAGAAAACACAGAAATCAGCTTTATGCTTGGTAAGTAAGGTTAATTATCCTCAAACAGAACTTAGTTGAAATTGGACGAGAAATGTCAAAATTCGAACTCGATCTTGGCAAAATTTTAAAAGGACTTTTGAGATGTTAAAGTAATTTAACATCTAGTAGTTAATCGAATTGGTGATAGTATTCACAAATGGTTGTCTTTTTTATTTCCATGCCAATATCATTTAACGGGACTTATACGATATGTATATAGAATAGAATAGAATATACTTTATTGTGCACCACCAAAATTGAAACACAACTGTTTTACAATATTGCTAATTTTATGGTTACAATGGCGGTCTTATCGCTGAAAGCGATATCATCCAGACAACCTATACCATATCTGTTTATGTACATAGTTTGACGAAGGATATACTTTGAGGGTGTATTCATGAGAATGAACAATTAATGAAGTTGCGAAAAAAATGTTCATGAGTACTAAAGTTCCTTAAAGCAAGTCCCTTTATTTCCCTCTATTTAATTTTTTTTACCTATCACACAGTAGACACTAAGTTACGAAATCAACTTACCAAGTATTTAGAAATCTCAGGGACATCGTATCCAGCGGCTATAGCTTCGAAGGAGGCTGGCACAGCGGCTGACAGCAGCAGCCTTGGCTGACCTGATGTCTTCGCTTCACCTTCAAACGCTAGGCGCAGCTCCTTGAGTAAGGATACGAAGGCTGCACGGTCGTCAGCTCCTCTGTAAAGGAGATGATTTTTGGTAAGCTTGTTTTATCGTTAGAAATAATACATTTCCTATACGCATCTACACTAATATTAAAAAGAGGTAGAAATAGTCAGTTTGGAAGTAGGAGGTCATCTCCGAAACTACACAACATATTTCAATAACTCTTTCATTGATAGAAATCTAGACTATTTCCGAGTGCCATAGAATATGTTTTATGTGAAAATAATAAACTCCACGCGGACAAAACCGCTGGCGAAAGCTAGTGGAAAATATTAGAAGCTCCATTTTTTAGAAGCTGGGAATAAGTGATGTGTGTTGATAAACTTAATTCCAAGAAATGATTTGTATCTTTTTTACAGTAACAAATTTTGGCATTTCGTAATTGATAAATGAGTAGGTACCTAAGTAGTTATCCAAGTGTCTCAACACAAGTAGCTTCTAATGACACAGGTGGCTTTACGATTGCGACATTCCATCACTGTTCACAAACATTGACACACACATATTTACAAACACTGGACGGTTGGTCAGCGACCTTGACTAAACTAAACAATTTCTTAATCCGTTCTTAATTTCCTTAAACTTCCAAATCTCTTGACGAAACCTATGGTAATTTTTAAGCCTTGAACTGAACTGTGGGTTACTGAAAGCTTTGCCTAACGTGGTTTTATAATACTTGCGGCTAATGTAATGTGTTAAAATTCTTACCTAAGTGAGAAGTCAATTTAAGTAACAATGAAGTTGGATGAGGTGAATAAAGCCTCATTTGTTTAAAAAAATATTGATTATGTAAAGCTTATGAAAGGCATAGTGCTTGGTGATTGAACGTAAGAATTTATAAGTAGCAATAATACTACAAAGATTTTATAAAAAAAATACTTTTACGCAAGGTTCAGTATAATTATCGTCAGTGAAGGAAAACATCGTAAACCAACTGACATGTCCTAGAGCCAATCATCATCACATGACTCATATGGCATCTACCAAACTGCACTAGGCCCTCGGATTGGATAGGAATGGATACAGCTGGGAACGTTACAGTATGCTACTAAATCGTCGATGTGATTGCATACAGTAATAACTATGCAAATTAAATATTTCGTCTTTTCTCACCTCGGGTACTCCCAGTCTACATCTAGACCGTTGAACTGGTAATCCCTGAGGAATTCGATGGCTTCGTACACAAACTGGTTCATACGGAACACGTTGGAGGTCAACTCTTTGAAGGGGGTGGAGCCGAAAGCCCAGCCACCGATGGCGAGAAGGATCTGTGGGGAGAAGATTAAAATGTTTAAAATAAAACTCATGGAAAAAATGTGGACATATGAAACGAACCGTGGCAGGGTGCTTAATTACTGCTTCCAACTTTCAAAAAGTAGAAAGAAGTCAAAAGAGAATTATTAAACTCAAAAGGCAATCATTATTAAGAAATCTTGACGTTTTTAGAGGATCATAAAATGGAAATTATCATTGAAAGACAAAAGCGTCCAGAGGATCAATCAAACATTCCTCATAGTCGCGGCGTTACGCTAATGATGCCCAGCAAAAGAAATACAATACTGATGGAAGTCATTTAAACACATTTTATAGCTAAAAAACAAAATGAAGTCAGTGGAAATAAATGTTACCTTCAAATTAGCGTTCTTCTCTCTCAAAGCCACAACTTTGTCGTACATTTCAGCGTCTTTCTCGTCTCCCTCAGCCAGCTTGTTGTCTTTGAGGGTAGCGAAGGCATAGATGATGTGGGTGCAGAGGGTGGGGTCAACGCTCTCGGGGAGGAAGCGACCAGCAGATGGCCTCTTCGAAGACCAAGAGGTCAGGTAGCAGAGGATTTGTGGCTCACGTTCTGTTGATAAAAAGATTATCTAAGATTAAAAACTGTTCTTATAATGGGGAAAGTGTCTGTGGTTGGTTACATTACGTTCGAAGAAGATACTCAAAATTATATACATGAAGTCAGTTTTCCCTAAAGGATAGACAGAGGTTTACCTGTAGTAAACCTATATTTCACTGGTTACGTTTATGTTTCATATAAATATAGGAGACGAGCCTATTACTGTCAACCGTGCATCAATCTAGACTCGGAGCTGTAACTGACAAATTCTGGATGGAAGAACCACACTAAACACTGTTCAACCAGCGAACCGAACCCAGGACTTAATGTTCAGCAGTAGCGACGTTCTATATTAATTAAATCTAACTAATCCGAATGACTTCTTGTAAATAGTTCTTTACAACAGCATCGCTTTATTAAGGTCATTATCATAAAATGTTTGACTTTCACCAAGTGACGTTACAAAACGTTTTTATTTTTAATATAACAACCTTCGCTCTAATAAATGCATTTAAAATTATAAACAGAATTTACAAAATAATAAATGAGATTGCTAAAATAAAACGATTGCATTAGTTGCTATTGCTAGTCTGGCTTGGTTCTTATAAATTTATGCACTGTCAACTTTAAAAATAAAAACAGCATTTAGAAACTTAAAAAAATATACGTTTTTCATTTTCAAAATTACAAATCGCGTTCAAATCACTCAGGTCATAAATTAAATCATTAGTTCGAAATCCATTATCACTATAATACAATTTAGTATTCGTTAGAGAATTTTTAAATAAATGACCCATTCATCAGTCGTAGGATAGCAATCATAATTTAATCAATTATGGAAAGTTGGCTTTGATTTTTCTAATATTGAGCCGAAAAATTGTTTGCTCATTTGGATGTTACATTTGTCTTACTGATTTTACGTTTTGAATATGGCTTGGTCTTTATTTATTTTTATGTTGTTACTATGCTTTTAATGTGTGGCCAATTCACCAGGGAAACGTAATAAATCTATTCATCTACTTTTTCACTAAAACATTACATATTCTCAGACTAAAAGGTAACATTAATATTACCTAAAAAATAGTATCCTGAAAACGTTCAAAGCCAACGTTTCGTGTCCCAAATAAAAAGTTTCCTTCCCCAAGAATACTTAGGGAAGTATAACATAATGCTTTACATTGAAAATATGTTATTTATTACAATCTCCCCACTCGAGAAGCCGTAAAAATTCTACCTACTTGTTAAGATGTCGGTTGGCAATGTCATAAACTTGATGGCATTAAATCACGAACCCCATTTGGGCCACCTTACCATCTTACACAGACCTTCCCCTGCCCTCCCAAGCACCCCAAAATATATCACCAAATTGTCTGTGAACTCATTCTCAGAGATCTTAAGATACTGGTCGTTGATATCACTTCAACGTAAAAGCACTCGATGTTTCAAACTTTTAGCAACTATGTCACGAATTGTCGACTTTCCTAAGCCATTCTTGGCAACAACAGAGGGCCTAAGAGTGACCCTTGCGGTACTCCGTGGAATGTCGAGCTTTTAGTGTCAAATACACTTTCTGTTGTTTTTGTTCCATCTGTTACGAGATTTCGACTAAGAATGTTTGCTGATGGAAGTTTAAAGGGTCGAAGTTTCCGACCTTAATTTTTTGGGTATTATTGAATGGACTTCCAAAGTTGTTTGTATCGGAATTACTTGGGGTGGTTTTCCTTGTATCGTCATAAAGAATCAATTTTATGCCCTAGAGCGCTTCTAACCAGCTCGGCTTGACTTTGAACATCAGAATTGTTCATAAGTCACCTCACCTTGTAAGTCACCTTGTACTAAAATCTTTAACATAAGACTTGGTAAACTCCAAAAGGCAACCTGTCGATACAGGTGCCAAGTGAAGCGTTAAGAACTCAAAAATATCTTCCATTTGCTTTCAGACATTGTTTATTTTTCCCGATGTTAGAAAATGGAATTTCCCAAACATGTTTACATCGAAGCTTTGCTCCTGACGTGCCCAAAAGAGTTTGCCTAAACGAAATCGTAACTTCGTACGCTTTGAAGTTTTTCAAGATAATCCTTGTTTTAAGCTTTTTTCTGATTTTGGCTGTCTTCGTGAAATACACAAAAGAAGCCTTTGAGGTGAGGATGGAAAATTTTGGATTGGTTTTTTATTGTTTGGATTTCTTAGGAATGATTAATAACATTGTTGGTGGCGGCTTACAATTTAGAGTTATAACTGTTTTTTCTTCCTAATAAGCAAATAGGTCCCTACTATAGTCTACCGGTGACACAATCAAAAATGACATAACACCAATCAAAATTTTCGACGTTAAATAAAAACATAATTAAAGAATTTTAGAAAGTTAAACAGTTTAAACTAAAATTATAGATAGCAATTGTGGATTTGGTAAACGTTGCCAATTATCAACATGTGAAAGTGTTTCAAGATGTTATTAAATAAAATGTTGACGTTTTGTTGATGACAAATTACATAATAGATGCTAAACAGATAATAGGATATAGGTAGTTCCGGTATATGTAAATTGCCCTTAGGAGTTTTGTAATGTTTGACTTCTCATTAATATACAGCTGAAGAACTTTCGCCGGGTTAAACTTTGGTATCTACAAGGTGTAGTTTTGCATCCTCGTCAAATTCAAGGAGGTTACTATGTTAATGATTCTCGACCGACCCGAATCAATAATAAAATGGGTAGGTAATTTTTTACATTTTCTTTCTTAATATCGGAAAACGGTAAGTGTACACCACCCGTATTAAAACGCGGCCCGTCTAATACTAGCCCTATAACCGAGCTTTCACACACACAAACAAACGCAGACGTTTATTCGATAAACGGGTGATTCTCCTCTTTCGAGAAGGGCTTCATTCTGAAATAGTCTCAAATTAAAACAACTAAATAGCAACGTTTATTATTATTGACCAAGTACCGTAATTTTTATTGATTATTTACGTCTTCTATGACAACCTCCTGAATTTTGACGAGGATGCAAAACTACGCCTTGTATAAGGTTTTCTATGGGACAAACGCAAAAATTGAGATGAAAAGCCTTTAGTAAAAAATACATACATACATATATTAAATGGCTGATTCTTTGTGACGATTTCAGGGTTGTTGTCATAGGTAAGCAGTAAGTTTTTGTAATGACGTGTATACCCCTTTTTTCGTTAGACCACCAGATCAGGAAATGAAAGAAAGAAAAATAAACAACTTACTGTTCTTATCCGAAGCACCATTATTATTGTTCTTGACGATAACACTCTTGGTCGGTTTCTTGACCCTCTTGATGACGTCAGAGAGGCTGATCTTGATAGGTTCAGGTTTCTCGGTGATTTCGACGAGAGCATTAGAAGCGACGGAGGCCCAGTCGATGTCTTTAGCGTCCTTACCACGGGAGATGCCGCGGAGTTCCTCTCTGAAAGAGATGAAAAATGTTAGAATGTTGTTACTGCTGTTAGTATGCTGACGGTACTTTAGGTAATTCATTTATTTTAAGAACAGTTAGTAAGTCAGGTCATTTTTTTCGATGAGCCGATGGAGCAGACGACACCTGGATTAAAGACCGCGTATCAGCCAGAGTAGTGTGGGATATGTTAAAGGAAGGGGTATCCTTTGGCCGGCTCAACGACACTAAAAAGATGACTGGGACTGACTGTATGCGGAAAACGGAGGGGCTTATGTCCAGCAATGGACTGCAGCACAGTAGTAGCTTTGAAGGTGAATAATTATACAAACCATTTTTGAATACTTTATTTTGAAAGTTAAGATCTTTGTCGTAATACCAAAAATCCTAAAATAAATAAATATCTGAAGACCGCATTAAAGTTAGCTGATTATGGCATCTAAAAATGATGAAGTTTTCTGTTTTGTTCATTTAAATTATGTTTCACCCGCTCACACCGAAAATCGTACTGGGTTCTATGCGGGATGTTCGAGTGCACTTCTCAAAGTAAATACTTTTTGAGTGATCTACATGTTACGTCGAGCTAGCTTAACGATTTAAATGTATGCAGCTAAAGTTCAAATCAAGTCTGCTTACCTCATAGCTCCAATAAGTGGGTATTTGACGTCACCGCCGCACGCGCTTCCGCTGAAGTCATCCATGTCGACGGTCCACACCATAGCACCGCCAAAACCATTGTCCTTGATCCATCTGCCAATAACAATTATGTTAAATACTTTGGGGTCATTTAAGTCTTTATTATGATAAAGATAAGAAGAGGGAGGGGGTCGAAACCAACCGGTTGAGAATGATGACTTGGCTTAAAAGGTAATAATGAATAATCAGCCATTAGCGTTCTGCTGGTTCTTGGACCCCCTCTCTGCAAGGGAGTGGGCCACGCGAATTCCCCACGCGAGCCCAGTGTGGTTGTCTAATGTCTTCGATATTTTGGCTCTTGGACGTTAGGTTAATTTGACCTGAACATGATTCAGGTAATATGCCGAACAGAGTTTACCGATCGGCACAAGTCGATTGCTGCTTCATTGTTTATCAATTATTGTTGAATTGAAAGCGCCGACTCCAAAACCCGAGTAGCCGCCCTCATAGACTTTAAATAAATTGGGAATATGGCAGAAGCATGATGATAAAAGTGGGTTTACATATTAATGCGACTCTGACAACAACATAAAATCTCATTTGAGAGCTCTCTGTGGCGCTGTTTTAATTCATCAAATTAATCTTTTTTACTGCCATAAAGGAGAGCCGAGTTTTTTTTTACGCGGAAACCACAACGCCGAATTGTATTAAAATTATTAGTTATTAATCTGTGATTGCAAGCGCTGCTGTTGAGCATGAAGTCTTTAATTTAATTCCTAGAAGCAAAGTGTTATTGGGTTTTTCATCAGGAATTTCTCAGTAGCAGCCCGAAGTCTAGTTTTGTGTTCGCTTGATCGCATTTTCCTCGTCGTCTATAATATAGGACTTCAAAATTACTGCGCAATATGGGTGTACTACAGGGACACTGTCCTCTATTTAATCCTGCCGGAAAAACAGACTTGATGTTATGTTATGCTTTGAAAAAATCCAAGGTATCTTACCTCATTTTGTTCCTGATAGACTTCTCGTCGTCAAAGCCAACCCACTGGTCTCCATTGATGGCGTAAGGCACTTTCATTTCGTCGTCCCATATGTAGGTTCCACCGTTTCGTAGTAAGTCGCATATCTGTGGAATTTTTCATTCACGTTTATAGGTGCAAATACGGAACTGCCTTTTTTATAGGAGCTTTTTATTCTTCTTGTACACACACATTACACATATATATACATTGTGTGAGTACCTACTCTCCAAAATATTTGCAAAGGTTAATCAAGGGATGTTACTGAAATTCACGCCAATCATATGATGTTGGCATGCCGCGATAACTTTGTTTGAACGTGAATACGGGAAATTAAAAAGTTGTCACGTTGTGTGGTTGCTTTAGCATTGGGACGTAGGACTTATATTATGTTAATTGACACCTGTCAACCACAATTTCCAATATCATTCTGCTATTATTTGTCAATAATAACCTTTCACTCAATGTCTCGTACTAACGAAACAATAATTAATATTGCCAACCAAACTTTGTACCACAACATCTTTTTAATCGTCCTCATCTACCAAATAAATCTCCCCACTTTGTAACTCCTAAAATACAGCCTCATAAACACCATCTAAACAGGCATAAATCACCTCATACTTGGAGCACAGTGTAACTAATAACAGTGGTTCAATTATCTATACATTTGACAGGCCTTAAAAACGATATTTTTTTACAGTAGTACGGTTGTATAAGTTATAGATAGCCAATTTTTCCATACTAGTATGACCGACTCCTTTAGTCAACTATCACTTTTGACACAAATCTCCGTACATTTAAACTATAGGTTAAATCTATTTATCACATAAAATAACCCTTCACGTTTGAAGACGTGCAAGTGTCAACCAAGTGGTAAAGCAATAACAAGGTCGAATATGCCTTATACCTACTCAATTCACAAACTGAATAGAAGTTCTGGATATAAGCATGTTACACTCATGTACCACCCCGACTTCGCAGGAATGCTCTCCAAAATCATTCCCTTTAAACCACTGCACTCAGCTACACTGTGTTTCAAGCAATATTTTTAATTATAATAACCTCGTAATAGGCAAGAAAGCCTCCTTCCTTTGTGTACTCGCCGGCTTTCCCTCCCCCACTGGCTGGAGAATTCACTTTGTAGTTGTTAGTGTTTGCCAGTGTGAATGTTCGTCCGTATGTTGGCATACCTGAAAATTGTGTGCGTTATCAACATTGTCCTTGAGAATTCTTGGAGGTACTGGTTCGTTTGTTAAATGTTGCGTGGGATGCTTTGAGAGATTAGTCTTAATAATCTTTTCAATCTTCCTTGATGATTAAGGTGATTTTCGGGAAAAAAATCCAAAATAGATGTAGTCACTCAAGTCAGGTGTTGAACATTGTGATGTAATCATAACTTAATGTATTTTCCTATCACTGACGAGCATCACTCTGTTTTAGACTTTTTTGGAAGTACTTATTCGCATCGTGTATCGAAAGACTAACCAAGTCATAATTACTTTTGCTGTTTTTAGTATAAACACAAATTCAAATATTCACGTTACACAAAGGGAGAAAAGAAAGTCAACCTGACATTTTTCTACTCCAGGCAAACCTTCTCACTTCTCTTATCCCACCACGTGGGCCCAGTGCTTGTTGATAAATGTCATATGTATTTGTTTTTTTTTTTTAGTAAAAACGTTACCCCACAATAGAAATTGTACTGTATCGTGGGTGCGTTTTCAAACATTTAAACTCACATCACAAATAGCCAGACTCGGAAAAACTACCTATAGGCCACACAAATATTATATTTGCAACGTACGGGGATCAAAACCGCGACACGCAGTGAAGCAGCCAGTCGCTCAGTCACTGCGCCAATTTCGGCATGTGTTACAGGACATACCGGTGTAGTGACACTATTCTCCTTCACAATGTCGAAAAAAAAAACTCACCAATAATTAGCTTTTCCTTAGGAGCTCCAAGTTTCACCCACAGGTGAGCAGCATGGTCCACAGACAGCTGTTTCCTCCACTCGGAGTCAGAAGAGGGCGAGTACAGAGGAGCGTTGTGGCCGGTTTCCTTCTCCCATTTGCCGTGGAAATCGTAGGCCATGACGTTGATGAAATCTAGGTAGCTGTTTGAAAGAAAAATAAGGTATTATATGGTCCTATACGTACAGAAAAGATAGAGTCCACTGACTTTACGAAATCTTCATTTTGTGATTAAATCCGTGACGTTTATATGTCATCCATTAAAATAAATATGGCACTCTTGGAGGGTCCAATACCTAGACGAAAAATTGAAGTGACTTGTGTAGAGTTCAGGAGAATGGGTGAGTGGGGATTGGCTTTCGCTTCCAGTCTAACTGGATGCAGCTGAATATCAGTATTTTACATAGAGCAAAAAGTAACCAAGACTCTAACTGTTAATATTTATAGATTATATTAAATCAAATACAAGAAATAAACCCATTATTGGAAAAGTTTTCTACCATAGCTGACGTTTATTTCAAAACATTGCATCAACAAATCAAAATTTAACACAGAGAACTTCAAAATGTGACAGCGCATCTTATTAAAAGGCATTAAATGTTTATGATAGACATGTCAAAAGAGCGATAAGAACACATCAAAATATACGTGCCTAGTTTGACAAAAATATTATTACAGTTCTCGAACATTAGGACCAAATTTTGTGGTCCTTATTCGCGCGAGCTACGATGGGAGTTTGAATAACCTATTCTCAATCAATGTTTTCTGTAAAATTGTAACCCGTACAATGTATTCGAATGTGGGAAAACACATGGTGTCCGTGTTGAACAGTGAACAATGTTGAAAATTTATTAATAAGAGAAAATTTCGCAACGGTCGTGCGACACGAGTTATGTAGCCCAATAAAAAATATTTGGGTCAGTATTCAAATGCAAATGGACTCAGGAAGTTAATATCTAGGGTTGGAGAGCAAAAACTTAGTGGTAAATTATAGGGATATAATGGATACTTTGCGAAATTAAATGCTAGGGTCCTTGTGTATGGACTAACTCTTTTGAATTAATAGCAGCAGTCGTGTTGAAGTTTTTTGGTTCAATGTTTAATAGGACACATTAGTTTTTGCTAAATACCCATTATTTTCAACAAGAACAGGTTCATTAGAACGAAGGCCAGCAATGGCTGACAAAAAACAGCAATTTATTCCGAATTTCATTCCATACGAACACATCCGCTTAATCCTTCGAGGATTACAGACGTCACGCTATGCTAGATTAATTAAATAAAAATAAAAACAGCTGATCCATCTAGTAAGGCATGTACAGCAAACCCTAGCACGAGCGCGCGGTGTTAACACACCGAAAATACGTCGATTTTAAAATAAAAAATACTCTTTTCAGATTATTCTTATATTTTTTTGACTTTGACTTTTAATATTTTCATACTCAAAACTCAAACTCAAAGCATTTATTTCAATTAGACCATTACAGGCACTTTTGAATGTCAAAACACAAAAAAAAACTAAGCTACAGTCCCAGTCACAGGGTATAATAACTGTGAAAGTACTGTAGTTGCCCATTCGAAAGCGTAGATCTCTATGAAGAAGAATGGGCAAGAAACTCCATGGACACTCTTTTAAATCAATTATTTTTTATGTAATTGTATGCCCGTAACGCATACAATTAAATATAACCTTAAAATTTGTAACGTGGCATAATGCTCGTGGTAGTCTAAAGTTAGAAATAGGTACCAACCTAGCAACGGCAGGCACATCATATCCTCCCTTGATGTTGTCAGGACCGACGGGCACAGCAGCAGTGAGCAGCAGACGAGGTTTCTTTACTTCTTGAGCTTCCGCTTCGAATGCTTCGCGTAATTCTGCAACAAAAGATATCAAGGTTAGGACTTCATTGGCTAGTATCTTAACTGACTTGGAAGCTTAAGAACAGCTTCTTAGTAGGTCATTGTAGGACCCAGTTCCTGGGTTGTGGAAATCAGATAGGCAGGCACCAATTAAAATTAACCTCTATCCTGATGCCATAGCTGATGTTATAAGTAGGAGATGGAGTAGCTTAGGCTACATTTCTTTTAGAAAAAGAATTAGGGGTTCCGTGCAAAAAAATTAAAACCCTTCAAATTGTTGCGAAAAACCGATTTAAATACGGAAGTAATAGTTTTATAGGTAATCATTTTATTTATTTAACAATTTATGTACACACTAAATACAGAAATCAAGAAAGGAACAGAAAAGAGAATGTAATGCAAAGGTAATGCTTATTTCTAATGAAATCTCTTCCAGCATACCTGCGAAAGGAGATACTAAAAAAAAGAGATGTATACAAAGTGTGTAAAAGAAGAAGAGAAAATGGAATACATAAAACATAAATCAGAAAACTATTTTAAATATAATATACAATATAAGAAAATACTTACATACATATAAATGCAAAGATACATACAACAATCCTATAAATACAATATAATAAATAATAATAGATACTTTTGCAACTGTGACGAAATGGAAAGATAATGTTCTTTCACTCTTCTTTTGAAAACTGCAATAGTTTTTTTTTTATTTTACGCGGACGACGGTCGCGGGTAACCGCTAGTATTTTAATAAGACCATCAATGAAAAGTAGTTGCAACAAAGATCATGCGTGTTTAAACAACGCCATAAACCATCCAAAATACATTTAACTCCGACTATGACCGAGACTGACATTCGATTATCTTCTCAAGTTATTTCGACATTAATGCAGAATTAAACTTAAAGGTTAACTTAGACAAAAACTGTCTAAGACTGCTGATACTATTAAGATAGCTTAGCGTTAATATAGACAAGGTATTGAAGGAATTTTCGAAAGGTTTCCTCTCTAAATGTAGCAAGGACAATGAGTGATGTGGTACAGTCAACTGTACGTTTTTGGTTATACCTACTACGGGAACGTTAGTCTCTGAACAAGTCTTTTCTGCGAGCTGAAAATCACATCAAATAATGGTTTTAAATCTGGGCTAGGTGAGTGCGGGAATCCAATGGTACAGTATGTCAAACAAATCATTCATGCCGTTTCAAAACCTACTAAATCTACTTTATGGAAGTGAGGCGATTATACTTCAGTCGCGTAAAAGAAATGTTTTTGATGGCACATTAGGCTAAAATTAAAACTATAGCCAAGTTGGTAACAATAGGCTCACCCCCTATAACATGGGACTCAAACATTACTGGCTGTGTATGTACTATAGGTACACCTCTTACCCCTTTGTGTATTATGTTTTGCTTTTTCAACTGTTGGTGGTTGTAGGTGCAGTTGACCGTACTATGTATATGTATACCTCAAATACCTGTCTATATTAATGCCTCGATAGCTTATTGTTTTATTGGAAGTACGAAATTCAATTGTTTTTGATCGCGGAATGTTTTCAATGAGAGAATCGTGAATGATACCTCTGTTACTTAACTGCAGGGTTGTGTTGCATAACACAATGGACAGAAGTCTAAACTGTGTTTAATTTTTAAATACTATGCCTTGTTTAAGTTTATATTGGTCCTTACAAATTTCAAACGCAAGTAGTCTCTTTATATCAATTGTTTTTTTTTTTATTAAAGCCAAAATCGATTCAAAACATTTTTATGTCAATAGAGTATGAGTTGCTTTATTCTTCGTTGTGTGTGAACCAAACCTTTTCCAAGCAAAGTATGATTATTATGAGTCCTTGCAAATTCATAATTTTTTAGGAGGTCCCGGTGACGCTGGTAGTGTCTAAAAACGGCTAGGGAGAATATAGGGGCTCTATGTTGGGTATGTGAATAAAAACTGATAATTCACACTTGAAAACCATTTTTTCTTGTAATTAGCAACCATTTTAATCGTTATTGGTGATAAAGTACACTTTATTGCACACCAAAATTGTAACACAACAAACGAAACACAATAAAACGTCAATAAGTTTATTGAATTAACATCAAAACCTCATACCAACAAGTTTAGGACTACAAAATGAATCACAAATCCAAGTCTAGACATTTAACATTAAAGGAATACAAAACAGATCCGATATCCACGAAGGCTTAGTCGACCATGATTGTGAAAGGATCCTCAGTGAGCGTCCGATCAACCTTGTTAACCTCGATTCTGTTCTGTCTCAGTTAGACACGGCTTATAGTAGTTTGAGGGGTGAGCAGGAGTTGTGGTCCTTTGAGTCTTAGAGGCAAAACAAATAGGTAGGTAATGTGATTCTGTAGGTAATATTGAAGGGGACACTACATAGTTGGTTCCAGTCTAGTGACTCCTAAGCAACTATGTAGTGTCCGCAAAAGTGTGTAAAGGGTTATTTAAAGGGTCCCATAACGAAATCATGTCACATAGTAAAATGAATTATTACAATCGAACGATGACAAGATTGAAGTAAAAGTTACATAAACCGCATAATAATTTTGAATTAATTACGATCGAAATAAAAAACAAGGAAATATAAGTACAAGAAGGTGATAAGAGTTCGACAAATTTGGAATCCTAGACCACGCCAACAACGGACATAACAGTATTTAAATATCTAAAAACAACCTGGCCATCTGCCACAGTAACTGTAACAGTCCAGTCACACTGGCTACAATCACAGCCGATATATGTATTAACTTAGAAACTTTTAGAAGTGATTTTGTAATTTTGGAACCCATGAAACAAGATTTTATGTGGTCAGTTTTATCAAGCGGTGAGATGGGCACATGAAATTGTTTCCATCGGGGGAAAATCTGGAGGACGTTGGCACAGGATCGTGGAGATTGGGACAAAAAAGGAGATTATGAAATCTTATCATCTGATTAGCCTTTTCCCAACTATGTTAGGGTCGTCTTCCAGTCTATCCGGATGCAGCTGAATACCAGTTATTTACATGGAGCGATAGCCTATCTGACCTCCACAACCCAGTTAGTCCTGACCTGGGTACCGATACCGCTTGGTAAGACTTTAACGTGTTTTTCGAGGCACGGAGAAAACTCACGATGGAAACTAATGGGTGGTCACCCATCCACGGACCAACCTAGGCAAGCGTGGTTTAACGAGGTTTAATAAGTTTTTTTTTAAAATATGTATTAGTTTATTATTTTATTAAGATCATTTGGTGTATTTTTTCTATGGGCTACTGAGGTAGCCTGATAATAAAATGATTTGATTTGATTTAATCTAAAGGCACGTGACTGTACCTACTGTACAAGTGTACAGTCACTAGCACCAATTAATATGTGTATATACTTTTCATCAACTTGAGGAGCTCGTGGCTAAATAATAACAGCCACTTGGGTCGATCTTTAGATTAAATCAAATCAAATCATTTCAATATGTAAACTCTTAGCAACTTTAAAAAGTGATTTTCTCCTTCTGTTCTGATTAAAATTACATGTTGTTACGAACATAGCATTTTGAAACTTATATTTGTATGAAATAGATCATATCTCCAAGTTACAATCGTTGTTTCTCGTGAAAATTGCTTTTTAATTTAGGATAGTGTATACATATTGGTGCTCGGGACTGTACGTCTTAAGAATTTTATTTTGGCACTAAATTTTTATGCTTGGTGAAACTGCATACATAAAGTTCGATTGTACAATTTTACTAGGTCATGTATGAATCATAATGTGGTATTTTGAAAATTAGATTAGATTTTCATCGATAGCGACTGAGAGGAGCCAAGAAAATGAATGGGCTGTGGAAACTTTAAAATGAAGTGTTGCGAGTATTTGAATTATTGTATTCTTGTAAGGGTTAAAATCAGAGATGTACTTCAATATTATATCTTACAGCATATACCGCCGATATAACTGTCAAGTTTTGTAATCGTTCAATTTTGTAGGTGTCATTGAGAGGCGAACAACAGGCGCTTACCCTTTTATTAATAAACGCCAAGCAAAGTAACAACATGTATCTACGACATGGCTTCAGATTTACTAAACATTTTAGCAAAATACCATCTCTTTCTAACAATTCCATGAGTCACCGAACAATATATTATCACACACCAATATTACTTAACACAATTTATGTTACAAAATAAATAAAGTCGTAACATAATATTTATTCGGGATTGCGTATATTTATTTATTCACCCGGAAAAGGAACCCTTTTTGCGTAATATGTCTTTATTTTCTTAAGAAAGACGGACTTATGGTTTGCTGTTGGTATAGATTTGTGTCTATGTTGTATCTCCCAACTTTCTCATCATCATCAGCAAGTTGATAGCTTGCCTACCCTTTTCTCAGCTATGCTGGGGTCAGCGTCCAGTCTAACCGGATGCAGCTGAATACCAGTATTTTACATGAAGCGAATGCTTATCTGACCTCCAAAATTCGGTAACAAGGTGGCAAGATGCTACTTGGTAAGACTGGTTCTCAGACGTTCAAGCTTTTGACAATAACCGACTGATCTTTCAACGTATACTCAAGGATCTACTAAAGCGTCATACTCGTCAAACTTTCAATAACTAAACCTCTTTAGACATTACTATAACAAACAAAAGATTTAAAATCATAACACACCTTACAAACGTACATGAACATACAATCACACAAAAGTAAAAAATTACATAAACGCCAAACATACGGTACCAGTACGGTCAGCACAAACATGATAAGTGGCAGTGTCGCAATTAATTTGGTTCTTTTTCCACGTGTATAATTCACAAAGAGGCGACCGTGGCCCACATTGCGTGGCCCCAAGTGGTCGTGTCGTGAACTTCGTAGTTTTGTACAGTAAGCATGTGGAACAAAAAGTATGTAAACATTGGTCTTTGTTTTTGTCTGGCACGAACTACTTACTAGCTTACTCATTCGCTTGCCAGTAGCTATTACCAAATAACCCAATAACCCTCCTTTAGGACTGTGATCGAAACCATTTCTTTTGGAGGCTAATTACCTCGATTAACATTGATAATTTCATCAGTTATTTGACAAAAAACGTTTATTTAAAACTACTAGAAAAGCATGCGTTTTGCTAATGTAAGTTACGTCTTTGTTTGACGACTGCATTGTTTAAAACGTTTGGCTGTTACACCAAAGGTCGTGCCTTCGATTTTCACATGACAAAGTTATGTATCTAGTTGAATATTGCCAAACCGTAAGTTGTATCGTAAGTCTAGATAACATCAGGATAAAAATCATGGCATTCTTCTTCTTAGCGTATCGATGGCAAATAAGTTCAAATATTATGTTTAGCCCAAAACTCAGCCACGCGAACTCCGGTAATGGAAGTAAAAAAAAACCGGTCAAGTGCGAGTTGGACTCGCGCACCGAGGGTTCCGTACAAACCTGTGGGTATATAACTTTTTTTTATATGACGAAACTAAAAATTTACGGTTTTCGTAATTTTTCCTATATCTGTACTATAAGACGTGACTTCGTACAAAATTTCAAGATTCTAAGTTCACGGGAAGTACCCTGTAGGTTTTGATTCCCGTGCGAGTTTCGAAAATTTGCGGAAATTTGCGGCCTAAGTGGCTGTATCTTTTGATTGCGTTGACTTAGAAGGTTGATTTTTCTACAGCTTCCAGGGACAGTAGAACTAAGTATCATATAGAAATTTCAGTTTGATACCTCCACGCGTTCCTGAGAAAAACGGTCTTGACAGACGGACGGACGGACGGACGGACGGACGGACGGACAACAAAGTGATCTTATAAGGGTTCCGTTTTTTCCTTTTGAGGTACGGAACCCTAAAAATGGAGGTAAATGGCATTAAAACAGGAAGTATAAAAACATCATTGTATCGACTTTAATAAATGGAGGTTTGTACTCGTACATAACCGGAACTAAGAGTACTAACTAAAACATACATGTAGTTGTTGCATGTCCGACATGACCCGGCAATATCGTGATTTAATATTAAACTCTAGGTCAAAAGGCTTAAGGTCAAATTCGTTAAACTTGTGGTTTGGTTTGCGTGTTTGAATTTGGACGTATAGTAACAGTATTGTGAGGTTATGATAATAATATCTTCACGACGATTTGACTGAAAAGGTAAGCTAAGTTCTTGCAACGTTAATTTCTTCCTAAAACAAAACATTGACACAATATCTAATGGAAATGCAGATGAAATTGAGTTTCTTGGTAAAACAAAGTACATCACCCCTTCGTTATATGTGTCGTCAGTAATTAAGGTATAAAGAGCTTTTAATGTAAAACACTTAAACCAACACAACATGATAATCCTATGAACTTTCATTGTATTCATTTAAGGGGTCACACGAGTATGAAAACCCATGAGTAGGAATGCAATCGCAACTCCTAGTTTAAACTCGATCAATGAATCTCTTAACTGGAAAAAAAAACCAAAGTATTCCACAAAACTGAGAGCTATTTAAGAAAATTCTACAATGTAATCCTTGACTCTACTTCTAATTAATTTACTCTACTCAATTTTGGGTTAGCTCGCCGTTGTACATCCATGCTAATATTATAAATGCGAAAGTAAGTTTGTCTGTTTGTTTGTTACCTATTCCCGACTAAACGGCTGATTGAATCGTAATGAAATTTAGCAAGGATATAGATTATATCCTGGGAAAGGACATAGGCTATTTTTCCCATACATACACATACAAATTTATACGCCAATAATAATATAGTACAGAATGCTTCGTCCGGCTGCGATTCAAACCATTGAAGTAAATGAAACGGTTACGATTTTGTAATTGGCCGTAGTATATTTTTTAACCCTGCAAGTAAAATAGCGTGATTACAAAAATTAAACGCACTTAAGGCTAATAGGACGGTTGCACAAGAGTATAGTGCGTCACGCTATGCCAGTTTTTGTCAAGTTTTTGTTAGGCGACCTGCACGCGATTGTAGTCAATCAATCATCATTTTTCCACATTGCAACAAAATACAATTTAAATACAAGCGCTTCGTTTTTAACCTTAACATTTGAGGTTTTACAATTATGGCCATTATTGAATTTAAATGTAGAAACACATTATTACAGTATCAACAGTAAACTAATGGACTGGCAAAAAAGAAGCAGAAAGAAAATACATTTATTTTGGCATATGCCACAAGAAACAACTTTCACTAGTAAAAAATAAATGGCTAGTGTTAAATTCAATTCATTCCGTAGGAGGTACAACGTCATGGACATTCCAATTCGACAAAAATATCATTCATAATTAATACAAAAAATGTCGACCACTCTTACACAAGCCATATTTAAATGTTACATACACAAAGACGTAACCCGATTTCCTCGTACACCACTGTTTCCGTACGAAACTTCCTCTGTATTTCTTGTGAAGCCTCTTACTCAATACGCAATTACAATTATTCTGTTGGTTAAATGGTAATTGGCTTTACGATAATTTCATTTAAGAGAGAAAACTATCGTATACGGCTAATTAATTGGAAAATACTTATATGATATTTTTCATTGCATAAAGCTATATCAAAACTAAACTTAGTTTGTTTGTTTTGGTAAATATTGGCCTAAACGGAATACGGTGAATTCGGTTGGAACTAGTTTTGCATAAAATCTACCACAATTTGACAATTTGTTGTCTATTTTAGTTTAAGATTGCCTCGTAGGTAGAGTGGCCGTAAGCGCGACTGCTGAGTAGGTCTTGGGTTCGATTCCCGAGTCGGACAAAGTGTTATTGGGTTTTCCCATCAGGAATTTCTCAGTAGCAGTTACGGAGTCTGGATTTGTACCCGGTTGATGGCAATAGGCTCGCCCCATATGTCACAAGGTACTCAAACATAACTGGCGAAATGTGGGTGTTCTAAGCTATTAGCTATTGCCATTTTAATGTAGAGATACTAAAAGCTGTTGAAAGAATAAAGTTACTTAAATTAATGGCCTAAGCTTTCTGGCCCTTTTTAACACGATTTATATCCATAACGACATTGCATAGCCTAAACACAACCACTAAAAAGTCAGTTCCAAAAAAATGTCTGCTTGAGTTAAAACCAAACAAGCTAAAATGGAACATTTTCCACAGCGAACACGTCTAAAGAAGTTAAAACTGCGTGAAATTGACCTGACATCGGGCTCCCAATCTCTCCGTGTTCACTTGCCAGTAATTCCACATAGTAATCAATGTAAAAGCTAAGGGTGCAGTAAAGTTGAGAGCGAACAATTTTAAAACTTAAGACAAGAATTTAATATTGCAGTAGAATAGTACATTATGATATAAGTGCGGTAAGTTGAAAATCACAGCCGAGGCGATATTGCTAGCCCGAGCCGTAGGCGAGGGCTACAAGAAAGCAGAGGCTGTAATTATTAAAGCGCACGTATGTCATACGACGTTTTGTAACATATTTGCGAGGAAATAAATAAAACTCGGACTTTCGAAAAATTAGAAAAACAGTTAGAAAAAGTTGAACAATTTGTAAAATTGATTATTACGTTGCCAGTTGGCATTTTTAATGTTGTCAAGTTATTATTATTATCTCCCAAAGTTAATTTTATTCATAAAATGTTGACCACTTTTCTGACATAAAACTCTTTGCTAAGATTTAAAAAAGTACTGTTCGTTTTAGATGGAGCATCTTGATAAACCGTGCGTTTTACCTTATTAAAAAGAAACTCGTGCGTTTTACATTGCGATAACGCACAAGTACGTTATGAGATACAATACGATATTGAAATTGGTGAAATAAGAGACCCTTTACGAGCAAATGTATTATAAATATAAAACCTTTTATACATTCGATGGAATAGTAGAGTTTCATTTTCTTTGGAAAAAATCTGATGGAAATGTTACCTCAATTTCGAGGACTTTTATCTTTTTACTAATAATAACATTACAGTAACTAGTGGAAGTCAGTGAAAAAGCAGTTTTATAGTTATGAGGAATAGGGGGTAAAATCTTTAAATCAATGGTAACATTGATGACGAGGAACATTGATTGAAGGAGGGTCGTGGTGAGGTTATTGCCCATGGTTTTTGTCGGGTTTATGGCTGTTAATTGTGCAAATAACAGTGATATTGCGATGTAGGAATAGATTGTATTGTAGGAATATAATGTAAGTATTAATTGACTAGTACGCACGGCGACCAATCAAGCTATACAAAACCAGTTTATGCGGATCTCTCATTGTACGGGAAATTTATACAAAGCGGGGCCATGCTATACTGGAACTCGCTGTTTAAACAGACTGTTTCATAAAAAAAAGATCAGACTATTTTTAGAAAAAAGGCAAGGCTCCTGACGACAATGGGAACGTCTTCAATCATACGTTAAAAAATAATGAAAATTCCACCAACACAACACTCAGTCACTGGGCCCACACACCCGCCATACTTCGTCAATGTTTGAGCACGCTCCTGATTGAAGTCTGCGCAATTGTTCAGTGTGTCGCCGAGCACGTTTGATCACGCACCGTTATTGCCTTGTCTACAAGACTTAACATCCCCTAATTGGACTGAAGAATGGAAAATCCATTCTAACTTTCCAACCTACATAGAAATAAGACTCGCAAACGAAATCATTAATTTCTTTTTACCAGTTTTTACTAGAAGTCATTGTTGAAATTTGGGTTTCTTGATAGCTATGAACAAAAATAGTCTTCCAGTTGATATTTAACCATCTGGTTAAGATGTGTAGGCTGATACCACTAGGTGGAGCATTAGGTTGATAAGGGTCACTAAATCAAACTAAATAAAAAGTTACGAGTCTATATTCACTTGTTCTTTTATAAGAACTAGCGACCCGCCCCGGCTTCGCACGGCTGCAATGATAGATACTAATGTTTTGTCTACTGTAATATGCATAGTTATATTATACATGTACACCTTCCCTTTTTAATCACTCTATATAATAAAAAAAACCGCATCACAATCCGTTGCGTAGTTTTAAAGATCTAAGCATACACAGGGACAGACAGCGGGAAGCGACTTTGTTTTATATTATGTAGTGATGATGCCATAGAAAGAATTCTAAGTAACTAATATAAGTTAAAAAAGCAATCTTAAAAAAAAAAGAATTAGAGAATTTATTCATTCGACGTAAAATAAGTTAAACTTTTTAACTTTTAGACATAAACAATTGGTACCGTCAAAAATATGAAAAAAAAAAACATTTTGTGGCGTCTAACAAAAACATAAGGAACACAACAAATGATATAATTTGCATAGAAAACGACACTATCTGCTTGACCTTAACTAAATGTCGAGGCAAGGATACAACTGAGTCAGAATTCTTTGGATAGTCAAAACATATTAGTTCAGAAGATTTATTATGACCGAATCTGGGAAATAAGACGTAAAAACTAAAGTAGGACTGTTGTATAGGTTAGGAATCGATTTTGGGAGCTATTAGATTCTATATGGCATAATTGACTTTTTGATTTTATTGTTGGAGTGATTTAAGGTTATGTAAGCGAAGTTTGTTGGTGTGAATCATAGGTTTTTTTGCTAGCTAGGTACCATAACTGTAACTTGATTTAAAAGAGTGTCCGTGGATTTTCTTCCCGTTCTTCTCCATGGAGATCTACATTTTGCAACGGACTGAATATATTCAGATGTACCTCTAGGGTGAAATTCACCGATTTTGTTACAGACAGAGATATAAATGCTTTGAATGAGATTGTACGTGACCGTTACTTTGGAGTAAAAACTTGGTATTTTGTGGGTAAAAGTTTGTTCGATAGTATATCGTTCTATTATGTTCTAGGTTTTTACTGTTTTATTGCAATGACCAGTTCCTCTTCATATGACCTTCTCTTGAATAAAACTTTCAAAGGCACGAGATCTTCCTTTTTTAAAAATTCCATAAAATTAAATAAAACATGAATTTTATAAACGCAAAAAATAGTGCGCATTTAACGAACAACGATTAATAGGTTAACAAAACTACAATTAATAAAATAAAAATGAAGGCATGATGATAACATAATTATATGGTTTTCAAAAGGCCAAAGAGTTATGATATATTTATGTAAATAGAGTTATAAACTAAAGAATTCCCGCGACTTTGTCTGCGATAAAAATGGGCTGGTTGAACGACCGTTTCTTTATGTTCCTATGGGAGTTTTCAAAATGGCCACAGTTTGGTAATGTCATCAAAGGAACTTTCGTATTTCGAATTTCACGTTGCTATGGTTTTAAAGGATTTCGTTTTTCGTATTTTGTGCTAGCATCATAAAGGTTTGAGTGATCAAAAGATGTTTGTGCAAAATAAACTTTTATAAGAAGGTGGTTTTTGATTTCATGGCTATATTATCATACAAATATAATTAAGAAAAAAAGTTAATTAATGTTAAGTTATGACTTGGCTAGCTTTTGTCCGAGGCTTCGCCTGTGTCGGAAGTTATCTCAAACCTACTTCCTACCGGGATGAAATGTATCGTATCTCCTATCTCATGACTTGATGAACCTGTGTGACTAATTCACCAAAATCCGTTTGACGTTAATATCAGCATGATGACTACTGACATACTTGGCCTTACCTATTTATTATACCTACCAAGTTATGGATATATATAACTCGCATAACTTTTAACTACACGGTGACAATCATAAATTCAATGTCAGTATATAAATAGGTTACGATGTGCTAATTAAGTTTCCATTATTATGTCAATAACCTTTTGTTTTATGTAATAATCGTATGTATATGAAACTATTTGACCTACGGAGGAATTATTACATTGTTATTAGTCTCAAGAATTTTTGTTTTGTTTTGTGGTTCTAGACCCTTTAAAGGTAACAATATTTTTATTTCTTATACAAGGATTAGTTTTGCAACCTCATCAAAATTCAGGAAGTTGCCATGGAAGACGTAAATAATCAAAAAAAAAAAAAATTCGATACCTGGTCAATAATAATATACGCTGCTTTTTTTCAGTTGTTTTAATGTGACACTATTTCAGAATGAGGCCCTTTTCAAAAGAGGAGAATCACCCGTTTATTGAATAAACGTCTGCGTTTGTTTGTGTGTGTGAAAGCGCGGTTATAGGGCTAGTATTAAACGGGCCGCGTTTTAATACGGGTGGTGAATTTGACGAGGATGCAAAGCAAGCACTTTTTATATTGTACGATGAATTACTTATTTTCTAAAAAGGTGAAGTATCAGGTAGGTACATCTAAACTAACCCTTTGGATATTACAGCCGTGAGGTTATAATATTTCATGTAATTAAATCTTTAGTGACGCCTGGATGTCATTGACAGCCCGGGGTATTTTGTGGGTAAACATTTCTAAAATAATAATCAAATTAATATCTATTGTTCACCCAAAATTTGCTATGACAGCTGAAATTAACTTACGTACTATTACAAAGCAAATCACTTTATCTAACAGAATAGTGTGGGCTGATCTTAGATACGAGTTTAGGAAGATGCCTTTTCAAACTTCCACATAAATTCGTAGTTGCTTTATTTTCGGGGTAGGTACGTTATCAGGAAGATAACAACAAATGAAACAATTAATTCTCATAATTTAATTTAGTTAAACTAACGACCTAGTTTGAACCTCATTCGGTGGGGCAAGCCAGAACATGTAGCAACTGAAAGTTACCCCAACTATTTGTCATTGGGGGTGTAATTAAGATCCCTAATGTTTCTTCTTAATGAGCCATGGTATATGGTTGAATCATGGGATACCATTTATTTACGAGGTAAAGTATACATTGCTCTTATTTGATGCATTAAAAATAAAGAAAAACATAGGTGGTAAAAAAATGTCACTAATACGATCATCGCTTTGGAAAAATAAACTATGTTCCGTTTTCATTAAGGTGCCTGTTATTAAAGATTTACATATTATTTTTAGTAAATATCAAACAGTTTTATTTAATCACTACATAGTATAAAACAAAGTCGCTTCCCGCTGTCTGTCCCTATGTATGCTTAGATCTTTAAAACTACGCAACGGATTTTGCTGTGGTTTTTTTTTAATAGACAGAGTGATCCAAGGGGAAGATTTATATGTATAATACATGCATATTATGGTAGAGAAAACATTAGTATCTACATTGCACCCGTGCGAAGCCGGGGCGGGTCGCTAATTAAGATAAATACCGGATTCATAGTTGCGATTCATTGGTTTATAATTCTTTATTTCTGTTACAAATTATATCACGAATAGGGAAAAGAAATATAGTTGTTAACAATAAATAACAATAAAGTTATGCTATCGATATTAAATTCTTATATTTTGGCAAGCGTAGGTAGTAATAGTCATCATTTATTTTGTTATACATGTCGCCGATTTTTTTTTATTCTACAGCATGCCGATTTTTTCACGATATTTACCTTTAAATTACTATATTAATAATATCAATTTTATATAAATGAAAGGAGCAATATTGCAAACAGTAAACCCCCGGTTCAGATTTTTGCAAATCAATCAACGCAGCCTATCACAGTCCACGGCTGGGCAAATGCTTCTCCCAAGCTGTGCTAGTACACCCTGTACTCTGCCTACCATATTCAGTCTGACGCAGCCACCCTTCAACGTCCTCAGTCTATCTAGCCGGTTTTGCAAATCGCTTCTCTCATGACCATATCACTAGTCCCCTAATGACTTAGGGCTAAGTGAGTTCTTCCGCACCTCGTCATTAAAGCACTACACTTAAGACTTACTAAGTTACGGGCTCTATACAACAATCTATGAAACTTGTTTAGGGTAATGAGGTGGCGCTTACGAGGGTTACGGAATTAGCAGGGAGGGTAATGATAATATTTGAATTCGTCAGGATACTCGTAGCTTTGGTAGTCGTAGGATTAAAACAAAGGGTTAAGGACTATTAGTCGGATATCAGATGCATGTCAGACACGCTGTCAACCTATTTATTAGAAAAGTGTATCAGGCTCCTCGTCATCTGTCTACCAGTTGCCCAACCGTGTTGGGGACTGGGGATGGCTTTCAGTGTAACAGGGACGCACAGCTGAATATCAGTTTTTTACACAGAGTGACCGCATATCTGACCTCCTTAACCCAGTATGTGGGTTGGAAAGACTGGTTTTCAATCATTCGGGCTTCAGAACATCGAATAGATAAAAAAAAAAGGTATAGATAATGATGACAGCAAGATGAGTGCTGGGACCATTGGTTCAAAGTATCTACGTTAGAATATTTCCAAGCAGGCCAAATTAGTCCGTACCTAATACTGCGTAATGCTTAATAGCCAAGGTTTACGATAGCTACCAAGTGTAAACCGTAACAATACACTCTTTAAACAAAAATCTTTGTGATCGCTCAACAATTTACAGTAATTTGAGTTTGAAACTAAAGCCTACAATCTTTTGTCCATCTCCAACGTTTCGACAGGCTGATAATTTAGTTCTAAGCTGTTTGTTATGACTGGGACACGACTAAGTGTTGTCGTGACGAGGCTGTGACGAAACGTGCCACGAGTTTTGATGGCACAAAGGATTTTAGGGATGGGAAATTTGAACAGGATTATATCGATAATGAGGTTGACGTTGATAATGAGGTCGATGGTTTTAATTTCCAACAGTTGAGTTCAGCAACTTCGCTAAAATTAAACTAGGTAAGTATGTTAACAATTCGGAGGAATTTCTCATTGCGTCAATTCAATTCATTTTTTTTTATATCAGACATCCATAATTTTGTTACTAGACGTACACTTAAAAATAATGTTAGTAGGTAATCAAATAAAATTAAATAAGAATGGAGTTAGGAGTCAAGTGAGGTTGCACCATTCATATTTAATTTTATTCATTCGCGTTATCAAGGTATATAGTAGTCGCATTTATACCTTAGAATATTTATATGTATGCAGAGCAGATTTATGTGTTTTGAAAAAGGCGCGACTGAATTTATGTATTTAGCACAGACTTATGGATCTAGTATTCAAGAGAAAGTAGTGTTTTACTGGTTTAAAGATTTATTTGATCAGTTGTTTTCTTGAAAAGCAGATCTTTTCTAGTATTAGCGACAGCTTGACAAGAATTTGCTCCTGTTTTGTTGAGATAAGTAATAAAATATTTAGCAAAGGTTGGTCACTAGGTTGATAGCCTAGTTTACGATGTTCTCAAGTAGTCGTCAAGTACTGTCCAGTTTCGTTTATATTACGTACTTATTCAGCCATCAAAGTGGATGGTTGTGTCAATTATGGTGTAAAACCAATACAACTTTGACCTTTGCTTACTGCAATCTGTGTGGGGGCACACAAAACCTACAGGGCTATCTCGTTAACAGCTAAAATTAACATCATTTCTGCATTTCATACTATTACATTAGCATATTTTACTGCGTCGTCTGTTGAAGGTTTATTTTTGTCATAAGTCGTCAATATCTGGCATCGCGTTGCCTTGAACAAAATCACATTAATGTTATGAATTTTTCGATTTGTCTATAATTTATTATAATCCTGACCTTATTTCGTAAATTGATTGACATAGTAATAACAATCTTGTATTCGAATATCATTTTAGTATAATTATTTAATTTTTAATAGTTTGGAATATTTTAGGGATTGTGAAATAATTATTGTTTTTGATGTAGTATTTTTATTGTTTACATGATAATTGCATTAGATGTTAACGGAATAAACATGCTCATTGCTCATAATTTATTAAAACTTTTAACTGAACCGGAAACCTAGCAGTGTTTGTGTTTGAAATACCTAATATAAATAACGACATATCACAGACAAATGTTAAGCATTTACGGAAAATTTAAAATATCCCCAAAACTTTGGCTCCATTTTAATAAAAGCAAATTAAGCTTCGCACCGGATAGCCATAAATAGTAGTTATAAAAACCGAAAACTTTATCGATAAACTGTTTTTATGGCACTACATTGCCGTTGCCAGCGACAGGTGCATCCGGACGGTGGCGGCAGCGACGCGGTCTATCGATATATCGATAAATTGTATTTTGATAGCGCACAGCCCTATGACTGAAAATAGATGCGGCTTGTTTTATTTTGTAATCAGATTTGTTGTTATGATTATCTTTATGCATGCAAATCTTCTAGTATTCAGTATCTCTTGATATATACTTTATACGACTGTTTCAAATAAATATTCATATCAAACACTGTTTTAAGCTTTCACGCAACTTACTGTTTTGCTCAAAATAACAGCCTGCGTCGGGATCAGGACTCCACAAAACCTAGCGATTTTGTGAGTGTGTTTTACCGTGACTTTGTACCGAGTTCCAGTAGTGCGCGTAGCAAAAGACAAAGAAAGAGGGTAGACCGATTTGTCTGCACTTAACCAGTTTTTACCATCCACTCGCATTCTCCAGTCATCTAGTGATGATCATGGCGCTTGCAACAGCGTCGAAATATCAGGAGCTCAATAATATTGAGCTCCTGACATATTTAAACTTTCATAAAATTCAATTTTTAAATTTTTCATTTCAAAGTTTAAATATTCATATGTTTAAAATTGCGTCTCAGCGTCATAGAAGAACTTCAATGTAAAAAATGGTTACCCATCCGCAAAGCATCCGTGGCAATAGCAGGTTAACCTTATTCAACCTGTAATGTAACCCCAATTCCATCACACAAGGAACACAATGATATAATATTGATTAAAGTATAAATATTTTATTCAAACAAGTCAACCCTCTCCAGTTTACCTCAGTCATCTCTTATGCCACTTGAGGCGCCAGGGGTTGGACCATCATTCAATATTTAAGTTAATTGATATCACACTCTATCGCCTTCGGGAGATCATGCATTTTTAAGTGTATTAAGCTCACTCGATCTTAAATAAGGAATGTCAACAGTTAAATTGTTTACTATAGTGCTTAGAATATTTAGCTCCGTGGAAATAGTCGGAACTAATACCGCCATCTTGATTTTTCAAAACCCTCGTCTTCAATTATAATATCGTCAAAGTATCATGTTATAATTTGACGATAAGCGACATACACACATATACAAACACGCACACACACACTCTCCTAGTATATATTTAAGTTGAATATCTTTTGTATGTACACTCCGACATTTTTATTGTGTATAATTTTAGAAGAGTGGTGTCTCCTAGCACAGGTTTTTATTCTACTTAAAAGGATGCCTCTATTTATAATATTACATAATGTGGAAGTCTGTAAAGTTAACTGAAATAAATTTGTTATTTAATCAATTTTACGGATAATTCCAAAAATGTTCACTAATTACTAACACCGCTTTCCAGACAATATCACTGAAGCTTCAAAAGAACCATACTGCACTATCAATGTATTGAGGTTTGAATTACAATTGTTTTTTTACGAAAACAAAAACTACCTAATCTTAAACTCCGAGTTGCTCCAGAGAAATTTGTGATGAGAAAACCCAATAACACTTTGCTTGACAACTTTAATATATATGGCATTTCTCTTCTAGTAGCGCTAATGACTATTTGCAAGTTCATACATGGATCCGTTTCGTACCTTCCTTTTGTTTTTATTTTTTTTTAGCATATGCTGTCCCACTGCTGGGCAACTGCTGGGCCTCCCCCAGTTCCCAATCGGTCAGACGATCTGGACGCGTACCTACCTTAACAAACGATTTTTTTTTTTATGAAAAAATATACTCTATCTAAATCTTCTTCAGTCTTCGTTAACAACAGGCACCTGAGTGCGCCGACCACGGTCCGATATTCGCCAATATTTAGAAGATCCACAGCGCGGACACAGATATTGCAATCCCGGCCAGATTACATTTTAAATGAATTCCGGGACAGCAGTAAAATGCCGGAAAACTACCGCTTTCGGTTACAGTGAAATGTAGAATAAAATGTTTTGAAGTATCGGGTATTGTTTTCTTGTTTGGTTTTATTTTAATGGGATTGGGCCGTACTCGATCTGGCTTGTGATGTTATAGATTACGCATTCCTGATTGGCTTAGGTTTAGCTTTAATACAACTACATTAAATACACCTAGGATTAAGCCATTACATTATGTTTAACTCCCATATAATAAGAGGCGAATCTATTTCCGACAACCAGGAAAAATCGGGCAAATTCATGCTCACTAATGCTTCTGAGAAAGCCCTGATGCTAAATCCGAAAAAGCATTTGAGCCCCGGGCAGAACAATAGGCAATAACTCTTTCTAAATACTAGTAACTACTATTGCCATCTTTTAATCTCTTTGGTGATGACAATGATTAATTTGATGACCTAATAAGAGTATTATTTGGAAGACCTACGGCAACAACGTCTGTTCCATTAGTTCATTACGAAGATGTGAACGGTGCTTCAGGTAATTTACTGTCGTAAGTTATTTTTATTGTACTGGAAGGATCACATTTATTACATTGGTACTTAAGCAATGTAATAAATGTGATTCTTCCAACATTGGCTAGGCTCTTACAAGTTTTGTGCCTATTTCATCGAATTCCTATATTTGTATAAATATCAATTGCTTCGGTGAAGGAAAACATTGTGAAGAAACCAGCATGCCTGAGAGATATTTTCGACGACATGCACAGTCAAGTCAGAGGCCCATGGGCGGCATAAAAACTCTGACACCAGGTTAGTCACTAACAACACGATAAAGATCAAATTCCTGCTTTAACATCTCACACAATTTTATGTAAATATCTGCCTCCTTGACATTGATCTCAATGAAGACCTCGTGTCTTAAGCTCTTACCTTTCAACAGCAGCACGAAGTTCTTCTTGTCTTCTCCACCCTTGGGGTACTCCCAGTCGACATCCAGACCGTCGAAGTTCCTGTCGCGCATGTAAGGGATGGCGGAGTAGATGAACGTCTGACGGGCGTACCGGGTCGCTGACATCTCCTTGAACTTCTGGGTACCGAAGGACCAGCCACCTGGAGATAGGAGGTTGTTTTAGAACCAGAGATCACATGTTGCTGGGGGAGTTTGTTGCGTTACTTCTTCCTCCCAGCTAAAACACTAAAAAGGGGTATGGAAGGTGAAATTAAATAAATTAGTTTTTAATTTGAATGTTATGAAATAGTTGCTGGTAAAAAATCTGAATTATCGGCCTCTACTATGATATAGAACATTACTAGGTAACCGACACCAAAAATGTGTGACAAATTCACTCACAATCTGAATAGAATAGTTAGTTAATTTAGTTATTTCATCAAATTAATCACGGAACTAAAGAACTTTACGCATCAAAAACTTGTTTCCGCTGTTTCTTATACAAAATGTTTGCTTGGGGAGTCATTTGTAAAGCAAGGCAATAGCTAAAGTTTAGGCACTAAAATGTCATAAAATAAAGTTAAAATAAATAGTTCAAGCTTAGTTCATGACAAAAATAAATATTCATGAAATAAAAAATATTGTTGATTGAAATTTAAAAAAGCTGTTTTAGAAATGTATCCTTCTCTGAATGCTGTATGATACGAGTACATAATGTTACACAGACTGCTATATTTTACTGATCAAAAATACTCCATATTCCTCAAAACATAACCAATCAATTTTTCGTTAACCTAGCGAATTACAAGCCAACGTTCAATACCTATTATCTCAACCAGAATTATCTCACACTAAGCTATAAAATTCACACTTATTACTAATTAACAAGAGCGAATTTCGCAACTGTATAGTGAAGTGAAACGACAAAAAGTGGCGTGTCGATTTCTTTAAGCACTCATAATGCATTGCACCACAAACTGGCAGGTAGGTCTCATGAAAATAGGCGCGGTTTTTTGTAGGCATTCCCGTGAAAATAGGTGAAAATGTCGCGCGAATGCGCTTTGTGCCGTGGGAAAGGCGCCGCGGTGTGTTCGCATGTGGCTAGTGAGGGGACAGGTTTGTCGATATCGATTTTTTTGTGCTGTTTTGTAAAAGTAAATAATAAATAAGAATCATTACTCTACATTACGTGTAATTTACTTTATGAGTGATAAAAAATAAAGAGTATTTGAGTGTTTGTTTTGGGTAAAAAGTATTTGTTTAAATATTGTGTTTTTACGCTGCAGGTATACGAATCTAAAAAAAGACGATATGTTGGTGTTTATGTGCTATGTGTTGTTTGTTAGAAGATAAAAAACACAAACTAATTTAGAAATAATATCTCACACCTCAATCCAATCAAAACAGAAAACTCATTAAGTTTATACGTCTCAAACTCGCCATTAAAACACGTACCATAAACCATAACATTTAGTTATTAGAAAGTTGTGTTGCCATAGAAACCTGAGACATAATATTTATATACCTATTGATTGCTTCAACAGGTTGATTGAACCAATCGTTATATAAGCGGGTGAGTATGAAAGTGAGGTGTGGTATTGTTGTTTTTGCAACGTCATAAACGTACGTGTTTATTTATATAAAACGCTTATTTGTATGGTGTATAAATAGTTTCTTTTGAGCAACGACATTTTAGATACACTGATGAAAGACGTGTCAAAGCAAACAAAAACGTAATTTAGAAAGAATCTTGCTCTGGTTAATGTAGCAAGTGTAAAGTGTCATTTTGGCAATTATTTCGCTCTGTTTTAAGGCGTCTCCAAGACACTTGTGATCACACTTTTTTAGACAATTTCTTCTATTTAATCTCTCTGTAGCATAGCTCTATAGTAGCTTAAATCTCCTTTCCTTGGTGATAAATAATATTACTAAAATGATCTTTAATGTAATCGTTTTAAACCAATGTAATTAGGTAAATGTCAATTTGTTAAAGACAAGGATTTTCGGAAAGTGATCGCAATTAAGACTAACCCAATTAAATTAAGCAAGATTTTCATTTAAATTAATAAAGTTATTCATAATCATTAGTTAATTAGAATTGCTTAAAAATGATTAATCGAGATGTCAAATAGATGAACATTAAAATTAGGATAAATCTTATCGATATGTCATAGGACATCACAAAAGGTATCGATTTTAAAACACTCTGCCTGTCGAATGGTATATCTCGTGTATTTTGAATCGTCTATTTATTCAGATGGATAATCAAAGTGTTCTTCGTGAAATATGAAAGCTTTACTCATATTTTTGACGCGATTTTGCTTTGTCGCTGACAATTCGCGTGTTAATGCAAATGAACTGTGAAAATATTAATGTTTTTTTTTAGAGGTGAGTTCTGAAAAATGGAAACGTCGCGTCGCGCGTCGCAAATAGCTGTCAGATATTTGTTCGTTGTAAATAATTATTGAATATGACTAAATAATATAGTTACTAGTGTATCGTTCTTTGTTGTACTAAAATATTAATATATTTTAAAAATTGTAATAACACATTTTTAGATGTCAAAAATAGCTCTTAGAAACCTTTTAAATGCTTTTGTTAATCGTAGAACTGTTACAACACCTAATGCAGTCTTATTATTTAAACTCACAATCATCAATATTTGTAGCTTGTGAAGAAATAGATGTATTTTATCATTTTCTTTAAAAGTGAATGCTTTTTAATTCTGAATTTATTTACAATATTATGAACTCTGAACTTACATAATCAAACTATTGTGTTTGGGTCAACAGGTCAGAACAATATGGCTTGTAGCATTAGATAATTGATTTATTTTATTGCTTACTTCCTCAATAAATAAAATGACTTAACTTGTTTAAGGAAACTTGATGCGCTTAGTGCCTTGTTTTGCATACTAAGGATGCATGCATAATTTTATGAATGTGTGACTATTAAAATTAAAAACGATTTTACTTAATCTGTCTGATAATAAAATGTGTAAACACAGTCATAAAATATTGCAATTAATTGTTTAGACGATACTTGATATGAAAACCATGATTATGAAACGTGTTGTATGTATTCTAAAAGCTTTATATAGATGTCGGCATTATGTAAATCTGGTACATCATAATGAGAGTGATTAATTATAATTAGCCAATCAAATTCATTAACATAATACTTGACAAGATGAAAAATTAGAAGGCGTTACCTTTCCATAGGCTTTTTATATATGTATAATCTCGACATGAATGATGTAACCAAGATTTTGTAAAAATATATTGATTTAAAAGAGTGTCCATGGAGTTTCTTGCCCATTCTTCTCCATAGGATCTACTCTTTCGAATGGGCAACTATAGTACTTTCACAAGTTATTATGCCCTGTGACTGGGACTGTAGCTTAGTTTTTTTTATGTTTTGACATTCAAAAGTGCCTGTAATGGTCTAATTGAAATAAATGCTTTGAGTTTGAGTTTTTGAGTTTGAAGCTTTCTTAAATTTATGACCATAACGTGCATATTATTGTCTACCTAACCTTCTTTGATTTCTTTTTAATTAATGTCCTTTATACATACCAATAGCCAAAAGAGTCTTCAACTTAGGATTAGCCTTCTTCAACGCGTTGATTCTGTCGTACAGTCCGGTCTTCCCGTCCTTAGTCTCATCGTTGGACTCGAAGGAGCTGAGCTTGCCTTTCTTCAGCCAGCCGAAAGCGAAAATGATGTGGGTGCAGAGATCAGGCTGGATATCTTCGGGGGTGAACTTGCCGATCTTCGTACGGTATTGGGACCAGTTCGTATAGTAGCAGACAATCTGGTGGAAGAGATGAATGGTAATTAGAAAAGGAGGATTATAGATAATGTTGATGATGATAATGAAAAAAATGGAGCTGTATTGTGTAATTACAATAAGCTGTTGCCAACGAATTTTGTTTGTGTGTATATTGATAGTAATAAAATAAAAGTAGCCTATGTCCTTTAATTTATTCATTTGCCTAACATGTTATGTGAATAAGACGTGAAAAGAAAGACGGCCAGAGCTACTTCCGTCATTTGATATTAATTTTAGAATGGATTATTTTCTAAAACAACAATTATTTTGTAATGAGATTTTGAGACGGCCTTATGGACAGTTCAAACCACTTGCTTGCTGCAAAACAGTATACTATGCAGACTTTGTAAGGATTTCATGACTTTCGTTTAACTCGAATGCAACACCTTTTTCATTGTCATGACGTAGCTGCAATATGTAAGGTTTAAATATCTTTTTAAAAACATTCAGCCGCTGAAGTTCCAATATAATTATATATACAAGGTGTTGCTTTGCATCCTCGTCAAATTCAAGGAGGTAACTATGCTAATGATTCTCGATCCGAATCAACAATAAAATAGGTAAGTAATTTTTATATTTTTTTCTTAATATCTTAAATCGATAAGTGTAACACCACCTGTATTAAAACACGGGTGATTCTCCTCTTTTGAAAAGGGCTTCATTCTGAAATAGTGACAAATTAAAACAACTAAAAAAAGCAGCGTTTATTATTATTGACCAGGTACCGTAATTTATATTGATTATTTACGTCTTCTATAACAACCTCCTGAATTTTGACGAGGTTGCAAAGCAACAGCTTGTATATTTTTAAACTTGAGAATCGTAAACTACGATGGTTGGAATTTAAGTAGAGTATCTTTGTATGATTGAATCAGTACCTATATTCATAATGAATGTCTTTAAAAGATTAAAATTAAATTATGTAAGCAAGTTTATGACTCATTTTGATAAATTGCCTGCATATGATTCTATATAACTGAACGGTGTGAATACATTTTACTATGTTAAACGATTCTAAGAAAATTTAGATCAAGTTTTTAAAGCACACAATTTTCTTCAAGGATTTAGTGCTCCTTGCGCAAACAATAATAAGCGTATATTTTTAGATTCATATTCTTTAGTAAAGTATGCGTTGAGGCACTCAGTTTTATAACCCACCCCCGTCTACTGCTTAAAAATACCAGCTCATTTAACATGAAAAGTTTCCTGTGTTATGCATTCAAATCTGAACTCTGCACATTTAAAATAGTGTATCTTTCAGACATTGTAATATTTTCAAAATTCAAAATTCTATCTTGAAGACATTCGCGCAATTTCTTCTATATAATATAAACTATGCATTATGGCCTTTATTCTCATAGGGATAAAGTTTATAAATGCCGAATAAAAATCTTCGAGTAGGCTATTAGGTAGACTTATTTTGAAGGCTAACAACTTCACTTTTACGTTCGAAAAGTTCACTCATATCCGTGTTGTACTATTATTTTACAACATTATATTTGCCTGTCGGAAACTGATACGGACGCTTCTGTTTCAATGAGTTAGGAACTAAAATTGTATAAACAGTAAGTATTTTAAGTGTAATGGTCAGTTGGTATTTGAGTTACCGCAAGGCTCAATTCTCGGCCCGCTGTCTTTTCTTGCCATATTTTTTTTTTTCTTTAATAGAAGTGTATAAAACCTTTCGAAATCGATACTTTGTTTTTATTAACTGTTATTTGATTTTAATTGACTCGGAAGAAACTTGAGTTTCTATATTGATTATTAATTGTATTTTAAAAGCCCAGGTGATTATTGGAAAGCATATTAACACCATCTTTCATTACTTTCCTATCTTAATATCTGATAATTACACATTTTAATATTAATATGCATGTTAAAATAATATTAAGTAATTAAAATATCAAGATGGAATTATCTACAGATTTTTCAATCTCAACAGTTGTGTCATTTCGTCAAGTTTTTTGACGGATAAATATTTTGATCATTTCATAACAATACTATTTATAAAAATAAATGTTGATCTTACTAAATATCATCACTTGATGATACTGCATCGATGTACTCATGAAGAAGAAAATGATAGGAATTACGATACTAATAAAAGACCTATAAACAGCTTACCTTATACCCATCTTTGTCTTTATGATGATCAGTACCGACAGAATTATCGAGGACTGCAGAAGATTTTCTGCTGGCAATAGGTCTTCCACGGATCTTGGGCCTGTTAACACTGGCTGATATGATTTGGTCTGAAGACCTGGAGACGCTGGATGTGACTGAAGTAGACACCTTGCTAGGCTTACGGAGTCTTCTGCGAACAGCTGTGGAAGAAAAAAAGATAGTTTTAAAATGTGTTTTGAAGAATGTCTGATATTGGAAATAATATCCCAGTAGCAGCCCGAAGTATGAATATGTGCCCCGTTGATGGCAATAAGCTAAGTTTAAAGCATAACTGGCGAAGTATGGATAGGACAACCTCTGTAGGTACAACTCTACCTAAACCCGAAAAGTACGTTTGGCTACCCCTTAGCCGAGGACAAAAATGATGATGATGAATTTAATTTGAATGAAAAGTTTTCAGCAGTCTTGGTACAGAATTGGTGGTGGTCATAAAAGATTTGTTGAGCAATAGCTAATTCCTGACCTAAATCTTACAACACCCATAGAAAAATAAGCAAGGAACCCATTACCTCTAACTTAGGCACCACAAGGTCTACTAAGCCGTGTAAAGTTGAGTAAGACCTAAATATCAGTACCATTTAGAGTTCTACTGACCCCTTTATGTGCAAAGCGTGACACATCAAATTCGTAACATATCAAGTGGCTGTCATTGCAAAAGATTTTACAAAAGAGGAACAATGCTACTTTAATTTTAAATTATATCGTCTTGCAATATGTCTAGAAGAAATATCTAATTAAACTTTTAATTGAACCGATTGGATTCGTTACTCAGCATTTTTTATTCATTTTTCTTGCATATTCTAAAAATAGTGCCGGGTGTTAAATGTTATAAAGGTTACTAAGAAGTATTTAAAACTACAAGAAGAACTCTGGAGGA
This sequence comes from Standfussiana lucernea, assembly GCA_964057025.1. NCBI lineage: Eukaryota > Metazoa > Arthropoda > Insecta > Lepidoptera > Noctuidae > Standfussiana > Standfussiana lucernea. The sequence continues at coordinate 14,803,640 of OZ059797.1, forward strand.
TAAAGGGGATAAAATAAACTAGGTTTCATTTCGATACATCATTAATAAAGGTAGACTGGTAAAAAATGCCCAAGGCATTAAGTCCGCCTTTGTACAGTGTTTTTTATACTTGTGCATAAAGTTTTCATAAATAATGAATCTGCAATTACTTGTTTGTCTATGAAGATTGAAGAAATTAATTAATCTGTTTTGATAACCAGTACGTTTGACCAATCCCGGAAGCGAGCTTAAATCAACAATTTCCTTGACCTATTCTTTAATATCGACACAATTTTCGTCTTCATCGTCGTTTAACTAGCCTTATCTTTATTTTCGTTTGTTTGCTTTTTTTGTCATAAAACAAATGTTTCTCTTTATTAGGGGAGGACACTGGCTCCTGCAACACAGTTTTAACTATCGCACGAGTCAGGGAATTCCATTGCATATGTGTACAATGTTTTATGTCAATATATGTTTTTTTTTTCATCTCAATCAAGGATCAAGGGTCGCCTCAACATGTCTTCTGTTTCCTAAGTACTCTATTAGTCGTCATTTTATTAGTCTCTTTCTTTCCTACCATATGTTCTTTCACACAGTCCACCCATCGTCTAGTCGTTCTTTATCATAACTTGCTTTAGCCAATGATAAAGAACGATTAGACGATGGGTGGACTGTCATCACGATGATCATGATGTGATGGTGGTGTGTTCATCTGACCTCCATCTTCTTCCTTTCTCGTGTAGTTAGCACCTAACCTGGTGTACGAGTTTTTATGCCGCCCATGGGCCTCTGACTTTTCATAACATGCCGTCGAGAAATATCTCTCAGGCATGCTGGTTTCCTCACGATGTTTTCCTTCACAGAAGCAAGTTATTTAGTACGGGGTAATACAATACCCCTTGGTAAGGCTGGCTATTAGACTTTGGAGCCAATACTTGACTTCCACTAATGACAGCCGGGACCACGGCTTAACATGCTTTTCGAGGCACGGAGGAAACTCTGCTTTTATTATATCTTCCTCTGCCTTCAACTGCTCTAAGATCTATGCCCATTAGAACTACTCGTCATTCTTCTTTGTTTTATCAGAAGGTGTGTTAGCTATAAAATTTTCTAACTATATATTTACCATACTTTTTCCAGGAACTATGCTTAAACTAAAGAGCCTCAATGTTGACATCAAAGACTTTGTGCTCGCACCTAATTTTTCCGTTTGATTTCACTTCAAAGGTTGCGTTGCGTTAAGTCGGCTTCGTGATTTATTAAGCGGTAGTTACAAGCGTAAAGATTACAGATCCTTACCCACCCTGTTAGGATCTGTAATCTTTACGATCTTTACGCTTGTTTCGTCTTTTGGGATGAGTAGAAAGGTAAATCGATTTCGAAGGTGTTAACTTCTGAATTTAGCGGGAGGTACTTGAATTTTGGTGGCAAATGATGTTACCATTCTTGTTATATTTTATTCAAGGATTTCATGTAACCTTGAAAACAATTGAACTTATCGACATCTAGGAATTGTCATGGAAATACGACCGAATTTAATCAAAAGTCTCTTTTATACATACGTATGTACATATATCAATTCCACGCTCCCCTGAAAATTCTGCCGTAATAAAAGACCATAGATCTCTCCTACATGCAATGCATTTAAACTACAAATAAGTATTGTAAAACAAATAAAATTTTGAAACTAAAGGTATCCAAGCAACATTTTTACAAAGCCATTCCTCCAATATGTTCCGAGTAATAAACTTCCTCTACACTTTGAATTCCAAACGCCCTTAAGGGACACCCTGTTACTGATGGCAGACACTTCCACATGAATTTCTACCTCAAACTTGGGAAGTTACAGTTGATTTTTGTGTGGCATGGAAATATATTTTTCCCACAAAAGAAACAGTTTTAATGTATGAGTTTAGCCAGGGTGTTTGTTTTGTAAACGCTAGCTTCGTCCAGGGACAGATGAAAACTTTATTATATATGATGTATCTGTAGAGGTGTGTTGGGTGGGTGAGTGAAAAGGGAAATTGTCTTCAGTTTGAATGTTAGAGGTATGGTTTTAATTTTCTTTGGGATTGTGGATAAAGGATGAGGTGAATAGTTGCAGGTGCCCTACATTTTATACAAATGGTTTTTTCTTTCAGAAATATTTTAAGGATTATCAAATATAAGGTAACCAGCTTATGCCCGCGACTTCGCCCGCGTGGAGTTCGGTTATTGTTCCACGGGATCGCACTAACGAGATAAAAAGTACCCTATGTGTTAATCTAGGTTATGAACTATCTGTAAGCCAAGTTTCATCCAAATCCGTTCAGTAGTTTTTGCGTGAAAGAGTAACAAACATCCATTCATCCTTACTTACAAATTTTCGCGTTTATAATATTAGTAAGTACTGCTTAATTACTTTATGATTTGCTAAAATTGAAGATTATGAAATTCACGATACTGTACTTCTATGTTTTTTTAATAACTTATGTTTAATAAATAATCAAAATATTTACCTTATTTACAAGCTAATATTAGATCTAAAATAAAAATAAAAATACATACTAATTATTTTTACTGAGAATTCTGTGATGTAAGAGTATTTTAATAAAGTTATTCCTTATAAAACGTGAACTCGTATTATCAGGATTAAATCCATTTATAAGTATCCTAGCTTTTTCTTGATCGGGTATCTAGAGCATCGAGAGAAAGAAATCTAAAAATAAAGGAATAACTTCATCGTGCGGCGAGGACCTAACTCAAGTTTTTCTTTGCTTGTTAGCGTGGATTTATGAAAAAAATAAAATCAAGCATTCATTGGAAAATCTTGTAGAGTTATTGAAGTTATAAGAATAACGGAGTCTGGTCAGATTCAGTGATTTTAAATAATGCATTTTAAATTAAGAATTAAAAGGAAGATTAAACACTATTATTGAATATAATAATATAATATAATATTTTATTATTTACTATTGAACACTAGTTGACTCGCACAACTTCGTCTGCGTTACATTTTTGTTTGATGCTCCGCTCCTATTGGTCGCAGCGTAATGGTACATAGCTTATAGCCTTCCTCGATAAATGGACTATCTAACACTGAAATAATTTTTCAATTCGAAAGAGTAGTTCCTGAGATTAACGCGTTCAACGAAACAAACAAACAAACTCTTCAGTATTATAATATTATAAGTATAGATTATAAAGATTCAGTGCTAATCCCTAAGAACAGGGAACCAAGGAACTCAACACCCTAGATTCACGAGTGAAGAAGAAAGACATAAACAGCAATGCAGCAAAAAAAAATTGAATTTATTTAGTTGATGTTCATGAACAAAGGTGAAGGTTTTATCCAATTACCTCTTATTAGTCAAATCAGGCAATTTTAGGTAGATAATAAGTTTCTCTGACAACCAGTCATACCAAGCGATATCGTATTACCCAGTACGAACTGGGTTGTTGAGGTCAGATAGGCAGTCGCTTCATGTAGAATACTGGTACTCTGCTGCATCCGGTAAGACTGGAAGCTTACCCCAATAAATTTGGGACAAAGGCAGGCAGATGATGCATAAATTTCTCTAAATTTTTACGTGTTATTTGGTATACTTTTTGACATATCACCTGACCACAAAATACTCGTCAGCAAATCAAATCATATCTACCGACATTACATAATTTCAATAAACTCCCCCGCTTAACCCCAAAGCAGATACGTCGCCGATCCAATTAATAAGCCCAGCTGCCTACTCCGCAGTAAACACGAAGGGATTTGCATAAAAACAACGTCGGAACGAATTCTGTCCGCGTCCGCGTTTCAAAGCTATCACGCGTACATTTTAGACAAATCAGACGGTAAACACGTCTGCTCTTTCATGAAATACATAAATCTAAAGTGAGAAATTTAGGGATAAGCTATTGGGTTTTAATTTTTTTTCGAATTTTTGTGTGAATTTGTGTGGCTGTATGAGTGGGTAAGCCACAAACAGCTTCAAACGTGAGGTACAAAATTAAAATTAAATTAATTAAAGATATTATGAAAAGGTTCTCTGACCAGAAAATAGTAAATACTGAGATGTCAGCTAATGAACGGTATAAATAGACAAAGAATAAAATAAAAAAAATTTGAACACTGTTTTAAGCTTTCACGGTTTATAACTGAACTTACACTATCACTTACGGGATATATTCCGCGATTAATGTTAAATCAATAATGATAATGTCATTAATCTCGGAAGATATCCCGTAAGTGATAGCGTAAGTTCAAAATAAATTTGTTCTGGACCATTCTTGGGATCCTTCTAGTTACGGAGATATTGGAGGTTAAAGTTCCAACTTAAAGAAAAAAAAACTAGTTTTAAAAGTTATAACTTTACTTTTAATTTCTCCCTGACTCGTCTACGCAGACTTCAAATAATGTGGAACTGATGTTCCTCCAAACGATTTAATTTTCAAGAGACGTGCGGTTGGTTATTATTGTAAGCCTTTCAAGACTTACAAGTTGTTATTTTTACAGGACTATGGAGATAGATTAGTATTACTTTTACCAGTTTTTAACCGACTTCAAAAAAACGAGAAGGTTCTCAATTCGGTTGTATTTTTGTGTTTGTTACCTCATATCTTTGTCATTTATAAACCGATTTGAAATTTTTTTCTTTTATCTAAATGGATACACTCCCCGATTGGTCTCATAGAAATTTCATCAAAATCGGTTTAGCAGTTTGGTTTTTAAATCAAATAGCTGGAAAAAATATGTCATCCAAGTAAAAGAAATTGCGAAATTGATACTTGACAAGGATTTGTGTGTGATACGATAATAACTAAAAGGGTAAAATAAAAACGTTTTTGCGGAAAAATAACCGACTTCCAAAAAAACACAAAAAAAAAGTGGAAAATAACTTTACTTTCGGAAGTCGGTGACTATTGTTTGTTTCATTGATTGTTTTGGCACTGACTTCCGAAAGTAAAATTTTCCACTTTTTTTAGAGTTCAGATAATAGAGATCAAGTTACTTATCAAGATGGGAACTTTGCTGCCTGATTGAATATTGACGCATCACACACGCATCATCACCATCTGCGTAGCGTTTTCCCAACTATGTTGGGGTCGGCTTCCAGTCTAACCGGATCTTGACGCATCACGCATCATACTACACATAAATAGAATAGAATATAAAATTGCTAAAAAACAATGCCCGAATGTGTGTATGTGTGTGTGTTATAAATGTCCTGTCACACATACGTTCTAGAATATAAACGAGTAAAACCTACTAGCTTAACACATTAGTTTACCTAATTAATCACGCACTTAGCTATCATTAACACATTGCTTCCTTTCTTGTCTATATTCAAGGTACACTGGAGTAATTAAATCAATTTGCGTCAGTAATGAATATGGGCTGTAGTCATATTTTGTATGGGCAGTGCTATATTTGAATTTGCTTAGTTTTACGATTTAATTTTCAGGGTAATGTATGTAGGGAAGGGGCCCGCAAGGGCCGATGCCTGCCGGGTGCTGCGGGTTGTTCGAAAGAGATACCGCGGCCGAGGAACACAAAGGGCGATGAAGGAACATGGGTGGGTTTTAGTCAGTAAAAGTCTGACACTCCCGCTCAGCCCAGAGCGGGAGAAGTCATTTGATGATTTCCCATCCGGAAAAAAAAAGAAAAAAAAAGGGTAATGTATGTACATTGGTGGTAATTAAAAATGAATTGAGAAAGGTTTGGTTTTGTTTGATGAGAATCCTTCTAGGAGTCACAAGCGCGACTGTTGACCATGAGGTTCGGGGTTCGATTCCCGGGTCAGGCAAAGTTTTATTGGGTTCTTCCATCAGGAATTTCTTAGTATCACCCATCAAGTCTGGATCTGTGCCCAGTTGATGGCAAAAGGCTCGCCCTTTATTACATGGGACTTAAATATAACTGGCGAAATGTGGGTTTACTATTAGGTACACCTCTGTCTAGCCCCTCGGGGATTAAAGGCGTGATGTTATGTTTGATGTAACTTGAAAATCCAGTTATAAAAACTCCTATGAAAGTCCTAACATTTAAATAAAGAAGTTCTATGTTTTTTTAATCTTTATCAACCGGCTCATTTTTGTGCTGACTTCATCCAAAGACTGAGAAGAGTCCGTGCCAATAATTTATTTATTTCTACATAAATCTCACAAAAGCATAAATAAATAACTCATAAACAATCTGTTCAACGGAGGTAAGGCCCACCCTAAAACCGTCTGCCGATAAAAAACGCGTGTTTTTAGGTAAATAAATTGCTGTATTATCAGCAATATATCTTTGACCGCGTCCAGTCGGCGTGTCAGAATACCGCCGCATAACCATAGCTTTGGAAAACAAATCGCTGGCAGGATTTATGCGTATCTAGTGCCCATCTAGGTTCTTGTTGTTTGTCTGGCAGAGTCTAGGGCATGACTTTTAGCTAGGGGATTATTTGGCTAAACTGCAAAAATGAGGAGCATAGAAAAACGGATCAAGCCTTTGGGTAGGCAATGGAGAGATCATGCGAGTCAGGTAGTCAGAATAAATGATATAGGTAGAAAATCATGATCCCGTGTCTTAGCGAGCTTATGTTGCAAAATGACATAACTCTTACCAAGTTGTCTGTCGACTGCCTCTCTGGCCTAGTGGTCGCAATCGCTGCTGATCATGAGGTCAGGGTCAGGGTCGGGCAAATTGTTATTGGGTTTTTCCCTCAGGAATTTCTCGAATTTGTCTAAGTGCCCGGTTGATAGCAATAGGCTCGGACCCTATTACGTGGGACTTAAACATAACTGGCGAAATGCGGGTGTGCTATTAGGTACACTTCTGCCTTACCCTTCGGCGATTACATTATTCGGGGTTGGACATGTTTCACTTTTACCGACAACAACCAGATGGTTATTGTGAGTAGATTATGATTTTGTTCGCTTTGTCTCATTTATAATAAGTTTATTAAAATGTTTACGAGAATAAAAGATTAATGGAAGACAGGGTGGGGTGGGTTGTTGTCCCCAAGCGGATTTCCAGCCACCGTAGGCGCGGGCTTGCGGACGGCGAGCAATGGGTAGCTCGCCGTCCGGTAAGGACCAGGCCCGGGTCGATGGCGCGTTGTGTTCCACGCGCGCCTCAAAGAGATGTCAGCACAAACTGACGGGGTGCACTAGGACCGATGCCTACCAAGGTTGCGGGTTTGTTCGAAAGAGTTACCGTGGCTTTTGGCACAGGCAACTGAAGGAACACGGGTGGGTTTTAGTCAGTAAGAGTCTGACACGCCCTCCCGCTCCACCCAGAGAGGGCGAGGTCATTTGATGACCCCAAAAAAAAAAGTTTGGGTCAAGACTCAAGGTACTCAGGTTAATACATTGATCAAATCCAGGGATATCTTGTTTAGAGGCAAGGGAACGCCTAATGATAATATTTTTTTTTCGTTTCTACTAAAACAAAACAAATAATTATAACATTTAACAAGGGTTACTGAATTTGTTTATCATAAAACATTAAATTTCAGAATATTTTCAACCCACTAAGTGTTTTTTTTTTTCAGAAATCGGAAAGAATTTATCAGAAGAGGAATTTAGAAATGAATTTAATTTGTACGGTTCTTCGTGTTCGTGGTTCATGTAACCACGTTCTATTTGTCATGCTGTCAGTTTGGTCTAACGTTCGGTTCGGTTAAAAAATGTGGATGGCATACTGTCTATCAAAGTTATTTTGGAAAAAAAATTGCGGAAACCTTTGCGCAATATATTTCGGCGAACTTTTAGCTATTGGAATTTAGTGTATATATAAAGGTCTGTTTCTGGAAAAGATGTTTGTGTATGTTTTTATTGACTGTTTTATCTTGTATTTCATATATGTTTGTTTTGTGTATCGAATGAATTCCGGGAATTAGTTAGCTACTTTGTTAATGTAGAAAACATTTTATTTATTATAATCATTTAGCTTTACTAATTAAATTAGTATGTGTATTTTACCGCCGACTACTGGAAACATAATCAGCCATAATGAGTTCACAGCTGAGACACAAGTATCTCTATGAAAGTGAGAGGAATACGTGATTGGTGATTTTTTCAGTAGTTTTATTTTAGCATGAGAAAGAGATGGCGCTAGACATCCTGTACAGCTCTGTCGCTTTCCCACAATGGAATTGAACTAAACCATTCCTGCATTAAGACGTCATGCTAGGGCCACAGGTCTCTCGATAGCTGTTGTAATTGGTAGGTCAAAATAATAACCATAAACCAGACTTGACGACAAGTAAAACCAGGTTAGAAAAAAAATGAATTCTCCGTCCAGGCTTCTGACAAAATATATCTGTACTCTCATCTGTAGTGTTCAATTATTTTGTCAGATTGATCTAGAATGCTGTCTTTTGTCTAGAGATTAGATCTAAACAAAAGTCTATAGACTGGTGTGGCTTTCTCTCGTATTATTTTTGCTTTCAATATAGAAAGTATAAGAAAGATAATCTAATTAAAATTAATCAAATTGAAGCCGAAATCAAAGGTTCCGAAATCTAATAAGTTTCTTCCACGGAATTAATTAATAATCTTGTCAGGTATTGAAAAATCTAAAGACATGCTCTGTCATTGAAACGAAAGTCCTTGCAGACTAATTATAATTTCAGATATCGCTGGTTTGCGACAAGGATGACATAACTCAAAAATTTTGATTTTTCGATGTTGTTTGTAGTTGAATATAAAATTAAGGAAAGCAAGTATTAAATTAAGTAACGAAATACGTAAAATAAACCTTTAATCTTTTGATAAAAAGTTTCTCTATGCAAAAAAAATATTGGCGATATACTGAAAATATTTTTAGAACTTACAAAAAACCTGTCCTGTATTTCTTATTTTTTGAGTTATGTCATTATTGTTGCAAACAAACGATATTACATATTGGCCAATAATGGGTATCTACAAGTTGGACCTGTGACTAAGTAGCGCACAAGGGCTGGGAAAAGAAATGTTGGTTGTCCGGAGGCGAGATGGGCAGACATTGTTGCGTGCGGAGGTAATGTCTGAGGCTGGCACAGGAACATGGAGCGTGGCACAACAAAAGAGAAGCCTATACCCAGCTGTGAATGGTGATGATGATGAATCGCATGATATGGTGAAGGCCACGTGGATCCGCTGGATGTGACGTGTACAAGACAGGTCGATGTGGCAACGCCTAAATCCAACAGTGGACGAGATATGATGATGACCAATACATAATATTCAAGTAGTAGTCTACTACAACTACTGATGTAGAAATTTTCTTAAGATAACGCAGTTCCTACGTCAGTCTACGATAAGTTTTTGTTTAATATATTTAAGTGTTAAACATGCTTCTCTTCGAATTAATCTTAAAGACATTAATATAATTCTAAAGCTAACCTACATAAAATTTATTCTGTAAAAATGTGTTATCCCATTAAATACATAAAACCTGGACTAAGCCTTTCTTCTGTCACTGTCACACTAGTGTCAAACTACAACTGTCACTTAAGTCAACGCACGCGTTAAGTATCGTATACAGATCTAGGCCTAAGATGCTAACTCATCCTGGGAGTAAACCTTCCTAATGACTCGACTGTTTATAATTCCACCCAGGTAGTGGTTCCGTAAGGGGTAGGCGAAAGGTTGGCAAATTGACACTACGTGTAGCTGCTACCCCGTCAACTTGAGACGGACCGTGTTTTATGTTGAATTAAATTAGTAGGGGCGGTGTGGTACAATGTGTAACTTTATGAATTCGCTCGGATGAGTGTAAGTGTTTCTTTGTGGAAGCAATTTCACATTTGCATCTAAAAAGGAAACAATCCAACTCACGCAAATTGTTCTTTTGAACTTTATGAATACAGTGTTCCAGTATTTTTAACTTCGAAGTGCAGTATGACAGACAATTCCGGGAATATGTAATTCTGAATGAAAAAGTAGTGCATTTCTAATTTTAGTTAATTCATTACTCTACGTATTTACGCCTGTATATTTTTCGAAGGGGTTTTAGGCACAGGTGTTCGTATTACAGTACACTCATGTTTTTCCAGTTATGTTCGAGTTTCATGTTACAATTTTATCCTCGCAAAGAAATATAGGTGTTGACTTATATATCTTTGTTAGTACCTACCACGTGAACCTCATATTTGAATGATTTGGTTAGCTTGTACGTTAACCTTTATGTGACACGTCAGCATATTCTAATTTTAATACCAAAAAATAATTAACGAAATTCCGTACCTAACAACATCCCATAAATTAACAAAATAATGTTTAAATCATCGATGTCAAACCCCAAGATCTAGCCTTTGACATTAACGTCCCCACCAAACACAGGTAAACATAATCAAATAAATAAACATTTACATATATTCGACCATATCAGTGAACAGTTTGGGTAATAATTTGCATACGGTATGGCCTAGTATGCTAAACACAAGATGGGAGGTCAGCCAAAGAGCATACCTGAATAGTTTTGGGGCTTAGATCCTAATTTAACTGTTAAAATATTCTAGAAATTTTTATGACCGTTTAAGGCTTCGCTGCTAAGATTTTTGGCCTAGAAATTTGATTGATACGCTTGGAAACTCCTGCGCAAACTATATATGTCTAGATTAATTGGAAACAGGCTCTTCCTCTATGATATGTTACAGTGTATTTGCCGAAATATGGGTGTATAGTCAAAATCTATGTCCGAATGAACATGAAATTGCCATCAAACAGTAGGAGCAAATCACTTATAATTAATTCAGCATATTGCTGCTCATGACTTTACTGCAAGTACAGTGAAACCTGGTTAATTGGGATCACAAGGGACCAAGACATATGTACCAATTATTGAGGGTTTCCAATAATCCAGTTTGTGTCCATCCAGGTTTTTGTATATCTATACTTTTTAAACAAAGACAGACAAAGATATTACCTCCCTTCTTGCAAATCTTCAGCAAGAGTCTAGAGAGATGCAAGAACAGGCGATGATTTGTCATACTGAAGTTGGATGCTTGTTGAACTTGCGGTACTATCAGCAAACGTCTACTAGTTATTGATATCCGTATCTTAGCAAGATCAAAATCTTCTGAGATGAATAGAACTCAAATTCAGGTCGAATTGAAAATCAGCGTGCAAGCTGCTTGCTATATGATTTCAGGGAGCAGCACTCAATTTGTTTTAGTTGTCACAAAAGTTAAGCCGTTCTTAAATATATTTTTACTTGGTGGAGGTCGACGACCTTTTAGAACTTCAAAGTCTGCTCTTTGGACGAGTATTTGATACTGAGACGTTGGTGCTGTCAAAAAAAATTGAGTTTCGTATCTTTTTTTTTTAGTATGAGCTAAATTAAACATGTGACAGGGGCCAGGTTTTACTCATTTATTTAGGCCACAACATCGTTTTCTTTCTTTAATAAAGACGTTGCCCTACACAAGGATTTCTCCTGTATCGTGGGTGCGTTTACAAACATTTCTCTCACATACATAAACAGCTAGTCCCGAGAACAACTACCTGGTGGTCATACAAATATTTGTTCCGTGCGGGGATCGAACCCGCGACACGCAGCGTAGCAGCCAATCGCTTAGCTACTGCGCCAACCGTTATCATTTTTAATTTTTGTTTACTATAAACCTCTTAAGGTTTTTTTTTGTACTGTTCTGTGTGGTGTAGGAAATAGCTGTTTTTTTTAAATCAGAGATGACTGTTTTAGATGTAGTTATGTAAGAAGAAGAAGACATGCTGCGCAACAAATATCTGAATTTAACTATAGCAGGATGAATTATTTTCGGGTTAGTCCCTGAGTACCCCGATCCCTGAGGTACCCGTACCGGAGAACCCCGAGTTTTCTTATTTATCATTTTCTTATTCAATAATTATTTCAAAGAGTGTACTTACTGGTAGAATCTGATGAAGGTGCAATGACAGCGACTATCAATAGGACTGCGACTGCCCACCGGAGCAAGCTTGGTGGCCACTGTAACAAAACATAATTGATCATGAATATTTTATTACCAGTGTGTACCAGTTTTTTAGTCGTGAGTGTATTAGTGTTATTGGGTTTTTCCATCAGGAATTTTTCAGTAGCAGCCACGGAGTCTGGATCTGTGCCCGGTTGATGTCAATAAGCTCGCCCCCTATTACATGGGACTTTAACATAACTGGCGAAAATTTGGGTGTACTATTATGGACACCTCTGCCCAACCCTTTTTACTACCCAATTAATATTAATACCAATATTCAAGATTGAATCTAGTTTACGATGAACCTTTGAATAATAAACTGGCTAAAATTAATGGTTTTGTAATAATCTTTGATGAGAAACAGATTCTGAGAACCGTCGGGTTGCAATGGGATTATAAAATAAAGCTTAGGTAAATTTGTTTGCCTTTGTATGAGTTAAGGCAAACAATTTACCTAGATTATCCTCTGCACGCGAGGGCCTAGGTCTGTAGGAAACTGTTATGTATTAAAAATGGTAAAGTTGATAATTTATAGTGTCTGAAGGTCATGCACTTGTCAATGTAACTTTTCAATACACTTCCTCGAAAACTGGCTCTTATTGCACTACGATTAGGTTCAACATGCTATGGATTTCACCCTCGTGGTTTTCTTCTTATATTCCCGCACTATAGTGCGGAAATAAAAGTTCCACAGTGTGGCGCCTCGCCCCCACACGCATTTTGATTTTTCATTTTTTTTTTCTATTCCATTGAATCAATTTGGACTTTGAACAAATTTGGACTAAAAACTAAAACCAAAAAACTAAAAGTGTATTGAAAAACGTCATTTGATACACGTGGGCATTTGGTACTGTAGCTCTCGGCTCCATAACACCTTCGCCTGCTTCTCGTGTGTATATTTCGCCTCGGCCGCAATAACTAACTTTCCCCACTTATATCAAAATGTACTATTGTCAAAAAACTCACAAAGATATTTAACAGAGTATATGGTAGAGTTACCAGTAATAAAGTTTACTAAAGTAATTCTTAATCAATTGACAAGCAAAGCTCTGACAAAATATAACATAACATCACGACTGTAATACTCGTAAGCTTAGACAGAAAAGTTCCTGTAGTACACTTTGCTAGTTATGTTTAAGTTTCATGTGAATGAAGGCGATCCTATAATTGCCATCAACCGAGCACAAATCCAGTCTCTGGTACTGACTAAATTCGTGATGGAAAAGCTCAACATCACTTTGCTAGACCTGAGAATCGAACCCATGCCCTCATGACTAATAGACCAACTAGACAGTCAAACAAAGGTCATCAACGATTCATGTTGTTATTTTTCTAGAACCTTATTTCAAAGTCTCAAGAGACATAGTACTTCATACATATTTAAACACAATTGTGAAGGTCAATGTTTTTCCTGAATTTTGCAATATATCTCGTGTGATGTATGTCGACAAGGCTGCGACGAAAATGTATAATATTTTTACCATATCTTGTCGCACTCCCCGCTTTAATATTTTCGTAAGTGGTTCGTGCCACAGGACCTTTGGGACTGGTCATACGATAAGCGGTTCTATTGTTTCGCTTTTAAGTCGAATTTCACGAATGAAATTAGACGTGATCTAGTGTATACTAAGTACGCAGTATATACTGGATCAAAAGGACACAATCATTGGTATACAATATTGACACCGACAGCTCTTGGAGGCGGTATAGATTTCGTAATCGCGTTCGCGTTATTTGGTTTCATGTTTGGGAAAAACACCATGCAATAGAAAAACATTTCTTTCTTCCAATAAAACAGCACATTAAAGTATAAGTAGAGATTGTTTGCCAGTCATCCTTATATCACACTGTGTAACCAAATCGTAATTTGTTTGATCGGTCTACCTGTCTGATATTTAACCTTTTTAACATGAACATTGTTGAGACAATGTTTTCGAGGGTCTAACTATGATCGACAGCCCGTCTACACCCACCATACATAATTTTCTTATAGCGAATTTCACCAATGAAACATCACAATATCTAAACTGCGTTCAGAAGCCAATATTCCGTGTCAATAACATCAGGGGACCTAAAATGGCTACTTTAGCAGAACATAATAGGATAATAATATGAATCACATTAAAATTCTTAAAATGGTCACAGACAAAGTTAATAATTATGTTAAACTAGCTCATGCCAGCGGCTTCGCCCGCGTGAATTTCGATAATTGACCCACGGGATCGTCCTACCGGGTTGAAAAGTAGCCTATGTGCTATTCCAAACTATAATCTATCTCAGTGCCAAATTTCATCCAGATCCGTTCAGCTGTTCTGGCGTGATTGATTAACAAACATCCATCCAAACTTTCGCATTTATAATATTAGTATAGATTATCAATTATCATTTTACGAATTGTAACGTAATTCATATAATGTTCTGCTAAAGTGGCCATTTTAGACCCCCAGGTCAGCGCTAACGTAGTTTAAATGTGTCTTTGCATTTGTTGTATTGGTGAAATTCGCCATATCTATTATTTTCATTCCCCGCTAATCGCTCCCACAACCACCTCCCCCCCACTTCAAGATTACAGTTTCAGTTGGCCGTCAACACGTCACAGCTATGAATAATGCAACACCAACACGGGACCGTATTGAGATTACACAAGCAGCATCCACGTAGGGGACTTGTAATAGTTGCTAGTATGAAATATGCAAGGGATTTGAGGTCTTATATTGATTTCGGGAAAAGTGTTTTTTGTTCTAACACCTTTAGCCTTCACTTTATAGGAAAAATGGCATTCCGAATATTTTAAGTTGAGAAATTAAAATGCTTCCACAAGCCCGCCACACTGTTCCCAAACCATTGCAACTCCTGAAAGCCAGAATCAACGGTGGCGACCACCAAAAAAGCGCCGAGACAATGAATCTCGATGAAGTCCCAAAGAAACAATGTAACTGCCTTAGATCCAGCAACGAAATTAATTTAAATAAAATAGCGGAGTAGTGGGAAAAACATAATTTACACTTTCTTGACAGCTTGCTTGCACATACAAAATGCTTACACAGTTGCACATTCTATGTAGGAGAATTAAGACCATACTATTTAGATAATATTACGTAGGTAACTTCAACACATCTTTTAGGGTAGACCTTTAAATAAACAAGACGTAAGTTACTTACAAAGGGTTCAATACGGCAGTAAACAAACGCGGGCAGGTTACTCAAATGAAGGTATATAATACACATACATTACATGACGCCTATAAACCCCGGAGGATTAGGCAGAGTTGTACCTAATAAATAGTACACCCACATTTCGCCAGTTATGTTTTAAGTCCCATATAATAGGGGGCGAGCCCCGTGATATACAGGGTGGGAGGGACAGCGATGCTAAGCCTGTTGCCACGTGTTCAGGACACCATTCTGAATCCCCCCACACATAAATTTTTCGTCGGTTATTAAGAAAAAACAGCCGTTCAGTACATTTTGCCGTGTAAGTATTGCAGTTTTGTAGGAAATAGCTGGTTTTTTTTTAAATAATTAACCATTTATCCCAACATCCAATTAAATAGGTAACTCCATTGCATTTTATTTGATCCCGTCTTTTCCGTTTCGTTACTACCGTGGTACCAAAGGACTGTAGAATCAATAAAGTCTCCAGACAGCATCCATTTAATTAGTTCCTACCTATATATCTACTTCTAGACAAGTCTATTGTTCTCTTGGACGGATTGGATTGAATTTCAGACTAACAGTTCAAGGAACTAAAATGCTGTAGTTTTCAAGTAAATTGATGCTTTTTCAGCTCTGTCTAGCTTTTTCTTAAACTCTGGTTTAACTAAGGCTAACTGTGTGCAGAGTGCAGGACAGAATTCGGTATCACGGATTTTTCAAGTACCTTGTATGAAGGTGTTCTACCTGGTACTACTCCATCACCCACCAACTCCACACTTACTCTCACAAGGAGAAAACCTGTGTTCAAGCAGTAGGAACTTTCATCATCTGCCTAGCCTTTTCCCAACTATGTTGGGGTCGGCTTCCAGTCTAACTGTATGCAGCTGAATACCAGTATTTTACATGGAGCGACTGCCTATCTGACCTCCACAACCCAGTTAGTACTGGGTAATACAATACCCCTTGGTAAGACTAGTTGTCAGACTGCCGGGCCAGTGACTACCTGTAACGACTGTCAAAGATCCACAATTGACGGCTTAACGTTCTGTCCAAGGTACGGAAGAAACCCGGTATGTTAAGATGGTCTCCCATCCACAGACTGACCTAGGCGCTTGCCTAGGTCGGCTTAACCTGGGGATCGACCCAAGCAGTTGTAATTATTTAGCCACGAGCACCTCATAGGTAGGTCCTTTATATTCTTGAGAACCTGCTTCGTGACCCGGATCATTGCAAGAAGTATCTTAGCAATAATTAATCCAAGTAAACAATTTAATACAAAAGCAAACATTAAATGGTGAAATTTAACTTTGAAACATAACTTTTCAATACTCTTAAGACTCAATAACTTCCTGCTGTTCAATTAACCATGTTTAAGTCAGTCCGAAAGAGGATAAAAAGCATTTCAAATAAATTCGGCAAATAAGGAACATAATAAGTTTACCGAAGACTCTGGGCTCAGTCTTTCTGCAACCCTAATTACGGCTTTTAAGGAGTTGCTTTCCCGAAGTTTGTTTTTTTTTTCTTTGGATTGTTTATTTCGGTATTTTGTTTTGTTTTTGGGCGTCGCAGATGTGTTTGTGCGTCTTGAAATATTGAAGTTCTTTATTGGTTTTGGTTGAGTTCAGTTCAGATTTGTAAAGTTGCCTTTTGACATCAAAAATATTATTTATTTATTGCACAATGTACACAAGCATAGAGATACAGCTGGGCTTAAAACTAGTGCGTACATAGCCCTGTTAGGGCGCAGCAAGATAATTTAAAACTATAATTATTGTAATGAATATCTTTTATCATCACGGATATGTTTGAATACTTTAACATACCACTAAGTCACAGTCACTAAGAACATCTTGAAGAAACCATTAGGAAAAATGATTTGATTGAAATTGCTATTTTTCATCATGGTTTCTTATCTCTCATGGAACCTTAATAAATCAGTGCATGAAGTGACTACAAACAAACGTAAGGAGTGTTTGTTTGTAGTCAATTCAAGCACTAAAGAATCATAAAATAAAAATAAAAGTAATGAAAAAAACTATACAACCCGACTGCTGTAAAAAACTTAAGTTAAAAAATAGCTACTTAAGAACTAGCACATTTTAAAGATAGTCGGGTTTTTTGATTACTTTTTTTTTATTTTTAGCTTTTTAGTTTACAAATTTGAAAGATTTCGCAGACGATTAGCCAAATAAATTTTTACCGCCTTCACCGCGTGGAGGTACCTACTCCCAGCTTATGTTGTGTTCTGATTCAAAATTTATACCCGGTGTTACTTTCACAATTAATATGAATCTAACGACACCTTTGAAGCTAAAATTCATCGAGCCGTTCAGGATGCAGAGCGTGCCAAACATCAGAATTTTTGCGCCAAAAATCCGCCATTTTGTTTTATTTTTTTATTTTGATATACCCAGTGTCACTCTCACAGTAAATGCGAATCTAACGACACCTCTCAAGCTAAAATCCATGGAGCCGTTCAGGCCGCAGAGCGTGCCAAACAATTAGACATACATACATACAAACATACATACTCTCGAAAAACATAACCCTCCTTCTGGCGCAGTCGGATAAAAAGAGGCTGTTCTGCACTATGAACTTCTATTTTGCTTAATTAGTTCACTAGAGAGACACATTTACTAAAGAAAACAGAACTTCAATATTAAATAATAACAGAAAAACATTGTTCTCGTAAACTAATATCATTATTATTACATTCTTTTCTTAGAAACTCGATTCCCTCGAGCCAATATCATAATTGCTGTTTCCAATACAAATGTATTTACTTCGTTGAAGAGGAAAAAATACTTTTTTAATACGAGAAAATACTGCTTGTTTCAGATGAGAGGAATCCGATTTACATTATACATGGAATATTTTTTGGTTCAATGGATTTTATGAGTTTATTGGGTGAATAATAATGGAGGAAAACATTGGATTAACATTGAAAATGTTCTTTTTTATTTTCATTTTAGTAGTTTTGGGGACTGTAGGTATCTGCTGATGCTGCTTTACCAGAGTTAAAGAAAGGAGTTGTCTTTTTTACACGATTGAGAAACTTTTCAGGATAAAGATATATTTATTTTGTAAAAACATGAGTAGTATGTATACAGCTCTTATAAATAAATGAAACGTAGCCACATATTTTGCCGTCAAGGAATGGCGTACAATTTTTAAAATAAACTTAATTAAAATAGTAATTACCTAGAAATATGTATTAGATGAAGAAATGTTGTAATTGAATAGCCGATAGCTGTCAACAGAATTGCCCAGAAGGCTGGCAGCATTGCCACGTTGAATGGCAATGCTGATTCTTTGACCCAAAAATAGGCCAGCCCTCTGGTCACGATAAGAGTCGACCAACCGCTTGGCGATGTCCCGTAAGACTAAGTGCGCACTCGGACCCCATGGCCCTAGTGCTTCAATCCCAAATGGCTCAAACACATAGCTACCAATGAGGTTATTGTGTTTGCGCCGTTTGAGGTTTTCAGCACCTGCAGCAGCCGCCACAGCACAGCCCGCCATGCTAGGAAGATGGGATGGTGCAAGGGTGTCGACACATGTTACATCCCACATCAAAGGCCGACCCAACTTCCAAGGCATTATGGTCATACCGTCTGGTCTCTTCCCATCGTTGCGTGCTAAGCCGTTGGGTTCTAAATTCATAGTAAAATATTTTATAAAAAATTAAAGGCATTTATTTCACGTAGCTAAAATAGTACAAAAAACAAGGACAATACTCACGGCTCTTTTAATTTAAAATCACTATCGTTCTGAACAATAAGGGTGGTACTGATTACAGAAAAATTATGACAAATGAATCCCTCGTCGGGAAAATATATCTGTATTTAAACGTTTTTGCTCGGTTTTTTTTTGTTAATAAAGCTAGAAATGTAGGTATTTTTTTTCATTTTCAAGGAGAAGACGGACTTTTGATTGTGACCGTTAGAATTTTCTTGCAGATAGCTATATAGGCATTTATTTATTTATTAAATGTGATACAAAAAGTAGTTATATTTCCATCCACACAAAACATTTATTTTCATCCAAGAAAAAACAATAACAGATGGCCCAACTTAGGTAAATATTGTCTTTTACGCCTTATTGAATTCAAATAAATTGCATACTAGCATGATCAGGTTTTCACACAATTTCCCTTAAATAAATACGGCTTTATTTGGCATCCATTGCATATAAAACATGTGTTCTGAACGTGTAAATTGCCACACAAATTCTTTCTTAATCATGTTGAAAACGCATGTTTAAGAGCACATTACTCAATGTTTGGGTTCGACTCTCCGGACAAGGCTATCTCCGTTTCTTGTAATTAAATAAATACTTGAGAAGAATATCAAATATAATAACTGTGAAACCTTAGCAACCTTTTGCTTGCTTCTTGTAACCTTATTATTGAGTTAAGTAAACTTTACGTAACCTATTCAAATTCGAGCGTCATTATATAGCGTGTATGTATATTTCAGGGTGTGATTCAGACTATCAAACTGAAAAACTTGCTCCATGGAATCACCATCGACATCGCGAAAAAAATATCAAAAATATAACCACACCTTTCTGGTACACTCTGTGTGTACAGGTTGTACCTACACCAATATGGGCTGTTGTTCGATGTTGTTACTTACGCTGGATGGTTTTCAAAATGCCATAATTTTACGCCAATGCAACTGTGAGTGATTATATAGATTGTATTAATGATCTAACACGACTTATTTGGGAAGCGTCGTGCACCTATGGCAGAAGTTGGCTACATTTTATTAACTTTATTTAGATTTTTAGATACAAGCATGAGGAACAAGGTGTGAGGTTCATCTTATTTTGAAGCAAAGAGAGGATACTTCAACCAAACGGGTAAAACATACGTTTTTTAATTGCGTCGATAACTGCGCTGTATAATATGACAGTTTACTTTGTATTTGGCGGTGTAAATGTAGCCACAGATTTTTAAGTTCCCTTTTTATACACATAACAAGCTGTCGGCACACCAACACGTACCATGTATGGTACACAAAACAACTAGGCACTTATCTCGTATACCCAGGTCATCAAATAAACTTCAACACGAAATTAATTACGAATTTATCTGCTCACGGTACGCGACAGTACAAATATTAGCAGAAATCGTGGCCCAGCGCGTTGTAATTTATTAAAACCGTCATGCACTACGGTCTGATATCGTAGAAACAATGAAAAATGGACCGAATTGCTTTATGGATACTGGATTGGTTTTACGAGTATTCTGCATCGTTGCAAGGCATTTTGATTTTTTGATATCAATATGAGCGATGGAAAATTTATAAATTTTCTGACTGTGATTGTGGTATTGGATTTTCAATTTGGTCTTTTTTTTAACAGGCTGGTCCTCTACATATATCATGACGCTTGATAAATATGGATGTATTATAGAAGCTGTGATACGTTATGCACTACGGTCTGATCCGGCCGAATCTGAACGGATTACTTTATATTGATACTGGATGGCTTTTACGAGTTTTTTGCATCGTCTGACTGTCATTTCATTTTTTTTTTAGTAGAATAGCTGGAGAAACATTGATACATATTAAGAGAAATATGTTGGTTGCAGGCATTGCTCTGCAAGGCTTTTAAAACGTCAAAACGAAGGGTCACCGTAGAGTAGATCGAGGGCGTCTGAACGAAGCTTACAATTACGATCAAAGAACGGTATGATTACAAAGCTTGGCATAATTATGGATTCGTGATTGTACACCATCAGAAACCTATTGATCAGTAATTATAAATCTTGAAGATCCATTTGCTATTCAACGTATTCGGAAATTACGTAAATATTTTATGATTCAAGTCTCTTCACTCGACTCAACATAGATGGGAAAAGGCTAGGCAGATGATGATGAATCTTCACTCGGATCGCCACATACTTTACAAGAATAGCTTCAACAACATCAACCTGCACTGGGCCCTCGTGGTGCATCATGGCACACTGCCTCTAACAGAGAAGGTTTGTGTCTGAGCAGTGGGATATTGGTGGTATCATATCAGTGGTATCCGTCGATCTTTTTTCAAGTAGCAGAATACCCAAGAAACACTGGACAAAGGCAGTACTAGCTGGGTTGTGGAGGTCAGATAGCCAGTCGCTCCATGTAAAATGCTGGCTGCATCCAGTAAGACTGGAAGCCGACCCCAAAATCGATGGGAAAAGGTATGATGCACTAGACAAAGGCACACTTAACTATTACCACCAGTTTTGGCTACAAATAACAAAATGGCAACGAGGTCACCGATGTCAGCGAATAAACATCTTCTTCAATTTACTCAACTAACAACATTTACCCCAGTATATATATAACCCCAGTACACACGAGCATCTTGTGTGAATACTGATCAGTTGCATCTAACAAAAAAACATGTTGACTCGCGCCGAGAAGTAGGTAGGTAGATGTGTGCTCTTGTATTGCCTTAGTTAAACCAATAAGGTCAAGATAACTGGTAGTCAACCGTATCGCGTTTGTTTATACTTTTGTTGTGGAACTGTGAATGGGTATAATGATTGGCTTTGTTTTAGAATAGGTAGGAGAGACTAAAAGCCATTCATCTAAAATGTATTAATCAATCAAAGCATTTATTTCAAGTAGGCCAATTACAGACACTTTTGAATTGTCGAAACAAAGACAGCAATAAAAAATGAACAATGAAATGAAAAATGAATATTTAGTAGTAACCCAAGGTACCTGGATACTGATACTGTTATCTTGCGTCATCTCACTGGATCTGGGTCCACCTGGATCCAGGGCTATTGTGGACCTCTGATCGTTTGTAGTGTCTAGCTCGTCCCGCTATTTTCTACGAGGTCTGCCGCAACTGGCGGCAGGTAGTCAACTCGGTCAGTCAGTCGAGCCTATTCATGGTTTTCGTAAATTATTACAAGCCGTGTTTAAATAAAATGAAATATATTTATTTTCACAACGGCACAAAGGACCTCTTGTTCTTTCCCGTTTAACTTGTACCCTTTTAAGGACCCTACACAACTACTTAGATACCATAATAAAATCAAAACCTTTCCTTAAAGCTTCATAGTGGAACCGTAACGAGGTAAGCAGAGAGGGTGCCTAATGGAGTGGAAGTCAATTTAGTAAATACTTAGCTGGCGATGTATCAATGTCGCCGCACTTCACTTATACAGTTGACAGATGGCGTTGGCGTCGATTTAAGCGATATAACTTGTAATGTAGTAGTGATTTATGCTAAGATTGATCGCATTATTTAAATTGCTGTACATTTGAATAGACTAATAGCATTTCAGCGATCAGTGTATTTTATTTTTATTGTGAATAAAACAATGCTTCTTATTTTTTTTTATAATACATAACATCACGCGTGTTATCCCCGAAGAGTGTAGTAGGTGCTTAATAGAAATAAAGAGATGTGGGTGTACATTTTTTATTAAAGTACAACACTTAAGTTTTGGAATAGACAAATGGTAAATTGAAACGTCGATCAATGATAGTTATTTATTTTTCTAATAACTCAAAGTCACGTTAGCTTAGGTTAGCGAAAGTACTTACACAGTACAGTATCAGCAAGCATGTAAACTTGAAATGTAAACAAAACAGTTCAATAAACATATCTAATAAATACAAAAAAAAAACCGAATTCGAAAAAGGGTTCCAGTACCATCACAGTCATCCGCTACTAATGGCCTTATTGCCAGCATTAACCTAAATTTCCCACCACAAGACAATTTCAGCAATACAAAAAATGGTGCAATCTTCCCCTCGATATTTAGGCAAACGGGCAAAAATGGTACCATCGCGGTGCTTATCCCTCTGTTTACACTGTTCGGATAAAGATAATCGTTTTATGGAAGAGCCTTTATAGGACATTTGAGAACCCGATGGTAAATATAAATAGACCACAAGCAGTTTGGGGCACTTCTAGTAAGGGAAATTGGAAAAATAGACCCTTTCTTGGTAAACATGTTATGTGGAAAAACATGTAGGAGTGAGGAAGACTGTGATATTAAATAAAGAGCGGTTGGATCTGAACTCATAGACGCTCCATGTAAAATACTGGTATTCAGTTGGAACTGGCTAGGATGGCAGCTGATTCCGACGTAGTTGGGGAAAGGCTAGGCAGGCGATGATTTTCATTAATTCATAGGTTTTCATTAATTCACTTAAACATGGCCCGCTCAATCCCACTTTAACACATTAGTCTTATTGCCCACATGGGCGATTCCAGTTTTTAGGCCTTTGCCCAGCTGTGGGATAAAATACGTTAAGAGAAAAAACAATTGTTGTTGTCGACTCCATGGCCTTCATACAAAATTGTTGGTGCACAACGGTGTGTTTGATAAATTATATTTATGTCTGTCAATTGGTTCCACAAAAACTTTTCCAAGACGTAAAATTAAATGTAAAAAAAATTGATGAGAATAGAATAGAATATACTTTATTGTACACCAAAATTGAAACAGAACGGTTTTACAATATTGTTAATTTTATGGTTGCAATGGCGGTCTTATCGCTGCATGCGATATCTTCCAGACAACCTTTGGATGGACTGTACGAACATGAAATAGAAAAAACGGGGGTAGTCAGTGGTGTACTGCTAATACTATACAAAATTTAAATGAGGTCGTATGTAGTCAGTGGTGTACTGCTAATACTATACAAAATTTAAATGAGGTCGTATTTACACATCCATAAGTAATCGTTTGTTAATCGATCATTAAAATTAATGAGCAAGTATGGGTGCGGACGTAAGTCCCTTACAGTTATATAAAAAAATAAAATTACTCTTAAAATATAAGTGCTTGCGTTTGTCACAATATAAATGAAGTTTTTTAACCTTTATTTCTATGACACAATAAAAATAATTCCGGTGATGTGATCAACCAAAGAATAGGTCAACCTTTTTTGTGAATGAATGATGTAAGACTTGAAGGAATTATGTCGATACCCATTAATTGACATAGCTATACAATGCAAATAGTATCTGGTATTACTAACAAATAGTGGTTTCAAGTTTCCTCGACAATGGGAGAATATATCTCATAGAAATCTTGACAGCACAACTAAAATTCTCTGGAAATCCAGTCTCAAAAACACTTAATCATTTTTTTTTACCGATACTATGATTTTTATGTTTTATTTTTCTAAGCAAAAAATGTATGCGCCATATCACGAAAAATACCATTATTTTATTGATATTTTTAAAATTTTGTAAGATTACTAACGAAATAATGGTATATTCCTATTCGCACTAAAACAATTTGATAGAGAAGAATTAGAATATGCATTCGCTCTTTCGGTCTAAACCAACCTTAGGAATCACCAAACAGGGTTCAAAGTACAGTCACAGTCTACTAATACATCCCTTAACCCAATTTAATATTTCCATAGTTCTCTAGTTCTCATTTACTGGCTAATAAACTAAGACAAAAAAAAACCAGCCTCGAACCTAAATTATCCCAAACTTCGTACAGAGGAAATACCAGCCCCAACAACTGGCAACTAAATTAAAACAAGTAACAATTAGCAAGTAGTTCGCACAGTGTATCAGTGTATTACTATTGTGGCACGCACGCAAGGTCGAATGAAAGGAAAAGGCGCTGCCGCCTGCAAAAACTTTACACAGAGTAGTTTGGCGACAGAGGCGGCGATTTTTTTTTTGTTTTTTTTTTTTGTTTGGCGGTCTGGGTGTCTAGGTGCAGACATTGGTATGCCAAAACGTATTGCAGACATGCTAGATACTGAGGTATAAACAAAACAGTTTTATAATAGTCATCTATTTGATCCATTTGATGTACTTTAGGCAACGTGGTTAGCATTTCAATTTTGTAATATTACAGTAGTCTCATTTTAATTCAGGCATTGATTGTTGAATTTGTGATGAGCTCGTGGCTAAATAATAACAGCCGCTCGGGTCGATCGTCAGGTTAAGCCGCGCTTGCCTGGGTTGTTCCGTGGATGGGTGACCACCCATACATACCGAGGTTCCTCCGTGTCTCGGAAAGCGCGTTAAGCCGGTCCCGGCTGTCAATTGCAGATCTTTGACAGTCGTTGCAGGTAGTCAGTGACCCGAAAGTCTGACAACCAGTCTTACCAAGGGGTATCGTATTACCCACTACGAACTGGATTGTGGTGGTCAGATAGGCAGTCGCTCCATGTAAAATACTGGTATACAGCCGCATATGGTTAGACTGGAAGCCGACTCTAACATAGTTGGGAAAAGGCTAGGCAAATGATGTTGATGATGATTGTTGAATTTGTGCCCGGTTGATAGTAACCGGCTCGCCGCTTACACCCCAGGCTAAATATTACTTGTAAAATGTGAATGTGTAAAAAAATAGGTACAACAACTGTGCTTAACCTTTCAGGGATTGCAGGCGAGATGTTATGCTATGCATGAGTATTAACTAAGGTATAATTAAAATGGAAAAGACAAAGGTCGATACTACTTTGGAAATAAGAACATGAAGAAAAAAGTGGACAACTTGAAATAATCTGAAAATAATTTAAGTATGCGGAAGCATTGTTGGTCATAATAGTTTGTCAGTAAACTGAGTGTTCGTATTTATACGGAACCGGTAACGTTTGTGCATGTGCGTCATTTCAAGAGAAATCACATATTTTATATTTTTAGATTTTTTTTACTCGGTAATAAAATGTACCGAAGTATTGATTCTTCCTCCTAAGTCGAAAAGTTTTTCTCCGAAAAACAGTGCTTAGAAGCAAAAACGACAGTGTATTTTTTCCTTGAATTGTTTTGTATGAAAATACAGCTTTTTCAAAATGGCGGAACTACAATTTTGTAATCTTCTGCCTGCTGCTGGCGCCATCAAACACTAAACGTCATCATCACTTGCCTACCCTTTTCCCAACTGTGTTGGGGTCGGCTTCCAGTAAAACCGGATGCAGCTGAATACCAGTATTTTACATGGAACGACTGCTTATCTGACCAAACACAAAAACAAACACTAAATGTAATTGGCCTAAAAAAAAAACAGCTTCTTACAAAGTTTAACGACGACAGAATGTTTGGAATAATGTATAGCGCTAAGAGCATGTGATTTGAGGTGTAAGAGGCTTTAACGTTGAAAAAATACAGTCATAACCAAAACAGCGTTTAATTCATTTACTGAGAAGCGTCACCTTTCTTACAACTAAATTGAAAATGACAACATCAACAAAATCAGAATGACTAAGAACCATGAACTCCAAACAAATCACTTTCCCCAGGAAGTGCTTACAATAGCCAATAAATCAGTTTCTCTCATCTTGTGGGCGTTTCCAGTTATTTGCCACATTACCTCTTTATTGCCTACCAGCGATTGTGTCATCTTATGAGCCCACTAGCTTTTTCCCGCGGCTTCGCTCGTGTTATAGTCGGAAAATATCCCATGAGAACGTTTTAAAAATAGCCTATGACACTCGGGATGTAGCTTCCCATTATTGAAAGTGTGATTCGGAATCGGATCAGTAGTTCCGAAGATTACTACCTACATGTAAACTTACAAACAGACAAACATTAGCTTGTTATAATATTAGTGTAGACAAGCATTGTGTCATTTACTTCATGAACTTTTGATTGTTAGCAGCTATTGTATAATTCCTGCCATGATAATGGCGCTTTGGAAAATGATGTGAATTCGTGTTAAATAAAGATAGCTGTCAAAATGGTTCGCGTTTACAATTGGGAATTAAGTTTTATCGTTTATTATTTAGGAGGTATCTGTGCAATAGAATTGAAATATTAAGAGCGTTGATAAAATATGAGAGGTATATTTTTAATACTCATATTACTAAAGTATAATATTTTTGCCCTGAATCGCGCAGCGTGTTTTTATTAGGTTTGGCCAGTATTAAGCACATGTGGTGTTTTTAACCACATAAAAAACAACATGCCTAACTGACCAAGTTCATACTGATGAAGATGACTTAATGATAATTTTGTTACAACTTTAATACATTTAAGTCCAGTACTTTTACGCAATAAATTTTGCAGTCTCTGTCGTTCCCTACTCTGTATTTGATCGGCCAGTAAGGTCACAAGCCGTATCTTAGATAAGCCTTTTATAAAAATTATAACAAGTATATCTTGTCGCATGCGATACAGTCATTTCTACGTATATATTGGTTACTTGTTGTTTTAGTAACCTCTAGGTTTTTGTTATTTGGCAAAGTTTTAGTCTGCAAAAGTTAGTTTTCAAGATAAAGATAAGTCACTCTGGGTTGGTTTTGGGTGCCTTAATATTTTATTTACTTGTACTTATCTACTTTTGTTTGTTTTTAAGTTAAGCAGGCAGCAACAAAAACTACATGAGAAAATTTATTCTTTTGTACAAAGAGAAATCTCTGAGATGTCTTTTAATCTTTTACTTTTTATGATACATGTAAATATTTCGCGATTTCTTCTTTTTTCGAGAGAAACTTATAAAGTTTCAGCACGTTTAAGTATTATCAAAGATCGTGTTTCTTTTCTAAGCATTAAAACAATACCTTGTAGTTTTAATTGACCTTAAATCTGGAAACTGAGGTCGAAAATACAAGGTTCATAAATATCTTTAGCTATTTTAGTCGAGTCTCCAAAAAGATTAAGCAAAAGTTTCTTGTTTTACTCCAAGTAACTTCTACAATGACCTCTATTTATGTTTTGTCTGGAATAAGAATTATAAATATAGCCATGCAAAGATCTCTTGGCGCGTGGACAGAATAAGAACTAACGCAGAAATTTCGTTTAGTCAAAACGCTTTCAAAAATATTTACTAACAAAATCTCTTTTTCAACGTCTGTCAGCAAAAAATCCTTCCTTGCAACACTCTTATTATATGGTGCTATTTTGATTTATTCTTTTGCCCATGGATATCTGATCCGCCAAGGGGATTGCCGATGCGTAACGGATCCTACATCGGTATCAAATAATATAGTATGGCGTCCGACCTAGAAACAAAGTTAAAACGTTTCAAGTGATTCATATTTTCCTGGTATATCTGATTGATCGATTGACATCAAAGACATTAAAATATTTATGAACGATAGACGGGACAACACGAAGAAAAGCTTAATCCAATATATTTTGTTACTGCTTGGTAAGAAATCGTTCTGTCTAGTGTCATACGCCCGCTTGTCAGATAGCATTCTTGTGTCAAAATTGAAAATGTTTGGGATCAAAATTTTTGTATGAAAATATTCCCATGCCAGCTCTATAAGTCTTTTAAATCTCTTTGATTGACATAAAATATTCAGTGGTTTATGTTAATTCATCATAATAATTTTTGGCGTTATCATTTTCTCTAGTACATAGTCGTTTGTCCTAGGCTCTCCGGTTTGTCTGACCTGATGACTGAAGTGCGTTGAAGCACCCTGAATACACTTTAAACCCGTGCCTCACAATCTTCTGCTTTTAACGTGTCGGAGGAAATCTAACTTGCACCGTCCCCAACGTTTGTAGAACAATACCACTTTTACACTCCTGGACAGAGTCACCTATGAATCTGCGCTTGAACAGGTTACCTGACATTTAAAAAAATAAGTCACTATCACAATTGATTTTACTTGTAAATGACATTGCCCCGACCTTCAAGCCATGACTCCATTAGATTCATATGTCTCGGAAAAGCTAAGGTCTAAATCATTACCCCATTTGTATCTGGAGGTAACAATAATTACTACATTATGGTCATTGACCTTGCTTTCCATATGTTCGTTTGTATGTACGTTTATGTGTAGGTATGTAATTAATCATTATGTGCTAATGTCTTGTGAAGGAAAAATTACAGAGATTATTGAGCTCTCAATCAAAGAATTAAGATGAGAATTATATTGTACTCGTAATCTTTTAGCAAAAGATCAAAGCTATAGTTAAACTTTAAAAAATAACGCGCTTATGCTTTCCGAAAGGGGAGACAGAGAAATTCATACGGGATGGAAGGGACACCTACGCGAAAACGGAAACCACATACTCAGTACATCATTCTGAAGCCCCCTATATAGAAAAAAAAACATCAGCTGTTCCATACATTTTGAGCGTGTAGGTATTGCACTTTTGTAGGAAACAGCAGATTTCTTTTTTTATAACCGACGAATAATTTCTTTGTTGGTGGTTCCAGAATGATGTTGTAGGTACTGAGTATGTGGTTTCCGTTTTCGCGTCGGTGTCCCTTCCACCCCGTATAGTACACCAACATTTTGGCCAGGCCAAACGCAAGTCTATTTACTGTAAAAAGGGCTGATACTGAGAAAATGAAGATCGAAAAATTCAAAACTTAACAATTTAGGTGACTGAAGAATCGAAGTTAGGACCCCACGTTCAATAGTCGCACTTTCAATAACTAGACCCGTTGGTGTAGTTGTTGGTCTAGGCATGAACATACTAAACAGCCAAGTAATTTAAGATCGGATCAGATGAATTTTTCGACGCTGCAACCAAACTTCTTAATACCTAGAGGTACGTCCACGTTACCTGTTCCAAAGACACTTACATCACCATAACATTAAAGAATACAAATTACAGAATTAGCCCATAAGCAATACAGTAACAGACAGTTGACATCTTTCTTAAAAGATGTTTCTAATTACCATCTATATTATGACACGTTTGGTATCAAACCTGTTTGTAATTACAACACTAGTTTGTATCAATGCTGGCGTCATTAGCTCACATTGATGCGATGTTTAGTGATAGGCAAATACGTTTTAATATTGTATCGATGAATAATTGAGACGAATTACCTTTACGTTTTTGATTTAGCAGAAATAACCGTAAATGAACATTCAGAAGAAAATCATTTCCATATGGAACTGCAAGGAGGACAATTCTCGTATTTTTAAGACCTTTCGCCCTATCTGTAAAAAATCCCTTGAATTTACCTACATTTCAACAATTTTTTGTAATAAATTTTCGCTGAGACTAGATTTTGACCGTTTTTACCTGCACGAACCATAATATCACGATTCTTTATAAATCACTATAAGTAGTTACTTTAGCTATAATTCTTTTTATGTATGAAAATAGACAATTACCCTGTAGTGGGCAGTGCATTGTCAGAGACAGCTTACGCCAGTGACTTGTTTAACGCACTAACGCTGCCATACATGTACAAATCGCATTTAATAGACTTACACACCCGTTTACCGTTCTGTTGTTAAGCTGTAAGACTTGCAAACGACATAACTCGGTGTTGTAACGGCTGTATCGAGCTCAAAGATAGCACGTTTAGCAATCCCAACCGCTCTAGAATTCCAGATAGAGTTTTACGTTAAGATATTAATTTTATAATAGTTTTATGTTAGTATAAAATGACTGCTGTGATTTTGGCAGCAATAGACATTTTCTTGAGTATAATAGCGAGTGTTTTACATTTTTTTCGCATTATTTAATAGACCAAATGAATCCATTAGGTTCCTTGCACAAGTGCACCTGGATGTTGGCAAGCAGAAAGAACCGCGAGGCGAATCACACCTGCCCCTACAGAAGTCTGCGTGACTAAAGACTGCTCTGCTTAGATTGTCACGAAGAAGAAGATGGTCATAAAGTGTTCCAATAAAAGCAAACTAATATGTGGATTATTACATAAATGATTCAAACGACCGAGCTGTCCAGATTGCTAAGTTCCAAGATAAAAGTTATCAACATGCGAAGAAGATGAAGATTAATTACACTTAACGTTTTATTTTATAACACCAGAAGCATAATAATAAAATAATAAAAAATCCGGGTCTTTCTAAGCTATAAAAGAACTAATCTGACTTCATCAGCAACTTTAACCATCTTCAGAATTAACTTTCTTTTACTTATAAAGCACAACCCGTTAAACGTTGCTCATTTTTCATTTGCAAATCCAGAACGGCAATCAAAAACACATTTAATTTCGTAAACTTTCGCCAAAAATGTAAGGAATTTTTCCGACGTTTCGAATAATTTCGCCTGGATATTAAACAGTGCGCGAAAAAATGTGCTTTCTCGTCGAAATTTCATCAGTGCAGTGCTTTCGCAATGCAACAACATTAGGTCGAATGCTGCGACAGATAAATATCCAATGAGACTTTTTGCTGAACTCAGCAGCTTGAAATTGTCGTGGGTTAGTGATGGGGATTCGATTTTTAATGTTTTCTATCGATAAATTCTAATATCTGGGAGTTTGTTCCACTTTTTTTTCTTCCTAGCTAAATCACTAAGAAATGGTGGAGGGCTGGTGTTTTAAATAGTGGTCTTAAGTAATTTTGACGTTCAAAAAGTGCTTATTCTAGCCTTAAGCCAACTAAAATGTTAAAAAATTCCGTGCAGTTTCAAATAAAGGCGTAACTTGTTTTGAAGTACAAAAACTGGTGCAAACTTAGTAACGTAACTCTTTTTCAAGGTTAATTTTTTGCTTGTCAAAATAGTCGCCTTTAGTGAACTAGATTTTCGACTAAGGATTTCAGACCGAAACAAAGTTGAATTAAAATATCTAATAGGGTGTGAGTTCATTTTTTATCTAGACTATCTTAAAATGCACGGTTGAATGCCTAGATGATAGTAAAATATTATATTAAATCGTAGATTATCTAAAAAAAATACAATAATAATTTCAGAACGCTTGCAAAATAAAATATAAGATTATATTAAAGGAAAAAATATTAAATGCATTTAGTTTTTTTTTTTTATCATCAATGACAGCTAGTTTTGTGGTGAAGGCTAATAGAAGTCAACATAAAGAAATAATGAATTTGATTTCTTTACTATGCAGTGTGATACTCAAAGTAATTGTTCATGCACTTATTGTAGTTTTTACCTAACACTTTTAATAGCTACTAATGTTCCTTTGTTACTTATGGTGCAATTAGCTTTCTTGGCTAATTTGGGGCATATCACGCTTTACTCCTTGGTATATGAAATACGCTGTCTATCGTAATATGTGTTGCATAAATGTGATGGCTACATGGAAGCTAAGCTAACGTTGATAGAGTTAGACGTTACGTCAACACTCCTACGTCAAACGATGGTTTCAAGTCTTAGATCATTCTGACTTGTTAATATTCAGAAACAATTAATATCTAATTTATTTTATATTATAATCATACATATCTAATTTATTTTGTTAGTTTTAAATGTTGTTTCAATGCTAATCTTAAATGCGGTACTTGTACCAAATAAACAGTATTCCTTCTTCCTAAAAATGTCGTACAAAACTAGTATATTTATCGATACTATTAATGTCCCTTAATCGACGCTCACACATCACTAATAGACACATTTGGCCAAAAGGCATTGCGGAACACTGCGGTGTTGCTAATTCGAAATGTACTGTCTATGAAACATTCAGTGGGTGGCCTAATGACTGCACTATTTTGGTAGCCTAGCCTTTACTGCTGCTAATTGAAATGGAGACGAAAATGACTTCATTAGTGTTTTGGACGTAATTAAGGTGAAACCATTTATTCTACTATTCGTCTTGAAAAATTACCAATTTCATGGGTAAAAGCCATTTCATGGGTAAATTATAATATTAAAACTGGTATTTCTTTTTTAAACACTGTACTAGGACTTGTAGTCTAGTATTCGCTACGAAGTTTTACAGGTTTATTGTTTAAGGATTGCGGCGATCATTTGCTGCTACTACCTATTAATTACATGAGGTCTAAGGCCTCTGCTTTTGGGGAATACTCTGTAAAACAAAAAACATTAAGATTTCAATTACCGCATCAAAAGAATAATTATTTACACAAACTCAGTTAAACACTAACATAATTTGCACATCAGCACGCCATAAAACATTTTAATTGTAGCAAATCCTATGATTACCACACTAATTCACTTCCACCCACTAAACTTCACGATTTCATGCCATGATTATTTATGTTTTTCTTCCATCAGCGTGATTTAAATCGTTTTAATGAACACTCCAACAAATAGCCACAAGATAAACATCAGGCATTTCTCTTTCGTACCCATAAAACATAAAAAAATGGACGCACTAATTAAAATGCGAGTTTCCAATTAAATGTGAAATTTTTCATTTACTTATAAACGTCTACAAAAGGTAGGTATTTGAAATATTTACTTAG
Source organism: Standfussiana lucernea (assembly GCA_964057025.1). Taxonomy (NCBI): domain Eukaryota; kingdom Metazoa; phylum Arthropoda; class Insecta; order Lepidoptera; family Noctuidae; genus Standfussiana; species Standfussiana lucernea. The sequence continues at coordinate 14,836,712 of OZ059797.1, forward strand.
AAATTGACAAGTGTTACAGTTCTGTTGAAGTAATTAGAGCGTGGTGGATTCCGACACGCAGTGGAAGGCGCACTGTGGTCCAAATAGTGAGCGGATGTGGACAAAAACATTTCTTACAACCGATTTTTTTATGCTCACTCTTTTTACTAAAATCGATTTGTGTTTTGGTTTCTTTGTAAAGTTTGTTACGCGCTAACTGTAATATTGCTCGTTTTAGTTTTGTCTGAAAAGTGTGCCCACGATTATTCGCTTTTTAGGGCAGAGGTATACTTAATAGATTGTGCACTGTGATCAGTTTTGTATTGGTGTAGCTATGCCACGATTTTGGGTTACTTTCGTGATCAAATGCAGTATTTAATGATTTTTATTTATTTTATGGTATTATAGCAGAAACAAGTTAAATTTAAAACTTTAAGTAATAACATATCGCTTATTCCTGTAACTTGGACCAACTTAAGTGCCGCCAAGTGTAGTTATTAACTTAATCGGATGTACGCAATCGTTTCCATATGTTCCGTTGTCTTACTTTTACCAGTTTTTACTGTATTTATGTTAATCTTCTAATACATTTTGTTTTTACTTATTTCTTCCATTTTTATGACTTTTGATAAAATTTAAGTTGAAATAAGGTAAGAATGTCCCCAAATTTCATCTTTGGGACTTTTGTTTCCATATTGTGTTGCTTATTAAAATTAAAAGCTACTCAGAATAACCTTTTAAGGGACAAAACTCGTAAAACAAAAATAAAGACTTTACTAACGAATTTATTTACGAAAAAAACTCCTTATTTTTATTATTTTTCCCAAGAAGATGCCTAAATTGATCACCATACCGCGAACGCCCGGCCATTATACTTTGTTTACGATTCGGAAATAAGACACAGGCTCACTGGCATCCCTCCTTTTTTTCTTCCGAACCGTTTGTAGTACAATTTCATTACTCGGAAAAGTATTCGAATTTTGGTAATGTGCCCTTTTTGTCCTCATGTGTGCTATTTTTTGCGCACTGTGCTTTAGGGCCTTAGGTTGCGTAATTTGTTTTAAATGGTTTAGAGGAGATAAGGGACTGACGGATGGTATTTGCTTTCTTTTTAGTAAGGTAGGTATGTGATCGGAAATTGAAATAGTAAAAAATAGAAATAGGTACCTCCCTAAATCGATTTTCTCAATTTACTTTCATGCGTACCTACGTATGAATGTATTTTACCTGACTTAGGAGCAACTAAAGTATAACCAGATGTATGAACGTGGACGAAGTAAAAGGAGTATGTAAGGATCGTCGGTGGCGTTCTGTGGTTTCTGCTTACCCTCATGGAAAAAGTCGTGAGTTTAAGTAGGTTTGTATGTGTGTACATATTTATATTTGGTTTTATCTATTTTTTGGTTCCTCGATGGAAAGATAGACAAAAATAAGTTTTTCTTTAAAGACATTCAAAACTCAAATGTAAGCTTTGTCAAGTATACCAACATGAGCAAAAGTAGTATTATTTCAGTCGTAAAAATATCAAACATCGTAAAATTCTAGTCTTTCCTCACAAGACTGAATATTCAACACTCAATAATTCCCCAGGCAAAATTATTCACATCGGTTCCGGCACACTAGGGCAAAATTTTTGTCTTTTTATTGCTTTGCTAGCGTAACCAAGGGAATTGGTAACAGTCTCCGTATATATACCCTTTCTGCTAAAAATTCTGCAATTTCTTAACTTTCTGGACACGTACCGAACGTTAATCTGTACCATTCAGTCGGGATTCTGAGAAGCCAATTTTTAGCAGTCACTTTGGTGTATTTTGCGTATATTTCTCTCAGAGTAATATTTTTTTTATTCAATTGGTATTGGGACAGGCGATTTGTTTGGAGGGCTGTTATATTGGGTGTTATATTTTATTCCCTTTATAAGACAAGTTTTAGAAACAATACTTTCTGATGAGACACTGATAGATGGAGAGTGTTTTTTCTTTTCTCGGCAAGAGATAGAATTTTGACAATCTAGTAATATAAATGACTAAAGTTCCAGAGGTACTAAAAAGCTGAAATTCATTTCATGAAACAGGGTTTTAGCTCGGTTTTCCATTTTCACCAGTTTCGTTAGATTATGTATCTTAGAAAACATCGTGAGGAAACCTGGACTCAATCCACCTTGACAAACCGTGGTTATTGATGCTTTTGTCGTCTCTGCATGGAGATGTGGAAGATGAACCCCTACAGTGGGTTAGTAAAAGGCTGGTGTTACTTAGCATCACTCCTATAATCCACGAAGGGTTAGGCAGAGGTATTCCTAATAATACACACTGGCGAATTGCGGCCAGATATGTTTAAGTCCCGTGTAATAAGGGACGATCGAGCACAATTCCAGGCTCCGTGGCTGCTACTGAGAAACACCGGACGGGAAAACCCAATTGCGCTTTGAACCAGCATTTGCGCTGGCGACCACTACACCACACCACCGAGGCAGTCCCTGGTATTACAGACGATGAAAACTATTTGCATAATATTGTGTCACATAATCAATATAGGTAATTAATATAACAACTAAGTTCTGTTTGCATAACGTACTGGCGTTCTAGTATCCGTATTGCACAAGGTGACTCACATGACTTGGTGCATTCACTGCACTTTTTATTACCAGATGGATCTGTTACCTTTCTAAAGCCAAATAAGATTACAAAACCAGTTTCTGCCGTGTCTTCGACCTATTTGATATCTAATATAAGCTTAGTATTTGCTTGCACGGTATTGGAGGTTGCAGGTAGACCCGCTACCAAATTGCTTATTAGCTTAAAAAACTACAATATAATTGATCTATCCAAAATTTTATATTAACTGCTGAAACCAGGTAAGACTGAAATGATCATGGTAAAAGGGCTCTAAACTTTGTCTGACCGGTTCAAGCTGATTCAAGATCAAGTGTGTTAACTCCCTACATTATGTCTCTTTTATAAATATGTTATGTAGGAATACATGATATATATAGTTTCATGAAACAGAGTTTCACGTAACAGCAAAAAGTCTCGATTGCACTCATGTTCCGGCAGCGACCAGTGCCTACATTTGGCAATATATTCGCAACGCCAATTATCGCTTGCCGCAACCTACTGATTGGTTGCATTCTTTTGCTACTGGTGTTGTGTTTTATATGGTTTTATGGAATCAGAAACAAACTTGGCGAAAAATAACATTCTTGTTGGAAGACTTTGGCTAATCCACTGGGGAAAACAGTTAAGTAAGTTCATCATTATATTTAAAGCCTTTTTTTCAACTATATTTCAGGCTGCTACCAACCTGCAAGATGCATATGTATAACATTATTTTACATGGCGCTACTACAATATCTGACTTCCACATTCTAGTTATTAGGTAATACGAAACCTTTTTCTGGGGCTGTCAGACTTTAGGGTTTCTGCCTTTGTATTTAGTGACTACTATATCAATAATGACTTGATGAAAGAAGTTTTTTCCCAGCCTAGATATTTATGAAGAAGTTTCATAATATGAAAATGCTCAAACAATTTGACGGATTCAAAACCAATTTTCTCGAACTCCATAACAATTTAACTTTCAGTATACCGTCAAAATGTCGACTGCATCTCTAGGAACAGCTTAAAGAGAAACTATCAACAACAAAATGACGCCCATTTGTAACAAACGAAACAAACTTATTCCGTTCAACACTTTACTATTTGCGAAAGAAATTTCAGAAGCAACATTGTTTCTCTACAAAGTCTTCCCACAGTGGTTTCGTTCCCAAGACAATCTGGGGCCAGATTCGAAGTAATTTTGGTACGTCGGAACTGTTATCCAACCTGTTACTCCGCCTGGGCTTTTTGAAAGTAAAAGTGGTACAAATAGTCTGCTAGACGTTGTGTAATGTTTTGGTTGTCGTTGTGAAGTTATTAATAGATTTGTAGTGGCTTAGGTGATAAGGCAGGTTTAAAGATCAAAATAGTTGGTTTTGGATTTGATTAGACTTTTACATTGTTCGAAGTCTCTTTGTAGTAAGTTCGAATTCAGACGTGCAGTTTAGTTTGCTCAATTTATTTTATCACCACTATCAAAATGGTGAAAGAATATTTTGTGAGGAAACTGGCATGACATAGAGATTTTTTTTAACCGAGTTCAAATAAAGGAGGAGTTTCTGAATTCGGTTGTTTTATTTTGTTTCGTTTTTATTACCCCATATCATCATCATTTATGAACTAATTTGAAAAAATCTTCTTTTATCTAAAAGGATACACTTCCCGATTGGTCCCATAGAAATTTCATCAAAATCTGTTCAGTAGTTTGCTTTTTAA